>OY998175.1:75229267-75848405 GCA_963921935.1 Galeruca laticollis
TTCTTGAAGGATAATCTAAAATTAATGCAATTTCACTCCACTGGATCAACTGTCTCGATTTAGCACTCATTTAAACTAATCAAATTCAGTGATAATGGTTGAAAATCCATTCATATATCTTACACTTGCTTCTGGAGATCGCAGTCCACTCAAAATCCAAAGATTTATCGGCTATTTTCTGAAGAAGGGTACAGTACAGAAAAATTTAGATTATTTTACTGACTATTTTGCAAACTGAGAACTGGTCCTTCTAGTATTGCATGCACTTTAGCGACACTGCGAGATCGATATCGAGCGTCATTTTCGAGAGAAAAGAAAGAGAGAAGCTGATGTCACGATATTTGTTACTTGAGTAAAAGTTCATTTACTTTCACTTGGTTGACTAATACATGAATTAACAGAAGAAATAATAAAATATTCTTCAGTTGCGATTCATCTGCTCGGAATTGGTTGGCTAGTTTCATAGTTAAGAATTATTGTATTCTGTGAAGGACTGGTGTTTAGTTGGCGGATGCTCAATTTAGGATGCCTGAACTTTTTCCATTCTTCTGTTGCAGAAGTCACTTATAATATCCGGGGAAACCTTGCTACTCCAAAATGACGCATTCTTCTTATATCAACTTTGCTCATGGAAGCCTCCGTTATTTTCTAAGAATATTATTGAATAATTGTCGCATATAATTCCTCTGTATTTGAGTTATGGTTATGGCGCCAAGAAACATAAAAAACCCTAATGACACAAGACCAATTGGACAGGCTTAGTTCAAGTAAAATTTTTGCATCAAATCTAAAACAAAAAAATACAAATTTTTTTTAGTAAATTTGTGAATTTTCTTAAAGAAATGGTTTCATGTATATTTTAGAAAAAAGTATTGAATATAAAAGATGTAGAACGTGTTGAGGACTATGAAAAACCTAAGTACTTTTTTGTGTCAGATCAAAAACAAATGAAATACGATTTTTTTAAACTTTGACAGGCCGCCATTTTGTTTCTACCACTATTTTATTGAGAAGTTTTCTTTTCTTGAATTTCTACAAGTGGTATGAAGACTGTTCTTTATATATATATATATATATATATATATATATATATATATATATATATATATACATACATATATATATATATACATATATATATATATACATACATATATATATACATATATATATATATATATATATATATATATATATATATACATATATATATATATATATATATATTTAACAAAATTTAGATGCTAAATTGAATTTAGACTAAAGGCAAATTAGCAGAATCAATGGGCTATGCTATAGTACAGTCCAGTGGTTTAAAAAGGTGCGAGCAACACCGGCTAGGGAGTATTCTGTAAGTAGGTTCGGCGCCACCAGTTTACCGACTAAACTGGAAGTCTCTAGTTGATCACGAACTGGTCGATACCCTACAAGCCACCGTAAACTACAAGGCCCCTCCAAGAAAAAGGGAGGGGGGAATCATCAAAGTAATTAATGCCTCCTGGACAGTCTGCCAAGTAAAACACAGTCTCTTCAAATGTCACCAATTTAATAAAAATAGGTAAGAAACATAGAAATAAAGAAAGATATAGGTGTTAAAGTTACAATAAGTTTTTTTATTATCATAATATCTTTAAAGCTGTAAACCGCAACGTGATCACGTGTTCAACAAGTTAACTTAACTTTAAAATTAGCTTAAAGTAAAATAAAGAGTGCGCAATAATAAATATGGCCTCGACTGGCCTACTGGGAAAATTAAAAAGGGAAAAATAAACAAAATACGAAACAAACAAAAATTTATAATAAAGTAGACTTAGCTGATTTCCGTTTGTCCCTGAGAATCGCTGAATTATGGGAAACTTGAGGGCGTGAAGCACTGGGTATTGCAGTCAATGTCCAGGCAAATTTTTCGCCGAAAAAAAACCCTAGAGAAGAAAACATAGAAAATCTCTAATATCTCAACACAAGACAGGGAAAACGGAGGATAATTTCATAATAATTGTACAAAATTAATTATCGAATTACTTAATTATATTCAAAAAGTTAAATGGAATAATCACAGAAAATAAGAAAATTAAATCATTGTGATTATAAACACATCAGTTGAAAGAAGTCCAATATCTATTGATTATTATATTACACAAATTATTTGATCCCAATTTGTAAAAAAAAGGAAACAAAAAAAGTTTACGAAAACATTGACCCCCGCCCATGAAGTCGTTGACAAACTATGGCACAACAATAAAAACTATTTAATATTAACAACTGAGAAATTAATATTAATTGATAAATCAAATATCAAGTCAATTTAAACTCAAATTAATTAGCAAAATAGAAGAAGTGGTAAACAATAATCATTTAAAAAAACTTAACTCACCTCTGGCCGGGAGGTTTTTTTTATATTATGCTTGCGCTTGTGCAAACGATTCAACAACGAAATAACTAAATACGGTATCCACGTCAAAGACGGGATGTAACCACTGAGTGTCTGGAATCGAATCGACAAGTCCAAAAAAACGTGATTCGATTATCCACCAGAAAATTCTAATAGGAAGAAAGGAAAATAAATAAAACGCTGAATTTAGCATAACAAGCAGAATCGAGAAAATTACTCTTCAGTTATAAAATATGAATAGCTTACCTGAAGAACGGCAAAAATCCTACGTAGTAGTATTATCAATAAAATCTCCTCAAAAAAGTTCAGAAAATAGCCAAGATAAATAAAAGATAAGCTAACTGAATTGATAGATGGAGATTAATTATATAGAGTTTCAATCATATCCCATACAAACTGGATAATAAAATTTTAGATTAAAAACTCTAACCACTCTTCAATATGCTTTCTGTGGTAAAAGATGACCGGAAAGAAAGAGAATTTCCCAAATTTCGCACCAGGATCGTTGCCAAAATACCACATGCGTCAAACTAAACTCCGATGCCAAACCTAATTTTCGGCTAACAACCAGAATAAATCAGATGGACATTCAATTGAATTAAATTAAGGAACGAACTATAAAAGGCATGGATTTTTGATAAATTCAATAACAATCGGCAACTGTGTTCCTAATAGTACTAAGCCAGTGTGGGAGCAGATGGAAGAACATGTGTTCATAGCGCACACCATCACGACAAATAGAACCGATATAAACATTATATTTTGTTATAAATAAACATACTTAGGATTGTTTACTCGAATATTGTGATCTTTTGGACAAAACAAGCATTCAATAACCGGAGTTGTTAACCAGGGAGAAAAGTGATATAAAAGTTTCCTCCACCAAGTGTTTATTCACATGTTGACCTAGAAATTAAAACGAAGTGTTCGTCATGTGTCTGAATTTAATTAAGAAATTAGAATTATCAATTATCAACTTAAGTACTGGAAAAGGAAGTGTAACAGAACAAAACCCACCGGGATTATCAGGTCAGTAACCTAAAACCAGAAGTGGAGACAGTCAAAAGTCGATACACTCAAACTCTCAACCAAAATAACTTTCATTGTTGTTAATATTATTTGTATTTTCCCAATTTCAGACTAAACAGCCTAATATACATATCAATAAAGAATGTTGGTGCCGAATACCACATAGAGAAGTTTATAAATAAACATATCCCAGATATTCACAAGAGATTTTTCGAATTACCACCTGGAAACAATTATGGATGTGCTAACAAAGACAAATAACAATATTATATACAAAATTTACATTAGATATGGATTAAGTTCGTCGGTGAGTTTGCTAAATAATATGAAAGAGGTTAATAAATTCAACAATCGATAATCTTTAGTTACCAACAATATTCTATTGACAAAAATAATATGGTTAAAAGAAAAGTAGGTACAGCAAAATAAAAGTCGAAACTTAGATATAAACAGTGCGTTAACTGAACTCTAAAATAAATGTAATTGTGGGATATTTTAATTAGGTAAATCAGAATAACAATTGGAGTTAACTTATTGATAAAAAAACCATCAACATTGAAACAACCTTGCTAATATGGTGAATGTGATGATAATTACTATAATAAACACAGTAGTAACTTGGTTTTGATAAAGGTATCATTTAAATATTATGATTACGACGTAATCGATATAGAGAAGTTATTCGAATAAGCGTTTAGCAAGACTTAATGATCAATTTAGACCGTGACAATTGCGACCTCCATCCCCCAACATATAGCTGAAACCCTCCAACCAATTGTTGAGTGATCCCAATCCCATGTCAAAAATTCTCGCCATTTCATTGACCTACTCAAATGATTTGATATTTCTTCCACAGATATTCTTGTCAGTTTTGACATTGTCTCCTTATTTACCAACATCCTTATCGATGAATCTTTGTCTATCTTAGACACTAAACATCACATCACCTCAGATTGTCTTTCCCTAATCAAACACTGTTTGTCCAACACCTACTTCATTTTCCAAAGTAACTTCTACATACAACTGAAAGGTGCCCCTATGGGATCCCCTATCTCTCCGGTTATGGCCAAAATTTTCATGGAACATTTCGAAAATTCCGCACTATCTTCCTCTCCCCTCCGACCAAGCTGTTGGTTACGATATGTTGATGACACTTTCGTCATTTGGCCTCATGACGAGATACTTTGAATTCCTTCTTACTCCATCTGAACAGCGTACATCCCTGTATCCAATTCACGATGGAAGTGGAAGATAACTCATCTCTACCATTTCGTGATGTCATGATTAAAAAACTTTCACCAAATGGTTTCTCACACTCCATCTACGCAAACCCACTCACACCAACCGTTTTTTCAATGCCTATTTCCATCACCATCCGGTCCAACTTCATTCTGTCATCAACACACTCGAATCCCGATCCATCTCTCTGACGAATCCAATCGACCATCAGAAATCAATTTTCTAAAACAAACTGTTCTTAAAAATGGTTACAAAGAATCAACAGGAGCATTCAGAAATTTTCAACTGCCATTCCATCACCTTCCACCATCGACTTAGACAGTCAATTAAAAATATCCCTTCCTTAGATTAAGGGAGTAACAGACAGAATCTGTAAAATCTTCAAACCCCAACAGAAAATGTCCCACCTAATCAGATAAAATTCCCAATGAACAGCATGGAGTATATGAAATCCCTTGCTTAGATTGTCCCCGTATCTACATAGGTCAGACCAACCGACGTATCTCCGTTAGAGCAAAAGAACACTCATTGTCTGTCAGAAATTCCGATCCTTCGTCTACCTTGGCCCAACATCGTGTCCAAACAGGGCACACAATCAATTTCGATAAAACCATGACTATCGCCCCAACTCACTTCTTTGAGTCCAGAATAATTCGAGAAGCCATCGAAATAGAAAAACGTCCAAACTGTTTAAATGCCAGGGACGACAGCCAGAGATTGCCATCAACGAACGTCCTATATCTATTACCACTCCCGCCAGCAGCACACGCACCGCGCGCGCCAAAAGGACCATACCTGCCAATAGGTGCCCCATAAATACACGGTCCAGACAACTTATCGGTCAGTCGGCTTCAAGCCAGTAGTGAGTGTTAGTGTGTTACGGTGTTTTAACTGGTAAGCAATTTTTTTTATTATTTTTATTTTATTTTTATTATTGTTATGTTCTTTTTCAGTGAAATTCCAAAGAGTAAGCAGATTGAGGCATTGGAATTAGCCGAAGGGGGTGATTCGTTGCGTAGAGTAGGCAGATTGAGACTACGAAATCGAATCACTTCCTAGATTAATGAACGAATAACCTAAGCCCCCCCTCTTGATAATAGCTTCGAAGTGGAAGCCGAACCTTTGGAACAGGAGGTAGTTTTGGCATCAGGGAACACTAAAACGAAAAACTGCATTGAAAGTCGCGTCATGCCATTCTGAAATAAGTCTAAAAAGGACCTTATAAACTTCAGATAAATCATTATTTGAAATTACATAAAAATGTTCCAAATACTGGAATAAAATAGACGTCCTCATGCTTCGAAAAAAATTGAACGCAAACCCTAAACCTTTTGTGAAGGGTATAGTTATACATATAATAGAAAATGTCGGGTTAATAAGTTTCTAACTTACACGCCCAATTGCCGGCAGCGGAAAACTAACATACATTCAATGGGACTCTAAGCTCGTTGATGAAAGTTTCTAAACTGAAGAACAATAGATTTCTATATAGTGTATTTAACAGAAAGCTTACAAAAGCAAAACTAGGCTAAACGAATATATAGCCTTTGAGTAAGAATAAATACAATGACAATGAGACTTGAAAACTATACGATGTTGCGCGAAAGTCAAGAATAAAATCATTATCTCTTCCACCAGTAAATTAAAAAAACCCTGAAAAACGTGAATTAATTTCAAATTGCCAATAAAATGGATTTTTTCACTTCAACCCCTTAGCTGCAACCATACCCAACTTTTTTTTTAAATGCAAAGGTATGTCGAGTGTAGGGTCATTGAAAAGCTTGTGAAAAATGGGAGAGAAAGACATAATCTTTATTGTCATGAAAATTTTTACAATGTTATGGACAAAGCGAAATAATTTAAAAATAGATAAAAAAAAGTATATAAAAATAATATAATGATATAAAAAATACTGACAATACTAACAATACAAAACATAATATATAAACATACAAATTTAAATTAATAATTATAATACAATGTTACCATCGTACATCATACCAAATATTGATCTACGCCGATGTAACTCAAAAGTCTCGGGTAGATTGCAGAATTCTGCCACTGAATAATAAGGTCTCTCAAGCAGAAACGCCGTTGTCAATCTCCGGAACCTATTGAATGTATCTGCCACTTTTAATTCTAGAGGTAGCTGATTGAATAGTTTTTTGGCATTGAAGATGATGGAATTTTTTACCAGATCAGAGGTGGGTATTGTTAAGTAGATATCGAAATTTTGTCTTCTAGTAGGTTAACTATGAATTGGCCTCTCAGTTAAATTGTGAAAGTGTTTGCGAACCAAACACACGGATTCCAAAATGAATAGAGCAGGAAGAGTTAAAATTTCGTACTTTTTAAAATAGAATTCGCAATGCGTCCTACGACTCAAACCATAAATGTAACGAATAGCTCTTTTTTGTAGTTTGAAAATAGATGTGAAGGGGTGTAAGCTACAAGACCCCCAGAAAGGCAAACCATAGCGAACAAAGAGTAGTAAGTTGTTAAAGCAGTAGAAGAATCAAGCTGTTTAGATACAGATTTAATGGCAAAACAAGCAGAGGATAATTTTTTCGCTAAAATGGCTACATGTACAGACCATTTAAGGGCACTGTCAATATGGAGACCAAGAAACTTAATCGAATTTGAAGATTTTATTACGTCATTGTTGAGTTTGAGAGGTTGCAAAACTCCTTTGTAAGATAAAACTAAAGTTTTCTCAGTGTTAAAACAAAGCCCGTTCGAGTCAGATCAGGACTTAATAGTAAAGAGATCTTTGCCTATGGTAGAATGTAAAGTTCATATATCTGAACTGCTCCAGGTTACACTAGTGTCATCGGCAAATAAAGAGAATTTACCATTAATTCGTAAGTCTGTGACATCGTTAATAAATACCAAGAAAAGAATTGGACCCAAAACTGAGCCCTGGGGTATACCACTGCTAACTGGTAAATTTTTCGAAACTTTTCCATTCGCTCGTACCAGTTGGTTTCTACATTCCAGGAAAGATTCAAACCATTTTAAAGGAATACCACGGAATCTCAACATACCCTTTTTACTAATGTGGTTATTGGTAAATTAGAAAAAATCTTTTAAAAACAAAAAAGTTACAAAAACCGTTTTAGTGCTATCGACGGGTTGAATTAATGTAGCAGATGTTAAAGATGTCTACTTGGCAGGCTCACAGAAGATGGTAAAACCCGTCTATCGAATTCCGAATAGCCTCAGCCTCAGTATGTTATTTGATTCCACCCTAATTCTGTTTTTAAGAGCTTCAATGTTACCCGGCCTATTGTGATAAACCTTGTCATTAAGATATCCCCCAAAAAAGTAATCTAATAGCGTTAAGTCTGGGGATCTTGGTGGCCATTCGTCGTCCAATCCAGTGTCCTGCAAATCTTTCATTGAGATATTCTCTGACATTAATACCAAAATGTGGTGGTGCCACGTCATGTTAAAACCATAGTGTTTCACTGGGGATATCTGGATCTACTTCGTTGGGAAACATAACAGCTAGTGCAGGTACTAATTTAAATCTTATAAAGTCTAAGTAGCGTTCAGCTGTAAGGTTTTCCTCAAAAAAGTATGGACCTAATATTCTATTATTGATGATACCTGCGCATACATTTACTTTCTGAGGACGCTGCGTATCAGCTTCACATATCCATTGTGGGTTTTCTTGACTCTAGAAACGATAATTGTGCCTGTTAACTACTCTATTTAAATAAGAAGTAGCTTCATCCGAAAATAGTATATTCAGGGGAAACTCATTATTCTCGTCACATTACCTCATAATTTCCTAACAAAATTGCATACATCTGCATAGTAATTTTCCAAAAACTCTTGATCTCAAGATATACCTTAAATGGGTGGTATTTTTCTGTTTTCATAAGCCTCCTAATCGTCTAGCTGCAGAATGATTTTGGGCCAATGAAACCGTTATCAAATGTGAGTCTTCCTGCAGAGATAAGGCCATATTTTTATCTTGTGGGTAAGTCTTTCACTGTGCCATGTTCTATCTACATATGTTAACATTAACCCATAACCTGAAACTCGTACCTATACACAGCGTTACCAACCAACTAGCAACCTCTCAGCTGATAACATTCCGCTCTGCTTTTCAGCACCGCTTAATCATTCGACTATGTAATTGGGCAACTCATTATGCAAAAGTAAATGTAACATTCCACTGTCGATTTCAGCACTATTTAAACATTTCGCTATGTAATAGACTGCCTAAGCTCTGTCGTCACAAGGTGGGTGGAGCTTATGAACTTTTCTACACAAATCGATAACACGTGCAAAATTGCCGTAAGAGTTTTTTCATTTTCAGTTTTTCTTCAATTTGTTAAAATAATGGTGATCGTTGCTAGAATTAGTAAATTAGAGAGTGAGTGTGCAGTTTATAGGATTTATACATAAAAATTTGCAAGGGTAAAGATTTTTTAAAGGGATTTCAAGAGATATTGAGGTTTCTGTGTTATTGTCATATTTTTGTTATTATTTTCATATTTATTACAAATTTTATTATAAAAATGGCTTCAAAATATGTTCTAAGGCTATATAGCACTAATTAATTCCTTCAAACTAATAATAATATCACAATGTTGAGGTAAGTAATCAATGTTTTTTGTAATCTACATATTTTCAAACTAACATGTTATTACCGATAACCGATAATCCTATAGAGATCAAGTGATATTGAGAATTCAACGTGTGCTTGATGGATAAAATGTGACCATATTGCCACTTTAGCTTTATTTGGACATTACGATATATCTGTTACTGATACTGAATGTATCAAACTGCATTTTTCTCACATAGTTTGATTCCAACGCATTTTCACCCTTTCCAATATTATTATTTTCATTAGTGCTAGATATAGTTTCAGAACATGTTTTGAAACCACTTTTATAATTAAATTTGTAATAAATATGGAAATAATAACAAAAATTTGACAATAGCACATAACCATATAACCAAAATATCTGTTTAAACTGCCTTACCTTTGCAATTTTTATGAATAAATTTTTCAAACTACAGGCTCACTCTTACTCATTCTAGCAACGATTACCCATATTTCTAACAAATTGAAGTAAACATTAAAAAACCCTTATGGCAATTTTGCATGCGTTCATAAGCTCAGTCTGTTGTCGTTTTTAATGAAGAAATGAGACACAGGGAGACTATTTGTTATATTTTATAATAATGTGTAACAATAATAGCACGTGTACAAAGTAACGCTATCAAAAAAGAACATGACAATCATGCTATGCTCACTCCCACTATAAATTTTGTCATGTTTATTTAGTTATACCACCCGTCGCCGGTAGCGCTACATAATCAATGAACTGTCAGATTTTTAAAATCTCGCCATTTCTATAACCTCCATCTCATTTTGATACTTCGATCGCCATTATCAGCCATTGCTTTCGTTTGTATATTATACGGTTATTATTATATTAATTTGTATAAACAGACATTTTTGTGCTTTTCAAGTGATTGTGTATATTAAACATTAACAATATGGTTCAATACTGTATTGTTCCCACTTGTTAAAATACAAGTAAATACATTAAAATGCATCTCCTTCCTAAACAAACTTAAAAGCAAATGCAGTTCCAAACTTATATATACCAGCACCAACAAGAAGTATGGAGGAATTACCTGAGAAGAACCAGGACATTGTTGAATCCCAAGGTAATGTACAATACTATTGTGGAAATTGACCCATATCATAAGTAGTCGTAGCAAAAACTGGTTTTAGGAAATGTATTTTAATCTGACAGCGAAAAACACAAAAAAGTAATTAATTGTAGTTTCACCAGCTTGCTTCATAATTAGGAGGAGCAGCCCAGTAAATATGAAAATTTAGATTTGCTACACTATAATTGAAGTTCTCACTAGGAATCGTTTTCAGTGTGTGCTATTGAATATGTCAAAAATAGACAAAGCCACAAACTTTGTCGTATATTACAAAAGTTAAAAGCGATTTGGCCTATTTATTTTTGTTTTGCTAAAAAAAATTTTCTGATGATGCTTTAAAAAAGTTTCATTTTGACTTAGCAAATATAACTAAAGCTTTTACTATTACAGGTTCAGAGTCATATCCTGCCATCGCCTCCTGCAGCACTCCAACTACCTCGAACACCATTCTTACTACATTAAAGACACCCAGCAAACGTAAAGGTAAATTTTTAGAGTATGTAGAAAGTTTACAGTTTTGACCCTTACTTTGTTGAAACTAACTCTTTCTAAATAATTCCAGACTATATTTTAAAAAGTAATATGTAAAAAGTAAATCGCAATAATAAATGTAAGTAAAAAATAGTACATATAATATTTTTTCAGATATTAAACAAAGATTGAATTTACTAAGCCATGGAGATTCAAGTAGAGCCATTCAGCTAACGCCCAAAGCTAGAAAATTTTATGGAATTGCCAAAAACATGGTTTCACTAGCCAGAAAAATTGACAGACAAAATTCCGGTGTACGAAAACAACTGTTTGAGGTTAAAAAAAGAGTTGAATTATAAATAAATCTAAATTTGGAATAAGTAAATTGATTTGTTTCCTGTTTTTTTCATGAATAAAAATAATGTGTTCAAGCAGTCTTTTATTTTGGAATATTAATTCCACTTTTCATAAAATTCCTTATTAATAGCGTTGTCGATTGATAAAATTGGTGTAAGCTAATGTATTCTCGAGCCCTTTAAAAAGGTGCATGAAAATACATTAGAGCTCACTATTTCTATCTGTTGAAAATAAATAGCAAAAATAGTTATTTCCATATATTTCAAAAAGCCCGCTGGTTCTATATGCAGCGCTATAGCGGTGGGTTGAAGAAGTAAAATAACATTGAATAATTATTCAGTAGAGTGGCCCATCTATTGTATATTATATTATCTTATCTATGATGACAATTAATACTTTTATGTCATACAATGGTACCAACACAAATAATGTGATATATTTGTTAAGCTACGTTTACATGTAGAATTGTCCCCACAACACACCCCCACAATTCTGCAATCATAAAATTATATTACATAGTATTGGAAACGATTGGAGATTATTACACAATAGGAACAAAATCTAGAAATTTATCATAATGTTTGACATACATCTACATTTAGTACTTTTCTAAATTTAACGAATTTATTTTCTCCCAGGGCTTTTGTTAATGTATCAGCTATTTGCTCATCGGTTGGAATATACTTAACGTTGATCTTTTCGTCTGTAACTAGTTCTTTTACAAAGTGATATTTGACATCAAATGGTTTGGAACGTTTTGTTTCAAGGGTATGAGCAATTTTGATAGCTGCCTGGTTATCTTCAAATATAATGATAGGAAAAACACCTGCAACGATATCATTTAACAGGTTACCTATAAAAATACATTCAATGCAACATGCAGCTAGTGATACATATTCCGCTTCACAACTAGAGATTGCAACCACTGACTGCTTTTATTTAAATTCCAGAACACAGTATTATTGTTAATTTTTAAAGTAAAACCAGTTGTGGTTTTCCTATCATTCGGGTCACTTGCAAAATCTGAATCAGTAAAAGCGAAAACATTTATCTTTGCACTCTCAGATTTTTCATAAATCAAACCGTAGTTTTCTGTAGCTTTTAAATATCTAAGAACATTTTTAAGTTGTACCTAATGGGTATTATCAAATGAGTTTTGAAATCTACTTAAGTACGTGATGCTGAAACATAAATCGGGACGTGAACCCAACATTATGTACATAACACTACCAAGTAATTCTTTATAAGGTTCGTTAGAACTTTTCACTCCACTTATTGTTAGATTTGGTTTTGTTTGAACTGGTATTTTGCTAGTTTTGCAGTTAAACATGTCAAATCTTGTAAGTACTTTTTCTATTAATAGCTTTTGTGAAATTATTATTTTATTTTGTTCTATTTTTATTTCCAGTCCTAAACATAAAATTCCCTTTTCAGTATTCATTTGTTTGATTTTCATTTTTGACATTAAATTATTTTTAAGTTTTAAGACTTCACTCTCTAGGTTTGAAAAAACTATAAAATCATCTACCCATATTAAAAGAAATGTGCTTTTTAGTAAAATAAAAGCATGGATCAGCGTTTGATCTGCTAAAACCTAAATCTAATATATGTTTGTTCATGAAACTATTCCAACACTTAGTCATACAATGACTTGCGCAATTTACAGACTTGTCCTGGAGCATAGTTCATTAATCCATATGGAGGTTTCATATAGACAACTTCTTCAAGTTCACTCTTTAGGAAAGCTGAGTGGACATCAAATACATAAGCTTTCAAGTTAAATTCAACTGCTAGAGCCAATAAAATTCTCAAGGTAACCATCCTTGCTACAGGTGCAAATACTTCTTCGTCTTCAAGAAATGGTTGTTGGAATCCTCTTGCAACTAGTCTTCATTTTTATTTCTAATTCCATCTATGGTTTTCTCTGAAAATACCCATCTCGAATCAATTATTTTTACATTTGGAGGGGGCACTTCTATATTCCACATCTCATTCTCGTCAAGTGCATCTATTTCTTCTTGGACTGCTATTTTCCACTCTCTGTCTGCCTTTACTGCTTCTGAGTATGTTCTAGGTATTTCCGGAGAAGTAGAGTCAACTGAAAGTACTAACATCTTATCCACTTCAAATTCATTTAGATAACTTGGCATTTGTCTTATCCTAGTACTCCTCCTCTGATTTGATTGCTTCATATCACTTACCTTTTCTTCTTTGGACTCACTTTCTAGTTGTTCTTCATTGTTAATTCCTTGTTCTTCCTCTTCTTGAGCATCCTCTAGTTATATTTGTACTTTTTCTGTTTTAGCTTGTTACCTTTTTGTTTCATTGAAAATGACCGATCTTGAGAAAATAACTTCATCATTTTCTTGATCATAGAGTTTATATCCATTGTTGCAATATCCAATGAATATCGTTTTCCTTGAGTTAGCGTCAAACTTTCCATCTCGAGTCTCTTTTGGGATATGAGCATGTGCTTCGCATCCGAACACTTTAATTTTGTCCAAATTTGGTTTAAATCCAAATCAAACTTCAGCTGGAGTGCACTTCTTTGCTGGAACACTAGATTCAAGCCTATTGGTAATATATGCAGCTGATAATACAGCATCGCCCCAGAAGGTTTTCTCTTGATTAGAATCAAATATTAAACAACGAGCAATATTTAGAACTGTCCTGTTGTATCTTTCCGCTACACCGTTCTGTTCAGGGTTTCTGGCAATTGTGTTTTGTACATTGACCCCCTTGTTTTTACAAAATGCTTTGAAATCATTAGAGCTATATTACCCCCCCCCCCCCCCATTATCACACCGTAAATTTTATTATTGAACTGAGATTCTACCTGTGCAACATAATAGTTTTTAAAAATATCAAGAACTCCATTTTTATTTTTCATTAGAAATATTATACCAAAATGTAAATAGTGATCAATAAAGGTAACAAAATAGTTATAACCATCACGCGTGGGAGGTGTTATTTTCCCACATACATCTGTCGCTTTTACATCATCTGGAATTGATTTGAGGAATAGAATTCTAGTCTGTTTCCCTTGGAGACAAACTTCACAAAGCATTTTTGTGGGATACAGACTAGAGTGACCCATCCTCCTATGTAATAAGTTATTATCTAGAATACAAGCTGCTTGTTCAACACATTTCAATTTAACATAGTATAAATTACCTGTTGTTTCACCTTTCAGGATACACTTTCGATTAAAATGAGCACTCACTTCACCATTTTCAAATTTAATTTTCCCACCTTCTTCTTCCATCTTTTTCACTGAAAGCAGATTATAGTTCAAATGATCACATTGAAATACGTTCTATATATAACAAAACAAAAAAACAGATGCCTACATAGGAATCTGCATGGCATTCTAAGAAGAAGGAACTTCTTCAATATCACTTTCTTTAATGCACAGGAAAACATTTGGAATAACAATGGTCTACTATTTTAAATACCAATATTCTCATATTGGATTAGTTGGACTTATTTTACTGTTTTAAATGAAATTAAATGAGTCTTACTGCTAGATGTCTAAAGCACTTTGGTTTAAAGAATTTATTTGAAAAATGCTTTTTATCAATGAAGATAATTTCTTCTTAGGATCTACAATATTTATATATTCGAATTTAGTGATCAGAATATGTTTCCAAATATAACAAACATTCTCCCATAAACGGAATCTACTAAACATATTTAAAATCGCATGCCCATGAATCAATCAATGATTTCTTAACAAATATAAATTCGCTTCAATTTTGTTTATTTCTTCTATAATAGTTTTTTTTTCAGTACAATACTGGAGACTAATGGGCTTTTATGCTTGATTTTCTTTCAGTTCTATATTTAGGCCAGATTGTGGCAGGCATCTGTCACCCTAGCCCTTTAATATTTATCGCCCCTTACTGTAAATACACAATTAGACAAATCACACACGAAACAGGTGGCTAAGTCAGAATGTAGCCGTTCATTCTATGCTTTCATTAACCGAAATAAGCTTAAATATGAAAAGTTCAGTGAAATATTTTGTTTATTGAAAATATTCTTGCAAAATATATCTATCAACAGACTCTCCTTGTAGCTCGATATGTCAATTGAATAATTCCATATTTCGTTATAGAATTAGGAATATCTTTTCTTAACATATCTTCCTGCTCGACACACTTAATTTGATTAAAATTCGAGAATTTAAATAAGTGATGTTATATCTGTAGAGTACAGTGGATACATGAGCAATTCGAAATGCAATCATGTAACTAATTTTCGCTAGTAAACGTCAGTCACATCTGTTAGTTCGTCGCAGAGTCTCAAAGTTATATAAATTTCGACTATCGTGATACATCAAGGTATGGAGAACTACAAAAAATAGACTGTGCATAGTGTGCATCAAAATCACATAGTCATAATAATGCTACTGATGGTCGGGGGAAAGTCAGTCGTGTTGGTTCATGTTTTGTAATAATGTGTCGATTTCAACAAAGTTTTCAAATAGAATCTTTTTAACTGGATCTTCTGGACCAAAATTGAAAAAAAGTGATCCGAAGCTGCGAAGAGACATGATAATTATTTTTCAAAGATTGTCATTCGATGCTGTGAAGACTAATTTGATGTAACCCTGAAAATATTCTACTTGGAAAGAAATGACCTACGAACTCACTAAACTTCTTTATGCCATTTAAATTTTACAGCTGGAGGAAGAGATCGAAAATTGAATAAAGTTTAAATCTTTAGTAAAAACAGATAAGTGGCCTCACATTTATGAAAATCAACATGCCAATGAAACCTACATCAACAAGAGAGGTAAAGTTTCACTGAGATTTATACAGGTCGTTTCATTAATAATTGTGTTCATTATTATATCGATATGGAGTAAAATGCTGCCAGTCAATAGTTTCATCACATTTGGTACATCTTATTCTTCGTATTTAGTTAAAAATGAGATGAACGATTTTATTCAAATGAAACTCACGGTTTCTAGTTAATTCCACAATATAATAAAAGTTATTGATAAGATTCCACGAAGTAAGGGTCGAGACAGTTAATTTGATTTTATTCAACATTATATTGTCATATAAGTGTGACGCTTATTCCATTTTTGACTATATTGAAAATTCCACACCTAACATTTTCCACCAATTAAAAGAATGTACTTTTTATTAGTTGTTTAAATATGTTTTATAATTTAACCTAATAATATTACGCGAGCAAATTTCTCGCTCATGAATATTTTTCGAAAAAGTTTCCGAGCTCGAATAAATTTCTACTAGTGGTATTACTAGTGAAAATTTGATTCGCTAGTGGTAAACATTTGATCTATAGTTCATCGATTTCATTTTCAGCTGGCTTGAGTATTATACACGATCAAGTTAGCACACAGTTTCTATCACTTTGTTTATTAATCTCTACTTTCCTTCTCTGCCCTTTTCAAATTTCCATGCCCACAAGAAAACTCAGTAAAAGACTAAATCCACTTTTATCTATTATTTCGGAAATAATAAAAGATCATACCCTAAATGGTTAGATCAGTTGCACGCATTGAGAAGTATCTATGGTATGAAAAACAGTAATATCTACAAGAAGATTTCTCAGCTATAAAGTGGAAGCTTCAATATATAGGGAGAGCACAGACAAGGAGATTACTCAGAACTAAAAAGAAGAACTACCTAGAACACCAAATACGGGAAATAGATAGGGATAGAGACATGAATCAGACAAGGAAGTTCTTTAGGGAAGTAAAGAGAGTGACGAGGAATGGGAGTGTAGGAGGAACGAAAGGCATGAGAAATGAAAGTGGAGAATCTTAGAATAATATTTGAACCGCAACAAGATGAGGCAACAGGACACTGGAGAAGACGCCACAATGCTGAGTTGTCAGCGCTGTATGGCAGTGAGGACATAGTCAGACACATAAAGGCTAATCGAATAAGATGGGCAGGGCACGTATTGAGATCAGAGGACCACGGATTGTTAAAAACAGTATTCCTTAAGAGACCAGATGGTAGAATATCAATAGGACGACCCAGGAAAACACGGAAAGATGCCGTCGCAGCAGATGTGTCTAGAACGGGAGTCCAGCAGTGGAAAATGGAAGCAGAAGATCGAGGAAGATGGAGGGCGATAGTGGATTCGGCCAAGACTCACCCAGATTTGTAGGGCCAGGAAAAGAAGAAAGAAAGTAGAAATGGGGAAACAGTTATAAAACTTTGAGTAAGTAAAATAGACAATTTTGTGGATTCTCTGGAATTGCACAATTTTCGTAGTTCACTGTTATAACATACAGGATGTTTTAAAACTAATCTGAATGATTGGTGTGAGCGATACGCTATTCAATTATAAGACGAAAAGTTCTTATAATCATGTGCGATAAGTCTTGTCGTTAATGAGTTACAGCGCGTTGAATTGTTTTTAATACACGAGCTCTAAATGTAAGTGGAACTTATTTATACCAGACTTTTGTTATAAGTGACGCTACTGGTTTTTAAAAGTAATAAGAAATACATAGAAAAAAGTTCATTTATTAGAAACAATCCAACGCCCTATAAATCATTAACGACAAGACTTACTATAAATATTTATAAGAACTTTTCGTCTTAAAATTAAATAGTGAATTGCCCACAGCAACCTTTCAGATCACTTTGAAAACACTCTGTATATGTTTCAAAATAAAAGATTAGTAAGAGTTAAATATCGATGACGGGGTTAATTTCTGTGTATGGGCTTATACATATATAAGACTTGCCTTGACGAAAAACAAACAATTTCTTACACAACCAAAAGGACAGAGAAAAATCAAATTATATCACCCTTCGTAGAAACTCCTCCTGCATAATAAACGAGTTAAAGGTGCGGTATGCGGCTATACCAAATCAAATTACGGGTATTGTTAGCTAAATCAAAGGTTCTTTTGTTATCGATTTGAGCATCTGCCCTCGTTCGGTCCGAAAAAGAAAACCTTAATTAACTCGTAATATGGACAATGACGTAATTTCCATATTAATGTGATATACTTTCAGTCACTAACGCGTGGAACATCTGCTAATTTCTCGAAGAAAACTGCGACTCTAGGAGAAATAATTATTTAACACTTTTTATATTACATTTTTAAATGAAACTGACTGTTTCTAAATAATTTCACAATATAGTGAAAAAATGGTAAAAATTCTAAGAAATTGACAATTGTTTCGATTCTAAACATCATCGTTAGAAGTTACAATTCATGTGATGCCTACCGGATGTCTAATAATTATTTTTGACCAAGAAGTAACCTACGTTGTAATTGACTTGTCATTAGTCAATAGATACAAAGTTTTACTATATTTTGTTATTCTTTCATATTATTTCAGAACAATTCATAGAAAACTTAATATTTCACTACAATCTATGATGTATAAAAAACCTTTCCATTCCGAATTAAGCTTTCAACGAGTTTTCTGCATTTTTTTGGTTAAATACCATTGAATACGCGATAGTTTTATCTGTATCGTTTTTACAAGTGGTAAGTCGCTTTATATCTACCGTATAGTAACGACTAAATAATAGGCCAGTCCATCTGGCCAAATTCACTCAATATTTTGGTATCCAAAATATTAAAACCAAAAATGTCAACCACAATAAACCAACCACAACCAGCTGGACCTAGCTTCGCAGCAATCACTGAAATTCAGTAAAGAAACCTACATCATTCCCAAGTAGAAATCAAGCTATTGTCATGGACGCTCTCCCAGGCGTCGTCCTTTTTGACTACATTAAGGCAATCGGCGAAATTGTAACACCGAAAGGGATTACCTTTGCATCACGCTTTTCCAATCACCGTATATGTATGTATCTATCTTCTGTATCCGTTATAGATAATCGTATAAAAAATCATCTTTTTGTTACCATCAAATAAAAAATCATACCAATTCATAGACTCATCACACCGTCAAAAATATTACTACTCTCCAATGTTTGTTCCTCTATCCCTAATTCTCTTATCGAACAGGCACTTAAAAATGAACTTGGGCTACAGTTCGCCTCTCCAATTTCGTTCATTCAATGTGGCTCCCCAGAAGAGGAATATGCACACATTTTCAGTTTCCGACGATCTATTTATGTTATACCTGAAAATGAACCTTTTGAAATACAAACTTCAATTGTAATCCTACATGAAAATACGAACTACAGAATCTTCATTACTGCGGACAAACTTGAATGCTTCCTCTGTAAGCAGTATGGACACACCACAGATTCCTGCCCATATCCACAAGATATATCCTGCAACCCCCCTTCACCTTCTACCTTCAGACACAAAAGCCAAGACATATCTCGCATATTACCTCCACAATATTCCTCATCCGAAGAACATCCTGTCGATAATACTTCTTCCATTTCAAAAAAAACTACCGGATAACCTCAAATTTCAGACGGTTTAACACCCAACTTTGGCATTAAGATGGCACACTCCACTGACACCAGCCTCGAATTACCTCCTATACAGATTACTACTATTCCTCCAATTCTCGACCTTGAAAATACCCCATCCCCCTCAACTGCTGCTTTTGTAACACCAATTTCAGCCCCTAAGAAAAAATCCAAACCTGAAAACAAAGACGTTTGTAAGATAAGTCCCTCTAATCAAGCCAAAATAGAAAAATTAATTGCTACCGATCCTAAATAGCTGAATACCTGAAATAGCTTTCCTGGAAAGTTCTTTTGGCGGTAGTGATCCTTTAAAAGAAGCTTATAGCTTTACCACTAAAATTAAATCATTCATGGAAGACCTTCTACAATTATACCAAATTTTATCTGATAGATCTCTTAAAAACCGAATTACTAGATCGCAAAAAAATTAAAACTCGCAATAAGCCCCAATGATGCTGTCGAGCTTGCAAGCCTATCGGATGATTCCGATCTATTTTAATATATCTTTTATCCAACACATTTTCAACAATTTTTTTAATCTTATTAATTTTAAAATTCAGTATTTTACAATGGAACTGCGACGGATATTATCCGCGCCTAGAACAAATTCAGCATCTAACTTCAATTTACCGCCCAGATTTCCTATGTCTACAGGAGACCAATTTTAAAACAACTAATATCCCACGAAGTAAATCTTTTGAAGGGTACCATTCTATTAGAAATAACTGCAAAAGAGCCAGCGGGGGTTCATCAATATTCGCCTCAAACGAAATGTATTCAGAACTACTTCCTCTGACAACAAACCTGGAGGCAGTCGCCATAACGACATACTGCCCCAATAAGCTAACCATATGCTCCATATACATTCCTTCAGATCATCCTCTAAAAGAAGATGAGCTTCTTGAACTAATATATCAACTCCCCCAGCCGTTTATCATCACAGGAGACTTAAACGCTCACAACAGCATGTGGGGTTCACAAAAGAAATTTGGACGCGGAAAGGTAGTCGAAAATATATTGAACTGTACAAACTTGTAAACTGCCTCCATACGCTTGCCTTCGATTTCCTGGTATTCGCGGATGTCAACTGCTCAATCTCCTGGCGAATATTTTCTTTACTTTCTCGACCGAAGCGAAACCTTTTTTTACGTCGTGCTACTTGACAGCTTGAAAAGTTCGAGGTTAGGGTCTCACTTAGTTACCATGGCAACTCAACAATCAAGTCGATCATACATTTTATGTTTCGCTGGTGACTTGATGAAGAAAATAATTTACGTTGTTAAAATAAATTTTAAAAATATTTGATTTTCCACCACAATTCGGTGTGGAATTTTCTTACCGAATACCACGCAAAGTCAAATTAGTATCCGGACCATTTGGGTCAAACCCTTAGAAATTTTGAAATCAGATACAGTGAACACTTACGACCTTCCATATTAAAACAACCAGGGAATCCCACTACGGAAAATATCTAGTTGAGGCATTCATTGACACCTAATACAGAACTAAAAGTACTACATATTTGTGATAAGAAACAAGAACTGGATTTCCTTGAAGAATTGGAAATTAGAAGACTCTTAAGAGACCCATAATATGAAGTCGTCAATGAACACATAAATCTAGGAAGTTCTCCACATAACCGTTAAGAACAGCGGATATAATTTTCCTGGTTTTCTATCTTAAATGGAAAAAATATATCCAAGATATCCCCATAGGGCTAATACCAAGATTTAATCATTGTAATATCGTATCTTCTTCTTTTTTCTGTTAATATATATTAAGTCAATCACAAGGTAGGTCACTTCTTGGTCTAGCCAAAAATAATTATTAAACATCAAGTAGGCATCAAATTAAGTGACTTCTGTCATTCTTTGGCACAAGGTATTATTTTCAAATCACATGGCTGACACAATTTGAGAAGCCTATGTTTTCTAATTGGAGCTCTTATCTGAAGATAATTTTCATAGCTAATGAGACAGCTGACTTCCTATAGTCCGAGCTAAATTTCGAGTTGGGAGAATTTATGATTCCTTAACTTTTCTATTGTGGTGTTAGATTCATATTGAAGCAGCTGTTCGTTATTAATTTCTAATAAGTCAGCCATACCTACAATATATAATCTACCTTGCGATTGGAGATACCAATTAAATTTATCATTAGGGAGCTGATTTAAAGAAGGTTTCTTCAGAGTCTTTAAACACGATTTTGGCCATCGGGAATCCTCCGTTACTTCTATTTTACTATACCAACGAATCATTTTTTTAAGAACATCTACACTACCAGTTCTAAAGCTGTCTCCATATATATGTAGTGGTTAGGGGTATTGGCCAATAATAGATAGCTTCAAAGTAACGTACATAGGCCCGCTCAACTTGTCACAATATAATGGAGCCAATTCTTCGCTGCATACAGAGTTCATGATAGGGTGAAATAAGTTAAATTTAGTGGTAAGAGCGTCTGACTTTGATTATAAGATTTCCCGGCCCTAGAAGAAGCCTGTTGTGATTTTTTAACAAAATTGTCTGCCGTTACCGAGAAAAAACCAAAGGTGTAAACACAACTCCTAAAAGTTGTACTCTTATACTATCACAATTCTAAGGTTATTATAGATGACAGTGTAACTTTGCTCATGTTTACCACCTTTTCTAAAAATCACACTCTTGCTTAACGGTTAGCGCACTTAATTCACAATAAACGCAAGATATTTAATTTGCAAATAGAATCAAATCATAAGCGTACATAAGCCCAAACATTTCTGTTTTGTGGTCAATATTAATCCCGCTACAGTTTCTCCGATACAATATTAGATCTGAAATGAATGAATAAATTATCAAGGGAGCAGTTACTACGTATCTAAGACGAATATTTTCGGAGGAAAATATGATATTTATGTTACGTGCTGGAAACAACTTACCTCAACGTATATTTTTGGTTCCTGCACAAAAAAGATGTGAAATAAATGTGATAGTGAAAAAATTTAGAACACTTACTCGCTCATATTAAATGGACAAACAAACCGGACATGCGACAATAAAATATCATTAGGGCAGACACAACCCTTTTTTGGGTAAAATATTTCTGCACCCTTGACCGTCGCCGGATGGCGTCTATTGTACAAGACTAGAATACTTTTGATTCACCCTTTATTATCTCCTCATAAATCAAATCACAAAAAGAGTCATAATTTAATTCGTGGGGTAGGTATTTGTTATTTCAAGAGAAAATTGCAAGGGTGGTCACTATTAGTTTTTGTTGTGCTGGTCATCTGCTTCTAAAACAAACAAGATAAATTCATGTGATATACTGTTTGATTTTTTTACTTAGCGTGAGGTATGTACAGGATGTGGAAATGTCTATTGTTTATGAGAATAGAGAGATCGCGATTTAAGTTCAATGAAAAGAGTACAGACTGAGGATGCAGCTATTGTTGAAAAGCATTTGAAATGTGCGTAACAAAAAGATTTTCAAAATATCATGGAAATATATAAAGAAAGTTATTAACACAATCAAGGATAACGTATTGACAAACGGAGAGTCAGCAGCAGCTGAAAGTGTGGTTCGGATGCACTAATAACCATCTTTTTAAAGTAGTCTCAAGAAGTTGCGGTGATGATCGCTCATCTTTAATTTGGAAATGGCGCTTAAATAAATTGTTGATTTGAGGGTATTAAATCATTTTTAGACACGTTTTCAGGTGTCTATCGCTCTGTGTTTCTAACAAAAAATAAATAAGTAATGTTGGGATGGTCCCAGTTACTTCTTTGTGAGAAACAACAATTTCAAAATTATTGTCAAGAAATTATTTAAAAAGCAGTGATGAGGTGTGCAACGTTCAGTAGGGGCTCAATTTCGGAATAAGGAAAATCATCAATACTCTGTAACTTAAACAGTTCCGGACTAGAAACTCCTCCTCAGAAAGTGGTATTCGGTATCAGTTAAAGTATTCATATAGCTGATACAGTGAATATAAGGTTACAGTAGAGAATAAATGAAGACTTACTGAGAGTTAGCGAACAACAAATACGGAAAGTGGTAACATACAACAGATAAAACAACCAGGGATAGAAAGACGTAAACTTGCATGAATTATAATTTCAAAAGCAAAAAACATGTAAATTAGGAAACAACTGAGCAATACCGAAATATATCAATTCAACAAGAAATAAATAATAAATGTAAAAACCGGTAACACGGAACATGGTAAGAAATTTTATACAGACAGAAAATTAGAAGGAGCGGAATATACAGAAATGTTTCAAAAGAATAATAGGAATCAGTTAGGGTAAAAAAGTCAGCTCGCCTACGGGTTGTGGGTGAATTTAGTAGCTCTCTAACAAAAATTGTTTGCGAGACACCTGAAATCCGGTGCTGACAAAAAAATAATGTGGGAGATGGATAAAATGAGAAAAATGTTTGAATGCCTCACTGATAAAATGCTAACAATCGAAAACAAACTAGAAAATAGTATGGAAGAAATAAG
This sequence comes from Galeruca laticollis, assembly GCA_963921935.1. NCBI lineage: Eukaryota > Metazoa > Arthropoda > Insecta > Coleoptera > Chrysomelidae > Galeruca > Galeruca laticollis. The sequence continues at coordinate 75,253,333 of OY998175.1, forward strand.
AGAGCTGAAAGGGGAAAATAAATAGCTGAAACAAATGATAAAGACACAAGAAAGAAAAATGGAATTGGCGGGTCGAGAGACACACAGAAACAATATAATTATACAGGGAATAGAAGATATTGAAGAGGAAAGATCTGGAGACACAAAAATAAAAATCGAAGAAATATTAAAGGAAGCAGTAATAGAAGTGGACCTAAAAAATGAGGTAAACGATCTATGAAGAATATGAGAATTCAATAATAAAACTAAGCGACCAATAATCATAAAACTCAACCAGTGGGAAAAGAAACAGGAAATAATGAAAAAAAAACCTAAAAGGTACAAACATTTGGCTAAATGATGATTTGCCAAAAAGAGTACAAGAAGAGTGGAAATACATGATGCAGTTTATGAAAAGAGCGAGGGAAAATGGAAGTAGAGCTTACTTTAAATACGATAAATTGATAATTGATGGAATGATAGTTTCCAGGAAGGCGAGAAAAAGATAGAAAGGCAAATACAAACATGCCTAAAAGGAAAGTAAACGTAAGATCACCGGAGGCAGGAGAAAACGAAAATAACCAAAATGCTAAGAAGGACAGACAAAAACTAGAAGAAGTGGAACAAATGGAAGAGGAATGTGGAGATGAAAGAGGCAGTGAAGAGGAACAGAAGAATGAAGAACAGAAAGAAGATAGGATTAGTTATAGAATTATTAATAATTTTAAGATTATTAATAACAACAAAATGCAGCAAAGGGATAAATGTAGATACTAAAATAGGATAAATAAAGGAAATATTAAAAAAGAAGGCGATATTAGTACAAATGTTAAAGGTGGGGAGATCTATAATAATAATTGTATTGATATTTTTGATAAAAGGGTACAACATAAGGAAAACACTAACGATAAGCAAGGCAATAAAACATGTAAATGTCTATCAAAAAGGGGAATGAAAAAGAAGGTATATATGACTAAGGAAATAAAAATTACTACTACTACTACTACTACGTGAGGATAATGCTTGAACCGGGAAAGGTGGAGGAAATTATATGGGGATTAGAAAAATATGATATTGATATACAAACGCTGCAGGAAATAAGGTGAAAAAAAGAAATATAAATTATTTTACTCAGGCAGAGAACAGCAACGACAATATGGAGTAGCATTTATAGTAAAAGAAAAACTAAAACGAAATGTAATGGAATTTAGACCAATCAATGAGAGAATGACCTATATAAGAATTGAGGCGAGGCCCTTCAATCTGTCAATAGTAAATGTTTATGCGCCATTCTGTTCTACCTATTCCTTCTTTCCCAGTAAATTTCTCTTTTTTCCCTCCGAAGCTACGTAGTCCTGGAAGACCTAGACGTCATCCCTAGGATCCCGAAATCCCCGCGCTTTCTGCCGTTCTCTCATCCCTGACGTTGACAATCCGTTGTCGAGACCATCGAACATGAAACCTGTAGAGATGCCAACGAAAGCGATGGAACATCAAGAACATCACAATTAAGATTATTGAATATTTGCATTTGCATTTGAAACATTTCTTAGTAATTTTATTTGACGTTACAAGGTACTTACTTCTGTCAGATCAATTATTAAAAAGTTGACATTTTGAATAGACTTCACGTTCCTCGGGTTATTGATGTTGCCATGGAAATTTTAAAATACGCACGTTTTTAAAAGTTGGATTTACACACGCTGCGCCGTACTTAAGCAATAAAAAAATATTTTTTAATGAATTAATTGTCCCTTTAAATAAATCCAAGGATTCGTAGGAGGCCGCTACCACTCACTTTCGATATTATTTAGAGGTCCTTCAAAGGTTAATTACAAAAATTTTCATAGTGCCTTAAGAACCCACCCAAAATTGTTCACCAGCTCTCCTACTATAATTATTGTAAGTAATAATTGTGTGATATTTACTGTGTTCCTCGTTGATTGTTGTCGGCTTGGCCCATTTAATTATTAATGACAGAGAAACTCTATCTCTTTTCTGCTAATCTTTTTATTTTTCAAGCAACTATAGAATAGGCATTCACTAATTTTAATCTATTTTCAATCAAAAGTTTACTAAACGATAATTAATTTGATTTTTTCACTATATCAGTTGTTCCTTATAGAAGAAATTGTCAGATAACTTTTGGTTGATTGTAATTAGATATTACATACTTTTCCACTTACGTTCACAAATCCGCAATTGTTAACGACATTGTCAACATCCATGTTTCCAACTTTAGCAATAAAGTACGTTACCCATTAAAATATTGACTTCGTTGTTCAAGTGTGATTAAGTAATGCTACAACGCTCATTCTATACTAAAATGTAACCTATTTCTAAATAAGCCAGAAGCGGAATACGAGAATACTACCTCGTATGCCAGGACCGTGTAAAAGGAATTTTGTAATTTAACATTTCTAATACACGCTACAGTATAGTGTTTTTATTGTAAGTAGATGTTTTCAATGCAGGCGAGGCAAATACACCTTTCTAAATAATGATGTGTTATATTTATTTACAAGTTCTTCTTTATTATCTCGCGTGATACCGTCCAACATGCAACTAGTACAACCTAGTTAGTAAGATGCATTTACCTAAATGAAACTGTTTTAATTCTCATTAATTAGTTTATTATTTCCTTGTTTCAAATCATCTGAAACGCGCTATTGCTTTTATTCGAAAAATTAGCTCTCTCATTATGTTATTACGTGATATAGTAATTTATAGGTTCTTTCAACTAACTGTCAAACTGTACTTCTACTATAAATCAATATTAGATTAAACGATATACAAGGAGTCATGAATTTACATCCATTGATACAGCTTCTATTCACTAACTTCGAGCTCCATTTTTTACAGTCGAAAAATCAATTCGGAAATAACAATACGAATAATTCTAGAACTAATTTTACAATAGATACCTTAAATGACGGCAAATATGTACAGTGCGATTTTTTTAACTGTGGCCATAGTGAAATTGCACCCCATGTTAACTTTTAATCAGCTACAGGTTTGATACTAATTTTAATTGTAATAATAAATCACCAATAAAACTGCATAATGCATAAGTAAAGGGGCTAGGCGGGTTCTAGACCATTCCTTATGTAAATTAACATGGGAAATCTCCAAGGTCCATCGTGGTAATTTTTGACGCAATTTCAATCTGCGCAGGCGTTAATCAGAGGCGGCCATCTTGTAAGCATCCACCATGCTAATGGCGTCGGCCATCTTGTATGAGTCATTTGTTAAGCGTCGAGTAAGTCATGAGAATGAAAGCTTTATTTGTGGGTTGTGGGAGGTAGTGAAGGTAAAATAAGAGCATCTGAATAAACAAACATTTTTATTGCATATAAAATGGGCAGAAATTCGATATACAGCTGGATATTTCGATATCTAATAATATGTAAATTAACTAGTCTAACAGCTCACATAATAAATTAAATCTCTAGTCTAAATGTATGAATAAAATAGATAAAAACATGTAAAATATGAAAATGTATATTCAAAAGGCTGGATCAACATCCATAGCACAATCAATCGAGTAGTGCCCCCAGGGTAAGGTTTCATCGGAACCATGAACAATATAGCGTTTATCATCCTCCGGACTGAGTGCTACTTTATTTTGGATAATTGAATGGACCAGATGTTTCTCGGCACGAATTAGATTTTGGGAAACTATTTTCTGTGTGAAGGTATCAAGGCATTCTTCATAATCTTCAAATGTGATTACGGTCTTCACAACTGACGACTTTACTCCTTTAGCTTTTTTATTTACTCCAACGTTTCGAATAAGACAGTCTATTTCTTCTTTGTCATAACCATCATCCGCAAGGCGTTTTCGTTTCTCCGCTAGACCATCTTCAGAGGTTAGTAACCGCGTTGTATACAATTTAGCCCGTAACCCAATATAATCAGTCATTATAATACCATTGTTCTCATCCTCCATCATCCCAAGAACCTTCTTATTAACTCGAGGAACTCCATAGACGTTATCATCGGGATAGTCACTAGTATCGAAATACTTATGACAATCTAGCTTCATCATCTCATACGGGTCCTGCTCCCTTATTTCAACTATGACAGAGTCAGTATCCGTGTAACAGGCAGTGTAATTTTCTCCAAATCTCCAAGCCAAGTAACCATACTGAAAATCATAAATGGTAGTCTTAGCCAGATCTAGAATTGTCATCTCTACATATATAGGCTTATTTAACCATATTTGTAACTTCTTCAATTCGATGGCGATAAGGTTTTCATTAAAAATCATACTATTTTTAAACTCTGGCTTAGCTATATATGATTCAGCACCATATCGACCACTCCACTGAGAAATTAGCTTAACATCAACGCGCTTGCGCACGTTCTCCATGGTTTTACCTGCAACAATTAGAAACAGTGATTAGTATAGAAATATTTGTATAAAATTAGCAATACTCACCAAACACGGCATTGTTCATCAGTTTAAATAGGTTCTTCTCAAACTCATTCTTCGCAACCTTACGTAACTCGGTGTTTAAGTCAATGTAGGGCTTTAACCAAGAACTCGATGTGTTTTTGTTAATACAAGCCCATTCTGTAACGCCTGCTTCAATGCTCGGTAATGTATAACATATTTTGTTTTATTAGTCATGGTACCCATCAACTTAGTCTTCTCATTTGATCTTGTAGCAGGCATCATGGTCTTAGGATTTAGGTGTTCGGGGCAGAAAGGTATGTCCTTATGCAAATCATGTAAATGATGAGGATACTCCAAATCAACCTCGAGCATGTATTCCTCAGAAGCATCATCAGCAATTGCGCTAACATAAATATTTGTATCGCACCACTCGAATCCCCCATATGGTAACGCTTGGCTCATCGCCCATCCATATTGATTGTTTATATCGAAGTACATTAAATATTTCGTTGGTTTAGACGGATTGTAAGTGGGCATATACTTGTTGTTGGCTCGAACACGACGTTTTCCACATACTTGACTAAGCCCACCGCGTATACCACGCTCAACAAACAAAAACATGTCTACATCAGTGAGAAGCTCCAATTCTTGTCCAGTATGTTTCAGCATAGCATTAAACGTAAATCCTGGTAATGTATAATAATGTGCAGGGTCGATAGTATACGTAGTAATACAACTGGAACGAAACTGCTCAAAAACGTCAGCAAGAAGAAGGATATCGGTCTTCATATACGACTCTACATATTCCCCTAAGGTTTGGCATTGAAACGTATTCCAAACACACTGCGCCCGACTATAAAGTCTATGTGGACAGGGCTTAGCTTCGATATTATTGTAGAAAGATTCAACAGGAGGTAAACTTGATTCTTCAAAGCGTTCGAAAGAATTGAAATAGTCATAAGGCATTACCCCCTTTTTAGTTAACATAGTGAATTGTTCCTCGGGAACACCAGAGAACTGAGATCTCAAATTAGGAAATTCGGTTAAATATGAATCAAGTTTATCGAGAGATGATGCCATGAAGCGGAAACTGTCGATAAATTTGAACTGGATTCGTGCATCGTCAACATGTTTTGTGAAAGAAATATATTTTTCCTTTGTAATAGGGAGCAAATCAATAGAGCCAGTCATGCAAGTAGCAATGTCTTCGATGATGAAATTTGTATCACAACCAGATAAGTTGTGGAACACTACATTAACAGTAGGTGAATCTTTATAGTTAATATTACATCCCTCATGCGCTGCACCTCTATAATTGTTTTCAGGAATGAAATGATCATGATCTCGGACTTTCTTATCAGTAGAGGAAAATGACTTTTCACAAATATGACATTTTATAGCAGCTTGAAACTGACGTTCTTGATTAGGAGTCATGTGAATTCCATAAGGACAAAGGAACACCGTACTGATATCTTGAGCAAGCAGATTCATTTCATCGGCAAACCATCACATACAATCTTCACCCATATAACTTTTGTAAAAGGATAGCGCGTCATCGTATGAACACTTGAAGTAATATCCAACGGTTGCTTCTTAGAATCACCAGTCTGCTTCAAAACACTCTCGAGATCTGCATATACTATAAAAGGTGCCTTTGCCTTATTCCTCAAGTTTTTGAATTTAAGAACGTTTTTTCCTGGTTCAGGCATTTTAATTGCAGTTTCGTTTAATTTTATGCAGTCTTCAAGATGATTATTAAGTGTCTCTTGTGATCTATAATAATGTAGACATCTATCACAGAAGTATTTCTTACAATTATGTTTACTGAGTTGAGTAGATAGAAGTCTTGATAGATTCTTTATCCAAACAAAGTGATATTTTGTTGGCGCTTCATCATATCTATCGTCGTAGTGTAGCTATGCGGGTTCTGACTCACTACTTCGAAAAACGTCCGCTAGGCGATGGTGGCGCTGCGTTGGCGCTGTCGGCGGTGTCGTCCATTTTTTATCCAGTCGGCTATTTTTTTATCCAGTAGATTTCGCTAGATGGCGCATTTTGCAGATTTCTTTTTTAGATGTGTGTCGTCCATTTTTTATCCTGTAAATTTGTGCATGACGTAACAATTTTTGCCCCGAGTGAGATTCGAGCCCACGACCTCATCGTTCCCAGCCTACACCGCTACATGTCTGCTATGAGGGTTCCAATATATTTTAGTTTTGAAAGTGATCAGTATAAGTATTTTGAAATCTCACGAAGCGTGATTTCACGATGCGATGTAATTTTCTTCAATGCGCCGATTTTAATGCATGAATATGTTCCACATTTTAAAAAAAAATGTATTAAAATCGAAAAAAAAAAGTTTACCCCGAGTGAATTTCGAACCCACGACCTCATCGTTCCCAGCCTATACCGCTACATGTTTGCTATGGTGGATTCCTACAAAATCTGATTTCACGATGGCTTCGATGTAAATTTCTTCAATACTCCCTTGTAATAATATCGTTTTAGTTATTAGAACATGTGAATCAAATGCAGTTGAATCAGAATCCTTCGTAATCGTTCATTGTATATAATTGTATAATCAGTGATAATATAAACAGTTTTATCATACACACATGAGAGAGAAATTAATATGTAACAAATAATTTACTGAAACGAATCCGAATTTTATAACGCTAGAATTATTTTTTAAAATCTCCTTCATCACGACGTTATATCATAAAGCTTATTAACGTTTCGCTATATTAAATAGGGATGACTTTCCTCAATGTATTTTCATAGAAATTTTTCTATACATCTTTGAAGAAAAAAATATTATTTGTGTTGTTATTACAAATTATAAAAATATAGGGAATATTGACAATAATAAAGAACCTTGAATTCACGACATACGAGTGGAAGTGTTTTTTTATTAAGCATAAAATATCCCTTCTACTAATATCTATACCTAAGAACAGGTAGTCTCTCTCGCCAACACTTGTTCGGGTAGGGAACGCATTAAAAGATTTCAATGACAATATTCTGTATAGTGGTTGATTTGAGAAGCCGAGAAGACGTTGAGCTTAGATCATAAAGATTATTAATGTTTCTATATTAAATAGTCCGCTGTATGATACATAAATTAGGTTCATTACAGTATACGAATATTTTTTTCAATACAGGGTGTTAAAAGATGTTTGCATCCCTATTATTATTCTGCGGGGAATATCTACGTAAAATATACGAGGCATGTTATGATTAAAATTGATATATACATTGGGTGTTTGTAATTATTAAGACTGTAGAAATATGTAGATATAAAAGTTAATGACACAAACAGTTTAGTAGTATTTTGAGCGGGATGTCTACGTAAATTATAACAAATATATGTCTGAATATGATACTGAAAAACCATCAACGTACATACAGATACCGCATTTTTTATACAGGGTGTGGTCATAAAACATACCCTTTTTCTTTATATACAGGGTGTAGTCAAAAAGATGTGATGCTCATATATACAGAGTGTAGTCATAAAAAGATGCGATTTTATACAGGTGTAGTCATAAAGATACCGTATTTTTTATATATACAGGTCGTAGTCATAAAAAATCCGAATTTTTTCATAAAAGATGCCACAGGGTATATAAAGATAAGGACGTTACAATGAATCTCTGCTATTATTGCTCAAATTTTCATCGAACAAACCGCATTGGTAGATTATTTCCACATACAGGATGTTACTAGAACGACAATGACAGCAAATCCACTTTATTCGACAACAGAGGACACGCAAAGCTTTTGTATGCTTGAGATTTGTTGCTCGTACAACTACACTATAGTAAAATATGATGTGACTCATATTATTAAACGGATAACACACATCAGAAGTCTATCAGATAGATAGCAGAGGGGTAACAGAAGGGATAACAAACACACCCCAGACTCACATCAGAAGTCTGTTTGACAGTGCTAGTACTAACAAATTTACTGCGACACTCGGTTTATATGAATTATTTTCCAAGAAAACAACAAAATGAAGCAATGATTTCACAACTTTGTCATACACTGAATGTCATTTTTATTATAGTTGCGGTGAAACAAGAGCCAACTGTACAACTCAAGCAGAGGGACAGCAGACACACATCACAGGGCTAGCACACATACACCACAGAGGCACCAGACATGCACCACCGTTATACGTTTGACATTTTTGGTATCAAACAGTACTCTTTGAAACAAGAAAAGAATGCTACGCTAATAGAAAAATCTTGAAGCAATGATTTCACAACTTTGTCATACACTGAATGTCATTTTTATCATAGATGCGGTGAAAGAAGAGCCAACTTTACAACTCAAGCAGAGGGACAGCAGACACACATCATAGGGTTAGCACACATACACCACAGAGGCACCAGACATGCACCACCGTTAGACGTTTGACATTTTTGGTATCAAACAGTACTCTTTGAAACAAAATATCAGGAATCTTGTATTTCCGAATTTCATTATGAATCACCCCAAATATTTAGAGGGACGTATGATACTGATGGCGAAATTGATAATTTTCATAGACATTATAGCTATTTATAATTTAATCAAGTTATTTGTATATTCATTTAATATAGTTATATGCTTTTCTGTATTTGTAAATTCTTAAAATTAAACTGTTGTATGCTATACCCAAATCCCAGTAAGACTACGCTCTTCAGGCACGGATTATTATACCGAAATGTGATAACACTTTCGACAACATGATTATAAAACTAACAATTTTAGTAATGGAACTCACAAAATGTTATTCAAATATTGTGATTTGTCTGTATAAGAGAGAGAAATTACGGTCGACGGGCAGGTAAGATTTTATCTGAAAAATAACAATGACATTCTCGGAGGGTCAAAAAGATTTCACCCGCTGTGTGTTACATAAAATGTAAGGAATGTATATGAAAACATAGAATTTGTATCTTCCCATGATGATCGTTATGGTGCTAAAAATCTCATTTCTAGTCCGCGTTATTGCAATAGAATAATTTTCAATGATGATCCGACTCTAAGGAAAATTAAAAAAATCTCCATTTTCAATAAACCAATGGATATGGATATGGCAATTCTCGATATTTCCAAAACTGGAATGTACGACTTTCACTATAATTTTATGCTTCCAACAATGGGAGTAGTCAATTGTGAGCTATTGTACACAGACACTAACAGTTTTGCTCACCAACTTACTTGTAACGATGCATATAAATATTTAATTGACACAAAAATTGACAAATTTGATACATAAGACTACTACACTAATAATCCATACAATATACCTAGAGTTAATAAAAAGTATTATGCGTAATGAAAGATGAGTCTAATGAACAAATCATCACACATTTCGTTGGTCCAAAATGTACGGTTACAAAGTTCAGTGTGGGAGTAAAGTCGTTAAAGAGTATTAAAAAATGTGTAGTAAAAAATAACTTTTGATGATTATGTCGATTGTATGAAAAATTGGAAACAGATGACAATTACTCAAAATACGATACGTTCCTTTGTCCATAATGTGTATAGTGTTGAACAAACCAAAATCGCGTTGAGTCCTCACAATGATAAAAGAAAATTACTTCATAATTCTTTAGATACACTTCCGTGGGGAATAGAATAATTTTTAGGAATGACTAAACTAACTTTTATAACAGAAGTTCATTTACCACATAATTTATTATTAAAATATCGCTCATCATTGAAAGAAGCAGATGATGATTATAAATTTAGTGATTGGTTTCACCAGCATCATATTAGAAATCTGATTCTAAGTCAATGCTGATGTTATATCGTTAATGAGATACAGGGCATTGAATTGTTATTTCAACTTTAATGTTTTTATAACTCGGTTTGCATGCAGGAGGAGGAGGAAAGTTTCATATTTTGGCTTTCAGTACTTACAATAATTTTAACATGGACGAAATGTTTTATAACCAGATGATGACATTTTTATATACAAGATATTGTCATAAAGATGTTACTTGTTTATGTAGAAAATCAATTTTAATATGTGTGACATCAGAGCGGGTACATTTTCCATTAATATTTCAAAATGTGTAACTTCACAGTGATAGAACTTTGCAACAAATTGATGAAATCATAAATTCCTTGAACAAAATTCAAACATTTTCAAACAAAATATAAAGCTTTTCATGATAATATGCATCTTAGAAATTTTTCAAATTTTCGGTAGGACAAAAGCATAAAATTCATTCAAAATAACAACACACTTGAAGCGCATGAGATGTTTGATAAAAGTAGGGAATGGGGAGAAACAACATGTCATTGATGTTAGTAAAGAACATAAAAAGTCTAGTATTAATAGAGTCAACTGGGGAAAAACATGAATGCCGCCTTTGATAGTAGATTAAAAACGGGGATTATCATAAACTTGAATCATAAAGATATTATTTCATTCTTCACAGACGCTTCTAAATTTTTAAAAAGAAAATGTCTGTGGCTTTCAAATGGATGTCATACAGAATTTTTTGGTAGAATCTCCCCTACCTTGGAGTGTTACCAAGCAAGTCACAAAAAATTTCTAAATATAATTGAGGTTTTTTAAATAGAATAGTTCAAAAGATCCATCACGCTTTGACAAAGATCTTATTAACTTTATTACTTGCTCACAAGTCATTCCATACAATCTTAGAATTGCAGTACTTGCTACATATTATTGGAGGAGAGAGATATTTGGAAATAAACTTGAATATCGCGTAGGATCTAACTATTATAGAGTTGATGGATATAACATATGTGTTTGATAGCATTAAAACATGTTATAAAATAATTAAAAAATATTTTTTAGCAATCAATGACCATCTTCATAACGTTTACGAATCAGAATCATGATCTTTATCACAATAGACATTTTTCTGGTGTCAAAGATGCAATCAAACAGTACTTTTGAAACAAAATATCAGGAATCTTGTATTTCCGAATTTCATTATGAATCACCTAGAACTAAAAGATTTAGAGGAACGTATGATGTTGATATCGATATTGATAATTTTGATTAACATTATACAGATTTTCAATTTAATCTCGTTATTTGTATATTTATTTAATATAGTTATATGCTTTTCGTATTTGTGTATTCTTTAAATTGTCAGCAATGGGCCCATGAGCAGTGTACATCCTACGGAGGAACTGGGCAGTACAGATCATTTCATTCCTGAAAACAATTATAGAGGTGCAGCGCATGAGGGATGTAATATTAACTATAAAGATTCACCTACTGTTAATGTAGTGTTCCACAACTTATCTGGTTATGATGCAAATTTCATCATCTAAGACATTGCTACTCGCATGACTGGCTCTATTGATTTGCTCCCTATTACAAAGGAAAAATATATTTCTTTCACAAAACATGTTGACGATGCACGAATCCAGTTCAAATTTATCGATAGTTTCCGCTTCATGGCATCATCTCTCGATAAACTTGATTCATATTTAACCGAATTTCCTAATTTGAGATCTCAGTTCTCTGGTGTTCCCGAGGAACAATTCACTATGTTAACTAAAAAGGGGGTAATGCCTTATGACTATTCAATTCTTTCGAACGCTTTGAAGAATCAAGTTTACCTCCTGTTGAATCTTTCTACAATAATATTGAAGCTAAGCCCTGTCCACATAGACTTTACAGTCGGGCGCAGTGTGTTTGGAATACGTTTCAATGCCAAACCTTAGGGGAATATGTAAAGTTGTATATGAAGACCGATATCCTTCTTCTTGCTGACGTTTTTGAGCAGTTTCGTTCCAGTTGTATTACTACGTATAATATCGACCCTGCACATTATTATACATTACCAGGATTTATGTTTAATGCTATGCTAAAACATACTGGACAAGAATTGGAGCTTCTCACTGATGTAGACATGTTTTTGTTTGTTGAGCGTGGTATACGCGGTGGGCTTAGTCAAGTATGTGGAAAACGTCGTGTTCGAGCCAACAACAAGTATATGCCCACTTACAATCCGTCTAAACCAACGAAATATTTAATGTACTTCGATATAAACAATCAATATGGATGGGCGATGAGCCAAGCGTTACCATATGGGGGATTCGAGTGGTGCGATACAAATATTGATGTTAGCGCAATTGCTGATGATGCTTCTGAGGAATACATGCTCGAGGTTGATTTGGAGTATCCTCATCATTTACATGATTTGCATAAGGACATACCTTTCTGCCCCGAACACCTTAATCCTAAGATCATGATGCCTGCTACAAGATCAAATGAGGAGACTAAGTTGATGGGTACCATGACTAATAAAACAAAATATGTTATACATGACCGAGCATTGAAGCAGGCGTTACAGAATGGGCTTGTACTAACAAAAACACATCGAGTATTGAAATTCAAGCAGAGTTCTTGGTTAAAGCCCTACATTGACTTAAACACCAAGTTACGTGAGGTTGCGAAGAATGAGTTTGAGAAGAACCTATTTAAACTGATGAACAATGCCGTGTTTGCTAATTTTATACAAATATTTCTATAATAATCACTGTTTCTAATTGTTGCAGGTAAAACCATGGAGAACGTGCGCAAGCGCGTTGATGTTAAGCTAATTTCTCAGTGGAGTGGTCGATATGGTGCTGAATCATATATAGCTAAGCCAGAGTTTAAAAATAGTATGATTTTTAATGAAAACCTTATCGCCATCGAATTGAAGAAGTTACAAATATGGTTAAATAAGCCTATATATGTAGGGATGACAATTTTAGATCTGGCTAAGACTACCATTTATGATTTTCAGTATGGTTACTTGGCTTGGAGATTTGGAGAAAATTACACTGCCTGTTACACGGATACTGACTCTGTCATAGTTGAAATAAGGGAGCAGGACCCGTATGAGACGATGAAGCTAGATTGTCATAAGTATTTCGATACTAGTGACTATCCTGATGATAACGTCTATGGAGTTCCTCGAGTTAATAAGAAGGTTCTTGGGATGATGAAGGATGAGAACAATGGTATTATAATGACTGATTATATTGGGTTACGGTCTAAATTGTATACAACGCGGTTACTAACCTCTGAAGATGGTCTAGCGGAGAAACGAAAACGTCTTTCGGATGATGGTTATGACAAAGAAGAAATAGACTGTCTTATTCGAAACGTTGGAGTAACTAAAAAAGCTAAAGGAGTAAAGTCGTCAGTTGTGAAGACCGTAATCACATTTGAAGATTATGAAGAATGCCTTGATACCTTCACACAGAAAATAGTTTCCCAAAATCTAATTCGTGCCGAGAAACATCTGGTCCATTCAATTATCCAAAATAAAGTAGCACTCAGTCCGGAGGATGATAAACGCTATATTGTTCATGGTTCCGATGAAACCTTACCCTGGGGGCACTACTCGATTGATTGTGCTATGGATGTTGATCCAGCCTTTTGAATATACATTTTCATATTTTACATGTTTTTATCTATTTTATTCATACATTTAGACTAGAGATTTAATTGATTAGGTGAGCTGTTAGACTAGTTAATTTAAATATTATTAGATATCGAAATATCCAGCTGTATATCGAATTTTTGCCCATTTTATATGCAATAAAAATGTTTGTTTATTCAGATGCTCTTATTTTACCTTCACCACTTCCCACAACCCACAAATAAAGCTTTCATTCTCATGACTTACTCGACGCTTAACAAATGACTCATACAAGATGGCCGACGCCATTAGCATGGTGGATGTTTACAAGATGGCCGCCTCTGATTAACGCCTGCGCAGATCGAAATTGCGTCAAAAATGACCACGATGGACCTTGGCGATTTCCCATGTTAATTTACATAAGGAATGGTCTAGAACCCGCCTAGCCCCTTTACTTGCATACTATTTGAACCACCGCAAATAGTATTATTTAAGTAATTTAACTCTTAAAAGTTGAAATTAATAAATTTAAAAATTTGGGTAGAGAACGTAGTGTGGTAACAAAAGATGGCTTTGTAATAAGCACAAATATGGCAAGGGAATTAAGGAATACCCTATATATAAAAAATTTATATCAAATATAATTTTAATCAAAATACGATACAAAAGTCTAAAAAAACGACCTATTATTGTAGGCAGTAAAAAAAATAAGCAATTATGAAAAGTCAACAAATTAGCCCCAAAGTTGTCACGGATGAATGTCGAACACCAAAACACCGTTGTTTATGAATATCATAAAATACAGACGAATTATGCAATTAGTACAGAGAAATTTAGAACAGCAATTAAAGATAACCTTCAACAATCAAAACAAGGACGCGTAAGTGACGCATCGAAAAACAGCAACGATAGCTGATATGGTAGAACCAACTCGTCCCATAAAACTCGAAATAAATAGAAAGAAAAACGTCGACGGCGGGACAGTTCGGTACAGCGACGGTACAGTACCGTACAGTACGGTACTTTCAGCGGTTATCGACAAACGACAGCACGCGTTTTGACAGTGCGTTTCAGTGATTTTCGCAAAGTGCTGGAATCAGAGATAGCCGATCAGAGCTCATCTCACGTCGACCGATAGAGAATAAAATCCAGACGCCGTTTTTTTATTGTGTGACGTTCGACCCGGATTTTTCAAACTGCAAGTTTTGAATCTGAATACCTTTTTCATTTTTTTTTGGGAAAACCATATTATTTTTTGTCTGATTATCCTTCCCGCCATATAAGTGTTATACTGAAGCTTGAGCCGTATATCACCTTAATTAGAAAGTATTATACTTTGTAAACATTTTTATACACTTTTAGTCAGGGATATTTTCGAGGGGTACACCCCCCTAAACCTGAGCTATGCAGTTTACTCCAATCATACGCTGAAAAATTGTCGTATCAGTTATTATAAAGCTTTATTCCTGAGATATCTATTTATGTTCCTGCTGATTTGGTATTCTGTATGTTCTTTTCAAGACTAGTGAATAAGCATATTGCACTTGAATTAGCAGTTTCTACCCCTGGTATATAGAAGACGCCAATGACCTTATATTTATAGCTTTAATTGTATTCGCTTCGAAGACTAACATTTCATTATTCATTCAAAATTTATCGGGCGCCGAAGGTCACCCATGTCAGCAGAAAAGTCCGGTTACAAAATCATTTTTTTGCAGTAAGTAATTCAATGTTATGAAAGTCAATGAAGTAATCATTAGCTAGGTCAGGGTCTTATGTTCATATTTTAGTAAGGAGACGCTAGATATTATTTTCTTAAGCAAAGCCCCGGTCACTTTTCACTGACGAGATGAACTTCTTTGTCCTTACCGGATACTAACTGAAAGAGAGGGTGAATATATTGAGGAATCCTAGCTATTTTTCCATTTGCAGAACGAATAATTTTTATTGTATTATGCTTTCATTGTAGGCGTCGAAAGTGCACTCTAAATTATTTTATTTTTGTTTATTGTTGACTCGATTTTGCTACTTACTTGTTTGTAATATAAGCCCATTTATATGTTATCTACCTAGTCTGTTTCCTTTACTCCCGACAAATCCCCCCTAGACACAGGTGGACTGGGACCCGTGAACGTACAGGGTCCGGAAGACACGGCGAGCCTCAGAGCTCAGGCTTGGCACATCGTTTAAGCCCAAGAGGCCCCACGGCACTCTCCCGCTCGAGCCAGGAAACTACCCTCCCTCGAGGATCTTCACAAGGGGAATTCCTGCTCTCTTGTGCCCTACGGCTCTGCTGATAGCAATTGTTGCAAACAAATTCAAAAAAAAGATAGAAAAACAGAAGGAGAAAAACCAACCTCGTCGCAACTCATTACAGCTTTTAATTTTATATCAAACTGTTTGTTATTGTTGATCATTGTTTGCAATATCTGTTTCCACTACTGAACAACGTATTGAAATGGCAACAGCATCCATTAAGGGTATGTCTAGCAGGAAAATCGTACAAAATATTGCTGCTGCATATCCCGATCATCTATTCCGAGCAAAACCACAGTTCTGAAATTTTACAATGCCTTTCGTACCACAGGTTGTTTAAATCATGTGCACAAAAAAAGGAAATACATTCTAATGTAGTAACAGAAGATTTAACACTGACTCTCTGCTTGCTATGCTGGCAGACGAATTTCATGGTTCAAAAAGTAGTTGCCGTAAAAATTTAAAAAATGGAGCGTTATAAAGTGAAAACTGTACAAAAATTATTTTAAGGAGATTACTTTCCAAGGAAGGAATTCTGTGAGCTTTGGATGGATAAAACGATCGATAACCGGAATATCTTGAATATCATTCTATTTTATGAAGAGAGTATCTTTACACTTGATGGTAAAGTCAACAAACAAGGCAATAACTTAAGAGGACCTTTTGTTATTGAGGTAAATCTGAACCAGCATAAATATTTATATTTACTCCAAATTGAGGTGGGCCCGCGATGAAATGAACTAAGAGCCACCGGTGAAACCATATTTCGACGGGCAGCAGCGCCAGCCCATAAAGCTATCATTGTCAGAGAGTTTTTGGATGAATATTTCCCTGGTAGTTGTATTTGTCAATATGAACCCTTCACATTGCCTGCTAGAAGTCCTGATATTTCACCACTGGATTTCTTTCCATGGGGACATTTAGCATCACAAATTTACGATCTGGTAAGAGGTCCACCAGAATCAGTACAACAACTTATGGAAAGGAGAACTGAAGCATGTA
Organism: Galeruca laticollis; assembly: GCA_963921935.1. Lineage (NCBI taxonomy): Eukaryota > Metazoa > Arthropoda > Insecta > Coleoptera > Chrysomelidae > Galeruca > Galeruca laticollis. The sequence goes on from OY998175.1 coordinate 75,270,364, forward strand.
ATTCCATTACAACACGATAGAGAGATTGATTTTATTGTATATTGGAGAAATACAAATACTCAATACAATGAGTTCGATTGAACAATTAAGATAAAAAAATACGAATATAAATATAATTATAATATAAATGTAAATAAAATAAACAGTAAACATAAAAAAACAGCATTAATCTCATGGCCCCCTTATGGTGGTCAAAGGCCTTCTAGACAACGGAAGCCAATGCTCTTTTGTTACTCTTAAGACAGCGGAAGATATAAACAGTAAATTTGTTTCTCGGTCACTTCAAATTTCAGGTATTTTTAATAGTCAAACCGCCATAAATAAAATGACTGAGATAGAGTTTCACTCCATTCATGATCCTTCAGTGAAATTTACGATTTCATGCGCTGTGGTTGATCAGATTACTCAGAACTTACCTCAAATCTCTATTAATAAAAACTTATTGAACATCCCCACCACAATAGCCAAGAACTGGCCGATGACACCCCATCAGAAATTTGGATCCGCCGACATTTATTACCTTCTATTAAAATCTGACATAAAACATTTAGGAAATGGGCTTCCTACATTGATTTATACTCATCTGGGGTGAATAATTTCAGTTACTTTACCTCATCATTACATGATGTTAATTTAGCACTTCGCTATTTTCACATCGCCATGAATCCAGATGTAACTAAAACTAAGCTAGATGTAATTTTAGAAAAATTATTTAAAGAAGAAGAGGTCACTTCTCGTCCTCTGGTAATAGATGAATAAGCAAGAGCCGAACAAATATTTGATTCCTCCACTGAAATCCTTCCTGATGGTTTCAAGTCCATTTACCATCGATTTCTTCTCAAGTTCACTGTCAACTAGGTGATTCATTTATTTCTGCTGGAAATAGAAAGGAAATTTGAAAAGAATCCTGAGTTGAAAACTGAATATAAAAATATTTTAGGAGAGTACCTTAGACTAGGACATGTTAAGGTAATACCCCTGTCTCTTCTCTTCCCTCTATCGGAACACAAATACTTTGTCCCTCACTTCAGTGTAGTAAAGACCCATAGCGCCAGTACAAAGATCCGGATTGTATTTGATTTTTCTTCGAAAACTTCAAGTTCCCTTTCTGTAAATGATAATTTTGACAGGGCCTAGAGTCCAACCCGAACTGTTCGATATTTTAACAATATTTCGGACTTATCCTTAAGCTCTGACCGCTGATATCGAAAAGATGTATAGACAAGTATGCATTCACCCGAAATTTCATTTTTTGCAGAATGTCCTTTGGCGGGACTCTCCTCACGATCCTTTCACTTGTTTAGAGCTTACCACCGTCTTCTTTGGCCATTGTAGTGCACCTTATTTAGCATGCAGAGTTTCAAAATAAATAGCCCTACGGAATTCTTATTTATCCCGTGTAATAGATACTCTCTTAAATCAGACATATGTAGATGACATATTGACGGGTGCTTTCTCAATAGCAGAATTGGAACAATTGTATTTTGTGTTTTTAAATGAAACTCAAGGTCTCTAGTTAATTCCACAATATAATACAAGTTATTGAAAATTCTAAAAAATTGACAATTGTTTCGATAAATCAATATCATCGTCAGAATGACAGAAGTTACATTTCATTTTATGCCTACCTGATGTTTAGTAGTTAATTTTGGCTAGACCAAGAAGTAACCTAACTTGTGATTGGCTTAATATATGTTTATAGAAAAAAGAAGAAGATGTGATATTACAAATATTGAAGCTTAGATATTATTAGCCCTATGGTGATATCCTGGATATCATTTTTCCAATTAAGATCAGTATAACTGTGCAATGATATAGAAAACCAGGAAAACTATATCTGCTGATCTTTACAATTATCACTTAAGAAGACAGTTTATTAGTGGAGAATTCCCTAGATTTAACTGTTCATTGACAACTTCATATTGTGGGTTTCTTAAATGTCTTCTAATTTCCAGTTCTTCAAGGAAATCCAGTTCTTGTTTCTTTTCACAAATATGCAGTACTTCTAGTTCTGTGTTAGGTGTCAATGAATGATTGGTGTCAAGTAGATGTTTTGCGTAGTGGGATTTATCTGGTTGTTTTAATCTGTATGCTCGTAAGTGCTCACTGTATCGTACTTCAAAATTCCTAAGGGTCTGACCCAAATAGACAGCATTACAATCTGGACATTTGAGTTTATATATACCTGACTTCTTTAATAGTGGTATTTTTGTTTTTACATTTAACTATTTTGTACTAACGTTACTTTCTGTTTTAAAAGAAATTGTTGTATTCGTTGCTGAAGATATTATCTTTGAAATATTATTAGAAATATTTCCTGCATATTTGATGGTTTTATAAGTTTTAATTTCATCAGCTTGTTTAGGATATATTAGTTGTAATGCCACTTTTTTCTCTTTTTTACTAATTAGCCTATTTATCATATCTAATGGATAACCGTTAGATGTTGCTATTTGTCTAATTGTATTAATCTCTCTATCAAAATTACATTTGTTCATAGGAACTGAAAAAGCTCTATGTATCATTGAATTATATGCCGCTAGTCTGTGTGAGACAGGGTGATTAGAATTGAATGGAATTGTCACATCAGTCTGTGTTGGTTTTCGGTAAATTGAATAATCAAGTACATTATTAACTCTTTGAATTTTTAAATCAAGAAAATTGATTGAGCTATTTTCTTCAATTTCTAATGTAAATTTAATTTTCGGGTGTAAATTATTGATGTGGTTGAAAAATACATCTAATTGTCGTTCACTACCCATAAAACAAGCTAATATGTCATCTACATATCTATACCAAAATAAAATATTTTTCGAAATATTACTTTCAAAGATCTTTCTTTCTATATCATTGCACAGTTATACTGATCTTAATTGGAAAAATGATATCCAGGATATCACCATAGGGCTAATAATATCTAAGCTTCAATATTTGTAATATCACATCTTCTTCTTTTTTCTATATACATATATTAAGCCAATCACAAGTTAGGTTACTTCTTGGTTTAGCCAAAATTAACTACTAAACATCAGGTAGGTATAAAATGAAATGTAACTTCTGTCATTCTGACGATGATATTGATTTATCGAAACAATTGTCAATTTTTTAGAATTTTCAATAACTTGTATTATATTGTGGAATTAACTAGAGACCTTGAGTTTCATTTAAAAACACTAATATGAGCATATTCCACGAAGTAAGGGTCGAGACAGTCAATTTCATTTAATTGTATTTTGACTTAAGGCAAACTCTTGGGTCCTCTGGATTTAATTTACATAAATTTCGTACTAATTCTAATACAATCTCTGACATTATTTTCTGATCATTCCTCGTGCAAAAAGCTATTCTCAAAAGACAACCCATGTACGATTTTAGGTATCACGTGGGATCCTAGTTCTGATACATTTGAAATTCACACTCCCTCTTCTTTGGACAATAGTGTCCTAACAAAAAGAGTGATTTTGTCATTTCCCAATACTATTACCCCTTGGGTTTGGTGAATCCGATACTCGTGCAAGGCAAGCTAATCATGCAAAACCTATGGCAGATTAAAAACAATTGGATAAACTTCCTCAATAACATCATTTTATTGGAAAATATCTCCAATCCCAGGTGCATCAGAGTAAATAAAGAAGTTTTATTCTTTGAACTTCATGGCTTCAGTGATGCTAGTGGTAAGGCTTATGGTGGTTGTGTCTATCTGCGAACTATCTACACTGATAATACTGCTACTAAATAAAAATAAATGAAAATCGATAAGAGGATTTTGATACTTTTTTTTCTGGGTAATCTTTTACCCTTTCAATTTTTTTCATTTTTCGTATATTGTAAACTACTTTCAATATAAACTGCTAAGTGATTGATTTAATGATATTCAATTCGAAGAATTGAACCTTTATAATATTTAATTGACATGACTGCACGTTGACTGCTAATATTTATGGTCTTCTTCACGTTTTGCCATGTTATAATCGGATTTAAAATATTATAAACAAGTCTTTAAGCTCATGAAATATTTATTTGAAGTAACTGTACAAGAAATACATGTTCAATTGTTCAAGTTAGACAATCATGTCAAGTCTTGTGTGTGTGCTGTGCATCTTGTCCGAACAGGTTTTTTCCCGGTTTAGGATTTCAATCTTGATTTATAAATAATGGTTTGTAATTTATTTAATGACTCATACATAATAATACCGTGTGGGCATGAAACATCAGAAGGAAATTTACTATAAAAATATATTTTCACTCAAAATCACGTTATATCCTGATATTCTCTAGGCCTAGCGATTACTTTGAAAGGTATACCCTATAGACACATGAATATACTCAGCTAGAAGGACAACCCGGGAGAATTTTAAGAAATAAGCGGGTTAAAAGAAAATCTCAATCGATTATTAATTTTTAAATTTATATTTAATTTGCTTCCGAGCAGCATCTAATATTTGACAGTTTTTCATCACAAAATCATAAGTTTTTACATGACAAATCGAAGTTTGTTACATAGTAGTATTTTCTGTAACTCTGCTTTTACTACAGAAATATTCATTCGGTTTCTTTTCTTGCTCCATACCTGTTCCAGCATACTGATACTCGCTCAAAAGAATTATTAGAGACAGGAATGGAAAGAAGTAGCGACGTCCGAGCGACGTATGAATATAATTTTAGAAAAACTGGAGAAATTATTACACCCCGGGAGGTGGGCACCTGAATACCTAGTTAATATTATTTTATTTCGGTAATATTTGGCATACATTTCAGGGAGTTCGTAATATATTAATAAGAACCTGAATATATATCAGCATTGAGATTATTAAATTAGCAATACCAATTCGTCGATATACAGTCCTGAACATATATACAACATAGATCAGGGCCGGATTAAGACATTAGAGCGCCCTAGGCTGACATCAGTTTGGCGCCTCTAAACTAGGAAAGTAAAAATATGAATACAAGTAAAATAAAACGCGTTTCACAAAATATATATGTATTTGTGAAAATGTACAAATCGATTATTTAAAGGTGGATTTTACGACACTTAATACTTGAAAATTTTTGTATGATATCGTCAAGATTTCTTTCTTTTAGTGCCTCACATTCTATACATAATATTGAGAAGTCAGCAGTTTTATCGTCTGTTAAAGAATTTCTTAAGTAATTTTTTACCCGTTTTAACACGGAGAAGGACCTTTCGCCTGTACAATTCGTCACTGGAAGACACAGATATATTCTTAAAATAATGTCCATGTTGGGAAACGTACAAATTAAATTTCTGCTGCGGAGTGTTTGCAACCATGACATAGTTTTTGACGTTTTTTTCTCATAGTTAGGTGAGTCCAGAGTTTGAATAAAATATTTAAATTTAAAACTGGTTAAGGAAACATTTAAATATATACCAGAATCGACATTAATATTTCGTTTTTCAAGAAATATTGAAAAAATTGGAGAAGTATGGGCTTGCTATTTAATTTATTGTGAGGGTGTTGACGTTAATATTTTTTGTGGTACAAATTCAGTGCCAATGGAGTCGATTTTTATATTTCTTTTTTCAAGAAATTTTTATAAGATCTGAGGATAATGGGCTTGCTATTCAATTTATCAAAGTAGGGGTTGTTTAAGTGGGTTGACGTTAATATTTTGGAATATTCTTCGTGGTACAAATTAGTACAAATTTAGTGCTAATAGAATCGACTTTAATATTTCGTTATTCAAGAAATATTGAAAAGATCGGAGCAGTTTGGGCTTGCCATTCAATTTATCGAAACAGGGGTTGTTTGAGGGGGTTGACGTTATTTTTTTTGTGGTACCTATTGGTACAAATTCAGTTCTTCAATTGCCTGCATTAATTTTCATTTTTTTCAAATTATTATTAATTTGAGCTTTCCAGGTTAACATGCTAGCAGCGCCATGTTTTTTTCCTGATTGGGTAAAGGTACAAAATTATTTTTTGTGGTACAAATTAGTACAAAATGAGTACTAAAAATCGTAATAGGTTTTATTTGATTCTGCCGAAATGATTCTGCCAGCTTCACAGAGGTTTTAAAATCAGTAGGGCAATTTGTTGCTGGGCTATGGCTACTAAAACACGATCAATTTCGATCAAAAAATACTCGAGGAATTTGTTGCTGGTGTATTACTGACCAAATATCGACTATATCGCTTTAAAATCAGTAGGGCAATTTGTTGCTAGGCTATGGCTACTAAAACACGATGAATTTCGATCAAAAAATACTCGAGGAATTTGTTGCTGGTGTATTACTGACCAAATATCGACTATATCGCTTTGAAATCAATAGGGCAATTTGTTGTTAGGCTATGACTACTAGAAGATGATGAATTTCGATAAAAAAATACTCGAGGAATTTGTTGCTGGTGTATAACTGCACAAATATCGACTATATCTCTTTAAAATCAATAGGGCAATTTGTTGCTAGGCTATGGCTACTGAAACACGATGAATTTCGATAAAAAAATACTCGAGGAATTTGTTGCTGGTGTATAACTGCACAAATATCGACTATATCGCTTTAAGATCAATAGGGCAATTTGTTGCTAGGCTATAGCTACTAAAACACGATGAATTTCGATCAAAAAATACTCGAGGAATTTGTTGCTGGTGTATTACTGACCAAATATCGACTATATCGCTTTAAAATCAATAGGGCAACTTGTTGTTAGGCTATGACTACTAGAACATGATGAATTTCGATAAAAAAATACTTGAGGAATTTGTTGCTGGTGTATTACTGCACAAATATCTACTATATCGCTTTAAAATCAATAGGGCAATTTGTTGCTAGGCTATGGCTACTAAAACACGATGAATTTCGATCAAAAAATACTCGAGGAATTTGTTGCTGGTGTTTTACTGACCAAATATCGACTGTATCGCTTTAAAATCAATAGGGCAACTTGTTGTTAGGCTATGACTACTAGAACATGATGAATTTCGATAAAAAAATACTCGAGGAATTTGTTGCTGGTATATTACTGCACAAATATTGAACTATATCGCTTTAAAATTAATAGGGTAATTTGTTCCTAGGCTATGGCTACTAAAACACGATGAATTTCGATCAAAAAATACTCGAGGAATTTGTTGCTGGTGTATTACTGAACAAATATGGACTGTATCGCTTTAAAATCAATAGGGCAATTTGTTGCTAGGCTATTGCGGCTAAAACACAACGAATTTCAATTAAAAATCAGTCGGGGAATTCGTTGCTGGTGTATTACTGACCAAATATCGACTATATCGCTTTAAAATCAGTAGGGCAATTTGTTGCTAGGCTATGGCTACTAAAACACGATGAATTTCGATCAAAAAATACTCGAGGAATTTGTTGCTGGTGTTTTACTGACCAAATATCGACTGTATCGCTTTGAAATCAATAGGGCAATTTGTTGTTAGGCTATGACTACTAGAAGATGATGAATTTCGATAAAAAAATACTCGAGGAATTTATTGCTGGTGTATAACTGCACAAATATCGACTATATCTCTTTAAAATCAATAGGGCAATTTGTTGCTAGGCTATGGCTACTGAAACACGATAAATTTCGATCAAAAAATACTCGAGGAATTTGTTGCTGGTGTATTACTGACCAAATATCGACTATATCGCTTTAAAATCAGTAGGGCAATTTGTTGCTAGGCTATGGCTACTAAAACACGATGAATTTCGATCAAAAAATACTCGAGGAATTTGTTGCTGGTGTATTACTGACCAAATATCGACTATATCGCTTTAAAATCAATAGGGCAATTTGTTGCTAGGCTATGGCTACTAAAACACGATGAATTTTGATCAAAAAATACTCGAGGAATTTGTTGCTGGTGTATTACTGACCAAATATCGACTATATCGCTTTAAAATCAATAGGGCAACTTGTTGTTAGGCTACGACTACTAGAACATGATGAATTTCGATAAAAAAATACTCGAGGAATTTGTTGCTGGTGTATTACTGACCAAATATCGACTATATCGCTTTAAAATCAATAGGGCAACTTGTTGTTAGGCTATGACTACTACAACATGATGAATTTCGATAAAAAAATACTCGAGGAATTTGTTGCTGGTGTATTACTGCACAAATATCGACTATATCGCTTTAAAATCAATGGGGCAATTTGTTGCTAGGCTATGGCTACTAAAACACGATGAATTTCGATCAAAAAATACTCGAGGAATTTGTTGCTGGTGTAAATATGGACTATATCGCTTTAAAATCAATAGGGCAAGTTGTTGCTATGCTATGGTTACTAAAACACGATGAATTTCGATCAAAAAATACTCGAGGAATTTGTTGCTGGTGTATTACTGCACAAATATTGAACTATATCGCTTTAAAATCAATAGGGTAATTTGTTCCTAGGCTATGGCTACTAAAACACGATGAATTTCGATCAAAAAATACTCGAGGAATTTGTTGCTGGTGTATTACTGAACAAATATGGACTGTATCGCTTTAAAATCAATAGGGCAATTTGTTGCCAGGCTATTGCGGCTAAAACACAACGAATTTCAATTAAAAATCAGTCGGGGAATTTGTTGCTGGTGTATTACTGACCAAATATCGACTATATCGCTTTAAAATCAGTAGGGCAATTTGTTGCTAGGCTATGGCTACTAAAACACGATGAATTTCAATTAATATGAGATACGGATTGATTTTTTCGCAGTATCGGTTAGTGTCATCTTTTAGCAACAAATTCCTGTGCATTTATTTTTATTCTATACTACTTATCTTTTAGTTATAGCGTGTAGCTATGCTAGCTTAATATCAAGTAATAGCGAGGGGTGGGAAAATCGGGGTAAGGGATGATTTTTTCCAGTATCGGTTAATGTCATCTTCTAGCAACGAATTCATGTGTTTTTAGTTTTGTTCAATATTACTTATTTTTATAGTTAGCTTAATAGCAAATAATAGTGAGGGGTGGGAAACTCGAGGTAAGGGATTATTTTTTCCAGTATCGGTTAGTGTCATCTTTCAGCAACAAATTAGCAACAAATTCATGTGTTTTTAGTTTTTTTCAATATTACTTATTTTTATAGTTATAGCGTATGGCTACGCTAGCTTAATAGCAAATAATAGTGAGGGGTGGGAAAATCGAGGTAAGGGATGCTTTTTTTCAGTGTCGGTTAGTGTAATCTTTTAGCAACAAATTCATGCGCTTTTAGTTTTTTTCAATATTAGTTATTTTTATAGTTATAGCGTGTGGCTACACTAGCTTAATATTACGGTAGCATAGTTTGCGTTTTCTTGGAAACGGCATTAGCAACAAAATCAAGTTCAGCGTTACAAATTAGCAACAAATTATTAGCCTGGTCCGAAGGGTGCCCTGTAAAATGGCTACGCTAGCATAATATACATAGTTTTATCACAAATAGTTAATGACAATTAAGAAACATTTCCTTTTCCTGGATTGCCTTTTGTTTCAATGTGGGTTTTCAGAAACGGATCGAATTCTGCTAAAAGCTCTAATGAACCTAGGTAGTTGCCGTTATCAATAGCTCCAAACATTTCACTAGAACCCCTAAATGCTAAGCCACGCGATGTCAAAAATTTTATAACTGCAACTACTCGTTTAAGTATGTTAACTCAGTAATATCTTCCTGCAAGGTACTGCTTATGAACTTCGGTATCTATTTTCCCTAAGACATTTGATCGCGCAATATACGCCTTCTCATTTTCACAGTGTTCAGAAGAGTTTTCATGTTCAGAAATCCGATTGGTATTTTTCCAGTCGTTAAATCCAGTCATGAAATAATTCGTTTTTGTCCGGTTAAATATTTTACAATACAAACATTTCCTGTTAGTGCTGAATATAAAGCCATTGACGACGTACAGTTTCCCCGTTGTGCAAAGTTTTGAAAAACGTATTTTTTTAAGCAAATCTACTATGAATATCATAAATTCGTTTCGATTTTTGGAAATCCATTTTAGAAACTTCTTATACAATTACAGATGGGTTCAATACAATGTAATTTATTAAACTTTCGGTTATAGCCCATCCAGCTGGGTCTGTGAAATCGACTTTTGAAAATAATTCTGACGTTTCTTGAGGATTGCTTGATGAAGATGCACAGTCCTGAACTTCATCAGTATCAAAATTGCATGAATTTATTGCGGTTTCTAGAGAATACAAAAATAAAACTTACATTCTTACCTCTATCCATAATATCATCATTACTGGGAGTTGATTGTTGTTCATTACCTGCATCGGCTTCCGTACCTTGAACAGGTTGACAAAAAAAAAGAATTTAATTTGGGTATTTTTTTCAATAACTTCATTTTTTTGCTTTTCTTTTTCAGCCTTCTTCTTTTCCCGCCCACTAAGTTTTCTACTTCCTCCACTTCCACTCATTGTTTTCGATAAAATGATAAACAAGACAAAAATACCGCAAATGATAGACATTATTTTAATTGACGATTACTGGATTACTGCCAGCGACTGAACTAACTCAACTGACTACCTTCAATTTTTAAAATAAATGTTTCCAAAGTTTACCAATTTTTTTTGTAAACTTTGATGTTGCGTTTCCAATCACCCTTTGTCGGTTTTTTTGTTTTGGCAAGCGCAAGGCGCACGTGGCGGTACTTTGCAAATTCGCATATTTATCTCTGGCGGCATCCCGTCACTGCCTCAAATCAGCAAAAAGAGATTTGTCTATAGTTCCCACAATACCGCATTGATAATAAAAATATATGGATGTAAAGCAGTGCTTTTCAATCTATCCAAGTATTCAAACCCAGCCGACTGAAATAATGATGTCTCTATTCACTAATGTTGTCAATAAAATTTTGTTTAATATTGGTGCCTTACAACACATTCGATCTCCACGCAAAAAATACGTATACAACAAAAATGATTTGCACGAATTGTGACTATCGTTAGTGGTTAGTCCGGTCAGTCGGCGCCTATTTTTTTCACGGCGCCCTAGGCTATAGCCTAGTCAGTCTATTGGATAATATGGCACTGACATAGATCATCTGTGAGATCAATATCTAACCTATGAGCTGGCAATAGGTGATTAATAATTAGTGGGGTCTTACTTCTAAGATAATACTCAGCAAATAACTTTCGGAATCAATATGTTTGCAGCAGATTTTATTATATTTTTACAACAAGAAACCACCAGTATCACAAGGAGAACAGTGAATACCATCACGGTGAATTTGCAATCTGCAAAGACTACTTCCTGATTAATGTTACCCGATCTGTTCAATAATTCACAACTTCTCCTAATAAACATGATGGTATATGAGATAAAACATTGTTTAACTTTATTTGTGAGTAAATAAAAATTTCTTAAATCATAAACATCGATCTTCGTCTACTAATTTAAACAAAAGATAAAACAAAAACTTTGTTTGGGGCTCCCTACACAAAATCCCATGTTGAGTTTCTTAAGATCGTTTATTAGTAATCAATCTAGAGGAAGTAAACGATAAAAGTCTCAACAACAACAAACAGCAACTTGTGTTCCCGTTGTTCAGAAAATAAAAATATATCATGGCATATCTCGAAACTTTTCTATGTAACGTATCGTTGTGTCCTATTGATAATATCTAATAAGACGAACTAACATTTTCTGATTTGTTAGCGATACGTTATAATACATCTTGTTTGAAATTAAGTTTGACAGGATTCGTTCACGTCGCTTTCCCACCGGGAATTCGCAAGAATATTGTTTGTGATAGAAACCTTTTGAGATTCGCAGAAGTTGATAGAGTTGTAGGCAGGAGCGGTACACACGAAATTGCTGCCTATCCAACTATCGAAACAAAGTGTAAAAAATTATAGTTTGAAAATTCATCTAATTTTTTTAACATAATCACAATCGAAAATAAACGATAAACGAATTTTTAGAGAACACCTCCCCGATATTTGGAAAGGAAAACACGAATTGAAAAATGTGTTAATACTCAATAAAACATTATTGATAGTCAATTCAAATTGATGAACTATGTCGTTTGGAAAAAATATATAAAATAGACTAGAATACTAATTAAACATATATCTGAAATTGAAAAAAATTAATTTTAAAAAATTAACTTACTTAAATATTACATGGCACTTACTAACCACGAATGTAATGGTCAAGAAAGTTTTGCCCCAGCCGATGTGAAAAAATTAAACTACTCGTTAATTTACATAATATACAGTGAGACAGATATAGCGGGCCAACAAAATAAGATGGTAAAATAAATATTGCCAAATGGTTTCTAGAATAAACAAAATTGGCAGTTACAAGTAAAATAAGTGTATAAAATTTTTTGGTCTTATATATTTGCAGCAAACCAGTTATGCATACATGGGTTATACATTTTGAAAAGATTAGTTATGTCTATGCCTCATACCAGTTAATATTTCGTAAGAAAATTTTTAGGAAATTTCTCAGTAGTTGGCAACGTCAGAAACGTTATTAGACTTAGTATCACGAGAAAAATGGCCACCGGAAGTTGCGTTCGTCTGCATGAAATTGTTGTCAAAGCCAATCGGCATAAATCTTCGTTCTACTCCATTCGCTGTTACTAAGCGACGTAGATAAAGAAGACAGAATTTTTTTTCTGCGACTGTCAATGTTTCAACTCCAGGTAGTTGCTTCCATCGTGAAACAGAGTCTATAGAGGAAATATATAGTGTTCGAAAATACATTTTTCTCTCTAATAAATTCTCTTTTGTATAGAATTTACAGCCCTTTGTCACAAGTATAAATATTATTTATTCTTGTGCTTTTGTACTGCGACAGAATTCACAACCCCTTTTTGTAGCTTAACCCTAGGATGCATAGATGAAATTCTCGACAAGAATGCATAGCATGAGTCTCCAAGACTCTTATTTAAAAAAAAACACCAATTTATATTTTACGTTTATTTATCATAATAATAGGTTAAAAACAAGCGTTAGAAATTGAAATACATATTAAAATGTTTAATTCAAGCATATTGTGCATACTAAAACAATGTGTTCATTGCATGTTGGTTTATTACACTTAGTACAAGTCAATGTACTCATTCTTCCAATTCGTGTAGGACAATGCTAACATCTTCTTTTCTTTTTCAAAACTGAACCGGCTAAGATATTCTCTTCTTCTGAAAGCGTAATAAATAGTTTCATACTACTTCTTACAGTATTTGGAAGTTTTGGGCTTTTTGCTCTTCTTCTCATAAATGGTAACACTAATTCGGTTACTAAGTCTTTGATGAACATTCTTCTGTGGTTAGTTTTTCCACCGTAAAATTTTTTATTTTCATGAGTGTACATAAAGTAAGCATGTAGAGATGCTAAATCCATTATGTTGTACCAAACTGCGACAGGCCATCGTCTTGTTTGTCGCATTGTGGTATAGTTGCTTATCATTTGATCCATACTATCAACACCTCCTTTAGTTTTATTATAAAATTTAATTATTTCTGGTTTTTTTCTAGTACTGTCATTATCTACTGAATCGTCGTGATGCATCGAGATAAGAAGTAGGACATATTTATTATTTTTTGGTACATAGGCCACTAATGTCAAATCTTTATTGAAACCAAAAATAGAGGAACAAACACTTCTTTCCTTAGAGGCTTACCTCAGGGACTTCTGTCAAATTTTCAATAATAACATTTTCTTCTTCTACCCAAATCGGTACTGCATCTTCTATGTTAGCATTTTCACTTGAATTAACTTTAACTTCTACTGCTTTTTCTACGTTAACATTTTCATTGCAATTATCTTCTTTTCCTGCATTGCAGTCACTTTTAGACATGCTAGGCCTATCTATCACTACAACTATTGAGCTTATATTAAAAGCCTTGCATTCTTCTTTAGCAACTTTTAGTTTCACTTCTTCATTTCCCTTGTCTTTTATTGTATTCATAATGTCACGAGTTTTTTTACTAAATGTGTTGAAGTAATTTCAAAAATAAAATATTAATTTAACACCAACTAAACACATTACTCACTTCCACCACTAACAAGAACAAACGCCAATCTACAAAAATCAGCTGATGTAGATAGTGATACAAATCAGATTGTTTTTATTGCAATGCTTAGCTGAAGTGCAGTATCTGATCTCCGGTTAGCAAAAGTACAGTAATTACATGTAGTTACTGCATTTCTGCTTAGCAATCATAAACGCTGCGATTTTCCTACGTCTGTCCAGGTTATTAGTGTTAGATACTGCATTTTATTTGCATGAAAATCCCGTTCAAAAATCTTTGACTACGTTTTTGCTAAGATTAATGGATAGATCTCTCTAAGACGAATCCATTAATGTCTCTCTTCTTAGTCTTTCTACCCTCTAGAGGGTTTGGTGATACTATTTTAGGTATGTGTTTGAATTTATTGTTTCCATGCGTTTCTATCTTGTGCTAGATGTATTGCCTCGTGCATTGAGTGTTCCATCATTTCTTTTAATCTGTCGGTCCACCTCATTGGAGACCGTACTCTAGGTCTTTTTCCTTCAACCTTTCCCTCGACCACAAAGTTTTCCATCCCACCTGTTCTTCTAGCTATGTGGCCAAACTAACTGAGATATGCTTCATTGATTTGGTTTAGCAGACGCTTTTTGATTTTTAGTTCTTGTAGGACAGATGCGTTTGTTCTATGTTCCACTCATGACACTCTTAGGATTCATCTATACACCCATAATTCGAAGGCATCAATTCTTTCTCGATCTGTTTTCTTTAGTGTCCATGCTTCAGCGGAGTATAAAGCAATTGGGAAGACCAAGGAATTGGCCAGCATAACTTTCACTAGTTTTTATAATGGTTTGATCTCTCCATACTTTTTTTCAGTATAGTTGTTGCTGATCTGGCCATTGCCAATCTTCTCTTTATTTCCTCTGAACCGTCTCCATCTTTGGTTATCGACGATCCCAGGTATACAAACTTGTCCATCACATCATATCTCACTACGTTTTTGATGTTGGATGTATAATTGGATCGATCGATCATCAGTTATTTGGTTTTTGTCTTGTTGATTTTTGAACCATATTCTCTAATTTGTTCATTATGTTTATCAATTGTTTTTCGTCTGCTGCAATAATCAAGGTGTCGTCTGAATACCTCAGGTTACTTATTTTTCATCATCCAACAGATATTCCACTTTCCCCATCGTCAAGGTCTTTTCTCGTTATGTATTCGTTATACATGTTGTAAAAGGAGGGCGAGAGTATACATCCCTGTCTGACCCCGGCCTCTATCTTAAAAACTCTGGACACTGTTCTGACCTTGGCGTTATTGTGTTGGTAGAGTCTCTTAATTAAAAATATCAGATGCTTGGGAACACCCAGTTCACCCATCACTCTACACAGAAGTGACCAGTTCACTTTAGTATAGTCCACGAAACACAGATATAATTTTAAGTTGTGTTCCCTCGCTTTCTCAATGATCTGTCGGGCATTGAGTATCTGCTCTCGTGTACCTTTACCTGGTACAAACCGTCTCTGTTCATCCGATATTTGTGAAAGTAGAACTGTTTTCAAGCGTTCATTAATGATGTGGAGTAATACTTTGCTTGCGTGTGGAATGTAGTTCTGTAGTTATTACATTCCATCGGTGATCCTTTTTTATGGATGGGGATGAATATAGATTCGCACCATTCCATTGGCCATTCGCCCGTTTCTCATATTTTATGAAGGACATCAAATGATGCTGGTGGCTGTGTACACGTATAGGGTAACAAAGAAAAATATATTTGTATCACGTGTAAAATTTAATTTACTTTTGCATAGCTGAAAGCGCGCTATGCAAAAGTAAATTAAATTTTACACGTGATACAAATATATTTTTCTTTGTTCCCATATTTTAGACCATAACGCGTGCATTACATCTGTTCCGTACTGTCCTATGGCTTTGAGTATTTCTGCTGTGATGCCGTCTACCCCAGTTGCATTTCTGTTTTTGAGTGTTGTTAGAGCTTTTTCAACTTATGATTTTAAGATCCCAGGTTCTCTTTCTTGTGGTGTTGATTGTTCTTCGGATGTTGTCGGGCTCTCTGACTTATATAGATCTTTGCAGTGTTGTCTCCATACTTCCGCTATTATAATTGGATCTAGTATAACATTTCCGTTTTTGTCCTTTATAATTTGTATTCGTGGTTTAAATTCTCTAGCCAGATATCGTACTTTGCTTGTTTGAGTTGTTAATTTGTTTTTTTTTGGTCTACCAAATTTAATTTTGTCATTGGATATCCAGTAATTTTTTTTAATTGGTATGTTATCGGATGTGCAAGATTTTACTGCAGTTTTTATCTAGTTCTTCGCTGACCTCCATAGAGTGTTGGGGTCTGTAGAGGTGTCATGCCTTTAGGTTGTTCTTAAATGTTCTTGAAAAATTGGTATGTTGGGGGTTTCTAATTTAGTATTTTTGGTTTCTGGTGTTTTAGGCGTTCGTAGTTTTAGGGATATTGAGGCTAATAATAGTTTATGGTCTGATCCGCACAGAGCACCTGGTTTAGCTTTCACGTTTCTCACTTATATTTTCCACCTAGTTTCGATAAAATAATAATCAATTTGGATTTGTGCTTTCCGTTGGGACTTGTCCATGTCGATAATCTTCGTGGGTGGGGCTTGAAAAGGGTGTTTGCTATAGCTAGGTTATTGTCAACTGCAAAACGGAACAGACGTTCATTTCTGATACCTAGTCCGTATTTACCAATGAAGTTGCGTAAATGGTTATCGAGACCTGTCCTACCTACCTTAGCATTGATATCCCCCATCACTATCAGTATATCCTTCTTTATCTATATCTCTATATCGCCATATATCTTATCAACTTCGTCTTCCGTAGCTTCGATCGTTGCCATATATACTTGTATTATGTGACAGTTATTTGGTTTGGAGTGAATGGTCAATACCAGTATTCTGTCATTTACTGCTTCGTAAAATTTTACCCACTTGGTGATTTTCTTATTAACGATGAAGGCAACCCCATTCCGTCCCGTTTTTTTCTGCTCCGGATATATATACGGTACTATTTGGTGTTTCCAAGTGTCCCTTATCCATCCAATGAGTTTCCGAAATTCCACAGATTTGCAGGTTGAGTATTTCTAGTTCTCTTTCTAGCGTGTGTAGTTTTCCAGCTTGTAGTGAGCTTTGAACATTCCATGTGCCAATGTTGATGGGTTTCCATAATTGAAGGGTGTCCTGTCTTCCAGTAGCACATTTCGTACGCGATGCCTGGTTGCTCACATCTCCGTGCTCGGTAGCTAATTTCACACTGGTTGGCCCGGAATCAACACAGCGTCGGGTCGCATGACAATCTAACACTATCTTTGTCTCCGTCCTTAATAGTATTCTCATGGGAAAATAATCAGCTATTTTACCCTTGTCTGCCTGATTCTATGCCGTTGACCACTCTGGTTAGTTCATCCGCCTTCGAGGTCTTTTTTGTTTCCCCCAAGACAAGAACGTGCCCTACTTCCTGTCAATTCCTCCACCCGAAGCTGTTGATTGACAGGAAGGGGATTACTAATACCGGTAGTCATTCGGTCGACAGAGCCTTGTTAGTTTCTAGCAGGGTGCACCATGTGCAGGCAAGGCTGTTACTGGGGCCAGCATACGCTGTCACCCCTTACACCCCGCATTAATGTATATAACTCCAAAAGTCAAAATTTTGTCACTACCGCGTTTTTGCTAGGGCACTACTGCATGTTATCCGAAATAGAGCTTATTTTGGCCGAAGTAAGGACAACAATAGATTTGAAATCATTAGTATAAATAAACTGTTTAATTAAGCTCTATAAGATTGTTACTGTTGATACTTGGCGAAAATATATTCGGCTCGTACATAAAGAAGAAATTAAGTTTTGGGACTTGGACACTTGTGAAGTGGTCGGGAGCAGTAACCAGTTACCAGATGGAGCCATTACAGACAATAACTACGTGTATCTTCAATATAATCACTGATATATAGATGACCATTTAAATTTGTTGTCTCGTTATTAAGGACATACTAGCAATAAAAAAATTTTTTTTTTTATTGTCGCATCAACCATGTTGGTTATTAGCGACCAATATTATTTTTTACAAGGTTTTGATTACATTAATTTTAGTAAGATATCGAACTAATACGCTTATGTCGCAATTTTGACCTAATACCGATTTCAATGTGCTTTATATATTGTTTTTCACTGAAGCGTCCTCATATTTGGGACACTCAACCAGAATATGTTTTACTGTTATTTGCTTGGAACATGTAGTACACTGAGGCACTTCGGTCCTGGCAAGTAAATATGGGTGAGTGAGTTTAGTGTGTCCTATCCTTAGTCTTGTTACTAGTATAGTACGCGCAAAACATATAGTGCATAAATGCGTACAGTAGACTATTCCTTGCAATTTTCTTTTCCCCCATTCGAAAAAAATTACACTTGATAAGTTAAACGTCTTAATTATATGTTACTCAAACTATGAGGAATCCTCAAAAACCGCTATCCGCGAACCCCAGAAAAAACTAGACCGCTTCCGACCGCGAGTTTTTACCAACTCCACTTCATCTGTTACATTTTCGTAGATTCGGCATTTTCGCTATATAAGCTTCGTTTTATTTTTTTGTACATGTTACTTCCTGATTGG
The DNA here is from genome assembly GCA_963921935.1 of Galeruca laticollis. Lineage (NCBI taxonomy): Eukaryota > Metazoa > Arthropoda > Insecta > Coleoptera > Chrysomelidae > Galeruca > Galeruca laticollis. Next base: position 75,288,932 of record OY998175.1, read on the forward strand.
TTGTCCCCTATCGTTCGACGGAGTTGCATAATAGTTTTTTTACCTCGATTAAAAATGAGTTTTTATTCGATTCACCAAAATTTCGTTATTTTGACGTAATTATTATTTCCTGTTAAAATATCCTTTTTTTGCAACAAATTCAAACTGCTTAGCTGACTGTTTTTTCTTTGGCCGTCTGTTAATGTTTCGTTCTTTGGTATTTACTACAATACTTCAGTGAAAATAATATGTTATTAGAAAATTATATTACTAATTGTTGTTAATAAAAGGAGATATAAGTTGTTAATTGTGTTAATTGTCTAGTATTATGTTTAAGATGTATTTAATAATTATTAAATTATTAAATACATTTTAACGATTGTTAGTTGAAGTTATAATATTATCTGAATATATCGTCAATAAGCTGTATTCCAGGGTTTTACAGTGGTCTTCATCTCACCTAATTTTCATTTCAAATCAAGTCACTGATTTTGCCACGCACTTATCCCTTTTTCTTTCACGATACGCTTTAAATCAGTGATGGTCGTCGTGATGGTTTTGTTTTGACGTATTAACACGTAAAATAATATGTAGTTTATTCAGTTATTCAATAATCAGTATTATTACAAACCTTTCTAATATGATGCGTCTATTAGGTCCACTTGAATCTGTAATTCAATGTACAATGTTGACAATGAATTACTACACAGAATTTGCACCTCCACATTATAAGAAAAGTAGATTATCTATATTTAGCCAATGTTTCAAAAATTTCAGATATATTCAATATATTTTAGCTGGAAATGATATTTTTATAATATTATGACATAATATTAGTATAGGTACAGGATTACAGGATGTTTTGACGTGAAAGTTATATAATATTGCAAACAGTTAATCGGTGCAATTTGGATTACCAATACTTCAAAAAGACCTCGGCTGTTTTTAGATGAATTCCATAATGTGAACCAATGGGACATGCTCATATTTTCGACATATTTGTTATACGTTTGACCAAATGTTTCAATATTTTTACAAATGTTTACTCTATAGTATATACACTTATTCTCTAAAATATATAAAATGTTCTTATTTTCTTTACAGGTAAGATGACCAAGGAGGCAGAGTACATTGAAAGTGAGTTTTCTTTAATTTTTGTAGTTTTCCATAAGGGCCAGTATAGTGAGTTTTAGCTTTACAAGGTATGCGTTGTAAGAAAACTGGCACGTTCATGATGTCAATAATAGAATTATCTCTGTGATTTTATGCAGTTATCAATATTAGTTTAATCCCTGTAATCTTATTTTCGATTTGAATAAGCAAGCAGTTTGAAATAATAAACATTTTATCTAAAATGAGTATTTGAATTGAAAAGTAATTTCTACTCAGTTTTCTGAAATGTTGATTATTTGAACGGTACTTTATACATTATATGTTAAATAGTTCAATTTCAACGTGTGCTCTAAATAAAATATATATTTTAATATCCAGATTCTTCATTAGTATACATTTCAGCTACCAGATTTCTTAAATTCAAACCAAATGTCTAATATATAAATGATGACACTTTTTTATTTGTTGAATTGTTATTACGAATTTGTTTGCTAATTAGGTTTTCGAACCTAAACTCACATAATTGAGAAAATATGGGGATTTAAAGGGTCGATATGAATTTGACGTCCTCTTAATATACAGAATTATGGGCTCGTAAATCTGGGTGATAGTAAATTCTGAACAGGGAACAAAAATCAACAGTTTAGAGAATGGACATTCAAAATTAATCCCTCTGTATATTTGTAATGGAAGATTTCGGGTACGCTATTATTAACCAAACACGGAGTCCAGAAGAATAGCATTTTGTGGTCTTTTGTGGATCATAATTATCAGAGAAAAGATTAACAAAATCATCACAAAGTTTTTAACAGAACAGAATTTTTATATTTAAAGATTATTTTTACAAGCGTGTTTCTGGAATAAATTATGTAAAAATTAGTAATTTATTATATAGATAAATATTGGACGTATTCTTTGATATATTTCTGAATGATGTGGTCTCTGCACTTTTATAGATTTGTCGTTACAAATGATATCATTAATTAAAATACACTTGACAATTATTTTTTATTCGAGACCTTCCTTATATTCACCAACCTTTGAGGCACTGAAAATAGAAACAATCAAAAGTTTATCTTGGCTATGCGACTTGGCCAAAAACGGAAAACAACACTCATTAACAGAAGGTATTATACGTTGAACAGAGACATAATGTGGCCTGTGTCAAACGAAAGTAGGGGCCCTTTGTGTCACGGGAGTCAAACACGCCGGGCAATTAGAGTATTCATGATTTATTTATTATTAAAACATCCTCTGGATTCGCAATTGCACCCGGATTTTTCTCGTTAAATATTAATTTGCTACAACGATCGCTTCATAGGATATTGCGAATCAAAGCTGAACATTCCAATGGTTTTATTTTTTCATCAGTTTTATATCAAATGCGTATTTTACTTTGATTTAAAAATTATAAAGGCGTTGTCGAATAACATACGCTACATATTAATGAAAAACGGGATGAAGCGGTATATTTTGGAAACGGGAGTCACGAAATTGAAAAAAAATTTGATGTTTTGAGGTATACCAGTCAACTCAAGTATAGTATAGTATAGTTTATTGACGTTTAGTATACAAATAGTACATATCGTCACAAATTATGAAGTTCCTTATATTTTGATATAATAGTTAAAAACACTTATGTAAATTTCATAGTCCACTAAAATATAAGCATATAATAACACAATAGCAATAAAAAACATAAATATATAAAAGGTAAAAACAAAAATAAATATGAATGCAGATGTTAATTAGTTTAACACAGTCCAAATACATAAATAGTCAAAGAGTCACAGATAACAGTTAAATATTACATTAAAAAATCAGTAATTAAAAAAATATATGAATATATATATACAATTAAAAATCATCCGTTTGGGAACCGATATGTAAGTCAAGGGTTACTGCAGAACGCAATAAAGTCATCCACACTATAAAAACAGTGTGCCAATAACATATAATAATAATAATAATAATAATAATAATAATAATAATAATAATAATAATAATAGATAGATAGATAGATAGATGGTTTATTGACCCCATTCACATACATAGTACATTAGAAGTCAGTAGTACATATGAATACATTTTACCAACTAAAAATATTAAAGATTGTATAGTGTTGTATATGACAAATTTGAAATATAATAAAAATAATAGAAAGTAAAAATTTTACATAAATACAGACATACATTTCATAAAGTAAAAATATTGATGAAAATATGACAATTTTAAAATATAAAATAAGTTAAAAAATAGTAGAAAGTAAAAATTAAATTAAACAAAACAAACAAACATATAAGCATTAAGCCCAAGTATTCAATTCCTCCAAAAACTCATCAACTGTATAAAAACAATTGTTTAAAAGAAAAGGCTTAGCAAAATGTTTAAATTGAACTCTCGTCATATCACTTATATTTATATGTTCAAAATATTTTACAAATGAATTGTACAATGTAACATCCAACTTATTGTTTTTTGTTGTTTTCAGTCTAGATTTGAGAATGACAATGTCTTTACTATTTCTAGTATCATAATTATGAACATCTGCATGTTTAGTCAGAACATATCGATTTTTATGTGTTTCAACTAACAATTCGAAAATATACAATTAGTTTTTTTACAATTGGTGTTTCTTGGTGCGTTGTAAATTATTCTAACTACAGTTTTCTGTAGCACAAATACTTTGTGCACTGATGTGCTGCTGCCCCATAGCATAATACCGTATGTTAAATTGCTATGAAAAAGTGAATAATATACAGACTTTAACAAATGAGTTGGTATACATGATTTTAATTGTCGAATCACAAAAACTTGGCTCGCTAATTTTGAGCAAAGGTAGTCAACATGAGGTGACCAACTTAAGTTTGTATCCAAATGAATGCCCAGTAATTTAACTGGCTCTGATTTTATAGCCCATTTATCTAAACTGAAAAGAATGTGTTTCGTTTTAGTGTCGTTGAGTTTCAGCTTATTTACCAGGAACCACTGATTCAACAAAATATTATTACAAGCTTGTGTGCCATCAGATAAAGTTGTAGTATCATCAGCGAATAAAATACAAAAAGTGTCAATAGCCTCTGGTAAATCGTTAACAAATATTATAAAAAGTATTGGACCCAAAATCGAGCCCTGAGGAATGCCGTTATCTATATTACGTAAATCAGACTGGTTGTTTCCACAAACTACATACTGTTTCCTATTACTTAAATAAGATGTCAGTAATAATAATAATAATAATAATAATAATAATAATAACACTTGGGTAATACCTGCTATTACTTATAGTTTTGGAATACTCAAATGGAGTACCACAGATTTAGAAAGTCTCGATCGATCTATACGAGTGGCCCTAACAAAGAACCGATTGCACCACCCAAATGCTTCCATGCACAGGCTGTATTTACCACGGAACAGAGGGGGAAGAGGACTGAGGAACCTCAGAGAGGCACATAACAAAGAATGCGAAAACCTTCTCACTTACCTTAAATCTAGAACCCATCCAACGTATGTGGCAATTTCAACGTTAGACAACAACTTGACACCTTTGAAACTGTCGAACCAAGAGCCACCAGTAAAAGAAAATGAGAACTATTACACAGAGTTGGAAGAAAGCTGGAAAAATAAAGAATTACATGGACGCTATGCGGCAATACTAAACAGTCAAGAAGCAGACAAGAACTTATCCACACTATTTCTAATTAGGGGTGTACTGATGATGGAAACAGAGGGATTTCTACTAGCCATACAGGACCAAGTTATTTGTACAAGAAACTACCGACGGTTTATACTGCATCAGGATACATCGGATGACAGATGCAGACTATGTCGAAATAAAACAGAAACCATTCAGCACCTAACAGCAGGGTGCTCATATCTAGCACCGCGTGACCATAAGGCAAGGCATGACAACGTGTCAAAGGTATTTCATCAAGCGCTATGTAAAAAATTCGAGCTAATAAAAGATATAACACAGTACTACAAATATACACCAAGGGATCATATGGAAGACGAGAAAACAAAAATCTATTGGGATAAGCCTATCATTAGTGATCGGGAAATGGCACACAATAGACCCGACATATTGGTGATAGAAAAAGATAAAAAGGTAGCAAGAATAATCGACATTACAGTACCTAATGATCACAATCTCCGAGAAGCGAGAAACCAAAAGATCACAAAATATATAGATCTTTCTCACGAAATAAAAACTATCTATCAGCTCTATCAGGTCACAATACATCTATTAGTTATATCTGCGATCGGCCTTGTTGAAATAAATTTGAAACAGGAACTAAAAAGATTGGAATTAGAAGACCCTACGAAACTGATACTCACCGCCCAAAAAGCAGCAATTCTGGGCACTTGTCGAGCAGTCCGGCGGGCGCTCACACATGACTAATCCGTTGATATGGCATCCCGGATTAGCCAAGCAAACCCAGGAAAACCCTGTGAAAAAAATAATAATAATAATAATAATAATAATAATAATAATAATAATAATAATAATAGATAGATAGATAGATAGAATTTACAAAATTCACGAAGACTCCTATTTTGGAGATCGAGACCTCTATAAAAACTATTAAAAACATTGTAAAACTCAACATTTAGTTTATTCGCCTGAGTAGTCCTAAGCCTAGAGAAAGGGGCCACAACATCCACCGCATTCCTCGTGTCGTAGGTATGAATATTATAGTGCGAATTATAATTGGATCTATTTTTGTGAACCAATACTAATGTTTCATAAATGTACAGACAAGGAACCGGTAAAATCCTGCACCCCCTAAACAGTGCAAGGCAGTGCGAACCATAAGGAGCATTCCCGACAATCCTCACGGCGGATTTCTGAAGAGCGAAAACTTTATAAGCCCCACTCGAGTTTCCCCTAAATCTAATGCCGTAAGTGAGAAGTGAGTGAATGGTGCCAAAATACACAGTACGAAGGGCTTTGGTTTGCAAGCAATGCCGAAGCTGCCGCAGTGCGTAAATTTGCGAAGACACCGCAGAGCACAAGGCTTCAATTTGAGCAGACCAGGTAAGACTCGAGTCAAGTGTTAACCCAAGAAGCTTAACTGGTTGTGACTTATGAGCAAGCTTGTCCGAGGTGAAAGTTATTTTGACGGTCTTGCTTTCATTCAATTGAAGTCTATTAGCCACAAACCAATTTTTTGCTAATGAAAGATGTTCAGATTCATCAGACTCATCTTCATCATAAAGTAGTGTCGTGTCGTCAGCATATAAAATACAAGTACATCCGTTAACGGCTGACGGCAAGTCATTAATAAATATTAGAAACAGTAAGGGTCCCAAGACTGAACCCTGTGGAACTCCAAATCGGATTGGCATATTAACTGATTCACGCCCATCAAAGCTGACATACTGGGTCCTATCGGCAAGGTAAGAGCCAATGAGCACCAATGGTAAACCACGAATGCCGTAATGCTCCATTTTGGCAAGCAAAACAGAATGGTCAACGCAGTCTAACGCCTTGGCGAGATCGTACAGAACAGCAGAAGTACCATGACGCTCGACAAGCCCATCGACAACGGTCCCAATCACCTTTGCAAGAGACATTGAGATTGTTGAGACATTCTTTCTAAAACCAAATTGATGAGGAGAAATGATGGAATGAAGCTCAAGAAATTCTAGAAGCTGGTGGTTGATGATAATTTCAAAAATTTTGGATATAATGGGAATGATGGAAATCGGTCTAAAATTATTGGCACAGTTTCAAGTCGCCTTTTTTATGCAACGGCAAAACCTTAGCAATCTTTAACTCACCAGGCCAGTTACCCTCGCTCAAGCAAGCATTAAATAAAACTGTTAAAGGACCAGTAACGTGTTCAAGAGCAGCCTTTATTAAACGGCTATTCAGACCATAACAATCAGTGCATGTTGAGGTTTTCAGCTGTAATATAGCAGCTTGAACCTCACCTTCAACGACTGGAGGTAAGAAGAAAGAGGCAGAAGGGCTAGGTAAAACACCGACAAAGTTAAGGGGATCAGAAACTGCTGCCGGCAAAGAGCTAGAAATTCTTTCTGCAATGTTAGCAAAAAAGCTGTTAAATTCCGAAGATGTTAACGCAGAAACTGTATTACGACATTTATTGTTCTCTCTCTCCTGGTTTACTATGTTCCAGATCATTTTATTCTGATTATCTGACGTCAAAATAGCCTCAGAATACGAAATCTTTTTGGCGGATCTAATCTCTTGCTTGTAAAATTTTCTGATGCTGCAGTACAAACGCCAATCCTCCAGACCTCCAGAAGACTGGAAAGCGCGTCTACATCTAAACACTTCTGTTCTGCGCATCTTAAGCTCACGACCAAACCACCTTGCTCGCGTTTGTCTACGAGAGTGTAACTTGGTAGGTATGTGTATATCTTTTTGTACACATAGAATGCCCAACAATGTTTGAGCGATTTGGTTACAATCCATAGACGCAGCATTAAGACTAGTCCAGTCGACCGCAGCCAAACTCCGGGCAAAACTGTTCAATGTGACATCATTCAACACCTGAATCACCCGTTGATTCCCCGAGACCAAGTCGGGAACCTTTAAAATAGATATGAAAATCCCCAAATGATCAGATACCAATGGTTCGCACACACCTGTTTCATACAACTCAGGGCAAATATTTGTAACAATGTTATCCAGATATGAGCCAGTGTTGAACGTAACACGTGTTGGTACGTCAATGTAATGCATCAGACCGTATAAATTAAAAATATTGTTCAAGTCACGAGCATGCCCTGTATCTCCATTTAGGTCAATATTGAAATCGCCAAGAAAGACAAGACCTTTAAATTTAAGATTAAGAAAATCAATCAAACCATTAATCTGGGTTTTGAAAATATCAATATTACCAGCACACGACGACCGGTAAACCGTAACAATGCAAGTATTAGCACCAGGAATGCAAGCACAACAAAACTCTGCGTGAACAGGTCGACAAAATGCAGAAATATCAACTGATTTAAGGTAAAAATCAAAACGTGAAAAAATAGTTACACCTCCGTGAGATTTATCTCCACGGCAAAATGGAGATACAATATTATAGTTTTTTAACTTGAAAAAGGATAAAGTATTAGCATTTAGCCAATGTTCCGATATACATAAAATTTTAAACTTTGATGTTTCTTCAAGAAAAACATGTAAGTCATCGGCTTTATTTGAAATACTTTGAACATTAATATGGAAAACAGAGCATGCTGAGGATACCTGACTAAAATATGGTACAATAGGAAATTCACAATCACTGGTTTCCACTATGAAATTTTCTGGGTGGAAAAAAATGATTGATTGAAACCCCCGAGGGCCAAATATCACTAACTAGAATAGCATCGGACTCACTAGCGGGAACTGATATCTTGAAAGACGAGTAAGAGGCTGAATCGGAACGGTTTAGCTTGAAAACTTCTACACCAGGAGAAAACTGTATAAGGTAATTCTTCAAGTCAACTGCATTTAGGTTATGCTCCAGGTTGGTAGCATGAATGTGTTTAAAATCATCATTCCTAGACTTAGCTGCTTGAAAAGGATATCCATTACTTTTAGCTCCGTTGCCAACCAGAATAGTGGCTTGTTTACGTTTAGGATTAGCAGGTTTGGCATTAAAAGCATTGTAAGAATGCGATGTAGCAGCTTTCTCACTGCTATGATACTTTTGGCATAACCTCTCAGTCTCAACCTGATGTATGGCTCCTGCAACGTCCCTGCTTGAAACAATAGGTTAATCCTTGGATGAGGAAGGGGGTGATGAAGTTACCGAGAGTTGTTGTAATAATAATAATAATAATAATATATCATTAAAATGGACATCCCAAACCCCCGCTGTAGACTCTGTAATAAGGAACAGGAGACGATCCAGCACATAATATCAGCCTGCACCCAATTAGCCCCCACCGCTTACCTGAGTAGACACAACAATATGGGAAAGGAACTACATCTCGCTGTGACCCAAAGATTAAATCTAAAAACAGGAAAAACACCAGGGTACAAACATCAACCGTTAAGTCTAGTTGAAAATGAGCACTATAAAGTCTATTGGGATACTTTGATAAGAACAGACCGAGAAGTTCAACACAACAAACCGGACATGATCGTGCTAGATAAAAACAGCAAATCTGCGATCATTATTGATTTTTCGATCCCACTGGACGAAAATCTGGGGAAAGCTTACAAAGACAAGATAATGCGATATCGTCCGCTAGCAGATGAGGTAAGAGATTTATGGAATTTAAGAAAGGTAGAGATCAAACCATTCATAATTTGTGCAAATGGCTTAGTGCTCATTAAAGTAACTAAACACCTGGAAGAGCTAAGCATATCTCGACATATCTGTGGTTTGATGCAAAAAGCAGTAATTCTGGGAACAACTGCAATTGTCCGAAGAACACTAACCCCCTAATTAAGTAGGTTTATACCTTGATGCAACTGCGTCCGGTAGAAACTGCTACCACCAACCACGTACAAGTGTGAAAATAATAATAATAATAATAATAATAATAATAATAATAATAATAATAATAATAATAATAATAATAATAATAATAATAATAATAATAGGCGATTATATTGATACCGAGCACGATAAATTCTGCAAAGCAATTAAAATATACGATTCGGACAAGTCAAAATATTCCATCCAAAAAGAGTCAGCACAAATAAGAGAAAAGTATCTTATAACAGATAATGCTCTGAGGAATGCAAATGCGATTAAGGATGTAATTGAAAGGCACAAGATCCAGACATTACAACAAAAGCCACTACATGGAAAATTTTTCAGGAGTCTAAGCAAACCAACAGTTAATAAGATGGGAAGTGTAGCCTGGTTAGGTAGTTCTGGACTTAAAGGAGAAACTGAAAGTCTCATTATTGCAGCTCAAGATCAGGTACTAGCTACTAGATACTATCAAAAGAACATATTGAAACAATCGGTAGACAGTAAATGTAGGCTCTGTGGCAAATCAGATGAACACATTAGCCACTTAATAGCCGGATGTACGAGTCTTGTCCCAACAGAATTCACTAACAGACTTAATAAGGTTGCTTCATTCATCCATTGGTCTATATGCAACGCAATAGGATTGCGTGTAGTAGAAAAGTATTATAATCATGTTCCAGAAAAAGTCGTAAGCAACAACAACATCGATGTTATGTGGGATATGGCTGTAATTACTGATAGTAGAATCCTGGTAAATAGACCGGACATAGTACTATATGATGAGAACATAAATACATGTCTTTTGATCGAAATATCTGTCCCAGATGATAGTAATATAGTGAACAAAGAAAACGAAAAAGTAAGCAAGTATAAAGATCTAGAAATCGAGATAAGTCGGATGTGGAATACAAAAACTAAAGTGGTACCCGTTATTGTAGGAGCATTGGGAATGATGCGGGATAGTTTGAAAACATACTTAGAGATGATCCCTAACCTAACCATCCATGTGTGAAGTGCAAAAAATTGCACTCATGGGAACTGCTCACATAATAAGAAAGGTGCTAGGGTGAATGACTTTGATCTCTAGTTGAGAACTGTATTCACCCATTTTACCGCCAAATCTATAGTAAGGCGAGAGGAAAAAAATATATAAATAATAATAATAATAATAATAATAGATAGATAGATAGATAGATAGATGGTTTATTGACCCCATCCACATACATAGTACATTAGAAGTCAGTGAAAGTAGTACATATGAATACATTTTACCAACTAAAAATATTAAAGATTGTATAGTGTTGTATATGACAAATTTAAAATATAATAAAAATAATAGAAAGTAAAAATTTTACATAAATACAGACATACATTTCATAAAGTAAAAATATTGATGAAAATATGACAATTTTAAAATATAAAATAAGTTAAAAAATAATAGAAAGTAAAAATTAAATTAAACAAAACAAACAAACATATAAGCATTAAGCCCAAGTATTCAATTCCTCCAAAAACCCATCAACTGTATAAAAACAATTGTTTAAAAGAAAAGACTTAGCAAAATGTTTAAATTGAACTCTCGTCATATCACTTATATTTATATGTTCAAAATATTTTACAAATGAATTGTACAATGTAACATCCAACTTATTGTTTTTTGTTGTTTTCAGTCTAGATTTGAGAATGACAATGTCTTTACTATTTCTAGTATCATAATTATCAACATCTGCATGTTTAGTCAGAACATATCGATTTTTATGTGTTTCAATTAACACTTCGAAAATATACAAGCACGGAAGCGGCAATATTTCAAGTTTTTTGAATATTTTTTTACAATTGGTGTTTCTTGGTGCGTTGTAAATTATTCTAACTACAGTTTTCTGTAGCACAAATACTTTGTGCACTGATGTGCTGCTGCCCCATAGCATAATACCATATGTTAAATTGCTATGAAAAAGTGAATAATATACAGACTTTAACAAATGAGTTGGTATACATGATTTTAATTGACGAATTACAAAAACTTGGCTCGCTAATTTTGAACAAAGGTAGTCAACATGAGGTGACCAACTTAAGTTTGTATCCAAATGAATGCCCAGTAATTTAACTGGCTCTGATTTTATAGCCCATTTATCTAAACTGAAAAGAATGTGTTTCGTTTTAGTGTCGTTGAGTTTCAGCTTATTTGCCAGGAACCACTGATTCAACAAAATATTATCACCAGCTTGTGTGCCATCAGATAAAGTTGTAGTATCATCAGCGAATAAAATACAAAAAGTGTCAATAGCCTCTGGTAAATCGTTAACAAATATTATAAAAAGTATTGGACCCAAAATCGAGCCCTGAGGAATGCCGTTGTCTATATTACGTAAATCAGACTGGTTGTTTCCACAAACTACATACTGTTTCCTATTACTTAAATAAGATGTCAGTAATTTGTGTGCATTTCCTCTAATACCATAAAATTCCAGTTTATTTAGGAGTAAATCCGCTGGAACACAATCAAAAGCCTTCGTTAAGTCGCATAACGTGGCAACAGAGTTGACGCCTTCCTCTAGTTTCTGTACAACTTCCTCTAAGAGTCGAAGAAGAGCACGTATGCATGATTTATTTTTGCGATAGCCGAATTGAAATTCCGTTAGAAGTGACTTATCTTCCAAATAATTGATTAATTTTTCTTTGACTATCAATTCAAATATTTTGTTAATCGTCGGTAAAATTGCTATGGGTCTAAAATTTTCTGGAGAATCTATATCACCATTTTTATATAATGGAATAATTTTTGATATTTTAAAGGAGTCAGGCCAAGATCCTTCCTCTAAGCATTTATTAAATAAAATGGTCAGTGGATATGTCAATGAGTGTATACAACGTTTCAATATTTTGCTATTTATATTGTAAAAATCTAAACATGACGAATGACTTAATTTCAATATAGCCTCATGGACATCACTTTCCAAGATTGCACTCATAAAGAATGAAAATGCAGGTTTATTTAGTTTATTTAAAAAGAAACTCGACTCGTATTGAGAATCACCAAGAGATTTTAATACTATTTCCGATACCGATGTAAAAATTTCATTGAATTTTTGTGGTGATATATCGGACTGTTTGGTTTTATTAATTTTAGTTCTTCTTTCCGAATTAACGATTGTCCAACATGTTTTATTTTTATTATCCGAATCTTTTATTATCTTTGAGTAGGCTAACTTTTTTTCAGAGCGAATTGCTTTTTTATATATTTTGTTTAAATTTTTGTAATTCACCCAATCACCTTCCGAATAAGTATTCATAAATTTGTTTTTTGCTGTAATGACATTTTTTCTCATACTACGCAATGTGTTGTTGAACCATTTGATATTAGATTTATTTGTTTTAACAGTTTTTTCACAAAAACAAGTATCAGAGATATATTTCAGAGTATTCAATATGTTTTCTGCCAAATTATCTGCACCCATATTATGAACATCCAAATCATTCCAAGAAACTTCAGAAAGTTTATCAGAAAAAGCCGTTATTGTTGCGTCGTTAATAACACGTTTAATAATGAGGACATTTTCATTCAATAGGTGATTAAAATATATGTATTGGCCGTTGTGATCAGACACTAGAGGATCTACTACTCCCACTTTAGTGAGACTAGGGTCTATGTTTGTAACTATGTTATCTAGACAGGATTGACTATTCAGGACTATTCTAGTGGGCTCCTCAATCGTATGGCGTAATCCGAAACTTGTGAAGACTGTTTTAAGATCTTTGGATTTATCGTCGTTCTTTGAAATGTCTAAATTGAAGTCCCCTACCAAGACAATGTTTTTGTATTTTCTATGAATATATTCAAGAAGTTTAATAATTTGATCTTTAAATATGGTAAAATTATCTCTACTTGACGATCTATAAAGAGCAATTATTATGGTGTCTTTCAATTCTACTCCACAAAACTCGGCATCGTAGATAACAGAAAACTGCTTCAGATCAACTGCCTTGCATATTAGATGCGATTTTGAAAATATTGCCACTCCCCCATGTTGCTTTCTAGAACGAGTAAAATCGGAAATGAAGTTATAATCATTTAATTTGATTAATTCCAAGTTATTCTTATCTAACCAATGTTCTGAAAAACATACGATATCAAATGGATGTTCGGTTAAGAAAACTGAAAGTTCATGTAACTTATTTTGAAGACTATTTACGTTAATATGGAAAACCGAAAGATGCTGTCTATATTTACTGTTTATTCGTCTGCTCCACGGAATTGAACATGACTCTTCTTGGCTGAAAAAACTGATTGATGATTACTCCTGTAGGCCATATTTCCGGTATTAAAATTTTTTCTAGTTCAAGAACAGGCACTGTTATCTTGAATGAAGCATATTTAAGTGGTTGGCGAGAGTTCAACTTTTGAACACTAATATCGGGAACAAACTCTTCTAAATACTTGAGTCAATCCTCTTCTGATGTGTGTGGATCCCAATTTGTAGAATGGAGGTGTTTCATTCTCTGTCTGTTTGTCGATCTTAAATGAAATGATTCGTCATCTTTGTTGCCCGTAATTAAAATTTTGGGTGCTGCTCTTTCTCTGGTGTTACTTTTATGAGGTATGGTATCGTTTCTTAAACTGATAACAGAATGACATAAGTTGGAAGACTGAGCATTGGCAACAGCACTGGAAACTTCAGATGATGTGAAAACACCCGGAGCTTCGAAATTTACCATTGGCCTCATTTTACTAAAAGGCTGTTTTAAATTTTCATGTTCCACTTGTGCTTTAGTATCTGATGGTTCTAAAGGTGTTCTATAGTTAACTGTTTTAATCATGTTAAGCTGATCTTGAAGCGATCTGATCGCAATTTCTTGATTAAAAATAATCTTATCCTTGTTTTTAATTATTTCTTCCAAATATTTCACTTTAAGTTGAAGTTCTGATGTAACACTGGTACTATAAGTGGGTATTGGTGATGTTTCCATAGTAATTCCACTGTCTATACAACAGTTGCAAGAAGAATCGTCTATAATTTTTGCATTTTTGACAGATTTCAAGCAACTCTTATGGGAAACAACCCCACACGTCACACATTTTAATCCTGATGTAACATCTTTTTTGCATCTTTCACACTTATTTATTGAGTCCATATTCCGTTGCAAATGCCGAACAAATCAAGTAATATCGAATAAAAGAGAGAAGTTTCGTTTAAAATCTGACCACTGGTGGAATAGGTGCTGTGACAAATTGTTTTGATGGAAATAACCAGATTTCAACAAAACGAAATACTTTATATAGGTACCTATTACATAAAAATTGTACTTACCTACACGTTTATCAACCAAATAGGAACTTATAAACACTATGATACACTTTTCACTATTTAACAAAACGTATTTTCAATAAAATTTCGAAATTTGATCAAGAGCACAATATTCAACCTCTGGGTTGGTGAACACTTCCACCAATAATAATAATAATAATAATACTGACAAGAAAAACAAACACACCCACCTCATAGACGTTTCCATCCCTACCGATCACAATATAACAAACAAATATTCGGAAAAAATACACCCCCCTCGCAATAGAACTGGAGAGAATTTGGAAGCAAAAGGCGGTCACCATTATTCCGTTGATTATGTCTGCTACTGGTATCACCCACAAAAAATTCACAGAACATCTGACAGAACTCGACATACCTGAAAATATACACAATCGAATACAAAAAAGCGTCATTTTGCACACATGCAATATAGTGCGCTCGTTTCTTAGAGCACAATAGACTTCGTTTATACTTGGCCCGCCCGTATAAAGAAGAAATCCAGGGAACACAAAAACCTTGTGAATTCCTAAAATAATAATAATAATAATAGTAATAATAATAATAATAATAATGATAATAAACGAAATACTCGATAACCCTGCCAAATGCCCAATCTTTTTAAGCCAAGCTGTTACTTACTTGAAACCAAAAAATCAAAACACCCAAGACCCGAAAAATTATAGGCCTATAACATGTTTGATTACCATCTACAAAATTATATCATCTTTAATAAATAAAAAAATAAATGATCATATAGTAGAACATAATATAATCGCGGAAGAACAAAAAGGTTGTCGTAGAAACTCCAGAGGTTGTAAAGAACAACTGACCATCGACGCAGTCATTACAGGCCAAGCCAAAAAAAGTAAAAGAAATCTATCACTTGCCTGGATCGACTATCAAAAAGCATATGATTCGGTACCACATCAATGGCTCCAAAGGGTGCTTGAAATTTATAAAATACACCCAAAAATAATATCTTTATTAAAGACCCTAATGTTATCCTGGCGGACAGAAGTAGATAAGGTCGGCGTTAACTCCACATTGACCTTTGGACCCAAAGTAAATTTCGCCGCTAGAGAGCAATGAACCCGCGAAAATATTATACAGGGAGTAGCCAAAAACCGTTACAGGTGGTACAAACGGGTATTTTTATGACAAAGATGCCATAAGGGCACCACGATATCTGCTACTATTAATCAGATTGGAGTCGAATATACGGCATAGGTATTTTTATGACAAAGATGCCATAAGGGCACCACGATATCTGCTACTATTAATCAGATTGGAGTCGAACAAACGGCGATAGGTATTTTTTAGGACAAAGATGCCATAAGGGTACCGCGATATTCTGCTACTATTAATCAGATTGGTGTCAAATAAACGGCGATAGGTATTTTTTAGGACAAAGATGTCATAAGGGCACTGCGATCTCTGCTACTATTAATCAGATTGGAGTCGAATAAACGGCGATAGGTATTTTTATGACAAAGATGCCATAAGGGTGATCTCTGCTACTAATAATCAGATTGGAGTCGAATAAACGGCATAGGTATGTTTATGACAAAGATGTAGTAGTTTTAAGAACGGACAAATGTGCAATCAAAACGGACCATATCTCTATCCAACGTGGAATATTCCAGGGGGATACATTCAGCCCACTGTGGTATTGTATGGTCCTGAATCCCTTGTCCAGTATGCTGAATCACACTAATGCAGGCTATAAGATCACAGCAAAGAGGGAATTACTATATGAAATAAATCATTTATTGTATATGGATGACCTCAAGCTGTATGCCAGTAACAAAACTGAGCTAACAACACTACTCAATATCACAACACAATTCAGCACTGATATACAAATGAATTTTGGTCTGGACAAATGTGCCTGTCTGAACATCATCCGTGGAGAAGTATCGGAACCAGAGACCATAACCATAATGCTCAACGAAATGAATTTTCCTGCGATTGACCCTGAAAATACTTACAAATACCTTGGTTACGGTCAATTGCTGACAAAAAATAATAAAGAATTGAAACAGCAAGTGCAGGCAAAATTTAAGAACCGGTTGCATAAGATTCTTAGAACAGAACTCATAGCCAAGAATAAAATAAAAGCAATCAACACCTGGTCCATTCCAGCTTTGACTTATTCCTTTGGAATACTAAGCTGGTCACAAACAGAATTAGACGCCATAAACAGACTTGTCAGAACAACTTTGACCAAATACAGGATGCATCATCCCAAAGCAGCTATGGAACGACTGTACTTATCCCGAAAAGAAGGTGGCAGAGGATTATTAGACATAAAGAATCTATGCAACAGACAGGTGGTTGCAATGAAGAAATTCTTCACCGTAAAAGCACGACATTCTCCGCTACACGACGCCATTCTTAAAAGCGATATATCGTACACTCCTCTTAACCTCTCTAAAGCTGAAGTCTTACCGACAATCATAACAACTAAAGACCGAGTTGTAGCCTGGAGATCGAAAGCACTCCATGGAAGATTTCCCAATCCCTAGACAATGCCGATAAGGAAGCGTCAGTTCGCTGGCTAAGGGATGGGTTTCTTTTTGGAGAAACTGAGGGCTTCATACAGGCCATCCAAGATCAAGTTATAGCGACCAACAACTATAAGAAATATATAGAAAAACTAGATGTGGTTGACCGATGCAGGAGGTGTCATAGAGAATCTGAGACAATAGATCACCTAATATCAAGCTGCCCAAGTCTCGCGAATACAGAATACATCCATAGGCACAACCTTACAGCGAACATTCTGCATCAAGCACTAGCCGTAAAGTATAACCTCCTTTCAGAAAAAGACATGGTACCATACTACGATTATAAAGCAAGACCGGTATTAGAAAACGATTCTTATAAACTGTATTATGACCTCTCGATACATACAGACAAAACAATAACAGCGAATAAACCAGACCTTGTACTGCACAATATGAAAGACAAAACAGCAATTTTCGTAGATATAACCCACCCTAATGACCACAACATCAATAAGGCAGAAGAGGAAAAAATAAAAAAATATATTCCGTTATCAATAGAATATAAAGAAATTCATAGATTAAAATCAGTACAAATCGTTCCCATTGTAATAACGGCAACTGGCTTGGTCAACAAAAATCTGTCACAATTAATACTGAAAATGCAGCTCGACCCAAACACACTGATCCCAAAAATGCAGAAGAATGTTATCCTCGAAACGTGTCGCATCGTACGAACAGTCCTGAACATGCCTAATCAGGAATTTGAGTAAGGTTTGCTTGGGCCCCTTACTTCTTGAACCAGATGTTTAACAACTCTGAGACTAATACATGAAATAATGATAATAATAATAATACATCGAAACGTTGAAAATAAATCATAAAGAAGTGTTCCCCGAAATGCAGAAATCTGTCGTACTGGAAACGTGTAGAGTTGTCAGGAAAACTCTAAACTTACCTGAAAATATGTGACTGCGAAATCCTGCTAGTTTAATCGCAAGTTTCAAGCAACGTGAATGATCATGAATCCTACGTTGTGGAGCAGCCCCGCAAGGGAGGAAACGGAAAATAATAATATTAATAATAATAATAATATTAATAATAATAACCAACGGCTGCAACAGTCTTCCACCAACCAAATACCTGTAGCGACACAACACAGTCCCAAAAATCATCCACCAGCAAATTGCATATAAACTTTCACTAATAAACAAAACCGTACCTCACTACCAGTACCAGTACACGCCATCCGAAATACTGGAAAACCAGGAATACAAAATATACTGGGACAAAACGATACAATCAGACAAAACATTAGCATTCAACAGGCCCGGCATCACATTTACTGACAAGAAAAACAAACACACATACCGCATAGACGATCACAATATAACAAACAAATATTCGGAAAAAATACAAAAATACACTCCCCTCGTAATAGAACTGGAGAGAATTTGGAAGCAAAACGCGGTCACCATTATCCCGTTGATTATGTCTGCTACTGGTATCACCCACAAAAAATTCACAGAACATCTGACAGAACTCGACATACCTGAAAATACACACAATGAAATACAAAAAAGCGTCATTTTGCACACATGCAATATAGTCCGCTCGTTTTTTAGAGCACAATAGACTTCGGTTATACTTGGCCCGCCCGTATAAAGAAGAAATCCAGGGAACAAAAACCTTGTGAATTCCTAAAATAATAATAATAATAATAATAGTCGGCCACCTGGCAGCCCCAATGAAATAGAAGAAACATTCCTTAGCATGATCACGCACTACCAACATTCAGATCCTCTATCAAGGCCAATAATCCGTATGCTCAAGAATCCGGCTTCTGTAAAGTTATTTATCGGTAAGATCAACGAATTTTTAAATGAACATTTAAAACCTCACTTTGATCTGGAGCAGGTCCATCTGTTTTTGTACTGTGATACGGTGACGGTTACAGAGCTGGGTGGACAATCAATCTATGCAAAGAAGGAAGGCAACAATGAAAGGGACAAGTGCGAGCCGCCTTGGAAAATACGCATAGAAAAAAACATTGAAAAATTAAGATCAACAGCATACATCATCTCGGAATACATGAAGGGTAATTTGTCAAAAAAGGGGAAGGTAAAAACTATCTCAAAATGGCTTGGAACGTGAATGAAAATATATAAAAGTAATGGAAAATATAAATTAACTATATCATCTCTTCCATTTTATTTTCATTGTACGCCAATGACACACGTCTCTAGTGACTAAAATCCTTTCGATATGATCAGGAATTCGTTTCAAACTAGTCGCGTACCTGAAATCCATGATCATTAATTTCGCTACGTGTGACAAATGATTATTGCAAGGTACTTTCAATGAGCCCGTAACCGTAAATCCCGTAGTTTTTTAATTTTTACTGCAGTAGAAAGAGCAATGGAATTCGTATCTGGTATGATAGAAATGCACTTAGACGTCAATATATAAATCAATAAAGGCACAATTGTAAGATTCGAAATGGATTCAATACGAACGTGGACATGCGAACGGATATTATCAAAAACATTGTGAAAAATAAACTCATTTGATAAACTTTGTTGCATATTCATGAAAAAGGTTTCCAACTTATTTTATTTGAAATGTCGATGACTAACGCACCGATATTTTATACAGGGTGGTTCTTATGTAATTGCACATAGAAGTAAGGTAGATTTTTGACTTCAGAATATTACTATTTAAGCCAACTCGCATAATAGTCCAGGAGATTTAGACCCCAAACCTTTGAAATATGGCTGTGTCGTGACGTAGATTAGATATTGGTTGGAATTGCTTGGAAATCATCTAAGCAAAGAAAATATGAAGGTCCGCATGCTGAAGAAATCGCTCATTTTTTCCGATATTTCTTAATATAACTCTTTAAATATGCAAGATAGAGAAAAAAGTATACTTAACAAATTTGTTCTTTATGAAATTCTCTACAAGATAGAATTGGTTTAAAATCGATATATTCAATTTTTTCGTTGAGAAATGGCGATAAATGCAAAAAAAGTAGCTAAATAACGATATTATTTTAAAGCATTTGTTTCGCAGATAAGAAAGCATCCAATCACGCTATAAATTGGGATTTAAGAACCTTATTATAGTATAAAACAATATGCCAAAGTCCGATTAAATTGGCCTGATAGTTTTTACATGATTTAATTGTTAATTAATTTGCGCGAAAAAATTAACGTCATTTTTGCGTTCATGCCAGGCTTATATTTTTTTACAACTGCTTAGACCACTAAACTATAATACACAATAGTTATAATGAACAATTTTTAAGTTTTTATTCATTTTTCTACGCGATTTTCAAAAGTTGAAAAATTTCGTATTGTAAATAATTAATTTTTGAAGCGAATTTAAACACCGAAGAAAAATACTCAAAAAAGTTCTCGGAAAGACGCTCCTTTTAAAAAAAATGCGTTTAATTTGGCCGAATAGGTGCTGAGATAATAAACGTCAAAGATCGAGAGGGTTTGCGGTATAACTATTAATGTTGTTAGAATAAAAAAATGCTAGCAGATAGATTTCTCCGAGAAGTTTTTGTATGTGCTTTGAGATATAACATTAATTAACAATTATTTCATGTAAAAACTATCAGGCCAATTTAATCGGCATTTGGCATATTGTTTTATACTATAATAAGGTTCTAAAATCCCAATTTATAGCGTGATTGGATGATTTCTTATCTGCGAAACAAATGCTTGCAAATAACCTCGTTTTTAGTTTAGTGTTTTAAATGAAACTCACGGTTTCTAGTTAATTCCACAATATAATAAAAGTTATTGAAAATTCTAAAAAATTGACAATTGTTTCGATAAATCAATATCATCGTCAGAATGACAGAAGTTACATTTCATTTGATGTCTACCTGATGTTTAGTAGTTATTTTTGGCTAGACCAAGAAGTGACCTAACTTGTGATTGACTTAATATATGTTTATAGAAAAAAGAAGAAGTTGTGATATTACAAATATTGAAGCTTAGATATTATTAGCCCTATGGTGATATCCTGGATATCAATTTTCCAATTGAGATCAGTATAACTGTGCAATGATATAGAAAACCAGGAAAACTATATCTGCTGATCTTTACAATTATCACTTAAGAAGACAGTTTATTATTAGTGGAGAACTCCCTAGATTTAACTGTTCATTGACAACTTCATATTGTGAGTTTCTTAAATGTCTTCTAATTTCCAATTCTTCAAGGAAATCCAGTTATTGTTTTTTTTTCACAAATATGCAGCACTTCTAGTACAACCATACCCCACTCCTCGCAATATTTTTATTTGTTCTGTGTGACTCCCGTCAATTCTCAAAACAACCGTCTGATGCCAATGCAAGTTTATAATTAAGTTTAATATTTTTGACTCATTCCTATTTTCTTCAGTATGTCGTTTCTAATATTCCATTAAGCAAGCAAATACATCACATCTAACATCTCGGGAACAACACCTGTACACCAAATAGGGCCTTTCCTGTACCGACGGCGTTCACAAACCCAAACTGTTATCTGCTCTTCACAAAGTCTATATATTATTTTTTGTATTATCGTGAGAAATAGTTTTAAGAGCTGACACATCAAGCTTATTGTTCCAATGTGTAGTTTTATTTTGCTTCATATTTGTCTGTGAGGTAGCTGTTATCGAAGTGGCTGGTTAGGTTAGGTTAGATTTGTAGTGAGTGGGTCTGTAAGGCCCTCCACTGCGACTCGTAAGAGCGCATACTTATTCAGATTCCACGAAATAAATTCAGCTCTTAACGAAGCCTATTAATTTGTTTGTTGAATGATATTTCAGGTCCGAGGGCGACAGAGACCCTGCCAAACATCTTATACCTGATTCGAGCCGCGGCGGGTCAGGCACAAATTATATGCTCTGCTGCTTCATCATCTTCCAAGCAAAGACGGCAAATCGGATCCTCTAACAGCATATGATTATTCAAATGACAGTGGCCTATTAGGCACCGTAGGCCATCCCTGTTATAACATAACATTTATAGAGCATCGTACATCCTTTTTCTCAATTGGATCACGTAATCTCCTGCTTATAGATCTTCGCCTGGCCAACAGCCAAATTATAGGACACAAAGGCGCCTCTTTTCGCATCCAAACAGGATTTTCGCAAGTTCTTCACCCGTGGACTCATTCATGGCAGATCGATAAACCAACACAAATAGGGAAACTACATTGGAACAGGTATTGGTTCTGTTCATTCTCTTGACCATTCTATCTGACTATGGATGCAACACTGTTGTCCTGGTCATCGACATTCTCAGCTTGTCACAAATATTCTGGAATACCCTGGCTCTCTAAATGTCTTCCTTGATTGCTGTGGACTTCGCCAATATATCCCAGATAGTTGTGGCCTCTTGATTCGGGATCGCGTAAATTTCCACCCACTTTGTGAAATAGTCCATTACAACCAGAATGTCTCTACCACCATTTTCTGCCGTCGGAAATGGTCCAGCAATATCTAAAGTAATCCTTTCAAAAGGGCTTCCAACATTATATTGTTTCACGGGTGCATTTCTCTTGCGATATGGTCCATTACTCGTAGGAGAAGTAGTACATTTCTTACACTAGTTCTTCACATCGTCGCAGCAGGTCATCCAATAAAACTTTTCACGGACTCGCTGGAGGGGTTTTCTTCACTCCCAAATGACCTCCCGTGTAACTTTCTCAGTACCTCTGCTACTCTCGATCTCGGGATGACTATCTGTTTTTTCATCTCGGAACCATCATCGTTTTCAAGGACTCTTTCTAACAGCCCTTCTTCCAGGACAAAGGAGTCCCACTGAGCCCAATATGTCTTGAGTGAGTGAAAATCTCTAAACTTCTTGCCAGGTAGGTCACCGATTTTGTACTTTCCATTGCCGAATCATCTTTAAGTGAGGATCTGCAGCATCCTTATATTGCGCCTTGTTGTAGTGGGAACAGTCTACTGGGCACGACTGCCTAGACAGGGAGTCGGAATTTCGGTGACTAACATCAGCTTGATGTTCGCCCCTGTCTAGTTTTCCCTGTGACTAGAGTTCTTGTGCTGCAGGAGTCCTGGGGCGCTTAGACTAACTGCATACGTCCCCTAGCTCACCACACTTCCGGCATTTTATTTTATTTGGCGTCTAGTCTACCATAATCTTTATCAGGTTGACGATCCAGTTCAGTCTTTCTTCATCATCTTCTTATTGCATGGTCCTAACTTTGTTGTACCCCGAAGCTTCCGTGGTTGCTTCATATTCAAGAGATTCATGGTTTGCAGGAGTCATAGGGCGCTTACGCGAACTACGTACATGCTCTAGCTCGCCTCAATTACAGTATCTGATCTTCTTCGGCTTCTTGTCCACCATACCTTTTATCAAGTTGGCGATCTGGTGAAGTCTATCATCGTCACTTTCTTCTTGCAAGGTCCTACCTTTGTTGCATCCCGAAGCTTTCGTGGCTACTTCATATTCAAGAAAAGCAGTCAGTACATGTACCATAGTTTTGGGATCAGCTAATTGAAGCGTTCTCTTCATATCGTGGTCAATGAAGACCTGGATGCCCAAACATTCCATCTGGTGCTGATGAAATAGGAAATCAAACTAGACAGGCAATATCCAGTTCATATTCTTGAAGGGTTTCGTCACTTTTCCGCCTTTGGTTCTTCAGCTGGAATCGGTACAAATGTTCTAAATATTCGTGACCATATCGCATGTCCAGCCTCTTCTAGAGCTGCTGGAAGTCATGTTTCTTCAACGGGTATCATCTGAAGTACATCTAAGTTCACTGCCTTCTCCTTACCGGACCAGTTATTAACTCTAGCGGCTGCTTCAAACTGTTTTACATAATTGGTCAACGCCATCTTTCCGTCGAACGTAGGGGCCTTGAGTTGGGTCTTCTATCTATCTTTTATATTGGATTGTGTTTATGGCTTGCAGGGTTTTATGTTTTCGATATTTTGTTCTTCTGCTGGCGTGTCTTGTGTTCTCAAATCTGCCATATTTTTCTCTCCTTGATTTTCTAGTCTATCGTTGTCAGCTTATTCTCAATGTCTGATTTTATTTTCTCGTCCATCGTTGTAATCTTATTCTCGATGTCCGATTTTAGAGTCGAAATTGTATTTTCGACGTCAGCGAAAATGTCATTTTTCATTGATAAGATATCGGTAGAAATATCGTCCTTCATAGCAGATATATTCTCGTCCATATTAGCAGAAATATCATTCTTCGTAGCAGAAATATAATTTTTCATATAAGTTGAAATCTTCTCTTCCATTAAATTGTAGACTGACTCCCAGTGCGCAGGTAATTGCTTATCTATTAAACGAAATTAACTGTCTCGACCCTTACTTCATTGACATCTAACACAGAACTTGAAGTGCTGCATATTTGTGAAAAGAAACAAGAACTGGATTTCCTTGAAGAACTGGAAATTAGAAGACATTTAAGAAACCCACAATATGAAGTTGTCAATGAACAGTTAAATCTAGGGAGTTCTCCACTAATAAACTGTCTTCTTAAGTGATAATTGTAAAGATCAGCAGATATAGTTTTCCTGGTTTTCTATATCATTGCACAGTTATACTGATCTTAATTGGAAAAATGATATCCAGGATATCACCACAGGGCTAATAATATCTAAGCTTCAATATTTGTAATATCACATCTTCTTCTTTTTTCTATAAACATATATTAAGCCAATCACAAGTTAGGTTACTTCTTGGTCTAGCCAAAAATAATTACTAAACATCAGGTAGGCATAAAATGAAATGTAACTTCTGTCATTCTGACGATGATATTGATTTATAGAAACAATTGTCAATTTTTTAGAATTTTCAATAACTTTTATTATATTGCGGAATTAACTAGAGACCGTGAGTTTCATTTAAAAACACTATCTATTAAACGTTTTTCTAGTACCTTCCAATTCCGGAAACTTCTAGTATGCGGCTCCCAACAACCAATCTACCGTTAGAAATGTCTATAAAAACAATCACAAAAATAAATAGTCCTTTCCAGAAATCGTTGCGCTCCCGCCAAAATTTTAACTTTTATATATCGTATTAGACAGAGTCGGTTTCAGGGACTACTACAGTGTGCAGTTTCGTAACATTAGTTACCGAGCATCTTGTATAGAATATTTTGCATAAATGAAATTTACTGTTTCGAACCTTACTGTGTGGAATTTTTTATAATTTTTTCCTTATACTGTGGAATTATTTAGAAAGTTTCATTTAAAAAAGCAACATTTTGTATAGTTTAATTAACTATACTGAAACACCTATTTTATCTTTTCATCGATGTAATAAACATGTGTATATAATATGTAAGTACAAACTTTATATCGTTAATACAAACGGGAACTTCCAGTTACCTACAATAAGTAGGTCACATATCAATTCAGAAGCGTGCATTTGCATTAATACGCCACACGATTTATATCTTCATTAAGTTCCCGCTATCGCTAATGCCTTATTGCTTCCTTATAGCGCAGCACTTTGCTTTAATTAAGCTAATAGTACAAACAGATTTGCTCTTGTTGTAAGTAGATTGATTTTAAGTTGGTTGTCTATTGTTAAAAAAATGTTGTTCAAATAATATCTTGATTGTGCTTTGACATAACAATAGAAATACAATTTCTGTTTGAGATATAAAAAAAAATTCTGCTAGAGAATGTTGATTTCATACTTTTTGGGTTTGAGGTACTGAGTATACAGGACGACAATTTTATCCATAAATAAAGATAAAGGCCTTTATTTACAATACTCCTAACGTGAAACCAATTAACAAAAAATCGTTTCACTGTAGTTCATAATTTTGTAGTTATAATTCAAACAAATATTACTACAACCAGTAAAGAGAAGAATCAATATTAGTTTCTATCATTGTATGAAAAACCATGGAAAGTGTTTATAGTCAATTCTAATCAAGTAAATATAGCAGATGTTATTTGAAATTGTGACTTATAATCTCCCATGTTTTTTAAAAAATCCGTAGCAATTTCTAAAGTAAAATTACTTCTTCTTCTTCTTGGAGTGCCTTCTCCTATCGAAGATCGGCAACAATTTTAGCGAATTCTTCTCTGTCTTGGGCCCTTTTTAGCAAATTGTTTGAATCCAGGCCTATCCAATCTCGTATGTTCTTAAGCCAGGAGCATTGCCTTCGTCCTGATCCACGTCTATCTTCGATCTTACCCTCTATCATGAGCTGTAGAAATTCATATCTATTGTGTCTCATTACATGACTGAGATATGCAATTTTCCGCTTTTTTATTATTTCGATGAGCTCACGTTCTCTGCCCATTCGATTCAAAACTTCCAAATTGGTACTCGTAACATTTGCCGATACACCCACATTTCGAATGCCTCGAGCCTGTTTAGTGTGGAATACATGTAGCACTTCACAACATCGTATCTAATTTTTGTATCAAGTGACCTATCGCTTAACAGGCTGCGCATTTTTAAGAAGTTTGCCCTAGCCATTTCAATCCGAGCTCTAATTTCCAAATCCGGATTCAGATCTTCGCCGATCCAGCTGCCCAGGTATTTAAGTTTATAGACCCTAGTTATCTGTGTCCCATATACGTTCATATGTACTGGTTGATTTGGATTCCGGTTTACCGCCAATATCTTTGTTTTTGCGGTGTTAATTTTTAAGCCTAATAGATTTCCTTCGGCTGATATCTTGTTAAGTAGCCGCTGCAAGCCCTCAGGACTGTGCGCAATTATAACTGTGTCGTCGGCATATCTTAGCGCCTTCAAGTGCGTTTTGAAATACAATTTCGGAGTACATGTTAAAAAGCATAGGGCTCAGCATACATCCCTGTCTGACTCCACGTTTAATTGGTACAGTTTTTGTTTGGATGTTTTCAAGCTGCACTGGTGTTCATAGAAGTACTGAATGATTTTTACTACTTGGGAATCTAAATCTTTACTTTCTAGTATGTTCAGCAGAGTGCCATGTTTGACACAATCAAATGCTTTAGCATAGTCTATGAAACATAGATATACATCTTTTCGCTGATCTCGACACTTCTCTAGCAGAACCGATAGCTCAAACAAAGCCTCTGTAGGTTCCAATCCCTCTCTGAAGCCCATCTGCAGTTCACTCAGATCCTGCTCGCATTTCCTATGTATTCTATTATGTAGAACCTTTAGAAACAACTTTAATATTTGACTCATTAAGCTAATTAGTCGAAACTCATCGCATCTTTTTGCACCTGGTTTATTAGGAATATGGACAAATGTAGATTTTAGCCAGTCATAGGGAATGTATCCATTGTTATAGATGGTATTGAATAGTTTGGTGAGGATTTTTAAGTTTTCTTCATTTATAAGTTTCAGGAGTTGTGGATAAATGTTGTCTGGTACAGGTGCTTTACTGTTTTTTATTCCCTTCAAAGCTTTCTCTATTTCTGCAGTCATTATATTTGGTCCCATTTCTGTTTGACGTTGGTTACGAAAGGGGGGACCTTTGTCGTCGAAAAGATCAGAAATATAACTTGTCCACACTTCTTGCAGTTCTTGTGTGTCTAAGACTGTCTTGTTGTCTTGATTTACTATTTTTGTATATGCTTGGAATTTACGGTTTCCTTAACTATTTTGTAGATGTTAAATAGATCATGCTTTTGGTACATGTCTTCTATTTCCTTACTTGTCTCCATCATCCATGCTTCTGTGGCATTTCTAATTTTAGTCCTGACAAGTGCTTGAGTTTGTTTATATTTTCCTTTTTGCGTGTTTTTGAGTTTCCGCCGTTGGTCCATTAAATCTATTATCGCTTGAGTCATCCATTCTTTATGCCGTTTCCTGTTGTTTACAGTTGTTATATATTCTTGCGTGTCTAAAATGGCAGGTGTGCTCTATTTTTTCCTCAATTGTATATTCAGGCTCTATGATTTTTTGGGCTTCGCTCAGTTGTTTGTTGAGTTTATCAGAAATGATTTGCTTCTTTGCCTCGTCTTTTAGGGCTGCCGTGTTGGGTTTTCTCATGACTTTCTTTTTTCAATCGAATTTGCATTTGAGCTACTACGGGATTGTGATCTGACTCCACATCTGCACCAGGGTAAGTTTTCACACTGCATACGCCATTTTTGTATCTTTGTGGTACTAGGATATAGTCAATTTGGTTTCTAATTGGATGGTCTGGCATGTCTTGGGGAAATATCCAAGTATAGAGGCGTCTTGGGGGTAGTTTGAACCACGTGTTGGAGATGAACATTTTCTTCTCTTGGCAGAATTGAACTAATGTATCGCCTCTTTCGTTTCTTATTCCTAGTCCATGCTCCCCGACAGTGTCATCGCATCTTCCCTTGCCTACTTTTGTGTTAAAGTCTCCTAGGATAAGGGTGGTTTCATCCTTTCTGGTTTGGGACTGCAGTTGTTTTATTTCCGCGTAGAAAGATGCTTTCTCTGATTCTGGTTTACCAGCTGTTGGAGCATAGGTATGCTTGAATGATATTTAAATTTTTTGGTGTTGCCTTGAGTTGTATCATCATTGCTCAATCAGAAAGTGGTACGAAATTAAGGACCGAGCAAGCCGTTCCAGGATCCAGAACACTCCCGATACCAATATAGTATTTGGGATCATCGTTCCCAGAATAGTAAAAAGTGTAATTGTTCACTTGAACTTTCCCGCTGTTGGGCCATCTTGTGGAGTGAATTTCTCTCACAAATTGATGCCTTGAATAACATAAAGATACCTAGACATTAATTCTGGGGATCACATTATAATATATTTACATTGATTTTCTGATGTATCTAAAGATGCCTATGCAACATGCCTATATGTTCGCAGTTTCAATCCTAAAACCAAGAAGTATAACTCAAATCTTTTATGTTCTAAGACTATGGTTGCTCCAATAAAAACAATTACAATTCCTCGACTGGAGTTGAGTACAGCACTGCTAGGTGTCCAATTAACCAATCGTATTATCAATATTTTATCACAATCTGTTAATGTATACTATTGGTGTGACTCACATATTGTTTTATCACGGCTTAAATCAAAACCTAACACCCTCCATTAAAGTTCAATGTTAAAATTAATATAATACAATTATCCCAATTAGAATCAATTCATACTGAAATATCTATTTTGAAAGGCAAAAAACCTAAAAAAATTTAAAATCGGTGTTTAAACAGAGGTTTTAACTTAGACTCTTGTTTATTATAGGGTATATCTGTGTTTCGATAATCACGGATGTAATGATTTAAATTGCTGTAAAGTTGAATGAGACAAAAATGTTTACTGTATATATAAACAAAGATTACTGAAATGCCTGGGTTGCTTGTCCCCACTCTTGTTATAACGCCTAGAACTTTTTTTTTGAAAATAATTAATATAATATACCTATACGTACTTACTGCAGATATTTTTTAATTAATTATCGAAAAGAAAACAAATTTTGTATTTTGGTACAAGAATTTATTATTAGCAGAGCGCTTTCGGTTCAATGAAAAACCATCATCAGTGCCCCCTGTAAAATTAAGAAAATTGATTTTACATTCTCGATATAAAATAAAAGGTTTAGAAGGGCCTAAAGCCAAATAGATACAATTCACTCACATGGTCAGGGTGTACTCCAAATCCTCACAAATTATAAGATACATAAAATGAATAAAAATATAGTGCTTGAAACACAGTCACTATTTAATTAAAATAATCATAAAAAGCACACACAACCCATTGTACAATGGATGAATCCCTAAAATAGGGGATAAAATTTAACTCAATACATCATTTATGAGTCAGCTGTTTGACATTTGACAACAATTGTAGAAGATAAGTTGAAAATGAACAATTTTTGAAAGTGTTAATTAGTAAGGTAGGCTAACAACAGCCGGTGCTCTGATGACGTCATGAGAATCATAGAAGCAGAAGTTGACAAAGGCTTGAAAGATTAGTAAATTTATTTAGCAATTACGTTCTTATGACCTCCTCAGAGAAACAAATGTGTGATGGTGAGAATAACTGAAAATAGTTCAGGTTTTAAAGTAAAGTAAGAGCCACGAAGAAAAGGAAAAATGAAAAACAACTTTAATGAAAAAGTGACTCACAATCAGACAAGAATAATCCCGCTTGCACACCACCCCACCCCGGAATCCCAATCAGGGAAACGACCCGAAAGTCTCCAAAGGATAAACAACTACTCCTCGAGCTATTTGCTCCGACAGGCATTGTATTACATCCCTCCAGCAACATACCGGCCGATCCCCTGGAAGAGGCCCCGAAGAGGAGAGGTGCAGAAGCACGAAACCTCCCGCCATGGAACTAGCTCGAATTATGGTGTTGTGGTGATGTGTTGTATTGGTCTCAACTGATCTGAACTATTGTCATCATTAAGTAGGATCTC
Source organism: Galeruca laticollis (assembly GCA_963921935.1). Lineage (NCBI taxonomy): Eukaryota > Metazoa > Arthropoda > Insecta > Coleoptera > Chrysomelidae > Galeruca > Galeruca laticollis. The sequence continues at coordinate 75,319,645 of OY998175.1, forward strand.
ACCATCAAAAAGTTTTCTATGTATAGGGGTAAAATTTCTGTCAAACTCTGTGTGTACAGGGTGTCCCAAATTGGAGTGTTTTGCAGGGTATCTTGTAAACTAGAGAAGATAGAAGAAAAGCAGTTAAAATGTTATGACTTCTTTTTTTGTTAAAGTAACGATAGCCTAATTAAATCTTTAGTAACTCCCTGCAGTTGGAATATTCAGGGTGATTATTGGAAACTGTTGAAAACTACAAGGTACTATAACTTCTTAATTAAGAAAAATATAAAAAAACGTTATAAAAACTTTTGATAGATATAATATTAAAGAGTTCAGTGGCGCACATAATTTTTTTGTTAGGGGGCTCACTAAGGAAATATAATGCAAACTTATGTTGTTTTAAATGGGACACCCTGTATATTTTGACGTTTTTCGTTTCCTTTTTTAATTCTCATTCACCTGATATGACATATTATATATCCATTTTTAATGGTTGGAGCTACAGTGCAAATAAACCATTTATGGATGTTATCAGGTGAAACACCGTTAAAAAACCCAGTATCGAAATTTAACATTTTATTATAAGGATACTGATGGGTGACAATTTTATTTATCAAAATTATAATTAATAAAAAATAAAACCAGATTAAAAAAATAAAAACAATAAACTTATGAAACAATAAGAAATATTGTAACAACTAATCTACCTATAACTAATTTTATTAGAATGTAAAAATTACATTAAATGTTCAAAATGTCCTCCGTTTTCATCGATTAAAAAGTTTTTCGTTTAAATAATCTTCAACCAATTCAGCATTCCCAAAAATAAAATCAGTGAACTAAAAACAAAGTAGTTAAATATAGCTGATTATTGATTTTAAGTACCTATATTATTATTATTTTGAAATTATTAAATCCGTTTTTTGGTAAATAACATCACGAAATAAGACGTCTGTATTTTCTTACCGATTTGACTTTTATTTCTAATTATGTTTAACCCGATCTGTTGTTATATTTTAGTTTGTTTACCTCAATGGACATGATTGTTGTATCTTATAAGAATGTTCATTTCATCAAGTAGGCTTTGTTCCTCTTACCATGGAAAATAAAACAAAACCTGTGTTACCTGTCAGAATTAATTTTACGACGTGCAGTCTTGTCAACAACATGAATTTTGAAAAATATGATATGCATGTGGCATATATTGAATGTCAAAAGAATGTTAATGATGCGTCTGAATTATATTTTCAACGATATCCAGAGAGAAGGCAACCTGACAAGAGAATTTTTAAAAAACTCGATTCAAATTTAATCGAGTATGAATGTTTTGTGAAACCACGGCGTAAGTACGAAAAGAATCATGAAAAAAGAGAGGTAAATACGTTGGGATATATCCAAGCACATCATGAACCTTCTCTGCGTCAAATTGTAAATGAAATAGGTGTTCCAAAAACTACTGCAGGAAGGATTTTAAAAAAATATGAATTTAGTCCTTCGGTCAAAAATTATACCCAAACGATTTTTTGAGAAGAACACAGTTTGCACGTGGTATATAGGAAAATGTAATGAACAGCCAAATTTTTATTCAATGGTAATATTTAGCGATGAAGCTCGCATAAGCAGTGCAGGAATATTTAACAGACATAATGAACTATATTGGAATGACTTAAATCCACACTTAGTTTAGGGGATCAGGAGACAAGGCAGGTTCGACTTCAACGTTAGTTGTTTTGTCAAACATAAAAAATTAGTTTATCATATATTTGATGATAAACTAACTGCATACATATCTTGGAAATAAACTTTTGGAGGAAGAAGTGTTGGCTGATAGAGACACATTTTGGTTCCAACAAGATGGAGCACCTGCCCATAATGCTCTATTTATTGGAGATTATTTGAACGAAAAATTTCCTAATCGGTGGATTGGTACTTATGGACCGGTTAGGTGGTGGCCCCCTCGTTCTCCGGAAGTAAATCCTCCTGATTTTTTAATTTGGGAATTTTAAAAAAATAATATTTACAAGACTAACTTCCAGAGTAGGGAAGATTTATTACAAAATATTCATACCGCATTTAGAAAAATAAAGCCAGTGCACATTCTCAATTGTGTAAGATCAGTAAGAAAAAGGAGTCAATTATTATTACAACAAAACGTAGGACATTTTGAACATTTATTGTAATTTTTATATTCTAATAAAATTAGTTATAGGTATAGTTGTTACAATATTTCTTGTTGTTTGATAAGTTTATTGTTTTTATTTTATTAATCTGGTTTTATTTTTTATTTATTATAATTTTGATAAATAAAATTGTCATCCGTCAGTATCCTTATAATAAAATGTTAAATTTCGTTACTGAGTGTTCAATTTTTCAAGGGTGTTTCACCTGATAACATCCATAAACGTCAAAATATACAGGGTGTCCCATTTAAAACAACATAAGTTTGCATTATATTTCCTTGGTGAGCCCCCTAACAAAAAAATCTGTGCGCCACTGAACTCTTTAATATTATATCTATCAAAAGTTTTTATAACGTTTTTTTATATTTTTCTTAATTAAGAAGTTATAGTACCTTGTAGTTTCCGACAGTTTTCAATAATCCCCCTGTATCTTCCAACTGCAGGGAGTTACTAAAGATTTAATTAGACTATCGTTACATTAACAAAAAAGGAAGTCATAACACCTTAAATGCTTTTCTTCTATCTCTTCTAGTTTACGAGATACCCTGCAAAACAGACCAATTTGGGACACCCTGTACATTAAGGCACTTATTGTTTTTATCGACCTCCTTCATGATTTCCATATCCTCGTACAAATCAAGTTTTAAAAAATGTTTGGTTGTTATGTTATGTAAGAGTGTTACCCCGCTCTCGTGATCGATATTGTGGTTGTTAAATTTCAAGTGATGTCCAAATACGGATTTCTCCGGATTTTTGTCATGTTCAATAACTCTAGTTTTTAGGGATCTACAAGTCCTACCAATGTAGATGGCATCACAATCAGAACAAGAGAGCTTGTAAACGCCACTCCTCTGTAATTTGTCCTTGGCATTGACCAGACAAGCACTCACTGTTTTTAACATTATAAGAAATTTGAGTGTCGGGAAAATATTTTTTGATGCAAAGACTTAATTTGTTGCACAAGTTATGGTCAACAAAAGGAAGACTCACATACTTGCTGGTGGCATCAGCAAGCTCAGCAACACAAAAATTGTTCATTTTCAACTTATCTTCTACAATTGTTGTCAAATGTCAAACAGCTGACTCATAAATAATGTATTGAGTTAAACGTTATCCCCTATTTTAGGGATTCATCCATTGTACAATGGGTTGTGTGTGCTTTTTATTATTATTTTAATTAAATAGTGACTGTGTTTCAAGCACTATATTTTTATTCATTTTATGTATCTTCTAATTTGTGAGGATTTGGAGTACACCCTGACCATGTGAGTGAATTGTATCTATTTGGCTTTAGGCCCTTCTAAACCTTTAATTTTATATCGAGAATGTAAAATCAATTTTCTTACTTTTACAGGGGGCACTGATGATGGTTTTTCATTGAACCGAAAACGCTCTGCTAATAATAAACTCTTGTACCAAAATACAAAATTTGGTTTCTTTTCGATAATTGTTTTTGTCTGGTACACTCAGCTGACTTCACTCATTTATTTTCCATTTTTTAATTCTTGGATATTTTGTGGAAATTTAACATATCGGTTAAATATATTTGGTTGATTTAATGCATCCACAACTTTATTAATACATCGGCTTACAGATGGTTGAGACATTGCACTGCATAAATTCAATGCAGCATCTTGCTGGTAACTCCCAGTTGCAAAAAATTTAAGAGCTGTTAAAATCTGAAACAAATAATTATCCTGTTAAGAATGGAATAAACTAATTTAAACCTATACTTACTTTTCTTCTTACATCTAATGAAGAGGTCCTCGTTTGGGGGTTCATATATGGAGAAACTAATTATATTAGATCCTCCACTAATTGCTTTGGCATCCGAAAAATAGATTTTAATTTCCGCTGAGAAATCTCAACAAATGGATCCAGATTTCTATAAAAGGTTCTCACTACATCTGCTTCGTCTTCAATATCCTCCAATATATTTATGGCCGCTAATTGACCCAATTCGTATAAGCCAGCCATATAGGTGCGTTATTGACATGATATTTACAAAAGGTATTTGAATATGAACTGCTGCTTGGTTGTTCTTATTCTTTCTCTGCATTCGATTTTCACATTTCTCATGGAGCAGACCCAGTAGAAAATATTCTCCTACACGACCAAAAAAATCATATTCTATCGATCAAGAATACGAATTTGAAGTTCTCATACGAAAAACCAATAAATTTGCATACGCAAATCATTCTCATGAATTCGAGAATAGCACCCCTGTTCGTAAGGTTAGTCGTGATTTCGATGTCAGTAAAACAACTGTACACAAAGTATTTAAATTGGAAAAATGGCATACAGGAATTAAACGAATCGAATTTTCTGAAGCCATGATGGACAACTGCCACCGAAACCGTCTCCTCGTGAAAAACATAATTTTTTCTGATGAAGCCAGTTTTACATTAAATGGCGAGGTCAACCGTCAGAATTGTAGGTACTGGACCAATGAAAACCCCTACTGGATGCGTGAGCATCATACAGAATACCCGCGAAAGGTAAATGTATGGGCTGGCATTGTAAGAAACATTGTAAGAGGATATCTTGTACCTACTTTAATTAATTTATTCCCCAGTAAAATTAATCCTGGGAGTTTTTATGAAAGTTTATAGTTTCAGCAGGATGGTGCGCCTCCACATTATGCTGCAGATGTTCGAAGGTATCTCGACCAAATTTTTCCGAACAGGTGGATTGGTAGACGTGGACATATTGAATGGCCAGCGAGGTCGCCAGATTTAAATGCGTTGGATTACTTTATGTGGGGCCATCTGAAGAATGTTCCTTATGAAACGAAACCAGCAAATATTGAAGAATTAAAACAGAGAATTCGAACAGAAATATGCAATATTTCTCAAGAAACCATAAACAAGATTCAACAAGAGTTTATTCAATGTGTAGGTGTATGTCAAATACAGCAAGGACTACAGTTCGAACATTTAGAGTAATGTATTTATTACTGGATTACTTTCCCATTGTTAAATTAATCATTAGAAAAAAATATACAATAATTCATTATTTTCTACTTCTATTAGATATCAATAAAATTTATTTTTTCTCCGATTGGCAGCAAATATTAATTTTGCTGACACATATCAATCAGCAAAGTATTACTTTTCCTGCCTAGGCAGGAAAGTGGGTACTTTTCTGACTAGGCAGCAAAGTGATTATACTCAATTGGAATAAAACATTTGACGTAAACATTTATTAGCAATTATTACATAACACTTTTAACAAGAATTTAAAAACATATGTTTAGTTGTTATTAACATTGATGGTAAAATTACTACAATTTTGAACGAATAGGCCACCTTTTCTTTCCTCAGATACCGTTCTCTCTACATTAATTATATTACCAGTTTGATTCGTCTCATAAGTAGTTCCTATATTTGTCAAAACTTTTCCACAAATGCTGGTTTTACTTGCCATTGAATCTTCAATGTACCCTTCTGCTATAGTTGAGGATTTCCACCCACCATGTCGTTTCAACATTGTTATGTCACCTCCTGCATTCACAAGTAAACTGGCAGAACTTCTGAGGAGGCAGTGTCCCGTATATTCCTTAGCACTCGGCAACTTTAAATAGACAGCTATTTCTTGAGGTATTTTACCAAATTTATGGATTCCAACAAATTGCTTTATGGATTTACCTTTTACGTATTTGAAAAAAAATCTTGTGTCTTTTAATTCAGCAGGCCGAAGAGCTATATATTTTCTAACAACATCCAAATATTCCATTATTACGAAAGACCTCGAATTCTTCGTCTTCGTGTTTATTTTAATTGAACACTACAGGAAAAATAAAGAGATTTTCGGAATTGTAATAATTTGCAAATACAATATCCTCCTATACCATTATGAACAATCGGAGAAAAAATTATACGTTCAACTCGGTAGCAAAGTAGATTGACTGCCTTAGCTGAATTTCTAACCTCGTTACGCTCGGCTATGAATTCAGCCTCGGCCGTCAATCTACTACTTTGCTGTCTAGTTAAACAAATAACTATTTCCACGGTCGGGAGTAGGAATCAGTTTCTATGACATTAAAATTAAAATAGAAGTATTTGATTATTCCCAAGGGAGTATAATGCTTCCAAGGGAGTTTACATTATGGATAACGTTTTTCATGCAACAAAAAGATAACATTGAAATTATTTATTGACATTTAAATTAAATGTTACATTTGTACAATTTTCAAAATTAATATTAGAAGGAATAGTACTTTCGCTTACATTTACAGTTTTTGTGATTGCGCTAGTAGTGGTACCTACTAAAACCTGATTAGCAATTTTGGTCTTATTTTCAATGGAGTTCTCGACATAACCCTCAGCGACTGTCGTTGATTCCCAACCACCATGACGCTTTTTTGTCGTGATATCCACACCAGCATCTGCCAGTAATGTTGCTGAAGATCTTCGTAAGCAGTGACCAGTATAACATGCAGCATCAGGTAATTTTAAATACGAAGCTACTACACTCGGAATTTTTCGCATAGTATTCTTGCCAACTGGCTGCGAACTACATTTTCCTGCTTTGTAGTACAAAAAAGGGTGCTTATGCTTGACGTGGGGAGGACGAAGGGACAGGTATTTTCGAAACAATTCAAGCATATTTCCCACATCGGTAACCACAAAGGTTCGTGGAATCTTTGTCTTAGTGTTTGGAATTTTTACAATCAAGGAAGAGTCTACATCCTCAATATCATCTACATTTAAATTGACTAGTTCATCAGTTCGACAAGCACCGGCAATCCCCAGAATTAATCCAACCCATAAAAAATCAAAATACTTAATAATTGAAATACCTAACAACAAAAGTAATCTTACCTTAATCATTAAGAATTCTCTGTCATCTGCACTTGATAGAAAACGGTCGATTTCACCCTTTGTCAATATTTTCGCTTGATATCCGTCACCGTATCTTTTCAAAAATGCGATCAGCTTGGGGAATTTGCTTATATCTATGTTGTCGTAAATTATCAAGCATGACTTAACCATAGAATATTGCGCCTATAATGTGGAAGACTTGTAATTCTTTGCATTTTGACTGAAGTATGCCAACAAAACATTCTCGCTGTATACTTGAAAATTTTTCTCCGCGCACCATTTTTTGAACCGATTGTAAGCTATATCATATAAAAATCTTGACTTCGTAGGCAGCAAATTGCTTATTGCAATATTTGCAGCCTTCACAATCTCTTCCGACTCACAATTATTCATTGTGCAGTAAACAAACTTCAAACTAAACCAAACTAGCACCTTAATTTGACAATTATTTTTGTTTGTTTATTTTGTAGTTATGACAATAACTCAACGACTACTAAATAAATGCTCAAATTCGAATACAATAATTCTGGTGCTACTTACTTCATAATGACAAAATATGTTATATAAGTTGATGAGACCGTGGAAAAAATAGTATATACCATTCGAGAGAGATGCTATTTTGTCCTCGGTGCATTGTAGCCCTCGGGCTTCAAATTACACCTCTGCCAAAATAACGCATTTCTCTTCCTTATAGTATAATGTACTATTTCTAAGCGCATATCTTTCAAATTCTGTCCGTTAGACCCCAAGTATCATATATTACCATCAGCTCGTTACGGTTTATCTAAAACTGACACCGAATACAGAGTGTTGCATTTAAAAAAATTACCGATGACGTCATCACATTAATATTTATCACTCTGTATAATGAAATTTTGTTGTAAAATGTAGAATATTATAAATAAAAATCGACGTGTTTCAGGTTTTTGTAAAAAGACCTTTGGTTTTGGAAATATCGAATTTATTCCATACTTTACACACACTGTATGTGAAAAACGATATTATTGTCAAGACTGAAATTTCTAGCATCAAGAATATTGTTTGGTACGTAATTGATATTAGAATTAAAGGAGAAAACTGAAAAATTGGAATTCATCTTAATTTTGTATTTCACTGTATTTAGTATTCGTTGTTAGTGTAATGAAATAGATAAAAAAGTATAAATCTCTATAAACATTTGGTAAAGTGAAATAAATAATTCGTCAGTTTTGTTACCACTTTCTTCACTTTTGAGACAAAATTGAAATTATATAAAACTATTCGTTCTATCAAAACGCGACAATTTACAACTACCCAACAAGTGAACATCTACTCAAGAAACTTCAAAAATATTGCAGGCAAAATTAGTATTTGAACGCGGCGTAATATTTAGAAGGGGTAAAGCGAAAAGGTCACTTATTTTTAATGTCCAGATAATTGTCAAGAAAATAGCAAAAGCTCGATTACCCGCAAGTTTTTAATTAGACGGAAGAAACGAGGGATACCTAGATTAAGTTGGAAAGAGAAACAGGAAATCAATGTCTACGGACATTGAAGAAAAATGTTTAGAAAAAGATCTACAGGAAGTCCGGAGAAATGGAGGATCGGAATCGGAAGACGATGAAGAAAGTCGATTTATATGTAAATTGTTATTTACGCAGGTAAAGTGTACGAAGCTGATTTTCCTATCGTTAGGTATCTTTTTAAAACGTTTGCTGAACTTAAAATCATACCATTAATAATTTTTGAGTTTTCAACTTCAACACACCGTACTTAATGAGGTTTTTGTACTGCTTCATTATTTCTTTTCTTTTTTCAACCATCTTCTATCCATTGGATATAGGCTACTCTCATGTTTGACCATACACTTCTATTTTCTGCTCTCTGGTATCAGTTCAGTCCATCATACCATTTCTGTTGTGGTCTGCCAATACTTCTTCGTTCTCCCCAATGTCTCCATCTAGTGATGTGTCTACTCCAATTCTCTATGTGCCTTGCAACATGTCCTGCCCATTGCCACTTTAAGGAACTGATTCTCTGTATGATGTCGGTTACTTTTGTCCTTTCTCGAATCCACTGGTTTGTTTTGTGGTCTCTCAGTGATAATCCCAGTATTCTTCTCTCTATAGCCCTCTGATGTATTCTTAGTTAATAATCCTTTTAGTCAGGACCCAGGTCTCGGATCCGTATGTAGTGACTTGTACTGCTAATAATATGAAATAAAATTAGACTTTGTTTCAAAAAACAAATATTGCTAAAATTACTCCAACATTTTAACCACAAGAGGGATTTTTATTTGATTACAGTTCAGTCAACAAAAAAAATCCCTAATTGCATTACTGTAACAACATGATTACCGTATCATTTCTTTAAATAATCAGACATTATAACTAGATGGTAATCAAATAAGATCGCACCTTTTTAAGTGGGACCGTAATCAACAAGCATTTACCGTTAAAATACATGAGAGAATTTTGATGACTGCTATTTATACCGTTTAAAGGCCATTCGAACAAAATATCGATTACATATTCACAATTTAACACATCCTAAGTCTTTACTAAGTCGTTAAAGAACCACTATAACATTTTGCATTTATACTTCTATTTCTATCAATGTATTCTATACAGAGTGATTCAGTTATAATGAACACTTCAAATACGAAGTTTTAAGCCAAAATATTTAGATATAGTATTTTTCAAATTACCAAGACTAGATGTAAAATTTTCTGTTTCACCTAGGCTTTTTGAAAAAATTGAGGTTGCCCCCAATGATTATAATCAGTTTGAACTTCAATATTTTCTAATTTGTATGAAATGATTTAAATTCTGATTAGATGGTATCTACGAAAAATCTTTACAAATGATATTTGCCAGAAACAGGTAATAAAAGTGTTTTAAATGAAACTCACGGTTTCTAGTTAATTCCACAATATAATAAAAAAGTTATTGAAAACTCTAAAAAATTGACAATTGTTTCGATAAATCAATATCATCGTCAGAATGACAGAAGTTACATTTCATTTGATGCCTACCTGATGTTAGTAGTTATTTTTGGCTAGACCAAGAAGTGACCTAACTTGTGATTGACTTAATATACGTTAATAGAATTTGTAATATCACACATCTTCTTTTTTCTATTAAGAACTACTAAACATCAGGTAGGCATCAAATAAAATGTAACTTCTGTCATTCTGACGATGATATTGATTTATCGAAACAATTGTCAATTTTTTAGAATTTTCAATAACTTTTATTATATTGTGGAATTAACTAGAAACCGTGAGTTTCATTTAAAACACTAATATGAGCAGATTCCACGAAGTAAGGGTCGAGACAGTTAATTTCAGGTAATAAAAGTATTTTTCAGTAGAGTGTGGGTATATAAAATTTATTAGAACTGTTCTATTATTTCCTTTTACCTTAAGAATTTTATCAAACTGTCGCACAAAATGATTTTAGCAACTCCATGAAAGGCGAAAGTAGTGTGAGTTCGGAAAACTGTGGATAGCAGGTAAGGAGAAATTATTAAATATGGAAACTGTACGAGCTACATCAAGAATGGATTTTATAGGATATGGAAGGACTAAGAGTATCAAGGAGAATAAGTAGCTGAACTTAGCATTGTGTTATAAAATCAGAAATTACGTTAATCCAGAGGATTTCTGAGAGGCTGGGATTTGAAATAAGAAGGCATAGTTTCTTATTGAGAATTTTCTAACTATTTGGAAGGTTGAAAACCTGTTTTTATGAGGGATATTTGTTTCGACCTTTTACTTCTAGTTTGATCAGAAATTTTGCAGTATATGCCTATATTTGAACTTGGATTTATTGTGGTTGTTTACCATTTGGGTACAGATTTTTGTGACAGGTATTTGTTTTCAGTATTTACGTAGTTTTTCAAAACTTATTCTACGCCTAAGAAGGGACAAGAAAAATATTAAGATGGTGGATATAAGTTAAATAGAAGTTCGTCAATTGAATTGGCATTAGTAGGAAAGTATAAGTGATATTGAAGAATGTAGGGAAGATTTGAGTGTTTGCACGATTTTTTTTGGTAAATCGGCGAAAACAATTCTTTGGATCGTCCTCTATAATTCTCACAAGTTAGTAGGTACTGTTTTCCACATTTAATACTAAATATATTAATTATACGACGAAAAAATATCTATTAATTACGAAAATAACTCAACATAGTGAAATAATTAATACTATTTTCGGAATAATGGAGAAGGTCACGAGAATGATTCAAAGATTTATAATTAAATCGAGACACATAATCGGCGGATGCCGGCGCGGCGTCTAGTTAAGAATATCACAAGTGCACTGCTTGGCCGTGCCCCACATACTTTCAGGCGTTACATTCTCTCTTCTCTCGGCGTCTAGTACTGTCTCATCTTCTCGCTGGTGCATCTGATCGCAAGTTCAAATTGCAACTCACACCTCGATAGACTAGGCAATCAAAATGCCAGAAAATAATAGCACATTAAGTTTATTGTTGAATGAATATTGTTTTTATTGACAATAAAACGGCATCTGTTCTGAATTGAATAGTAGTAATTATTAGAACTCAAAATGTGTATTACAAATTATATTCTAAGATATACGTCTTGAAGATGTGTATGTCGAAGTTTCTCTAAATCTTCTTTCTTAGTATATCTCTTGGTATTGAACTACTACTTAAACCAACTTTTAGATCACTTCCAAATAAGACTTTATATGGCGCTTGATTCATTGTTCTGCGAAAAGAAGGATTACTTTGGAATTGTACTAAATAACAATCAAGTTACCAGTTTGTGTAGTTCCATCCAAGCACGAAACATATTTTCAATATCCTGATTGCTCCGCTCCACGCTTCGTTGACTTTTAGGATTACGACGTCTACCGTATACTATTTTACAATCTGGCCACAGTGCTGTTACCTCTGTAGTGATAGAAACAGTAAATTCCCGACCATTATCGCTCTGAAAAATGAGGGGGGTACTAAATTTCAAAACCATTTATTCCAATTCAAGAGCAACTTCTGTGGCACGCTTGGTTTTTAGCAGACGTAAGTGTAAAAACTTTATAGAGTGGTCTTGGCTAACTACCGTTCAAATTGTTTATCTAAGGTAGGTTGAATGTCTATAAGATCAATTTGACCCATTACATTAGAGTTCTTGGACAAAATGTTGCGAACCACAATTCCCTTTTTAGGTAACGGTTTGTTGCAATTGCACACTTCACATAGTTTTGTGAATATTGCGACAGCAGGTCGTGGAATAAAATATTTGTTTTTTAAGGCGTTTAGCATTTTGTCACGTCCTCCATACCCTACAGATTTATGAATGTTTAATAATTCATCATAACCATTTTCCACCGGTATTATTTGAATAATTGACTCTCCAAGGGTTTGCCTCTTGAATATAAAAATGGTGATGTCTCGTACTTGCATAAGATCATATTTTTTTCCATAATTGTAATGCTTAAAATCGCATTTACTTTTTGGATTTATATTTCTATAACATGCAAATAAACATACTACTATCAACTAATATATTGAGTAAATAATTTTATAGGAAAATACAGGAAATGGTACTAAATCGAAAGAAACACATTCAAAAAAATTCCAGTTGGGATTGAACTTGAGCGAAAAATTGAGCAATACGAAATTCCAACGCTTTAAAATGCTAAACAGACTTTATGAGAGCTTTTTAAAATATCCATAATTTTATTATTGTTTCGTTTATTCTTCCGGAAGAGCATGTAAACGAGTCATAGGTTCATTAACAGAATGTCTTAAATGGAAATTGTTTCGTCTCACTTTAGTCCCATTTTCTTTTTCTACAATATAAGACCTTGGCTCTTCTAACTTCTCAACTTTAGCAGGTATATAGCCACTGCTTTCCTTTCTTAACGACCACATTATCCCCTTCCTGAAAATCATCTCTTCTGCCTATAGTTCTGTCATAATAATGTTTATATAGCCGCCTTTTATCTCTATTTTTTCTTTCTCCTTTCCATGATCTATCACTACACGTTTTTAATTGACATGCGTCTATTATTTAGAAATTGTTCAGGTGACTTGTTAGATCCTGAAATTTGTGTGTTTCTGTCATCAAAGTGAACTATCACCCCAGCAATATCACCAAAGTTATCATTATTTATTTTCTGAAAAAATTCTGGAACGCAATTTAGCCCAAATGGCAAACGTAAAAATGTATAGGCTCCGAAGGGAGTTCCAAAAGCGCATAGTTTACTTGATTCACTATCAAGTTCGACTTGATAGAACCCCTCTTTAAAATCCAACACTGTAAAATAAGACTTATTTTTTAATATAGCATCTAAACGTTGGTATTTGACATAACTCTCTTTCCAATGCAGAATTAAGATCTAAGCAAAGTCTATTGATTTGTCATTTTTTTCCACTATAACCAAATTACTAAGCTATTCAGTAGGACCTTCACTTTGCAATTATTCCACGATTGACTAAATCATTTAAATGATTCTTTAAACGAGTTTTGAATGACAGAGGTACCCTCCGAGGCGCTCTAGGAACAGGTTGTGACTCATTTTTTAATAGTAGTTTACATTTCTTTTGAAATTTGCCCCCATCAAAAACATCTATGTTATTTTTAACAAATTCATCCTTACTTTGACATAAATTAACTACATTAACGTTAGCAAAAATATTTAAATCAAGACATGACTTCAATCCAAGAATAGGCATTGATTTTTCTTTACCAACTACAAATTTTAAGTTACATATCTGATTATTAAACATACAGTCTACATTGACTTTACCTAATGGTGAAATTTTAAATCCACCATAAGTTTCTAAAACAATCTTAGATTTACAAATGAAAAATTTTTGATTGTGATATTTTTGCAATATATTTAAAGGAATAATGTTTACCTGTATCAACTTTAAAAGTAATATTTTGTTCATCTATGCTTACTTTTTAAATCCACTCATTCTTATGTGTAACTTCATTCACCATTATAGTGGTCACTAAGTGTTCTTCCGTATCCTTATCCCGGTTTTCTTCATTTCCAAAAATTTCCCTTACTGACTGCGGCATACTTTTTCAAAATGTCCATATTTTTTACACTTATTGCACATTCTACCAAAAGCAGGACACTTTCTTGGGCCATGTGTGAAACCACAACTTCTGCAATTGATTAAGTTAATTTTGTGGTCAACTCGAGGCTCCACTGTTGCAATTCCACTTCGATTTCCTCCAAAAGGCCTATTTTAAGTGTGGGTATAATCTTCATTACTATACCTGCTGCTTTGATTAACGACTTTCTTGCTTATGATAGCCTGCACTTTTCCTTCTTGACTTTGTACTTCCTTCAGCTGAGCTCTTGCTAGCTCATTAGCTCGACACTTATCAATTGCTTTATCTAAGGTGAGATCCTCTGCCTGTAATAATCTTTCTTGCAATTTTAAGATTTGAATACCAAACACAATCCTGTCTCTAAGACATATAAAACAGAAAATAAAAAGGATAAATGACACAAAACGTAAATGTCATAAATAGAATTTGGATAAATTCGATAATGAAAACACGCGGAATGAATATGCTGCATATATAGAGAATTTTCTAACAGAAAATAAAGTAGGAATGGAATAATATAAAGAAGAGCTTGCAAACTGCAGCCAGCAATCATCTGGGTAGAACAAAGATCTGCAAGAAAAAAGAATGGTTTAATGAAAGCTGTAGAAGTGTAATAGAAATGAAAGTCAGAGCAGGACTAAGATGGATAAAACGTACAGAATTGAAGACAGAAAACAATACTAAATGATTAGAAGGGTGAGTAATAAGCTGGTAAGGAAAAGTGAAAGGGAGTGGATGGATAATACTGTTAGAGACATAGAAAAGGAAAGTTCAAATAGAAATACAAAGAGTTTCTACAAAAAAGTAAACGAAGCTAATAAAACATACAAAGGAAATGTCAAGGGAATCAAGGATAAAGAAGGCAGGCTGATAGAAGAAGATCACCAATACAAACAAATATGGGCAGATTACTTTAAGGACTTAACTGAACCAAACACAGAAGAGGACTAAGAACAGGAGGAGAATGATCAACGAGCCTTATCAAAATAAATAACAATAGAAGAAGTTAAGGAAATCATAAGCAATATGAGAAATGGAAAAGCATCTGGTAAACATGAAATAAGCATAGAGCTGATAAAGTATGGAGGAATCACACTTCATGAAAGAATATACCAACTAATCAGGAAAATATAGTTTAAGGAAAGGATGCCAAAAGAATGGGGAATCCGACAAATTATTACTATAAACAAGAAAGGTGATCAACATCAATGCAATTGCTATAGGGGTATTACCCTATTAAACGTTGCTTCATTTTTTTTACTTTTCTTTTAAAACCTTAGAATGTTGATGATTACTGTTTGCTCTCTATTTATTTATGTCTTTTTCTTTGTCTTGCCACTTCGTCTGTCCAGAATGTGGCTGATAGTGCTATGCAATTTTATACAAGATGTATGTGAGAGCCAACTTTTTATATTTTTTTATTATAAAATTTTTATGTTCATTTTTACTTCCTTAACGATTGATATAACCTATCATGCATTTGGTTTTTTGTGACCCCGACAAGTATGTATTTTCTTTGTTATTCTGACATTTTAAAATTTAATTCTTCATATGTTTCTAGAGAAGTACTGATGATAATTTATAGTCGAAAGCGCTCTTCTAATTATTATTAAACTGCACATTCTATACAAATAAATTGCTTTGCGGATTCAAAGTTTTAATATATTCTTACAATAAATCACCTATTCGTTTTTTGCGGTTAGTCTCCCACTATGTCTGTAAATGTACCTCTAAATAGTTGTTTTATCTCTTTTCCTTACATTGACGGTTAGGAGAGAATCCTGCCAAGTCAATATTATATATTCTAATGAAAATAGCAATCATCCACATAACTCGTTGAAATTATAACTTCTTATAGCAGAAAATACTCGTTTTATATTTATAGGTTAACCACTAATAGGTACTTAAATTTTTAAAATATTCTCAGAAATTTATTTGCTGAACATTAACATTCCTATGTTCTCAGCTGAACATCCATCAAATAATAGAGATAATATTATAGTATCGATAGTGTTTTTTAAAATATTATCTCAATTGTTCAGTGCTCCATTACTCAGTGCATCATTGAAATGTGCATTAATTTACAAATTTACATATTGGCTCCATGTACGAGGGCTGCTATTCATGTATAGAGAATAATATTTATTTAAACGGGCACGTGCATCCATTTTAGGATATTCATGTGTAGAGAATACAAAGAACAAACTAATGATTATTTAAAAACGTATTTGTATTGCTTTTCAAAATATACAGTGGCCTTGGATGGTGCTCCATCGCCAAAGTTGATAGTAATCATAGTTCAAAAATTAATTCTACCCTTTGGTAGAGATATAATTTTCAAGTTACTGTAGAAAACACCTGGCAAAACCAATATATTTATTCTTATTGGATTAATTTGAACTACACTCCAAAACGAAGTGAGAACTTATTCTGAACACTGGTTTATCTGAAAGTACATATTGTACAGAAGATCAGGATGGTTTGATCATAAATAAATTTTGAAGGGTGGAATAAATGTAAACATGTTAAAGTAACCTAAATGACTCCCATACACTCATTACTAATTGAAGTTGAAGACACACTGATCCACGGAGAGGATTGGTTTATGGTGGAAACAATAATTTTTATTTACAACAAATGACTTTTCTTAAAGTGTTTGATAGCAAAATTAAAAAATGTTATTTTAACAATCACCAGTGTCAGAATAGTATATTGTATAACAAGGGTGGAATAAGCAAAATTCGACACGAGTAGAAAGATTTGTTTCCCGAGCCGTAGGCGAGGGAGACGGTTCTACGAGTGTAGAATTTTGAATTCCACCCGTGTTTTAAACTATTCTTTTTCTACGACTATCAAATAAAAAACAAACGAACAAATATAACTTTATTAATAATTAAAAATTGAAACTATCTGATTTTATTAGTTTTTTTAATTTTCCTTGTTTAGATTGGTGTTATATACAGTGTTGGGAACATTACGAGGGAACATAGGGTTTACCTTCAATGTGTTAGAAAGAGACAAAATACATATAAATTCAGTGCATCATTCTTTTTCGCTAACAGGATATCATAAAGTGGAAAACGTCCAATACAAGAAGTTAAAAATACAGATGTGAAATGTGAACAGTTTAGTTTATTATTTGAGAAATAATAAGATTGTATGTACTGTACTGATAGCTGAATGCAATGAACAATAAAAAAATCAACACTACTTTCGTTTATCCCTTCATGATTAATTTACAATTTGTAGCTTCTGACAGTATTGCCAATTTTCATTGTATATTTATATTAATTGTAAAATGCATTGTTCTAACACGAGAACAAGTTATAAGAAGATTTTAATTATGATAATTCAAGAGGTTGTAACAGATCAAGATATAATTAATTCCATCTATTCGTTAAATATTTTATTGTTATGCTGGAAATTGTTCTAGTTTTCGAAAAAGTATAAAATGAATAAATTAGAGAATCGAGTATAGTTAGAAAAAGTTTTAAAATTGCCAATAACTTTTTTATTATTGTAAAAATTATTTTCTCTCACCTTAAAATAAT
The DNA here is from genome assembly GCA_963921935.1 of Galeruca laticollis. NCBI lineage: Eukaryota > Metazoa > Arthropoda > Insecta > Coleoptera > Chrysomelidae > Galeruca > Galeruca laticollis. The sequence continues at coordinate 75,337,259 of OY998175.1, forward strand.
CTTCCATCAGATAATGATTTCGATTTGGCAATGCTGCTTCAATCGTCGACAATGTTTTTCTTGTTAATTTTCTTTGGTTAGGATCATCCGTGACCCTACAACTCACTAAGCGGTAGTCTTTCCGAAGGCGGTGCCTGGCATACAATTGATTTATCGAATCAATTGTCAATTTTTTAGAATTTTTAATAACTTTTATTATATTGTGGAATTAACTAGAGACCGTGAGTTTCATTTAAAAACCTTCATGATGAATTTACAAAGAAATAATTCAGTAGTAAGAAACTAATTCACTATATCAGTTCGGGTAGTACACGCTAATATGATTTGAACAATAAATTAAAATCTACCTAATAGGTATTTGAAATAAGTACCACTAAAAAATCACTGGAAAATAGCTAAAAATATTACATTCGTCGATATTGAGGGTACAATTAATGAATGTAAGTATAATAATTTTTATTAACATCATAAGGAATAGTTTTAAAGATCTCAATGTAAACCGCCTCTGTTTCCTACGCTCCTGATAAAACGATTTCGCTTACAGCTCAAATTCTACTTTTATCTGTCCCCTCTCTTCATTTTCAATCCACGCGTTAGATTGTAGAGTGCCTTTCAAAAATTCCTTTTTATTTGTGAGAGAAATCAGTCACATTTAATTTCAACGTTAAACGATATCCTCTCACGTCCAAAAAGAAATTATCATGGTCACATGGAGTTACCAGTGTGTTGGAGAAGGACAATCATGAGACAAAGAATTAAAAGCCAGCGTAGATTATTACACCAGACGAATACGAATCGCGCGTGCGCCTCTTGAAGATGTTTAACTGTACAATCTGGGTACTTCACTAAACGTTTGTTTGCGAATGAGTAACGATCTTTTGCAAATCTTATTAAAATGAGTATGCAAGTACACCATAAAGTGCAAATTGTAAAATGGTACTACCAGGGTCATTCATATCGAGAAATAGCAGAAAATTTGTTTATTGTGGCATTCGAAAATGCCCAACCAATTAGCAAAAAACAAGTGAGAACGGTTATAAAAAATTTTGAAGAGCATGGATGTGTCAATCCTACTAAACATGGACCCCGTACACAAAAACGTCAAACAAAACCCGAAAAAGAAGAAAGAGATATTCTAATTTGTGCCAGTGTGAAAAATAATCCCCTACAATCGTCCACTCATATAGCAAAGGATTTTGATGTTGATCCGAAAACGATTCGGACTGTATTAAAAAAAATTGTTATCGTAGTTTCAAACTGAAAAAGAGCCATGAAATTTTTCCAGACGATCAATTTCGTAGAATGGAACTTTGTGAAATAATTATGAAAAGAATACAATTGGACGCAAACTTTTCGAAAAATATTTTGTTCACAGATGAATCGACTTTTCCCATACACGGTGCACATAATTCATCTGTTATTCGATATTGGTCAAGGACAAATTTACACAAACAGTATAATAATAGGACTCAATATCCCCAAAAGTTAAATGTGTGGGCTGGAGTATTAGGTGACCATTTAATTGGACCATTTTTTATTGACGGCAATTTAACCGGACAGAAATATTTGGACATGCTGGAAAATCAAATCACTCCTGCCCTTATACAATTAGGTGTCAACTTCAATGATATCTGGTACCAACATGACGGTTGTGCATCACATAATTATCGACTAGCAATAAACTTTCTAAATACACAATTTCCCAATCGGATAATCTCCACGAATGGTAACATAAGATGGCCTGCGAGATCTCCAGATCTGGCTCCCAACGATTTTTTTTTCTTGGGTTATATAAAATCGAGAATTTATGGGTTTCAAGAAAACAGAGCTTCTTCTCTAAATGAACTAAGGGAACAAATTTTACAAATTTGTACGCAAATAACACCTGAAATGCTCATACGTGTTCGTCAAGAATTTTATAACCGTCTCAGCTACTGCTTAGCGCAAAACGGGGATTTATTCGAACATTTGATTTAAGCTCATTGAAGAATTAAGTTTTATTTTTTAATTTATTACATATCATAATATTACTTTTATTTAAAAATTGTAGGCATTAGAATTCGATTTTAGTTTTATTTTCGTTTTTTTTTAATTTGCACTGTGTGTGTGTTTACACAGAGAATTCGTTCTCATTTGCATACAAACGATAACAAACGATAAAGATACCAATTTTTTTTATTAACATTCGAAACACAGCAGATGTTTGGAGACCAATTTCACGTTGCCAAATCTGAAAAAAAGTAAAGGTTTTAACAGCTTTCAAACTGAAAACTAGAACAATTTCCAGCATTACAATAAAATATTTAACGAATAGATGGAATTAATTATATCTTGATCTGTTACAACCTCTTGAATTATCATAATTAAAATCTTCTTATAACTTGTTCTCGTGTTAGAACAATGCATTTTACAATTAATATAAATATACAATGAAAATTGGCAATACTGTCAGAAGCTACAAATAGTAAGAGGCCGGCGTTGTGGGTTTTCCACTTATGAAATCCTGTTAGTGAAAAATGAGAATTGAGAAATTTGGAAACACATATTATTATTAATACAAATTTTATTTCGCATGTTACGGTTATTTAGGTTATTTATTCCAATACTAACTGAACTAATATAATGAATTTTATTACTACTGAATTATTTCTTTGTAAATTAATCATGAAGGGATAAACGAAAGTAGTGTTGATTTTTTTATTGTTCATTGCATTAAGCTATCAGTATAGTACATACAATCTTATTATTTCTCAAATAATAAACTAAACTGTTCACATTACACATCTGTATTTTTAACTTCTTGTATTGGACGTTTTCCACTTTATGATATCCTGTTAGCGAAAAAGAATGATGCACTGAATTTATATGTATTTTGTCTCTTTCTAACACATTGAAGGTAAACCCTATGTTCCCTCGTAATGTTCCCAACAATGTATATTAAAGTGAAACATAGCTACAAGGAAAATTAAACTAAATAGTATCACTTGAACAATATCAATTTCTAGTAAGCATTCAATAAAAATAATTCATAACGACATGATATTTGAATATACATAGTTTAGACATGTCAAGAAATACCTACACATAATATACATTTCAATAAAATGATTTATAAGACGTCAATTCAATTTATCAATTATATTTCAAATAATAAAAAAAACAACTATGAGTAAATTTCGTCAATTATATTCTAGTATGTATTTATAAGAAACCCTGTATAAAGAATAACATGAATTTTGAATCAAAATTCAATAATTGTATCTTTATAATTTATAGTCACTTTTAAACAAACCCTGTATATAGTATAAACTTTTCAATCAGATTGTATCGTAACGTCAAACGAAAATATTTAACGCGGAAATTGACGTTCTTTGATGGTTCGGATAGAGTGATTCGGAGTGATTATAGTGCGGTCTTGAAACGTAAATAAACACAGTGAATATATCTAAGAGAACACTGGAATGGATGTTTTGATTTGAGAAAAACAATTATTTTCCCCTAACAACAATGAACAATAAAAACAAAATTAAAAACAATTGCAAGTTGTTGATTTTAAGCTTGGGAGAGAAGCGTCGTGGTCTTATAAGACGAGAGTCATGTTAAATTTTCTTTCTCCAAATTAATATAAAAAGTAAAGATAACTTCAACAAAACTATATAATAAGTCGACTAAAATATTCGACAAAGTATACGAATAAAAATAACTATAATATAACCCGTATTTAAACCAAATAGTGAATAAATAGTGCTATCGACTAGAACCTGGTAAGATTGTATCAATTTACCTTATTAGAATAATTTTTGATGATCGTCGATTCATATTACCATTAATTGTGGTACACTATTGGAGAAATAACTCACAATTCGTTATTTTTCATCCTGAGTCCCGGCTTTGTTCAATCGTAACCACGAACATTCCATATACATTATCTCCAGAGTGGAAAAGAAGCCATTGATGAACTCTATATTTTCTTGTCTACATTAATCTTTCCTATAAAAAACAATAACACGAATAATATCTCAGATGTTAGGTTAGGAATTAATTATTACTACTAATTTGTATATAATTGAAGAGTGGAAGTACCAAAGGCACTAAGTACCAAAATCTAAATATTCTGAGTATTTTCTTAAAATGGTTCTAAATGGCGTCGCCAATACATCCTCAAAGGTTCTAAGTGCTATCTAATTTCTTAGCTTATATAAACGAAAATAAGATGGCGCTGGGTACTACAGTCCAGGAGGTTTTATGGAGAAAGGTTATAAGTGCCAATGTTTACTCACAGTAAAAGCACGTCTTAGTTTGTGTGGGTATTGGGCTGAATTTACGGTGTAATCATGGAAATTGATCCAGAAAAGAATAAAGGAAGGTCTATAGAAGAACAAAGGAAGAAAAGGCATGCTGGAAAGACATATCTTAAGAGAAATAAGACTGAAGTTGGTCACAAAAATCCGCCTAATGAACAGGTAAGAAAGTTTAGGTTATGGCGGGAGAGTGTAGTGATGGCGGGAATGTGTGTAGTAGTTTAGGGAGCTTACACAAATGTTTTTGTTTCAAATGCTAGGGGGACATAATGTTTCGTACCAATGAAAATAAAATCAGTTTGTTCGTGGGATTCCACTTAACTGTGTGCATTCCTTTTTCAGGTGCAGTGCAAATGCTATTATGACTGCAAAAAAATAACGTATGAACGAAAGCTTCAACTTTTTGAAAGATTTTATGCCGAAAACTATAAAACTCAAGGCACATATTTAATGGGGTTGATAAATTTAGTGAAAATAAAAAGACGTCGGCATGGAAAGTATGAAACTGCATTGGACAGTAAAAGACAAACAACTATATCGTATACAGTTCCAGATCAAGATGGAAATTTCGTTCAAATATGCAGAAAGACATTTATGGATATTTTTGACGTTACTCAAAAACGTTTAGTTGGTCTAATAAATAAGAAGAAAATGGGAGATACCACATTTACAGACAGGCGTGCAAATAATAAGCCAAGCAAATTTACAGATAATGACCGTCAGCTGATCCATCAACATATAAATTCCTTCCCCAGAGATGTCTCACACTACTCACGTGCCAAATCAGAGAAGCAGTTTTTGAGTCCCGATTTAAATATCCACAGACTTTTTAAATCATTTTTAGAAAAAAACAAAGGGTCTTCCGTGAGCTATAAGTTTTATAGGGGGGTTTTCAAAAGCGATTTTCCGAAATTAAGCTTTCATCGCCCTAGAGTTGATACATGCCATACGTGTGATAGGCTAAACTGTGAGTCAAAGCAGAATAATAGTGACGGCACCAAGGCAAAAGCTCAATTGGAACTTCACCATCGGAAAGTGGAGAAAGCTATGGCATATATGAAAAAGGAAAACGCTGATTCACAACTTCCTGGTAGCGGTAAATATTCTATTTCGTTTGATTTACAACAGGTCCTATTTGTCCCCACTTTGACCCATTCGGATATGTTTTACCTGTCCCAATTATCTTGTTACAATCTGGGGATTCATTTATCTGACAACAACCATGCTTTTATGTGCACGTGGCATGAAGGCGTCAGTGGTCGAGGAGGTAACGAGGTTGCATCTACCCTTCTTAAAGTCTTAAATTCTGGTGTTACGAAAAAAAAGCATTTGCTACTATGGAGTGACAACTGTACGGGGCAAAATAAGAACAGAATGGTAATATTTGTTTTGGTGTTCCTTGTTCTCCATCAAGTTTTTGACACAATAGAGTATAATTTCCTTATTAGTGGCCACAGCTTTATGTGTTGTGATAGGGAATTCGCTCTGATTGAGAAAAGGAAACGCGTTATGAAGGCAATAATACCCAATGATTTACACGAAGTGATAACTTCCACAAGATATGATCCTCCTTTTTAAGTTATTGACATGTCCGTAAATGGATTTTGGAATATACAAGAAGCTGCTGATACGTATCTCAACACAAAAAAATTGAATATAAGTAAAGCGATAAGAATAAAAGTTGATTGTAATAATCCAACGATTCTTCAAATGAAAGAAACCTTCTCCGATATCGAGGCATGGAAACCAGTCAATATACTGAAAAACGGAAAAACTCTTGAAGACCTAAAATCTGCAAAATTATCACTTTTACCCCCTGAAAATAAGATTTCTGTGAATAAAAAAAAATCATTAACGTCTATGATTCCTTACCTGGAAAATCCTGAACATAAAGCATTTTACAGAGAACTTCTCAACATACAAGAGGAAAGCTTGGGACCTAGTAGCAGTTCCACTCACCTCTAGTTGGTACTTATAACCTATAAATTAAGTGGCACTTAGGACTCATCTTTTGTTATTACTTGAAACCTTTGCTAAATTCATAACTTGGCACTTATGCCTTTTCAGTTTTAGTTAAACAAAATAATATTAATTTGAATGTTATAATAAAATTTTTAGCCTAATATTTTATGAGTTACTTCTTCCACTTGTTAGGAAATGTTGTGAATTTTTTCAGGTAAAAAGTACAAAAAATACATTTGATACACTTGTTTTCTTGATTATCTCATATTTATGAATTTGGTACTTAGTGCGTTTGGTACTTCCACTCTTCAATTATTAGATTTAAAGGTTCAATCTCCACTAATATTACGGACATAACACACTAATTAATTAATCACATAACTACTCACCAAATTCATATTCTTTAACAATAACAATATTCTCAACACGCCACAGCTTTCGTCTTTATATAAACTAAATAACATTTCACAGAACTCACTCACAACGCGACGGTTATATTTGGAACAATCTACAGTTGGGAATGACAAGCGGCAAAAATGATCATTTTATGCTAAATAGTAGATAAATATATTGGGCGTAATTTACTCGATGAGAAATTTAAATAGAACTTGTAAATAACAGAAATATGATTGAATTTATGAGAAGGTTTTAACAAATATTTATATTTGAATTACAACATACGTACTATTTATCATTGTAAATATAAATAACTATTTTTCTGAATTTCACCATTACATTAAATTGTTTATATGTTCTCTTGTGTTTCTCTGATATCTCTACATATAGTTTCCTGTTGCTGTCGAGCGCTTAGTGCCGAACTCATCCCTGAGGTAAGGAAATAATAATATAAAATAAATTTACATTTTTTATCAAGACTAGATCTTTATTTGAATTGGGATTCGTTGCAAGCGGACCAATTCTGGCGCCCATAATTTAAAATAAATAACTAAATAAATATTAAACAATTATAAAACAATAATTAAACTAAAATATATAATAACTTGATGGCACTTAAAATTAGTTTCGCTGATACATTTAGGCGGTGCTGTAAGGAATTATCTATATATCCTTCTGCAACTTCTGTGGATTTCCAGCCCCCGTGCTGTTTTAAGGTTTCTGTTTGCCCCAGAATCCACAAGCATTGTTGCTGAGGTCCTGCGGAAACAATGTCCTGCGTATAATTTTGAGTCAGATAAATTTAAAAAATGTGGCACTGTCTAGATATTGTAATGTTTTTCTAATTTATTTAAACCGTAAACGGGTGGGATAGATTTTAAACACACGGTAGGTTCACTTACTTAATTTATTTAAACACTAAACTAATCACTAACACTTAATTTATATATACTCAGTACATTCACTTAAACTAATTTATATAATCACTTAATTTATATGCACTTATTTACTGTTCAACTCACGATGTCAAATTATAAACTAAACTCCCTCTTCCTGATCAGTCCCTTATATATTGAAGCCGTTTTTTACTAGTAAAGTCTGGGCTGCGGCTTACACAGTCACGAATAATTTTTCTGGCCTTTTCTAGATAACTCTGGTCACAAAAACAATGTTTACATAAGATAGTCGTAAACTCGTAAACAGTTTTTTTATAACTGTGTATCCGCCATAATTTTAACTTTTATACCTGGCTTAGACAGAGTCGGTTTTAGGGACTATACCAGGTTGCTGTTTCGTAACAGTATAATATTTTCTCCCTTATCACATCTTTAAACAACAAATCCTCTTTATGATTTATGTTAATGGTGGTTCTTAACATTGAGTATATTTTCCAGAGAGTAGATGGTTTATTTGACTTTACTAATTCTGCAAAGTATACAAGAAATACATTCATTGAAAATGATTGGGCTTTTTTAATCTACGCTTTTGTATAAACAGGTCATATTGTTGAAGATAGATATGTTTAGAATTTTCAGGCAACAGATTGCCTGCTGTTGCCTCTGCTAACTCCCGAATTTCTGGAGGAGTTGGGGCAAAACTACCACTGCTGTCAGTATCAGACACTAAAAAGGAATGAAGCCATGTAATAGCTATTATTTAAATAAAATTGTGTAAATTTACTTACTTTTTATGAAGTGTTATGAATTTGAATTTAAAATTTAAAAAATTAGACAATTTTGACAGTTGACAATTGTTGCTAATAGATAGTGTATTTTCTTCTTTTTTATTAAAAAGTGTCATAAAGTACACTTATTCTGCACTTCTGGCTCTAACAATTAATATTCAACGACCATAATAGTTATTTTACGTTGAGTTTAGAGGATTTTTTATGCATTTTGGTATTTCTGAACTACTTCTACTCTGTGCAGTGCAGCAGGTGTACAAAAAGGAATACGCCTATTTTATCTTTCTGTCAAATGAACCGTGATATTTAGAGGACGCCACAAGTATTCATTCCATAACAAGGTCGAGAATGAATATTCTTGCACTAGTGCTAGAATGAAGCTATTCCATAATCAAAAACTATGTCGGAATATAGAAATTTTACATTAGTCGTAGAAAGAATAAATTTCTACTCGTTTGTCACAAAAAAACAACATATCAATATATTAGAATGCTATGGAAAAACCATTATGTATTTTAAAATGTTCATTTTTAATTATTGAAAATAATAATCTTTAAAAATCATGTAGAAAAATTTCTTAATCTTTAAAAATCTGTAGAAAAATTTCTCTTATCAAAAATGTACTTCCAAGTTGTTATTTCATCACCTCGATGGTTAAGCATGTTTTTATGATTTTAATTTACATTTTTTATGAAGTTTTTATGAGGTACAACTGGTCTATCAACTTGTAGCATATAATTATTACACTTTACACATGTAGATGTGATTCCGTTCGCTCGAACTGAAGTAACAACCAACCAGACAGAGTAGTTTTTCATAATTTTGCTGCACATTTTCGAATGTTTACGTGGAATACTGTAGTTCGGAATCAGAACTCGAGTACAGCGGCTTGTAACGTTAAATTTTACGAGCAGTTGCCAATCGTAGTTGTATGTAGGTGGCTGTGTACTTGGTGTTTGAAATTTGACAGTCAATCGGCTCGCAGTTAGTCACTACACGCAAGTTTTCTAATTTGTTGTTTATTTTTTTATTGTTGTGGATAATCTATTACTATGCGCGAAAGTTATGGTTAGTGTTTTGTACAATTATTTATGTGATTTAAATATGTGATTTTGTTTATTGTGCTTCTTTATTTTGCTTGGATTATTTTTGACCGGAAATAACATGTTGAAGATTCAAATGTTGGAGCAGCTTGTCAGTAACGAGAATACAGGGTAAGGATGTTCAATTTCAACTCAGTAGCGCTGTTCTGAAGAGCAACTTGTTGATTTTGGGGTAGGGGCGGGAAATATTTGCACATTTAGTTAATAGCTACTTTTCGCATAGCGTTAGTTTTATCTTGCTATTTAGTTTGAAGGAAAGTTGAACTATTATCATTTAGATTAATACAAATCCAATATTTTTTAGATTATATATAAAAACTGTCTCCTTCATACTCTTCTAAATAGTAATAATAAAATTATTTTTCAATAAGTTCACTCAATAGGATTTAAAAACACAGTCTAAATAGATTATTCTAGGCTTTAATTTATTGAAAAGTGTGTTTTATATTTTCTTTTATTAAAAATTCATTTATTTTTGATCCAATATCTTTTTAAATGTAAATTTCTTATTTATGTCAACAATGAACGATTTTAAATAACGGCGACTGTAAGTGGAACATGCTTAAATCTAATTTCAATTAAAATTTTTAATTTTGTTTGCAAAATTAATAGAAACTTTGGTTCCTTTTATTTGTATAAATGCATACATTATTGGATAAAGTTTATTAGGAATTGATTGTAAGTACCTAAAAATCATAGTAGTTTTGTCGTCCTTGAAAACTATCTATTATTTTGAATTCAAGAGCCGAGTGAATGATAGCTTACATGCAGTTTTGACAAATTAATCAAAAAAAGTGTTAGCAATATGAGTAGTTAACTACTATTTTTGGCAACTTTCTGTGAAATAAAACATTTGAGTATAATTACTGTGACTGTTAGAACAAAAGTAATTAAAATATTTTTAAAGGAAAAGTTGTTAAATACTGCCCAGCTCTGTAAATACAAGGTGCCAAGTAATTACATATAAGAGTGCTAAACAGCACTTGTGACTGTACACCATTTAAAACAATATATCTAACATTTCATTTCCACTTAAAACAAATCTTTATTTCTTTACTGGAAGTATTAAATAGTTTATATCACAAGCTTAAACCTAGTATATTGCATATTTGTATATTTCTACATTTAAAAGCATTCCGTTCTTATGAAACCATCGCATATGGCAGTTAAAGTTACTCTGCAGGTCCTGGCAGTCTATGATTGTTAAAATGTTTCTTAAGGGCTCTTAAAAATTCCACTGTCTCGTGGAAGTCCTTTCTCGTTTCTGGTTGAGGTTTTACAAGTAAACACACAAAATAACAACAATAAATAAGTAAACACAGAAATATGTTTGAAAATGTATGTCAACAAAATAAAACAAAATGCGCTTACTATTGAAATAATAAGTTTACACATGCTTTTGTACTAAGCCAAAGAAAATATTTGAATGTTTAAATTTTTTCGATTTTTTTAGGAATCCCTGATTTTTTTTGGTTTTTAACTATTTTTTGATTTATTGATTTTTTGTCTTTATTGGATATTTTGGATTTTTGGTTACCGCTAGACCAAATACTTAGATGTAATGCCTCAACAAAAGTTAATACTCACTTTCATTTCCCATAAATTGTCATACCATGGGCTATATTATATGAAAATCGGCAAGGGGTCAATACCTTCCATCCCATAGCTGATGGAGGGAATAGCTATAACATAAAATAAAACCCAGATTATTATTTCTTCAATGGGTACATTTTAAAATGGATTTGTCTGAGTATGGTGTACACACTAGATATAAATTGAGTGTATGAAAAGACGAGTACTGAGTGTGTCATTTTATTAAAATTCCAGCTAAGCACTTTCAGCCATTAGGTCATTATCAAAGCTGTCGACAAGAGAAAAACATACAACAGGTACAATGTACATACAATGAAATAAAATGTTTGATCTTGCATCATTATAAGTAAAATTTGTATACACAGATATAATTTAGTTGATAATTTCAAATTAGACGTTTCGTTATGTGAATTACAATTGTACATGCTCTTTATAGAGTAATTTTAACAAATTTTACTTAAATAATGATGTAACATCAAACATTTTATTTCATTGTATGTAGCAGTTACAGGGTTTGATGTTTTTTGATACCTTCTGTATGTTTTTTTCTTGAGGAGAGCTTTCAGAATGGCCTAATGGCTGAAAGCGCTTAGCTGGAATTTTAATAACATTACATACATTTTAAAATGTCCAAAATTATAATATGCTATATTGAATACAATAAAACTCACCATCAACTTTTGTTAATTTCCACTCATATGGGAAGGCAAATCAAACTGTCTTAATAACCTCCCTTCGTCTTTCTCAAATCTAAAGAAACACTGTTTTTGAAAATGAAGGGATCGTATCCTCCATCGTTTCCTCGTCGACAAATTTAATGATTTATTACCACTGCTTTTCAGCCATATTAATTATATATTTCTGGGTTGGAGAGGAACAAAACTGTAAAAAGAAATATTTACTTTATTAATGCAGCAATTTTCAGTTTAACTAATGTAAAAAAACAACCATGAACTCTAAAGTTGTCTATTATAGTATATTAAGTACCAAGTGTCAAAAAGGTTACTTTAGTCACGAGTTTTACAAGGCACGAGTGGAGCGAAGCGGAACGAGTTCTTTGTGAAACGAGTGACTAAAGACGTTTTTAACACGAGGTGCTTACTATACTTTTTATTCGCCCGCGGGAAGGAAAAAATTATATTATATTTGAATTATATTCATTACATGACGGACGATGGCTGACAGCTGACTGACAAATCAAATGACGCAGAATAACAAAATTATCACGGATCATGAAATTTATCATACAAAAGATACACTTGATTTGACGTTTAAAAACAAAAGATAAACGAGATGTGACTTTTCGCATTTTAAACACTAGTGTTTAAAGAGTCGTTTTGTGCATGTCAAACCCGTGTTCAAAGTGCGGTTTTAGTAGCGGAAGTAGAAAAAATTAGTAAAAACTCTATGTTTTATAAAAATAAAGATAATGGTTGTTAATCATGAAAGAAAAAATGCTCAAATTTTTTTAATAAAACTTACCGAGTAGGTACACCACTTATTAGACTCCTTCAGAATACACTTTGACATTGTCTTTTCAATTAATAACAATATAGCAACGAAACAACAGATAAATATTACATTATAGCAATTAAAAAATACACCAAAATACCGAAACCTTATAATAACCTCTACACTTGAGCTAAGAAATGATAACAGTATAACATATACCATGTGGGGACGAGCAATATTTTATCGCGCATACGCAGTAATAAAAATCAATAAAATTTGATTACTAACGACGTTACAGTTTTCGTTAATTTTTTGGAATTATCTTCCGATTTTAGTTACTCGACAGGCTTTATAGATGGCACGGTCTGCAGTGTCCCTAGCCTGACTGCAACTTTGAAATGTCCGTGCCTTGCACTATTCTACAAATGTTGCATAGACGTTCTAATAAGATATTCTAGAGATATTGCAGCTAAACCGTTTTTGCAATATTTTGGATAAATATTTACGGGACGTAAATTTAAACGTGCGCCAAAACATTTAAATAAATATCAAAATAGCTGCTTATTTTAATAGGCCTGGAACATTAAAAATATATGTTCTCGTGTGATGTCCCAAGAAAAATTTATACAACCTGTTGTAAATGATAGATAAAATATAAAATATTCACTAAATTAAGCAAAATACTTCTCTAAATCGACAATAGTTTCAGAAATTAAGTTGCTATGGGGATTGACAAGAAGCAATCGTCGATTTAGAAAAGTATTTTACTTAATTTAGTGAAATTTTGAATTCTATATGTTTTAACTATATGAATAGATTCAACAAAGCAAGGACTGTAACAATCATTATGTAACTGGTAAACTTAACAGGATCCAAACTTTCTGAGTTTCACATTTATAGCTAATTTTTTTGCAGTTTTCTTCACTATTGTTTAACGCATTTTTTTACAAAAAAGCTTCATACTCCTTATTTTAGATTCCTTGAGATACTGACCGAAAGATATTTTAAAACTAGCCAAAATTGAAAGCTAATATCTTACATTTATTCCATTAGTTTTCCTAAAATAAAAGTGACGTTAAAATGCCTATCGCGAAAGGAGTACAAGGAAATTTTTAAAAATAATCAACAAATAAAACTGGTAAAAAATTTTGCTAAAAACTTTTAAACTTGTTCCCGAGACAAAAAAAACACTAAACATAGGAATCTAAATATGCTTATATTTCACAAAAACATAACATAAACATAACCAATAAGTGAATAGCATTCTGATATAAAAAAAAACACCAAATAATCATAATTATTTTATAAAGTAAATAAAGAAAGGGAACTATACTACTCCAAGAAAGTAACGCACCACTAAAGTACTAAAATAATGAATTATTTTCTTTCTCTTCTTATTTTTCTTGAATGGACATGCCTCAGCCATTCTGCCACATAAACTTCAAATTCTTTTAGGGTACATGATGTTTTCTGGTTCACTACTCCTAAAATAGAGAAATATTCAAATATTCACGGACGTAAAACTTCTGCTTACGATACAATAAGTCCAAAATTTTCAAATGTCGTATTCCATAGTTATTTTTTCTTCCTGTCAATGAGCATGCCTCTGCTAGCGTGTCAATCATTACGGCCTTCATTTCCTATAAGTCCAGTCTTTGGAGTCATGACCACCAACAGCTTTCAAAATTTTTATCTAGAAATAAAAATTATTTCATTTAAAATTAAATAAGAATGTAATGGATAAACTTTTATTCGTTTACCATGGTTGGAGTAGGGCTCTTGGGTCTAGCATACTTCCATACCTGATAAAAAAATTTTTTTCACGGGAAGGTATTGATGGATGATTACCTTTCATTTTAACCAAAATCAGTCATCCCCCACCCACCCCCTAAGGGCGGGGGTGGGGGTGACTTTGTAAAATAGTTGTAAAAATAAATTTTTGAATTCGGAATCAAATTCTACATAATTTTTTACGTATACACCCAAAATTTCATTTTGATAACTTGTTTTTTTATAAAGTTATGCGAAAACAATGTTATCAAAAATTTGATTATTCGATGGTGTACAGCTCTCGGGTCTAGCATATACTTCCATACCTGACAAAATTTTTTTTTCACGGGAATGTATTAATGGATGATTACCTTTCATTTTAACCAAAATCAGTCATCCCCCACCCACCCCCTAAGGGCGGGGGTGGGGGTGACTTTGTAAAATAGTCGTAAAAATAAATTGTTGAATTCAGAATCAAATTCTACGTAATTTTTTACGTATACACCCAAAATTTCATTTTGATAACTTGTTTTTTTATAAAGTTATGCGAAAAAAATTTTATCAAAAATTTGATTATTCGATGGTGTACAGCTCCCCACCCCCCAAAAAAACCGCCCCCGAAAATGAATTTTTTATTTTGTGTATTTTTTTGAGATTTCACGCATCGTATATGCCCTATACCGAAAATGAAGTCTCCATGTCTTCCCGTTTCTTATATAAACGAGGGACCCAAGATCCAGAATACTTATTTTTGAGATAGGGCATATACGATGCGTGAAATCTCAAAAAAAAATACACAAAATGAAAAATTCCCTTTCGGGGGCGGTTTTTTTGGGGGGTGGCTACCCTTATTATTGGAAAAAATGAAATTCCAACGACGTCATCGGTTTCCTTGAATTTTTTTATGTACGGCCCTAAATTTTCATAATTTTATCTTAAACTTGAAATTTTTCTCACGTATGGGCTTTGTCAAAATTTCAAAGAAAACGCGACGATTCTGGATCTTGGGTCCCTCGTTTATATAAGAAACGGGAAGGCATGGAGACTTCATTTTCGGGATAGGGCATATACGATGCGTGAAATCTCAAAAAAATACACAAAATAAGAAATTCCCTTTCGGGGGCGGTTTTTTTGGGGGGTGGCTACCCTTATTTTTGGAAAAAATGAAATTCCAACGACGTCATCGGTTTCCTTGAATTTTTTATGTACGGCCCTAAATTTTCATAATTTTATCTTAAACTTGAAATTTTTCTCACGTATGGACTTGGTCAAAATTTCAAAGAAAACGCGACGATTCTGGATCTTGGGTCCCTCGTTTATATAAGAAACGGGAAGACATGGATACTTCATTTTCGGGATAGGGCATATACGATGCGTGAAATCTCAAAAAAATACACAAAATAAAAAATTCCCTTTCGGGGGCGGTTTTTTTGGGGGATGGCTACCCTTATTTTTGGAAAAAATGAAATTCCAACGACGTCATCGGTTTCCTTGAATTTTTTTTATGTACGGTCCTAAATTTTCATAATTTTATCTTAAACTTGAATTTTTTCTCAAGTCATCACCCCTTAGGGGGTGGGTGGGGGATGACTGATTTAGGTTAAAATGAAAGGTAATCATCCATCAATACATTCCCGCGAAAAGTTTTTTTCTATCAAATATGGAAGTAGGTATGCTAGACCCGAGAGCTGTACACCATCGAATAATCAAATTATTGAGAAAATTTTTTTCGCATAACTTTATAAAAAAACAAGTTATCAAAATGAAATTTTGGGTGTATACGTAAAAAATTACGTAGAATTTGATTCCGAATTCAAAAATTTATTTTTACGACTATTTTACAAAGTCACCCCCACCCCCGCCCTTAGGGGGTGGGTGGGGGATGACTGATTTTGGTTAAAATGAAAGGTAATCATCCATCAATACATTCCCGTGAAAAAAAAAATTTATCAGGTATGGAAGTATGCTAGACCCAACCCGACTGTTGTTCAAAAAAAGTTAAATTTTTTCTCTCTTGTTCGCTATTTTTAATTTCAGTTTCAAAACTTCCCAAATTTTCCAAATCTGTCAACGGGAAAGGGTTGGACAGCGGAGCATCATCAGAACTAATATCTTTTTTCTTAATAAGATCAGGTATATTCTCCTTTAATTCTGCTAGATCTAGTTTAAATTCGGACACAATGTTTGTCAATTTTTGTTGCCAGTTCTTTAATGGCTGTTTCTGTAAAACAGAGTGATGTTAGAACCTTTTTTTGTTTCAAGTCCATTCATTTAATAGTGTAAGTACCTCAAATTTTAGTCATGAGAATCAGATGTAAATTAAAACATGGTTAACTTTATTTTAAAGCAATCTTTAAACTATCAAAAAATGAATTGAAAGTATACTAACCTGATACCACCACCGATTGGCTTATACAATTTTCATCTCCCAATTCATGATTATGATCATCTTCCAAAACATTATCCTCTATGATTGAATGCTGTCTGGTGATTGTACTCTCACTATGACTTTTAGGACTGAGGGGAGACTTGGGTGTATCATCCAATTGTTGTTGGAATGAATTGATGTATTTTGAAGCAGAATCGCAGGTTTTTGAAGAATCTAAAAAAATCATAATAAAATATCAGTCGAAAATATGTCACTCTGTAAGGCACAGCTGTAATGTTATAATAATCTCAATCATAATCTGCATGCACTGCCTTAACCCCTTCGCGCCGTTTACAGTATATATTCATCCAACAATTTGGCATGCATATTAACTGATTTCAATTAATCCTAAAATAGTATATTAAAGTATAAGTGGATAAAGAGGTCTTTCAAACACGCGAGATTTTTCGAGCACGACGGCGCAGCCGAGTGCTCGAAATAGAGCAAGTGTTTGAAAGACCAGTTATCCACGAATACTTTACGCTATTTTTTTTTATTGGTGCACTTTGGAATCATAAAATATTATTATTATATTATTACTACAAAAAAATGGAAGTCCATCCTCGATGCCCAGCCAAGTTTCGTGAACGTCAAATAGTATTTATTTTTAGTTGACGTTACGGGCTGTCAGATCAATAATCTAAAAGTTTCTTTATTTATATTTAAAGGGAAACAATGTATAATATATGAATATATAAATACATTTTGCGGAAAAAACCAAATAAGACATTGGTTCCCAATGATAATATACAATTTAAAAACTAATAAAAAAGTTGTCATTGATACTTACGTTTCTCAAGTTGTTGTTGTTACCATGGGGACTTTAAAAAACGCGCGTGTTTGAATGTTCGATTTAAACACGCTGACGCGTGCTTTAAAAAGGTAATATGCGGCATCAATAAAAAAAAATACTTTTTTAATTGCACATATCTCTTATCTATATTACTATAAAAATTGATTCCATTAAAACAGAATTTGTACCACAAAAATTTTTAACGTCAACCCACTTGAACAACACCTGTTTTGATAAATTGAATCGCAAGCCCATTATCCTCCGATATTTTCAGAATTTCTTGAAAAACGAAATATTAAAGTAGATTCTATTAAACCTGAATTTGTACCACAATAAATATTTCAAAATATTAAAGTTAAACAATTTAAACCACCCCTGCTTCAATAAGTTGTGCAGCAAGCTCATTATCCACCGATCTTTTCACATCTGTGAAGCTGGCAGAATCAAATCAAACCTATTACGATTTTTAGTATCCATTTTGTACTACTTTGTACCACAAAAAATAATTTTGTACCTTTACCCATTAAAGAAAGAAACATGGCGCTGCTAGCTTCATGTTAACATAGAAAGCCCATATTAACAATAATTTGAAAAAAATGAAAATTAGAAAAGGAAATTGAAGAACTGAATTTGAACCAAAAAAAAATCATGTCAATCCCCTCAAACAACCCCTGTTGCTATAAATTGAATAGCAAGCCCACACTTCTCCGATCTTTTCAATATTTCTTGAAAAACGATTCTATTCAACTAAATGTGTACTAATTTGTAACAAGAAAAATATTCAAAAATATTAAAGTCAACTCACTTAAACAACCAAATTGAGTACCAAACCCATTATCCTCAGATCTTTTCAAAATTTCTTGAAAAACGAAATATAAAAGTCGACTCCATTAAAACTGATTTTGTACTAATTTGTGGCACAAAAAATATTAACGTCAACCCCCTCAAACAACCCCTGATCGTTAAATTGAATAACAAGCCCATTCTACTCCGATCTTTCCAATATTTTCTGAAAAACGAACTATTAAATTCAATTCTATTAGTACTAAATGTGTACTAATTTGTACCATGAAAAATATTTTAAACTATTAGCGTAAACTCACTTAAACAAACCCTGCTTTGATAAATTGAATGGCAAGCTCATTATCCTCAGATCATTTCAAAATTTCTAGAAAAACGAAATATAAAATTCAACTCCATTAAAACTGATTTTGTACTAATTCGACCACAAAAAATATTAACGTCAACCCCCTCAAACAACCCCTGTTCAATAAATTGAATAGCGAGCCCATTCTTCTCCGATCTTTCAAATATTTTCTGAAAAATGAAATATTAAGTCGATTCTATTAGTACTAAATGTGTACTAATTTGTACCATGAAAAATATTAACGTCAACCCCTTCAAACAACCCCTGTTTCGATAAATTGAATGTCACGCCCATTCTTCTCCGATATTTCCTGAAAAACGAAATATTAAAGTCGATTCTGGTATTATTTTAAATATTTCCTCAACCAATTTTTCCCTTTTTTCTATATCCTTATATTCAATCCAAACACTGGCTCTCAAACACATTGCCGTATAATGTCCTATTGATTGTCCTTGTCAATAGAGGTTTTTTAATGACAATTCGAAGTAACTTATACATGTTATTATTCCTAGCACCCCCCTATTTCAAATTAAAAATAAATTGATGTATATTTTAGGACTAATTTGTAACACAAGAATTTGTACCCCAAAAATATAAAAACAAATAACAGCATGGCTTTAAACTTTGAATTTGGGACTAATTTGTACCCAAAAACGTTTTTTTTATTATATTATTTTGTTAATAAAATATAATAAATTAGACCACGCGTTTTATTAATTTCCAAGTAAATCGTTAAATAATTTGAGAGTATCAAAAGTAAATAAATAATGTTAATTTTAGAATATAGGACTAACTTGTATCCACACAGTTTTTCCTGAAAAAGGCTTTTTAATGTAGTGTCTTCATCTCACAGTAGTCGTCGTGATGTATGTTCAAACTGGACCTAAAACTAGATAAACTGTTAGATGAAGTGTTTCATGAAACCTTGTCACCTACCTACTTCCCAGTCATTTTTGTTTGATATTATGTATTGTTTTGCCTCCAATAATATATATATATATATATATATATATATATATATATATATATATATAGTTATAATTACAACTGGAAATCCATATTTTACGTTATAGATACATACTCTTATTTTCAATGCGGTCTTTTGGGATAATCGCGGCAATTCTTTGACGAGACAAAAAAATTAAGTTTTATTTCCCTGCTGTAGGTGCGTAAATAAGGCGCAAATAGTTCTAGGCAGTTAGAAGACAAGAATGGCATCAAACTCTGGTGTTATCACTTTTTTAGACTACTTGGCGGCTTAGTAAAGATGTTTGGATGAAAAATTAAAAAACATTTTTTTATTACACTGTAGTAACCACCCATAACAGTCAGTGTGGTGATTTTTTTGTTTGATCTACCACTCCTATTGACCTATTCCTGATTGATGCCTTTATTTCATAATTCTTATTTTTCTAGTGGTTGAAAAATTTTAGAATGGATTTTTTGGAGTAATTAAGCAGTGTACAAAACGCCAAAAGGGCTTATTTTAATTTTTGCTACTTCAGTCTAAATCTGTGTATAAAATATTTTGTGGTACAAATTAGTACAAATTTAGTTTTAATGGAATGCCACACGACACACGTTTCTCTCTCTTGTCTTTTTCGAGATCCCAATGATACCTCTCGAATTTAGAACACCCGGTACAACAAGTAAATTTTTCATTACCATTTAACAATCCCTTTGATATCCTTTTTGGAATCATTTTTTAAACAGAACTTCCTAACTTTAAGTAATGCAAAAGCGATTTGACGATCATGAATCACTTCTAAATATTCCATTTTGTGAGTTTTAGAGATTTGATGGTCTTTTTAAAAAATTCAAATTTCATCAAAAGATTAGTCAAACTCCTTTCCCATTCGAACTTAATTTGACATTCACTGATTGATGAAGTTTCCGGTTCGTCATATATAACGTGACTCAAAACATGGGCGTGGAAATATATTTGTATTACTTTTGATTTACTTGAAACTTCGAAATTTATAATAATATTGTTCTTTTAAATTTTTTGTGATCAGAATAACACATGTTTAAGCTAAATAAATATAAAATTATCAAAATATTCACATTATATTTTTGACTTTTTATTTATGAATGCCCGTGAATATTCCTGATATTTTCGGATTATTAGCTTAGTTAAGGACATTATAATTAGTTGGTAGTATTATGACGTGAGGCTAACATCATTGATGAAACGCAACGGTATTTGTAAAAAATTGTGTACCTATGTAACTTTATTAAATAGGGGAGCGGGGGGCTAGTTGTAACAATTTTTTGTTTCTTGGCTATGGAAACTTACTTGTTGAGTATTTATGAAATACAGCAGCACTGTTCGAATGAGGTACAATTCAACTATCGATTTCAATTAAAATTTTGATCAAACTGTGACAAATTCCTATAAAAATGGCTTAGAAGTAACAGGCTTGGGGCAAATTGTAACTTTAGGAATTGAAAACAGGTTTTCTATTTTTCAAATATTTATTTAGCATATTTATCTTTAGACACGCTAAAACATACTTAGAATTATTCTTAATCTAATAGAAGAATATTCAAAAATTAACAACATGTTCTTTTTTTTAAACTATAAAGGAACTGTAGGCTCACAGCCATTTATAATAACAAATCTCAACTTCTTAAGTACCTACTCAGCCTTTTTTTATTAAACAAGATAAAATATGAAATCGGAATTACAATTGAGACACACAAATGACATTTTATCTCCTGTTGCACATTATACATTATATTCACTCCCCGTTTGAATTTTCATAAGCATCCCCACAAATTAAACAAAACCATTTGTCTTGTCTTTTAACTATCTTTATCTTATCCCCATTCTTTTGCCCTTTCCCCCGCCTTTCTTAATGTTTTGTGGCTTCTTTTCTTATAAGACTTTTCTTCATATTCCTTTTGTAACTCATTCTTCTCTGGCATGTATGTAAGGACACCGCATTTTCTTTTACGTTGAGGACGGTTAGTCAATTTTAGTGATGAAGCATTCGGATAAGGGCTGTTTTTAGATGTAGAGAAATAATTTTGCTTGTGAAGACCAGAAGCCCACGAGTCGACTCAAAGTCAGATGAAGCTTTTGTAAATAAAGTATCCCCAATTCTGATTAAACTTGAAAATAATGGGCCACAATTTTCCACAGAATTTATGATTTCACTGACACTTAAGTCTAAAGAACAATTATTATGAATTGAATATATATTAAGAAGAGTTGTTGTCAAGCTAGAGTCATTATTAATGTTCATATATGTCTCAGATTCTTTGCTTACAGCATTTGGGCGATCCTTAACATAAGATGGGGCGACATTTGAATCTTTAAAAAATATCGATATTTATAGGCCCTATGCCCGTGGCTTTAAATCCATTCATTATATTTGACTTAACGATTCCAGGAATGTCATACATGGTCAGCGTTTTCCTTGGGTTGTTATACATCCACGTTGTCTGTGTTCGGTTTAAGTAATTCTTAAGCGGACCATAAACTCCAACATCCAATGGTTACAGATGATGTGAGCAATGCGGGGGAAACGATAATATGATAACGTGATTTTCTTTCGCTATTTTTATCACTGCGATGTTCACGTGTGAATGATGATTGTTGAGTAATAGGAGGGCATGTTCTTGCTCCGATGGTTTGACAAACTTAATGAAATGATTCAGAAATAAAATGATTTACTTCTCCGTCATCCACTCTGAAAAATGTCCAGCTCCAAACCAATCTGGTGGTACACATCTTACAAAAATATCAGTTTACTTGAGCCTTGGAAACACAAATCCATGCACGGGATGGCATTTATTGAGGCATCAATGGCACATACAAGTGTTACAATGATACTCCTTTCAGCAGAAATGGTATCCCCTACTTGTTTTTGTTCTCGTGGAGCCACAATTTTCTTAGGTTTGTGGACTGTAGTCCCTCCAGTTTCATCGATAATATATATTCGTGATGGTCTAAATGGATACTTATTCACACTTGTGAGTTTCCTAAAAAAAGTCCTGAACGTTGGTTTTATTAAAGGATGTTGCGCGGCTCAGAGATGTAGCTTCAGGCGTCCTCACAGATAGTCTTAAGTTTCTTGCCATAAAGTTTTTGAACCAATCAGGTCCGGCTGATTCATTTTTTTACCATGACGGAGGTACATTTTTCGCTTCAATCATAACAGCATACTGGTATGCCAACTTTCTGACTTCCAAAGGAAGCAATCCAAGGTAGATGTTAGAGCAAGTACTCAGATATGTTATCTTCTTCTTCCTCTTTAAAAAGTAATCTATGTTTGACATAGGCGACTCGTAAAGATTTGTTACTTATTTTTTTTCACATGTGTATCTATATAGCGATACATGACACAAATCAAATTGTTTTGCAGCTATTCGTACACTGCTTTTATTTTCCAAGACTTCAACAGAAGCCAATTCGTACATATCTTGGCTTTCGGAAGCACGTTCAGCTTCTCTTTTATAGTGTCTCATTCTAAAATAGATAAAATCGATTAGTTCAACTTTAGCTTCACTAGTAGACAGTTGACGTTGGTTACGACGAAGTAAAGGTGGCATATAAGAAATGAGACCTAATTCTTCAAATGCAAGAATCACGTCTCTGTAGCCTCTATCTACTATTACAATATCTCCTTCTTCAAACCAGTTTCTCATTCCATTTAATTCGTTCTCTAAATCCCGCCGTAAAATCGTTGCGTCATTGTTTCGTGCATCAGAAAATTAGGGACCGTTGCCTGTTAAAATGTATTCATCAGGTGCTACTATAATTTCTGGCTTAACCAAATGTTCTTTTTTAAAAGAGCAATACAATTGACGCAGTATTCTAAAATTACTACTCTTTTCAATGGAATTACAATCTACATAAACAATGGCTTTAGGATCATCTGGTATAGGATTATAAAGCTTGTGGACAAATTCGGGCACATAGTCTTTTATAAAATTGTCTCTGGTTATTGATCTGAATCCAATATTGCCTGGTACAAATATTTGCATCAGAGATAGGCGCTAACAGACGGCCTATTGGCAGAAAACCCAAGAGGAAGCTCCCATTCCCTCCAGTACGGCATACGACGATTTCCCACACACTATACTATCTCCCACACATATACATCGACTACCTAGAGCAATCCCCAATTTCAATCCGATAATCAGACATTGCAATTGTAATATTCTATATCTTTCTCACACATATTTTCTTTCTATCTATCTAGATATTTTTGAATACTTATTATTATTAAAAAGGTTCTTTATTTACAATTATGATACCCTTGTACAAAAAGGGTGGAAATTACATTTCAAATGCCTGCCGATGTTCTGGCCGTTTTTCATCATTTTTGTGTGTCTCGGCTTCGTTGTACTATGGCTCCTTGCCGTAGCACTATCCATAGGTAATCATTTTCTGCAATAGCTTTGTCCCGCAATGTGATTATGGCTCCTAGCATATTTCGACTGTGTATTCCCTGAAAAGTAGCTAAAAAACAGGGTTTCAAAAACGATATGGGGTATAATTTTCGAGAAAGCAACATGACTGACGTTGATTACGGGTGTTTTATTAGTTATTTATTTGGATTGATTAATTTACACTATCGTGAGAAATAGGCTTGGAGTTAAACAATCTTGTTATGTAATTAGTGTTCCATGCAGAAGTCTACACCCACTATCTCGGATGTCTTCTGCGCGATCTGCGTCTATGAGGTTCTTTCGAAGATCTTGTGGCAGACAGTGGTTATAAAAATTTCTTGAGATTTTTGTTATGAAGTCTTTAATAGTGGGCGTGTCGGCTTTGTCATGTAACCAAGAGTTTTTGGGTAATTTAGGGTAGTAGCATTGTGTTTTATTGCCATCCGTAAACACTTGTTTTGTACCATCTGCAGGGAGTAGAAGTTGTGTTTAGTCCCGTTATAATAAACGGGAGCTGCATATGTAAGTATTGGTCGTATAATATATTTATATGTTAGTATTTTGTTGTGACTTGTTAAGTTACTTTTTGTGCAAATGAGTGGATACAGTTTTCCCATTGCAACCTTAGCTTTGCGTACTTGTTGCATAATATGTGCGTTCGCATTTGTATTGCCTTGAACAGTATACCCTAAATATTTTAGGGTATACTTGGCTTAATATTATGCCCGTCTACACAAAGCTGAGATTGCAATGCGGTGTTTTTTAGCTATTCTCCTGAGTAATAAATACT
Source organism: Galeruca laticollis (assembly GCA_963921935.1). Lineage (NCBI taxonomy): Eukaryota > Metazoa > Arthropoda > Insecta > Coleoptera > Chrysomelidae > Galeruca > Galeruca laticollis. Next base: position 75,362,078 of record OY998175.1, read on the forward strand.
CTGTTTTGGATGCGTTAATAGCTAATTTGTGTTCGTGTAAGTATGGAAGAATGATCGTGTTTATTAGAAGGGTTTCAGGAAAATAAAAGTATAAAATTATCCAATCGGCCATGTTGACCGAAACAGCGCATGACGTCATGCCTTAGTAAATGAGTGATGGTAATCTTTTATAAGAGCCATCCCTACCTACAGAAAAAAATCCCTACATTTTCCCTATTCCTAAAATTAAATTCTCCTGTTTTTCCCCTACACTAAAATTTGGTAAATGAAAATGCATTTTTCTTAAAATTTATTTTGACAAAAATGTACTGTTATTATATCAAAATGCAAATTGAGATTAATTTGTTGTCTCCAATTATATAGTTTTTTAACTAAAATCATTTGCTATATTTTTGTATAAAACATAACAGTCTAAACCTCAAATTACTATGAACGAATTTCTCCTACATTTTTAGCAAATTGTAAATTTCTGTTCTATCAATTACCTCCATTAGTGTTGCTTGAACTTTTGTTGTGATTACGTATTTCGATCGACTCCTATATCATTTCATATAAGGCAAATAGCTCTAATTTGGCCACGATTGATTTTTTGATATTGGTAGAGTTTCTCGCATCAAATAAACTTTTGCTCGTCTCAATTTCGAAAAGTGAAAACTTCCTCGTAGGTACATTATTATTAATCTTTAGTGCAATTAAAATTTAATTAACACAAGGGATCATAAGATATTTTTAAGGTTAGCTTACCAGTTTATTTACATATTAGTGACGTTCGATTTGCTCGCTCGAGCAAACTCGAGTGTAACGTCAGCGCCCTGGGCAAATAATTCTTTTTCGCCCCTTTCATCTATCTCCTCGTCTTTCAGACAGCACATACGACATACTTAAAATATATATGTATTTGCACAAGTAAAAATAGTCATAAGAATGTTTTATTTATTATTGAAAATAAATATATCAAGAAAAAGATAAATTAAAAAGAACACATATATAAAAAAAACGATTACGAGAAAGCTATTAGAGTGAGGACAAGGAGACAAACATTCTAACACGGTAGAACAATAAAACATATAAGAATTTAGAAATATCAATATGTAAGCGTTGCTAATGAATACTCATTCAATACTTTTGATAATTAATGGTTCAATACGACATTTTTATATCTCTGAAACTCATAAGCTTTTCACTTAACTTTCTTTGTAGCTTTCAGAGATATAAATTTCTCAATGACGAATTGATCACCAGTCGTATCATCACCTCGTGTGTTCAATGTTCAAAAGAGAAAGGTCGCTCAATCTCCCATCCCTAATAGAGTTTCTTAGATAATTTTTCAATCTTTTTAGTATTGAGAAGGACCTTACTCCCGAACGAGCTCCCGAAGCATTAGTTGAGGGCATGCATAAAAATATTCTCAATATTGATTCAACGTTCCGAAAGGTTGAAACTATTTTTTCAGTTTTATCATCTTTAAAATTTCGTGTAGATTTTACATGTTGGCTTTCCGATTCCGTGTTGGTTTCATTATCAGTTTCAGTATCTTTGAAACTTGTCAGCTCATTTTGGAAACTACTAATGAAATATTTGAACTGAACGCACACTTCTGGAAAATCGGGGCTCAAATCGTCGCTATACAGTTCAAGAAGTTTTTGAGCACTAGAAATGATTTCGCTGTCAGTAGCTGTTATTAAATTAGTCAAGAATTCCAATTTTTACTTTTCCGCCCAACCTATCTATATGCGAGAAAAGTATTGGTTTATCCCCATTTTTTTGAGTTGTTTTTACGTTTTCCATCAACAACAACACGAAAAAACGGTTTTCAGAAAAAAAATCCTGTGTGTATGTCGTCGTCGGCTGCCACTTTTCCTTGCATGTCTTGTTAGCACGATACAGCCTCCGGAGTGCAATAAGTCACCAAATTTATGATTGAATGTTGGGACATGTCACAGATGAACCCTATTGATTTTCAGCTCTCCATAACCAGTACAACGGGTGTTATGGTACTTGAAGTACGAAATTTTGTCATTTTTTGAGAAATTTCAGTTTGTTAGCACGATACAGCCTCCGGAGTTCAACAAGTCACCAATTTTATGATTGAATATTATTCAGGACATCTCACTGATGAACCCTATCGATATTCAGCTCACCAGCGCCAGTACAACAGATGCTATAGTAGGTACTTTAAGTACGATATTTTTGACTGTCACCCTGTGTCACACAGACTAGCAGCATATAATTCAATGATACATAGAGCTTTTTCAGTTCCTATGAACAAATGTAATTTTGATAGAGAGATTAATACAATTAGACAAATAGCAACATCTAACGGTTATCCATTAGATATGATAAATAAGCTAATTAGTAAAAAAGAGAAAAAAGTGGCATTACAACTAATATATCCTAAACAAGCTGATGAAATTAAAACTTATAAAACCATCACATATGCAGGAAATATTTCTAATAATATTTCAAAGATAATATCTTCAGCAACGAATACAACAATTTCTTTTAAAACAGAAAGTAACGTTAGTACAAAATTGTTAAATGTAAAAACAAAAATACCACTATTAAAGAAGTCAGGTATATATAAACTCAAATGTCCAGAATGTAATGCTGTCTATTTGGGTCAGACCCTTAGGAATTTTGAAATACGATACAGTGAGCACTTACGAGCATACAGATTAAAACAACCAGATAAATCCCACTACGCAAAACATCTACTTGACACCAATCATTCATTGACACCTAACACAGAACCAGAAGTACTGCATATTTGTGAATAAAAAACAAGAACTGGATTTCCTTGAAGAACTGGAAATTAGAAGACATTTAAGAAACCCACAATATGAAGTTGTCAATGAACAGTTAAATCTAGGGAATTTTCCACTAATAAACTGTCTTCTTAAGTGATAATTGTAAAGATCAACAGATATAGTTTTCCTGGTTTTCTATATCATTGCACAGTTATACTGATCTTAATTGGAAAAATGATATCCAGGATATCACCATGGGGCTAATAATATCTAAGCTTCAATATTTGTAATATCACATCTTCTTCTTTTTTCTATAAACATATATTAAGCCAATCACAAGTTAGGTTACTTCTTGGTCTAGCCAAAAATAACTACTAAACTACTAGGCATAAAATGAAATGTAACTTCTGTCATTCTGACGATGATATTGATTTATCGAAACAATTGTCAATTTTTTAGAATTTTCAATAACTCGTATTATATTGTGGAATTAACTAGAAACCTTGAGTTTCATTTAAAAACACTAATACGATATTTTTGTCATTTTTGGGGAAATTTCAGTTTGTTAGCACGATACAGCCTCCGGAGTATATAAAAGTGACCAATTTTATGATTGGATATAATTCAGAGCTTTTCAAAGATAAATCCTATTGGTATCAATAATGATGTAAAATACTTTGATTTATATATTATTTGAATCTTCAATAAATTCGATGACAGGTTTCATAATTTTTCTTCTTTTTGTTTCGACTTCATAAACTGAGCATTTTGTCAAGGTCCTACCGATTGATTCATAATCTGGAAATATTTCTAATAAACTTCAAATAACCTACTAAAGGTGGCTCTGCCGAGTCTAGTGGAATGGTGCTCTGTCTGCTAACCGAGAGGCCCCGGGATCAAACCCGGTCCTAGATACATCATAATTAAAAATTCGGAGAGCCACCTGTCGGAAGGCAATGGCAAACAACCGACAGTATTCTGCCTAGTACAGCATCTCAACATAGACGTTAAACTGTAGGTCCCTTCTATCTGTGGTAACTGGAGAGCACGACACAGGTAGAAGTGAGAGGTCGCCGACATCCGATACCGGATACTGGCACTGTAAGAAAAACCAACTAAACAATCTTATAATTTAACCACGAGAAGTACGTCCGTCGTTACGTTTTGAATTTAGTTGATCAAATTTAGAGTTGTGTGTCGTTCCACACTGGCAATAATACACCAGTCTCTAATTTGCTCTAAGCAATTTTCAAAACAGTCATAACCAGTATACAAGCCTTTAACAGCGCTCTTGCTGCCCATCGAGTAGTAGACACTCTTTTTGGAAAAAGCTTGGATTGCAGAAAGAGAAACTAGAATAATTTCCCAACGATGTGTGGATGCAGAAAAAAATGTATATAAATCGTTGAGAATTTTGTTGCACCAAGACAACACTCTGCAGCACAATTATCTACTAAATTGAACGAATGAGCTGCACACGGGATGTAGAATGCTAAATTATTCCGTGCTTTGATTCGCTGTTGTAGACCTGAATACGCGCCAGATATATTGCTGGCATTATCGTATGATTACCCCCTGCAATTATTAATATCTAATTTTAAATCGTTCAATGTTTTTATTATAGCTTCCTCCATGTCAGAAGCTTTATGTTCAACTTTACTCGTGAATTTAAAAATGCGTTCAAACATCTGGTAGTATATAACGAAATATAAAAGTAGGTTGATCTATATGGACGTATGGCATCATCTAACTCCAAGAGACCAAGGACACAATCTTTGGTTTTTTTAAGTTCATTATCATAAAAACGTGTGACAATTACCAAACATTGTTTTGTGGTAATATCTGTAGTTTCATCAATAATAATGAAAAAATAGACATTTTTAAAAGTAGCGGCCAATTGTTTCTGTGCTGCATAAGGACCAACTATATTTTTAATTAATTCAGAAGTTTTAGTCCTAGAACTCTTTAGATTGGAAATAGCAGGAGAGTTTGGGCATAAGGATTTTATCAGATGGGGTAAATGTGTCATTATTGAAAATGGTAAGTTATGTTCTACGATAAACATCAGAAGCTTAAATTCTGCTTCTTTAACAAGATAGTCATGTTGACTATTTTTTGATTTTAAAATAGCTTGTTTGATAACTTGTGAACCTTTCATCTTCTCCATGTTTTTCTGGTGTACTTTTGTTGTTGAATGCCGAGAAAGATGCTACCTGCTTCCTTCCATCTGTTTTTGGCACACTTTACAGAATGCTTTACCTATACTGGATTTAATCAACCATGTCGAGAATTCCTAAAAAAACGAAGTAATTTATTTGTGCATATCTTGTTTCTATAAAACTTGCCTGCTCCCAATTTTGATTATACTTTACATCATATTTCTTTCTATTAGATTTTTGAAAAAAAAACTAGTTTCGTTGCTATCACTTTCAGTTGCGGAATCATTTTCATTGTCTTTACTGCTACTGCATGAGAGTGTTAGATATCTAAAAAATGATATTATTCATTAGTTTTTTAAAGAAAATTCGACATTTTCTACTTACCTATCCATTTTCGTTTGCTCCAGTTTTTTATTATTTATTTGTATTCAGCAGACATCAAATAAATGAGTATAGATAACCATTAGTAAACGAGGACAGATGACATGTGACACTGAGTGGCACTGTACGTCAACCATAGACAAATACAACATATTACTTTCTCTATTAAGTCGACAGCTGTTGCCAGGTTGCCAGTGCCATTACAACATGTTTCAAAATCGTACTGAATAACTACGGTTTTAAAAATAGTCGTACCGACGTATCGAAAGCATTCAAAAAGTACTGAATTCAGTACAAAAGTATCGAAACGGCAGCACAGACGACTACTGCTCACCAGACGAAGAGCCACCGGAGACTAGTAACTTCGAAACGAGTTACACCGACATACTTATTAAGAGGCGTCTCTTTCTATTAATAGTGAAGAACAGAACAAAATAATTTGACATTTATCTGTTATGTTATCAGATATTAATGATGCATTGGTAAAGATCCAATAATTCAACTGTACCTGTGTTGACCGCGAACTCAGCTTCGGAATTTTTTTCGTTCTTTCCTTGTTACAGAATATATTATTCTGTTTTATGTAACAATTTTTGTGTAATTTATTATATATTAGAATGAACTTCCACATTTCACGGAATCTTTCTTGAATTAATAAACAGGCAAAGTATACTAGTTAACTAGTTTACAAAAAAATGAGACAGACAATTTTTGTTAACCTTGAATTAGAATTTTGCAGTTTCTCTTTTCGTAATTGCGAATTAATTCTAATTCTACTTTTCGTCATGTAACACTGGTTTTAAAAAATACGTTTCTAATTCCTTGTCAATTTAAGGAAGTTTGAACAATTTCCTGTTATATTTCTTAAATGGTCAATTTCGAACTTGTATTTTGTTTATTTTCAAATTTTTTTTTCCGAATACACTGTTATTTCTACCTCGTATGTTATAGCGTCTTCTTTTCAAGTTATACATTGGACTTCTCTGGATCTGAAATCATTTAAAATTGTAACATGAAAAATTTCAAACTTCAAAATAAAATATATAAAGTATTAGTATTAGTATCTGCTCAGGTAACCAGTTTTGTCCATTTAAAAGGTTATATCAGAAAAACAAATATATTTTTTAATTATATCGGTTTATTTAGAAATCTAAAATTCTTTAGATGCTTCAATTGGAAAGTGTTGTGATATAAATGCTAATGTCTAATGTATGTGGTTTTCTCGGCCTCGGAAGTGACGCGATGTCATGTTTCTCCTCCTTGAAGTGTAATGAAATGCGTCGTTGTCGCGAGTACTTGAATGGGTGCATGTTAAACAGCGCTATTCCATTTAGACAAAAATGAGTTCTGTAGGCCAGGCAAAAAACCGACCTACTTTCACACAGCTGAAAATTGATAAACTTAATCTGTGAGATCTCCTGAACAATATCCAATCATAAAATTGGTCACTTGTTTACACTTCAGAGGCTGTATCGTGCTAACAAACCGAAATTTCTTCAAAAATTACCCAAAGTGTGGTGCTTTCAGTATCATAGCACCCGTTGTACTGGCTCTTGTGAGCTGAATTGGGTTCATCTGTGAGATGTACTGAACAATACCCAATCATAAAATTGGTGACTTTATGCACTCCGGAGGCTGTATCGTGCTAAAAAGGCCTGTTACAAAAATTGGCCGACGACAACGACGACATACACCCAGGATTTTTTAAGAAACACCTGTTTTTCATGTTTTGCTCCCTGAAAAACGTGAAAATAACTCAAAAATAAACGGGTTTAATGATTAAAGGATCCCCCAAACCAACGCGAATGTGCCGCGACGGATTTGTGGCGGAAAGTTGGCAATGAAATTCGCAGCCGAATCCGTAGAGAACGTCACATTAAACCGAATATTACCGCATCATATGTGACATATTTTCAGTACCTAAACATTGTTAAAAAGGAAAATCAAACAATACTTATTACCTCAAAAAATGTCATCATCAGATGAAGAAGAAGCACTTCTGTTGCTGCACTGGAAGCAGAAGACAATGTAAGGTAAGAATATTATTGTCATACAAGTATATTGACCTATTATGTACCTAAGTCTTAGGAAGAAATAAAAATGAGTTCACGAGATGAATCAAGAAAGACGACAATTTGGGGAATTTAATACATTAATGCCGCAATTACGCAATGACGAGAAATGATTTTATATTTTATTTTAGAATAATCATAGACTGTTTCGACGAACTTTTACACCTTATTTATAGCAAATGATGTTCGAAAATGACATACAAATTATCGAGAAGCAATTGCGCCCGAAGAACGATTAGCCATAACGTTAAGGTAATAACATCGAACATTTGTTATTTGAAAAATAGTCATATGAATAGAAAAATAGAGCATTTTATTAGTAAAACATGCAGTCATAAGTATTTAGTAAATGTATTTATTAACTAGGTACATGGATTAAAAGCGTTAAGGTAGTTAGAAGTTAATGATTCTTCTGAAGAGGGTTCAATTCTAACATCGGTTAGTGCAATATAGTTGTTTTCTGAAGTTTTGTTGTAGCACTCAGAGGTTTGTAGTTGTCTGGGAAATGCAGCAACGTTTGGAGAACCTAGGGATGCAACTGAAATACTCTCTACAGAAGAGATGTTGGGATAAGTATCTGTACTTATTAGTCTAGAATGGCTATGTAAAGAACTTTCCTCCAAATGGAGAAGCTCCTGTTCCATGATGACTCGCGAAATTTCCATTTTGGCCCCAATTTGTCTTCTAGGAGAAAACGTTTTAATCGTACTAGCGTGAGCCAAAAAAAATTTATCAGTTGAATCATACGCGGTTTTTTTGTGTTCAAAATAAGTTATCATGTTTTTAACAGACGTCGATGTCTCAGAATTGCGTTTTCTGCTTGCTTGTGGTATAACTGGAGTTTGCGCTGCACTTGATGTAGGTGTCAATACTGAGGGTTGAACCTGACTGATATTCAACGTTTGAGAAGTAACTGACTGTGTTTCTTTTAAATTTTGGCTACTATTTGTTTGCTCTGGTTCGGAAGTTTCTACGGTTTCGGGGGAATCCATATTTGTCATAGTGGTAAAGTCTTGTGAATAGACATCGTTGACATTAGATGTAGTTTTAGCAAAATTTAAAAATGGTTTGAAAACTTCCATGTGATCTGCCCATATCCATTTTTTAGTTGCCGCTTGTCCCGTTTTATTTTTGGTGCTTCTAATATACTTGGCATAAGTATTTCTCAGATTCCTCCACATCTATTTAATCTCATCCCCTAAAAAAATTTTGGTTTTAGGTATTTGGCTACCGGAGATACTTTTTATACAATTGGCCATAGTCTTTGAGTTGGGTTTTCGACTGTAAGTGTTGCAGTTACAGACGTGTGTGCACCTTTATGTAAACATTCGCAAGATACACATTTACCTGAACCCACTACAGATATATAGAAAAAATCTTAATTAGGCTTTAGAAATACGTGGCAATTCCCGAATTGTATTGGCAGCATCGACGACAAGCATGTTACTATAAAGTGCTCAAACAAAACTGGATCTAATTATTGGGGCTATTCAAACAAATTTTCAATAGTATTAATGGCTATTGTTGGTCCTGATTACAGATTTATATCAGTTGATATTGGCGGTTTTGGTAAAAATGTGGAATTTTCGGGAAGAAGACTTGAAAGAATCTTACTGAATATGCCTGAACCAAAACATCTCCCTGGGCAAAGTGAACCTTCTCCTCATGTCATAATTGGAGACGAAGCTTTTTCACTAAAGCCAAATTTTTTGAGGCCCTTCCCATACAAGTAAAGTAAAACAGGTGTTTTTCAGGAAAATTATAATACAACACTCTGTAAGGCAAGAAGAGTGGTAGAAAATGCTGTCGGTATATTAGGACATAAATGGGGTATATTCTATAGACCAATGGAAACAAAAGTCGACACTACCATTCTTATTGTAAAAACTGCATGTATTTTACATAATTTCTTACGAGCAAAAAAGTGTGATCATGGACTCATCGAACTTTTAGGCCCAGCAGAACCTGAAATTAGAGCTTTCCAGAATTTTGATAATGATCCAAGAAGGGCAGCTACACTGGCATTTTCTGTACGAGACAAATTTGCCACTTTTTTAATTCAGGCATATGAAAAAGAATTTTTTGTTACATTAAAAACTTCATTTTGGTATATAGAGCAATACACAACATTTAAATAAATATTAGGTAAATGGCAGAAGGGCCTGGGTCGATGGCCATTTGACTGTTTGTAACAACTTTATCATTATTATTACTAATTAAATAGTAAGTACTCACCATTTTCGCCTATTTCTTCTCCAATTTTACTCCAAACCCTATCCTTTTTTCGATTATTTTTATAATCTTCATGAGAAAGGTCATATAAAATGGGATACTTTCGAACCAATTAAATATTTTTTTCCATTTTTATTTATTTTTCGTTCATAAACGATGCGAAACTACTACGAATGCGATAAAAACGCAGCCATTTGCGAATCAAGATTCCGTACGGACAAATACGCTGATAATCCGCAGACCAAACAAAAAAAAATCGTGCGAGTCTGAACTTGTATAATTTCCGCAGTAGAAACAATATGATACGAATCGCAAGCGGTGCGAACTTTCGTAGGTACTTCGATTTTTCCGCGTTGGTTTGGGGGCATCTGTGAGACGCTCTGAACAATATCATATGATAAAATTATCACTTGCATACACTTCGGAGGCTGTATCGTGTTAAACCGAAATTTCTCCAAAAATGACCAAAAATATGGCACTTCAAGGACCATAGCACCCGTTGTACTGGCTCTAGTGAGCTGAAAATCTATAAGATTTATCTATAAGACGCCCTAAACAATATCCAATCATAAAATTTGTCACTTGTGTATACTCCGGAGGTTGTATCGTGCTAACAAACTGAAAATTCTCCAAGAATGACAAAAATGCGGTACTTCAAGTACGGTAGTACCCGTTGTACCGACTCTAGTGAGCTGAAAATCTATTGGGTTCTCTGTGAGATGTCCTGAACAATATTCAGTCATACATTGAATATATTTGTTTCTTTACAACATATTGTCGCTTTTGACTCTGTATTGTAAACCCTATGCTGCTGTTTGCCATGGAATATTCCTAACACTTATACGAATCGCGCGTGTACCTCTCGAGGGCGGTACCAACCAGACAAATACCAACCAAGTGTTCAGCGACATCTTTCACGTTGCCAAATCTGAATAAAGTCAAGGTTTTAATCGCTTTCAAACTGAAAACTAAAACAATTTCCAGCATTACAATGAAATGTTCAACACATAGATCGGATTAATTATCTTGATCTGTTACAACCTGTCGAATTATCATAACCTTCTTATAACTTGTTCTCGTCTTAGAACAATGCATTTTACAATTAATATAAATATACAATGAAAGTTGGCAACACTGTTTCTGTTATCCTATTAATACCTACAAGTAATTTCTAACACATTGTCGTTATGGACATGTTTTCCACTTTATGATATCCTGTTAGCGAAAAAGAATAATACACTGAATTTATATGAATTTGTTTCCTTCTAACACATTGACGCTTAAACATATGAACCCACAGAAAATTCCTAATGCTGTATACAATACCTGTAGTGTAGTTCAAATCTTTCCAGCATTTCAGTGAGTGTGTCCGCTATAGCTTGACGAATGTTGTTCTTAAGGTGGTCTAGAGTCGTTCCAGTCAGCCCAGAGTTTTAGGGATAACTCTGCCATCATCCTTCTGGCGAAGTGGTGCGGGCTGTAACCAACCCTGTGTTCACATCATAACTTCAATTTTTTATTGGTCGCTAGGTAAGTATGAAGAATGTAAAGTTTTGTTATCATATGAAACAAAATGAGCGCCTACCTTTTTTTAAGAGTCCGGTAATTAGTTTTCTTGTCAGTTTTGTTGCTGTATATTTCATGGGTGTTAAGGGTTTATTTACTTTCTCTTGTGGTTTTTATTGTAGATATAAGTGACCGTGGGACTACTGATTTTTGCTTTTGTTACATCATATTGGGGTGTTAGCCTCAGTAGTCCGAAAAAAACTGCCCGCTTTAGCTGATAAGTGCTATAACTTATCAGATCAGGGTTCGATTGTATTCGACTCCTTGACTTTGTCTAAAACATTTTTCTAGTGTTAGATTAAAACATATATTTGCTGATTATTTTATACATACTTGTCTCTCGAGATAGTTGTATATTTGTTGATCATTTATATACCATGTCATGGCTTCAGTAAGTATTTCCATATCGTTCAGAAACTTCTGTTTAAGACTTGGTTGTCATTAGAATATATTGTAAACATTTACCCATAAGACGTTAACTGTTTGATTACATCTGATTTGTATGATAATTCCGGTTATTTTGGCTTTGTGCATCAACATATGCGGGGGTACTATGGTACTATTATTGTTTAAAATAATTTATAATAATTTTAAGAATCTTTGTATTGTTGTTGTTGAGAAGTCTGGTTAGGTTGAATTGTCAATTTGTTCGATGATGGATACGTCGTAGATAGCTGCGTTCGTTTGACGTTTCGCACTGGGAGTAGTCGAGATCTCTGTCTAGCATTTGTGTTTTGACTTTACGAGTTATAGATAACTCATTAAGCTTACAGATTTCCTCTCCGATGTGCTCGTAGATGACATGCGAACTGTTATTATTAATACTTTTGGGTTTACTCGACTTTTTGTTCAATGTCTTAAGCGGATTGTGGTTCTATGTTCTGTGGTTAAGACGAAATTCTGTCTGCTGGATTGCTATTGGTTGGAAAACTTACTCGAGTTGCGTTGTAGGGAGAAGTTAAGTTACTTGGTTTATTGGCGTATCGAAGACTTTCTCTTCTAATCAAAATTTCGAGATGGCTGCTTGAGTTTCAGTTTTGAGTAATATCTTGATTTATTAATGGTATTTGTAACCATCCCAGTTGCGGATAATAATCAAGATGTAAATTGATTAGGGAAGCTGGTGGTGGCTGTAGTTTTTAAAAATTTGATGGATATTGGCCGTTTTGGAAACCACGCTGCCTGACCTTTTTTGAAAGGATTCTTGACTGAAATCATAACGTAGTCGGGATTTGGATAGATTATTTCCACCCTCGTTTTTGACGAGACTGTTGTAGGAGTTTTGAGAAAGTTTAGGCCCTCAATTAGAGGAATGTAAAATAGATCTTATATGTATTTTTTTTGCAAAGTATGTTTAGACATTTTTCGCTCATTTTCTATTAAGGAAAAGAATTTAAAGTTGTAACTATTAATAGATTTCAGTTCGTTGTAAAGTAGTATATATTTCTGTACAGTTCAGGGGTATTTTGTCGTTTTGAACCACAAAAAAATATATGTATTTTCTATAGCTACTTTTTCTAACTGTTCTACTTATGATTGTATATTTGATATTCGTCACATGAGTTTAACTCTCAAAGTATAGGTATAGATGTCAAGTAGTTTTTAGTAAACTGTTTCATAGAATGATTACTTATAGGATATCGGCACATGTACTTGCAATATTCATAGTTGAATAGATGAAATGTATCATTGTTTCATATCTCTACATACTGAAGTAAGGTGTGATCACACATTAGATAATTCTTGGCATATTAATATAATTTTTCAGTTTGTCAATCAGTGCTATGCATAAGATTAATTTCTTGGTTATCGCTTAGATTTTGTATATATTTCTTTCACATAGTAGTCATTCAGGTTTTTCAACTTTATCTCGATTAGTAGAACACTAGGAAAGAAGCATTTTCTGGTTCCATATGTAAATAAAGTTTTTCTATGCCGCAGAAGCAATACTTTAGTATATTAGATAATAACTCTGGGGCAAATGTTCAATTTCACTTTAGCTATTATTTTCATCTTATTTTAACAACACATCTGGTGTTGATGATAATATAGTCTGGACACATAGCCTTAAGCTGGCTCAGTCGATTAATAGTTTCATCGTTGATGATAACATTTTAGTAATTCGATGTTATCTGTACATTTAAGGGTTTTTCCTGGAGGGATACCTAACTTTTACTGGAGGGATACCTAACTTTTTCCTGGAGGGATACCTTATTTTTGGATTATTACCTTTTCCTGAAGGGATACCTTCTTTTTTTTTGAATACTCAAGTTTTCCTGGAGGGATACCTTCTTTTCTCTTGGATACTTACCTTTTTCTGGAGGAGTACTTTTCTGGGGTACTTTACCATTTGGTTCCGCCTGGACCGGGGTGAAGATGCGATCACCGTTCTTCCGTATGAGGGGATAACTTGGGGTGGATTTAATTGTATATATATATATATATATATATTTCTTTTATGTAACATATATTTTCTAAAACTTATCGTGTTGAATCACATCCAACCTGAGTTACAGTAGGTCGCCTTGGTACCAAAGCTATCCCCTGAATTAAGGTCTGTATTATTATTTTTTTCGTTGATGACGTATGTTATATCCTAGCTAAGTGTAAGCACATGTATAATTGATAACTGGTGTTTTGTATAGCCCAGTTATATTTCATTTTGTTTTTTTTTATTATTTCACATATATAATTGATAACTGGTGTTTTGTATAGCCCAGTTATATTTCATTTTGCGTTTTTTTCATTATTTCACTTGTATAACTGATAACTGATGCTTTGTATAGCCCAGTTATATTTCATTTTAGTTTTTTTTATTAGTTCACTTATTAGCTAATTCAACAACTTGACAGATGTTATAGTCCAGTCATTTTTCGTCTTTTTTTTTTAATATTTAAAACAATTGACAAGAAAATTCAAGTATCTGTCTTTTGATAACTTTTTGTTAGTAAATAAACACGTTGGTAAGTTTAGATACCTGTTTTCTTACTCTTTCCTATTAATTTGCTAGGTTTAGGATAGGACGAAGATTTTGGACGAGCAGAAACCTAGCTGGCGCCCATTTTATTTTTAGAACATCCCGGATAACAGAAAAAAACTCACTCCCACTCACCGACTAAGTGAGCTGAAGGCCCGAAAGGTTGTCACCGGGGACAGCTGGACTTACCTGTCGCCCATGGGGTCCATACTAGCGAAGCTAGTGACCAATTTGGGTGGTTACAGACTGCCGACCTGGAACACGGCCTCGAAGCACAATATTGACACGGAATGCTCGTTGTGTTGTGATGATCGAGCGACAATTACCAAAATAAAAATAGGTAAAAAAACTTTTTAAGTTAAACGGTTTTATGTTAAACATACATTGAAATGTTTAAGATGAATGTACTAAAAACCAAAAAATAATAAAATAGATACAGTCGTGGGAATTATAAACATATGCATAGACTAGACTAAAATAAAACCGTGGGGCACGTCAATTGTCTACAAATTATCGACTTAATGTGCGATAGAAGAACAGTATACGCTTATAAGTAACATTACAAAACAAAAATTTTAATCAACGATTATCGACTTAATGTGCGATAGAAGAACAGTATACGCTTATAAGTAACATTACAAAACAAAAATTTTAATCAACGATTGTAGACAATTGACGTGCCCCACGGTTTTATTTTAGTCTAGTCTATGCATATGTTTATAATTCCCACGACTGTATCTGTTTTATTATTTTTTGGTTTTTAGTACATTTACCTTAAACATTGCAATGTATGTTTAACATAAAACCGTTTAACTTAAAAAGTTTTTTTACCTATTTTTATTTTTTGGTTTTTAGTTTTTATTTCGCATTCTGTTTAATTCATTTAGTGCTTCATTATTGCAAGGTTTCTTGCCCGTTAGTTTATTGCAGTCCAACTCCTCTATACGTAGTCCCTGCAAAGATCTTACTCTACTAAGAGCCACGTAGGCTTGACCTTCTTCAAACAGTTTGCACCTAAGTATACGACTGCGTGATCCACAGTGCTGCCCTGCATTTTATGTATTGTAGAAGCCCATGATAGTATTAAAGGCAACATTCTTCTTTCAGCCGTCCCGTAATTGTACTTAGCTGGAAACTGTATGGCTTTCGGGTGTATAAGATGTACTCCGTCTCTTGCGAAATCAATTCGGACGGAAGGTACATCTGTTGCATACATCTGAGTTCGACGAAATTGAGGCCAAACGCCACACAGTCCTCAACACGATACAAAATCTTGACTTGGGTGGTGGATTCAGGCTGGATTAATCAGATACCTAAATTACAGATTCAATTTCTAAATTTAAATCTTATTATTATACGCCATTTAGTGGCTGCGCCCATCTTAAATATTGAGGTTGTATAGTGCACTGTATTGTTCTTGTCAAGCCCTTTTATTTGTTGATACCCATATTGGTGGGATTGATAAAAAATTGTTATCAGCCATTTGGTAGCGGTGGCCATCTTAGATTTCAATTTTGCATAGTAAATTGTATTCTACTTGTTGAGACCTTTCATTTGATACCCATGTTGATGGGATTGATAAAACCTACGTTATCCGCCATTTTGTAGAGGCCGTTATCTTGGATTTTAATTTTATATAGTATATTGTATTCTACTGGTTGAGCACTTTCATTTGATACCCATATTGATGGGATTGATAAAAACTACGTTATCCGCCATTTTGTAGCGGCCGCCATCTTGGATTTAAATTTTTTATAGTATATTGTATTCTGCTTGTTGAGCCCTTTCATTTGATACCCATGTTGATGGGGTTGATAAAACCTACGTTATCCGCCATTTTGTAGCGGCCGCCATCTTGGATTTCTATTTTTTATAGTATATTGTATTCTGCTTGTTGAGCCCTTTCATTTGATACCCATATTGATAGGATCAATAAAACATAAATTATCCGCCATTTTGTAGCGGCGGCCATCTTGAATTTATAATGATAATGAATAAACATAATTGTATTGTCACCAAAATCCAAAGTGTATACAAAATTTCAGATTAATCGGTTGACAGGAAGACGGTGAAATTTGAATTACTAAATTTGACCCTTGAATAAATAAAACAAACGGGGTGAGCTAAATAAAACCGTTTAATATGACTCCACTCCATCAAGAAGCAAGAGGGGCATATAATTTTACGACATTACGACACACTCTTTCAACTGTGCTTACCCCAACCCTTCACCAACAACCGGTGGTCTATGGCGCCAAATCAAATAAACAAGTTGCTGCATCACAATTGTGAGTCTTGAAACGGGAATACCTACCATTAAATATATGTTTTTCTTCAAGCGTATAATAATATCTATATTCTTTTCGGCAACACAGATGGTAGAAATAACCTATTCTTTTACTAGTAACATAATGAACGCTCTCATTATTGTACTAGTAACAAAATAATGAGAAACGATAGCAAATGGGCGTTGTAACCAAGTAGACAGGAACTGTCATTTAATTTTTATTTAATTTGATGTTTGTCAGTTTTGAAAAGTGTATTGTAAAAATGTCTCAAGAAGAAGAATTTCAATGTACACCTCCGGAATTAGTCGAAATAGCTAATTCCACTATTGAAACACTAATTCCGACGAAGTCACGAAAAGTATATGATTTTGCTTATGAAAAATTTATAAAATGGTGCAAAGAAAATAGTGTACGAAGATACACAGAAAATGTTATGCTTGCGTATTTTACGTATTTGTCAAGAAAATTTAAAAGTTCGACACTATGGGCACAATATTCAATGATTAAAGCTCAATTAAACATCAAACATAATGTAAAAATGGAAAATTATACCAAATTAGCTGCATTTTTAAAGCGACAAGGAGAAAATTATACCCCGAAAAAATCAAAAGTATTATCAAAAGACCAATTTGATAAATTTCTTCAGGATGCACCGAATAATGTTTATTTAGCAACAAAAGTACGTACTTTCTTATTTTTTTAATATTATTTCACTTATTAAATCGTTGGCAATAATATCCTTTAGAAGATTAATATTCAAATTGACAACAATTAACGTATTTCGAACTTAAAATGTATATACCTCGATAGCTCAGCGGTTGAGGTTTTGTCTTGCATCTCGGAGGTTTGCGGTTTGAATCTCAACGGTGGCGAATTTTGTTTACTTATTTCAATGTTTGTTTTTAGGTTGTATTAATATTTGGAGTCACAGGAGCCTGTAGATGCGATGAACTCGTTCATTTGAAGTACAGCGAAATCCAAGATATAGGAAATTTAATTTTAGTAAATATCACAAAAAACAAAAAACGATCATTTACTATACTTGGCGATTTTTATTTGAGCTTGGTCAGACAGTATACGGCACTTCGTCCGGATGATATGGATCTGCAGCGATTTTTTATTAAATATCAAAACGGTAAATGTCACCGTGTGGTAATGGGTATACATAAAATTTCAAACGTTCCAAAAGACGTTGCTATGTTTTTGAAATTAACAAATCCTCATGAATATACGGGACATTGCCTTCGTAGGACTATTTTAGTTGACAACGGAGGGGACATTACCGCTTTAAAACGACATGGTGGATGGAAATCCACGAGTGTTGCTGAAGGGTACTTAGAAGATTCTGTTTCCAGCAAGAAACAAACTGCACAAAAAATACTTCATTGGGAAGAACAACCAAGTACGAGTTCTGGAATCAAGAGAGATTCACGTTCAGGAAACCTTTCAAATGACAATATTTCTAACATAATAAGTATAGACAAACATCTTACTAATCATAACATGTACACCAATGACAAGATTGTGAATGTCGAAACCGAAAGCCTAAATTTAAATAACTGCAGTATACAAAACTGCACCTTCAATATTACACTTAATAAATAGGTAATGCTCATGCAAGCCATAACTGTTTTTTTCATATTTGTATTAATAAATAGTTGAGATATAAACAATGTATTCAATTTTTTTCTACTTATGAATTGCATTATCTTTACACTTGAAGAAAAAATAGTATATGTCACTCGGAGCAGAAGAACCATTATATGTTTCGCCCAGTTTGCACAGCCTCGGCTAACGCCTCGGCAGTGCAAGAATCTGGGCTCAACAATAATGGTAACCTTCTACTCCTAGTAACATAATGTACTATTGTCTTCTCTTATTACTTTTTCTCCTAGCTTTATCTATCATGATAAATATCGCATCATTTGAACTACCCCGGAAATTACCTTTCACTTTACAAGAACTAAACCCTCTATAAATAACTAAATAATCTGATGGAGAGAAATAAAAGAAAAGTCAAAGCAGGCTAAAAACGCAATGGACTCACTTAGAAAAAGTGTACAAAAAGCTCGAAAAATACGACAATACTCGACAATCAAAGCAAGACATGAATGAAGTTGGTGTAAAAGGACATACTGCTCAATCTTATACCACGTTCCAAATTTATCGTGATTTATATCTTATGTTTATAGTTTTTAATGTATACTCATTAAATGGTTGGATGACAATTTCAAGGGTGATCGGAAACAATTAACCGAGTGAATAGTGTTAAAAAAGAAATCGTTGTTGTGTTTCTTTCATTGTTAAAAATTAACACGAATTGTTTCCAAATGAATGTGTCAATCGATCTCACTTCACCATTTATATCCGCAATTTTATAATGTATGTGAAATTTGTTAGACCAGTCGATGAACTTGTCGAATGCTATTAAAAAATTTGACAAATTTCAAAAAATGTCGGTAATGTTCTTATTTTAAAAAAACTATATATAAAATGAACGAAATGTCATTAATAGTAACGCCACTGACTGATGCATTTCAAAGCGAGAATGTATGACATTATACAGCGTATGTTGTTCAAAAAGTAAAAAGATGTGGCGTTCTGAAATAGGAAGACATATCGTGTACAAGCTACTAATTATAGCAACGATTTATAAGTTTTTAAAACAGTTTATATAAAAACGATGTGTAATCAGGTCCGTTATGTCTATTTAATTAGAAAGAATGCGGCACTACGCTTCAATAAGAAGCCTTTGGGGAATAATTATCTACCAGTGAAATTTCTTGGCTTTGTAGATTTGCAACCGAATAAATTAATGTAACGATTTGAAAATTCATTTGCTATTTATACTTACAAAATCAGTTTCGACAGTATTTAGGAAGACCAGCTTTATTTTATTGCCTAAGTTATTTTTTTGAAATGCAGTTTCAAGCAACACTCAATTTTTTGTTGAAATCCATTCCCATAAGTAAATAAAGCTATCCCTAGAGGTGTTACAGAATGCATGTTGAGAATAAAAATGTATTGCTGCCTCAAATATGTAATAGTAAAAATTGAAAAGTTATATAATTACAGTTTATTAAGAAATTAAACAACTTCAAACTATCTAGGCAGGAAAAATTACGAAGAAGTTAAGTACAACAAAAAATCGAGAATTGCAGTAAATTGGAAAAACTTGATTTTAAATTTTCTGCAAAATTTTCATATTTTACTGTTTTTTCAAATTCATTTCTATCGTGTTCTAAAAATCAGTGACATAAATTCTCAGCAACGGTGTGCTATCAGGTTTTGCTTAAGACATTATCACATTGTAACTGAAATGTTTGCAAAACTTCAGCAGGCCTACGAAGACAGTGATTTGTCAAGGGCTCAGGTTTCTCCATGGCTTAAGGCATTTTCAGAAGGAAGAGAGTCGATTTAAAATAAATCACGAAGCATAACGCCCTTATCTTTAAAAACCGATTAAAATGTCGGCAAAACCCGGGATCTTGTGCGTTCAGATCGTCGGCTGACACTCAGAATGATCGAGGAAGCGTTGCATTTGGCTCACACCAGCTTTCCTAAGATGTTGATCAATGAATTGGGGATGAGAAAAAACTGCTCAAACATTTTTGACCAGTGCAAACATTTCTTTGTCTCCTCAGCCTTCTTATTTGCATTGAATTTTTCCTCTTCCTGAGCAATGATATTAGGATAGCAAAAACCGCCATCCTATTCGCATAAAATATTGAGAAAAATCAGTCTCGTTATTACTTACTTTACACGTCTCGTATTCTGCGAAAAAATTTACTTCATTTTCATTAGAGACCTTTCTTCTCATCATTGGTAGGCAGGTCTTGGTAATCTTAGTTTAGGGGGAAATAGTTTGGTTTTACTGATTGTTATGGGCATTTTTCCACCAATTTTGTTCTACTTGTGAGCCTAATTTTACATTAAGATTGCATTAACTGTACCAGGTATCCCAAAATTGAGTATGCACGACTTTTGAATTTGTAAAAATGTCAACTTTGTTAGAAGAAGCAAATGATTTTTTTGCAAACGTGTTCAGTTAGCTTCAAACTGAAAATATCAAGAAGATGATATTTTCAAACCATTCATCTTACTTTCCTGATATTCTTGAGACTGAGTCGAAGCACGAATAAGTCTAACACGTACCTCTGTGAAGATGGCAGAATCATTTCGGCAGAATCAAATAAAACCTATTACGACTTTTAGTACTCATTTTGTACTAATTTGTACCACAAAAAATAAATTTGTACCTTTACCCATTAAAGAAAAAAACATGGCGCTGCTAGCTTCATGTTAACCTAGAAAGCCCAAATTGAAAAAATTTGAAAAAAATGAAAATTAATACAGGAAATTGAAGAACTGAATTTGTACTAATTTGTACCACAAAAAAAATTAACATCAACCCCCCCCCTAATGCGATAATTTGAACAGCAAGCCCATACTTCTCCGATTTTTTCAATATTTCTTGAAAAAAGAAATATTAAAGTCGATTCTATTAGTACTAAATTTGTACTACTTTGTACCACGAAGAATATTTCAAAATCTTAAAGTCAACCCACTTAAACAACCCCTGCTTTTATAAATTGAATAGCAAGCCTATTATTCCCGAAATTTTCTAAATTTCCTGAAAAACGAAATATAAAAGTCGACTTCATTGAAACTGAATTTGTACTAATTTGTACCACAAAAAAATTAACATCAACCCCTCAAACAACCCCTATTGCGATAAATAGAACAGCAAGTCCATACTTCTCCGATCTTTTCAATATTTATTGAAAAACGAAATATTAAAGTCGATTCTATTAGCACCAAATTTGTACTAATTTGTACCACGAAGAAAATTTCAAAATATTAAAGTCAACCCACTTAAACAACCCCTGCTTTTATAAATTGAATAGCAAGCCCATACTTCTCCGATCTTTTCAATATTTCTTGAAAAACTAAATATTAAAGTCGATTCTATTAGTACTAAATTTGTATTAATTTGTACCACGAATAATATTTCAAAATATTAAAGTCAACCCACGTAAACAAACCCTGCTTTTATAAATTCAATAGCAAGCCCATTATTCCCGAACTTTTCAAAATTTCCTGAAAAACGACTTCATTGAAACTGAATTTGTACTAATTTGTACTACAAAAAAATTAACATCAACCCCCTCAAACAACCCCTATTGCGATAAATAGAACAGCAAGCCCATACTTCTCCAATTTTTTTTAATATTTCCTGAAAAACGAAATATTAAAGTCGATTCTATTAGCACTAAATTTCTACTAATTTGTACCACGAAGAAAATTTCAAAATATTAAAGTCAACCCACTTAAACAACCCCTGCTTTTATAAATTGAATAGCAAGCCCATACTTCTCCGATATTTTCAATATTTCTTGAAAAACGAAATATTCAAGTCGATTCTATTAGTACCAAATTTGTACCACGAAGAATATTTCAAAATATTAAAGTCAACCCACTTAAACAACCCCTGCTTTTATAAATTGAATAGCAAGCCCATACTTCTCCGATCTTTTCAATATTTCTTGAAAAACGAAATACTAAAGTCGACTCTGGTATTATTTTAAATGTTTCCTTAACCAGTTTTTCCTTTCTTCGAGATCGTTATATTCAATCCAATCACTGACTCTCAAACACATTGCCGTATAATGTCCCTTTGATTGTGTATTCCTCGTCATGTTATTATTGCTAGCACCCCCCCTATTTGAAATTAAAAATAAATTGATGTATATTTTAGGACTAATTTTTAACGCAAAAATTTGAATTTGTACCCCAAAAATTAGAATTTGTACCTCCTCAATTCTTCTGAAATCCCGCTATTTAATGTGGGGGTGATAGTTTGAGCTCAAGCTAGCACCCCACCTTTACACAATCAAATTTACATAGCATACATTGAAACTTTGAATTTAAGACTAATTTGTACCCAAAAAATAGAATTTTTACCCACCAGTTTTCCCTGTAAAAGGCTTTTATAAAAACAAATAACAGTGTTCAAGATCATAAAATCTTGAATTTTATTGTTTACGATACTTTTAAAATATGTAAGATATTTGTATGCTTCTTTTCGTCATTGTATATATTTAAAGCGTAAATTCATTTTAGTTGCTAGCGTTGTAAAGATATGTTTCAGAATTGATAAGATCTTTTATATTGTTGTAAATTCAAAGGATAGTTTCATTTTATTTTAAATTTTTGTTAAATACCTTTAAAATATCACGTTTTGCAACAATAATTGTAAATAGTTTTGTTTGGGCATTGAAATAGGACATTTTTGAAAATAGACATCTTGTCGCATTGTGTTTGGAATCCTATAGTTGAGAAGTTAGGAAAATGTCACGTTTCACTCTATTATCTATTGTATTGTAAAAACCCTAAATTTAGTGTCACTTCTGCGTAAATTTTATGGTCGGTTTGAATAACCTTTCTGAGTAAAAAGTTTACAATTGCTATTGGAGTATTCAATAGAAATATCTATTGTAGGCACCCATTGTTGATTCTTGTCAATAAACCCGACGAGTCCAATGATACTGGCCAATAGGAAATATTTATTTTCGTTTGGTCAACCCAATCCACGTGTAAACACGCCCCTTGCAGATTTCTATTTAACACGTCTCACAACGTGAAGAAATCAGGTTTCTCACTCGACGCTAGTTTTACAATCATCGAATCGAGCTCAACGCTCAACATCAAAGTTAGGTTTTTACACTCATCTAAGCGAGTTCAATACTCTCGATAACAAAGTTTTACACTCATCGACGCGAGTTTTACACACTCATCTAATCGAGCTCAACGCTCAATAACAAGTTCTTATACTCATGGAAACGAGTTCAACACACAATAACAAAGTTAGTTTTAATATTCATCAAATCGAAACATAAAGTGTCTTCCGATCTGAAACCACCGAAGTTCAGCATTCACAACTTTGTACCATTTTGTAAATTTGTATATAATAAATCATTAATTTTGACATTAATTTTGTCAAATTAAGATTATTTATCTAGTTGAATGTTTACGCCAGTTGACGAAGTTCAGCTAGAAATATAATCAAAAACAAACAGTATGGCTTTAAACTTTGAATTTAGGACTAATTTGTACCCAAAAACGTTTTTTAATTATTATGTTATTTGTTTATAAAATAAAATAAATTAGACCACGTGTTTTATTAATTTCCAAGTAAATCATTAAAAAATTTGAAAGTAACTAAATAATGTTAATTTGAGATTATAGGACTAATTTGTACCCATACAATTTTCCCTGAAAAAGGCTTTTTAAAGTACCTAGTGTCTTCACCTCACAGCAGTCGTTCTGATGTAAGTTAAAAATGGATCAAAATCTAAATAAACTGTTACATGAAGTGTTTCATGAAACCTTGTCGCCTACCTACTTCCCAATCATTTTTGTTTTGATATTATGTATTGTTTTGCCTCTAATAATAAATATATTGTTATAATTACAATTAGAAATCCATATTTTAGGTCATAGATACATACTCTTATTTTCAATGAGGTCTTTTGAGGTAATCACAGCAATTCTTTGAGGAGACTAATAAGTTTTCTTTCCCTTCTGCAGGTGCGTGATAAGGCGCAAATAGTTCTAAGCAGTTAGAAGATAAGAATGGCATCATACTCGGGTGTTATCACTTTTTTGACTACTTGGCGGCTTAGTAAAGATTGAACAACATTTTTATGTTACACTGTAGTAAAAACCGATAGGAGTCAGTGCGGCGATGTTTTTGTTTTTCAGATATTACACGTCTGATGTCTGATCTACCAGCTCCTATTGACCTTTTGCTGATTGATGCCTTTATTTAATAATTCTTAATATTTTTTCCAGTTGTTGGAAAAATTTCAGCATGGATTTTTTGGAGTAATTAAGCAGTGCTCAAAACGCCAAAAGGGCTTATTTTCATTTTTGGTACTTCAGTCTAAATCTGTGTATAAAATATTTTGTGGTACAAATTCAGTTTTAATGGAATCTACTTTTATATTTCGTTTTTCAAGAATTTATAAAAAGATCGGTGGATAATGGGCTTGCCATACAACTTATTGAAGCAGGGGTTGTTTAACTTTAATATTTTGAAATATTTTTTGTGGTACAAATTCAGTTTTAATATAATCTACTTTATTATTTCCTTTTTCAAGAAATTCTGAAAATATCGAAAGAAATGGGCTTGCTATTCAATTTATCAAAGCAGGGGTTGTTTAAGTGAGTTTACTATAATATATTGGAAAATTTTTCATGGTACTTAGTACACATTTAGTACTAATAGACTCGACTTTAATATTTTATTATTCAGAAAATAATGGAAAGATCGGAGAAGAATGGGCTTACTATTCAATGTATCGATCAGGGGTTGTTTGAGGGGGTTGACGTTAATTTTTTTTGTGGTACAAATTAGTACAAATTCAGTTTCAATGGAGTCGACTTTTATATTTCGTTTTTCAGGAAATTTTGAAAAGTTCGGGGATAATGGGCTTGCTATTCAATTTATAAAAGCAGGGGTTGTTTAAGTGGGTTGACTTAAATATTTTGAAATATTCTTCGTGGTACAAATTAGTACAAATTTAGTACTAATAGAATCGACTTTAATATTTCGTTTTTCAAGAAATGTTGAAAAGATCGGAGAAGTATGGGCTTGCTATTCAATTTATAAAAGCAGGGGTTGTTTAAGTGAGTTGACATTAATATTTTGAAATATCCTTCGTGGTACAAATTAGTACAAATTTAGTACTAATAAAATCGACTTTAATATTTCGTTTTCCAAGAAATATTAAAAAGATCGGAGAAGTATGGGCTTGCTGTTCAATTTATCGCAATAGGGGTTGTTTGAGGGGGTTGATGTTAATTTTTTTTGTGGTACAAATTAGTACAAATTCAGTTCTTTAATTTCCTGTAATACTTTTCATTTTTTAATTTTTTTTTTAATTTGGGCTTTCTAGGTTAACATGAAGCTAGCAGCGCCATGTTTTTTTCGTTAATGGGTAAAGGTACAAAATTATTTTTTGTGGTACAAATTAGTACAAAATGAATACTATAAATCGTAATAGGTTTTATTTGATTCTGCCGAAATGGTTCTGCCACCTTCACACAGGTCTAACACGAAGGATTCCGTTCCGATACAACCTGCCATATTTTTTGACACCCTGCTTCTTTTCAGGGATATTTAATTGAAAATTGTTGGGAATCTTCATCGGGTTTCAATATACGAAAACAACACGTCAGTAAAGCTAGCACCCCCACTTTTTCAAATTTAAAAAACAGTTATGTGTAATTTAGGACTAATTGGTACCCAAAAAATTAGAATTTGTACCCACTTAGTTTTTCTGAAAAATCACTATTTAAAGTGGGGGTGCTAGCTTGAGCTCAAGCTAACATTGACAAAATCAAAATTTATTGACATAAATCTAAACTTTGAATTAAGGACTAATTTGTACCCGAAAGATAATAATTTGTACCCACTCAGTTTTTCTGAAAAACCGTTATTTAAAGTGGGGGTGCTAGTTTAAGCTCAAGCTAGCACCCCCTCTTTTACAAAATCAAATTTTAACAGCATACCTTTAAACTTTGAATTTAGGACTAATATGTACCCAAGAGCGTTTTTTCATTATTATATCATTTTGTTTATAAAAGATGATAGTAAATTATACCACGTGTTTTATTAATTTCCAAGTGAATCGTTAAATAATTTGAAATTATCAAAGAAAATTAAATATTATTAATTTTCGAATATAGGACTAATTTGTACCCAAAAAATTAAGATTTGTACCCACACAGTTTTTCCTGTAAAAGGAGTTTTAATGTGGGAGTGCTGGCTTGAACACGTCCACCGTTTTATTAATTTCCAAGTATATCGTTAAAGAATGTGAAATTACCAAAAGTAACTAAATATTATCGAATATAGGACCAATTTGTATTTGTATTCACACTGTTTTCCCTAAAAACGGCTTTTAATGTGCTTTACCTCACAGCAGTTCAAAATGGACGGCAAACTAGACAAACTCTAAAGGCGGGTATCCATTTGTTGCCAAATCACGTATCGTATCAACGTATCGTATCAGCGTATAGTTTCATTTTGGTACGATACGCTGCAACGAGTCAGTTTTTTTTTCAGCCCAGATTCACTGCGTATCTGTGTATCAATTGCGCGAACGGGAGGGATACGTCGTGCGGACGTGTTGCTAGTTTGACTTATTTGGTGGAAGCATCTCAGGTTGATAACTACAAAATAGTTCTCTCAGCATCTCTGCAATGAATGGACCTCAGCAAGCGGCAGCCGCGTATATTTTTATTCACTATGCTCTGCAGCAAGAGAAGAAAAGACGCAAACCACCGCGTTGGTGGATGTCAAAGTTGTACGCCAGCAGGGAGCAATATAGTGGAACAAGTTTAATGGCTGACCTGAAGTTCCAAGCTGTTAGCGGCATGTACAAGAACTTCACTAGAATGCATCCTACTGATTTTGAATTTTTGTTGTCATCGATTGAGCCAATAATTGCTAAACAAGATACTACATTTCGAAAAGCAATTCCCGCTCAAGAAAGATTGGCTCTAACTTTACGCTTTTTGGCCACTGGCGATTCCTACTCCAGCCTTCAGTATCTATTTAAAATCGCAAAGCAAACCATCAGTAAGATTGTTCCAGAGGTGTGCGGGGCTATTGTGGAAGTATTGAAAGACTACATTCAGGTAAGTTGAATTTATTTTTATTTACAAGCGACTTTACAACTGTTGTAATGCTTCATCAAGTGGCAATGTATATGAAGGAGTATTAATTAAAAACGCCGATGTTGTTGGGCTTTGAATACCAGATTCTTCGCCATAGTCATTCGAGGCTTGATGTGTGTGGGTGGATTGATTTGATTTTTGCGATTGATCTTGAAATTGGTATTGATTTTGAGACTGCGAATGATTTGATGATTGCCATGGAGACTGAGAGGAGGAGCTGGATAAAGAAGAGTGCGGAGAAGTGTATGTGTGAGAAGTAGGTGGGTTGGTATAGTGTACATGGTCCGGTAAAACGCTTACTCTGTTATTATAATAACCTCTGTTCGCCCGAAGGAAAATATTTAAAATGTCACTTTGAATTGCACATCGAACATCATCATTATAAAGTCGCAGCTTAGAGGCAATTAAGTTACCAAAGTGGTAACTATCGTCTAATATTGGCGTGCTTGATGTTGACGTTAATATCTCTAAAGCCTTGTCGAGGCGTTCATCTGTTGTAGTTTTCTGACGTTTCTTTTTTTGAGAACTAGTGGGTGTTGGTGGTTGTACGCGTTTTGTAGCTGCTGAGGCCTTTGTACTTATTTGGGAATTTTCATTGGTTCTAACTGGTCCGGGGCGGTTTGTACTTGCTACGGAGTCCATACTGTCTTCGAAATTCTCTTCCGCTGGTATTTCCACATCCTCTATCTCTTCATTCGCTGTTACTTCTTCTTCTTCTAGGTTGTCCTGGGTATTTGCAGGCATCGCCTCAGCAGTGTTTCGGATATTAAGAAAACCACTGCTATTAGAACCAGAAAAGGCGTCACTTATAGTTATGACAGTTGTTCTGCTACATAACTTTTTACGTAGAAGACCGCAGTCGGTTCATATTTACACTCCCAATGGAACATTTGATTCTGAAGAAGAAGGTGTCACTACAGAAGGAGCCTGGAGAAGAGATGTTGATGGTATTACTTCACTCCTCCCGTTGAGAAGAATTGCACGTAGAACAAAATCTACTCTGTCAAATATAAGAGACGAACTGGCAGAATACTTTACAAATGATGGCGAAGTACCGTGGCAACATAAATATGCCTAACCTAAATACTTATAACTTAACCCACAAATAATTGCAGACACTATGCTTAATTTATATTTAAATAAATATTTGTACTTGTGTTAAGAAATGTTGGTAGCATACCCTGTCAAAATTTAACTAATAAAATTGGCCAAGAAATAAAAATTTAACATAAAACCTTTAAAAAAGGATGCTACTTTCATTTTACCCACAGTGTACAATAAGAAAAAATGTACTTACTGTACTCATTGTAGATCTCGGCTTGTTTTTGTCCCATAAAAATTTCATACTTTGAAAGGCAAACCATGAGCTTTTGTAAACTTCTGCTGTTCCTAAAAAAAAATAAAACTAATTATACCGGGTGGAAACGTTAAACGGGCACCGCGCTCTCACGTCTGTATTATTACATTTAATTGAAAAGTAAATATGCTGACTATGATTTGCACCATTCGATAGCTGCGAAAAAATCATACAAGTCAGCATATTTACTTTTCAATTTAATGTAATAATACAGACGTGAGAGCGCGGTGCCCGTTTAACGTTTCCACCCGGTATAAACTCATTTAATTAAGGTTTGTTTTAAAAAAAATTAAAGTAAATTTTCGGTACCTACCTTTTCCAGTGCCGGTGGTCTTCGTCATTTTCATTTTCTCTCTCCTAAGTGCTGCCAAAAGATATTCCATTTTTTTCTTGCATTCATCAACCGACCTATTCACTTCTTTTGCGATTTCCTCCCAAGCATCTTGTTTTAGAATTTTATTATAATGATCTCGATGTTTCGGGTCCCAAAGTAGTTCATATTTACGGTAAATTTCTATAAAGTTTATTACTTCTTCTTTATTCCACTCCATAATATTATTTTTTAATATTAAAAATAAAACAATAGTACCATCCCCAGTGGAATTCAGACGACTACTGACTAGTGACTGCACACAAAATATATTTTGTTTTATCATTTTTAAAGCGAATATGCAACGACTGGTTGTGTCAAAAAAACGTCCGTCCACACTGTGACTGTCTCGTATCGTATCATTTCTTTGATGTGTCGGCGAAAAACCGAAAATTGAGCGATCAAGTCCGTTGCGTTTCTATTTATCCATTTTGATACGTTACTATGCAACGGTTTCCTGTCTCCACTGATACGCAACGATGACACGATACGTGATTTGGCAACAAATGGATACCCGCCTTTAGATGAAGTGTTTTATGAAACATGGCACATACCTAACCAGGTACTTCCCAGAAATGTTTGTTTTCATATATTATATATTGTTCTATCTCTAATAAAATACTATATTAATATAATTTCATATTTGTTATAGACACCATAACTCTTATTTTTATTTTCAGTGAGATTTTTTGTGATAACTGCGGCGATTCTTTGACGAGACAAAAAAATTCCCAAGTGCACGTGCGTATATAGTGGTTAAAAGAATGATTATACCATAGTGTTGTCACTTTTTTTGACTGCTTGGCGGTTTAGTAAAGATGTGCAATATCACGTCAGACTTTCCTTTCTAATGGCCTAAACAATTTTAAAACATGTTTTTGTTACCCTCGCAAATACCGAAAGGTGATATTTTTTGTTTTTTTGATGATATGCGTCTTTTATCTACCACTCCTATTTCTGATTCATAATAATTCTCTATTGGTACAAACAATTTTAGAAGGCATTTTGAGCAGAGGTCGAGAACTATCGATAGCCGTACCATCGATAGTTATCGATAGTTTTTTCTAAACCATCGATAATTATCGATAGTTTTAGTAATTTTAAATAATTTACGAGTACCTACAGGTTATATGTAATGTTATGCTAACTTTATTTAAAAAAAATTAAAATAATGAAACATTTTTATTTAAAAAAAGGATCATATCCACATTTTTTGACTTTAACCGAGTTCTTCTCTGCTCGATGATTTTACCAGCTGTGCTAAATACCCTCTCACTTTCAGCGGAGGTGGCTGGGATACAAAAGAATTTCCGCGCGCACTCATTAATAGTCATTTCTACACCTACAACCTAAAAATATTTCAAATAAATCAAACTGTATGGTATTTCTAATTTAATTTTACCATCTTAGTCACAAATTGTGCATTTATAGAATGTACCTAATCAGAGCTGGAGCGCTTCTGACACAAATGTTGGTAATTATCTTAGAAATTAATAATTTAATTTACCTTCCAGAACAGTAGTGGATCTGTTTTCTCAGTGGCATTGGCTCGTTCCATATACTGACGTTTGCTTATTATAATGTCTGCTTTTAATGACTTCTCTTTTGCATTTAGTCGATCTTTTAAAAACCCAAACAAAGTCAACTTGCTTGATCCGGATGAATCTGTTTGCTGAATTGCAACTCCACTGCTGCTTTGGTTTTCCTGTTCCTGGACATCAGACACTTTCTTCATTAGGCTAAACATTTCTTGTTCGAGTAATGTACTTGCAGAATTGGCATTTTCTGCACATCTAAAGCCCTCCTTCTTGAACCTAGGATCCAGTATTGTACCTAATTTAGTTACTGTCCGTGCTTTGTATGGAAACAACCTTGTTTTCACAGCTTCTATTAAATTTGAACACAATGTTTTTCCCTCTTCTGTCTTTAGTTCCACCAACGTGCTGTTCAATATGTAAATATTCCATATGTTAATGGAATAATTAAAGAAAGGGTTACGTAAGAATTACCTAAAAAAATAGAGAAGTTAGTAAATTACTACAAAAAATTAACCTTTTTTAAGTACCTTGAATATCTTTCGTTGCCTTTTCAAAACAAGCGAGTACCTTTTCAATGTCTTTTAATACATTGCACTCTTCCAATGAAAGAGGCACAGGTGCCTTTTTAAGATGCAATAAGGCCCTATTAAGGGATTCACTTGTTTGGTTTATGCGTTGTACCATGTAAAAGACACTGTTCCACCTAGTAGGAACTTCCTGTAGTAATTTTAGGGGACCTCTTTGTTCAGTTTCAGCACTGGTTTGTTCTTGTTCTTTTTTGAACGCTTCCATTGCCACATAGCTACTTTTGAAGTAAGTCACTGTACTTTTCACCTTTTTCAAAATATTATCCACACATGGTAAAGAGTCTTGTACCACCAAATTGATTACATGTGCAAAGCAAGGCATGTGCCGTTTTTTTAAAAGACTATACGTTTTGACCATGTTTGCTGCACTGTCTGTCGCAATGCAAACTATTTTATTCTCAATATGCCATTCGATAAAAATTTCATTTAAGGCTTTTGACAGATTTTCTGCTGTGTGATTTGTTTCCTTCAGTGGTTTTGTACATAAGACAGCTGATTTTAGACACCATGAGCAATCAACATAGTGACATGTTACAGTCAAGTAGGACTCTGTGGCTAAAGATGTCCATGCGTCAAAAGTAATTGCTACATACTCTGTTTTTTGAAGTTCTAATTTTAATTTACTGGAAATTTCCCTGTAACACATTTTTTTGCTACGTGTAAATGTACTTGGTAATTCAAACCTAGGGTCTAACAAATTAACAAATTTTCTAAACCCATCATCTTTTACAATTGAAAAAGGTTATAGGTCTAGAATAATCATCTCTAATAATGCATTATCAATTTGTTTTTTCCTTTGGGATGAACTGTCATACAAAATTAGCTTTTTAAAGAAGCTTGTTAATTGGCCTGAGCTTC
This sequence comes from Galeruca laticollis, assembly GCA_963921935.1. Classification (NCBI taxonomy): domain Eukaryota; kingdom Metazoa; phylum Arthropoda; class Insecta; order Coleoptera; family Chrysomelidae; genus Galeruca; species Galeruca laticollis. The sequence continues at coordinate 75,393,956 of OY998175.1, forward strand.
CAGTGCTTCCACCACTTGCAAATAAACTGGAAGTAGATCGTTGTTGCTCCTCATCCTCATCACCTATGTTTGATGGATTAATCTGCTGGGACGATGTTGAATGGAACTTATGGAACCGTTTCAGATGATCTGACAGATTTGTTGTGTTCCCACTCGTTTTGTACTCTTTCCCACATGTGGTACATTTGGCAAATTTTCTGTCACTTGACCTGGTAAAATATTTCCAGACTGCGGAAATTTTATTTCTTTTAACAGATTTTTTACTCGCCTCTGTAGTTTTCATCTGGCTTAATCCCTATCAGAGTCCTCGCTTTTATAATTTAGAGAATGTGATGGTCTTGATCTTTCATGTGATTCCAATTCGTAGCCGTCGGTGTTTAAAAATATTTTATTGTTTAAATTGTTTTGAAACCATTTATGTATATATCGAAATGTAAACACAATTAGTACAATACCTTTTGATATGTTTTTACTACTGCCAGGTTTTGATATTAAAAATCTATCCATTTTACAAACACAGGAACAGTAAAAGTAACGTACGCAAAAACAAAAACTAACTAGTGAGATAAGTGAGTGGAACGTAAACACAGGAGAAGTAAAAGTTTATTTCATTAAAAAACAAGTGAGGTGACATGTGACTGTGACAGGACAGACAGGTGACGGTTAGTGAGAGGTTGTTAAAATGTTAAAACACAAACTATGCCAGACAACGACAAAGTCGGATATAAAACACGAAAACAGATACTTCGTCTTCTTTTTTCCTCCTTTGATCAATTGTTCATATCAAAACATGTTTCGATATGGTGTGTGTCCGCGCATATACCACTATCGAATACTATCGATAACTTTTCGAAACTATCGATTGTGTTAGATAGTCATAAACATCGATAACTATCGATAATTCTCGACCTCTGATTTTTAGGAGTATTTAAGCACAGTTAGTAAAATATGGTAAAACATGAGTATACAAATTAGACCTATACTCGAAAATTAATCTTTTAACGATTCACTTGGAAATTAATAAAACAGGTGGTCTAATTTACTATCATCTTTTATAACCACAATGATATACTTAATAATGAAAAAATGATTTTGAGTACAAATTAGTCCTTAATTCAAAGTTTAAAGGTAAGCTGTTGAAATTTGATTTTGTAAAGGTGGAGGTGTTCAAGCCAGCACTGCCACATTAAAACTCCTTTTACAGGGAAAACTGTGTGGGTACAAAGTTTAATTTTTTGGGTAGAAATTAGTCCTATATTGGAAAATTAATAATATTTAGTTATCTCTGATAATTTCTTAGACATTAATAAAACACGTGATTTAATTTTCTATCATCTTTTATAAACAAAACGATATGATAATTAAAAAACGCTTTTGGTTACAAATTAGTCCTAAATGCAAAGTTTAAAGGTATGCTGTTGAAATTGGATTTTTAAAGGTGGACGTGTTCAAGCCAGCACTCCCACGTTAAAACTCCTTTTACAGGGAAAACTGTGTGGATACAAAGTTTAATTTTTTGGGTAGAAATTAGTCCTATATTGGAAAATTAATAATATTTAATTATCTTTGATAATTTCTTAGACATTAATAAAACACGAGGTTTAATTTACTATAATCTTTTATAAACAAAATGATATGATAATGAAAAAACGCTTTTGGTTACAAATTAGTCCTAAATGCAAAGTTTAAAGGTATGCTGTTGAAATTGGATTTTATAAAGGTGGATATATTCAAGCCAGCACTCCTACATTAAAACTCCTTTTACAGGGAGACCAGTGTGGGTACAAATTTTAATGTTTTGGGTACAAATTAGTCCTATATTCGAAAATTAATAATATTTAGTTATCTTTGATAATTTCTTGTAAATGTATAAAACACGTGGTCTAATTTACTATCATCTTTAATAAACAAAATTATATGATAATTAAAAAACGCTTTTGGTTACAAATTAGTCCTATATTGGAAAATTAATAATATTAAGTTATCTTTGATAATTTCTTAGACATTAATAAAACACGTGGTTTAATTTACTATAATCTTTTATAAACAAAATGATATGAAAATGAAAAAACGCTTTTGATTACAAATTAGTCATAAATGCAAAGTTTAAAGGTATGCTGTTGAAATTGGATTTTATAAAGGTGGATATATTCAAGCCAGCACTCCTACATTAAAACTCCTTTTACAGGGAGACCAGTGTGGGTACAAATTTTAATGTTTTGGGTACAAATTAGTCCTATATTCGAAAATTAATAATATTTAGTTATCTTTAATAATTTCTTGGAAATGAATAAAACACGTGGTCTAATTTACTATCATCTTTAATAAACAAAATGATATGATACTTAAAAAACGCTTTTGGTTACAAATTAGTCCTAAATGCAAAGTTTAAAGGTAAGCTGTTGAAATTGGATTTTTAATGTTGGACGTGTTCAAGCCAGCAATCCCACATTAAAACTCCTTTTACAGGGAAAACTGTGTGGGTACAAATTTTAATTTTTCGAGTACAAATTAGTACTATATTCGAAAATTAATAATATTTAGTTATCTTTGATAATATCAAATATTTTAAGGATTTACTTGGAAATTAATAAAACACGTGGTCTAATTTACTATCATCTTTTATAAACAAAATGATATAATAATGGAAAAACGCTTTTGGGTACATATTAGTCCTAAATTCAATTTTTAAAGGTATGCTGTTAAAATTTGATTTTGTAAAAGTGGGGGTGCTAGCTTGAGCTTAAACTAGCACCCCCACTATAAATAGCGGTTTTTCAGAAAAACTGAGTGGGTACAAATTAGTCCTTAATTCAAAGTTTAGATTTATGCCAATAAAATTTGATTTTGTCAATGTGGGGGTGTTAGCTTGAGCTCAAGCTAGCATCCCCACTTTAAATAGTGATTTTTCAGAAAAACTAAGTGGGTACAAATTAGTCCTAAATTAGTTCTAAATTACATATAAGTTTTTTTTCAAATTTGAAAAAGTGGGGGTGCTAGCTTTACTGACGTCATGTTTCCAAATGAGACAAATTGCAGAAAACAATCAATTTGTCTTTGACGACTTCGTGCATGTTCATCGATGTCAGTGTCTCATCAGTTTTTTGTTTCAATTTTAACTGTTATTCTAGTTTTCAAACATGTTCCAAAAAAACTGGATATAATTATGCAGAAAATAAAATAAAAAATTTAAATCTATGTACCATTTTCCAATGTATTTGTAGATTTGATCAAAGTCTACTGCGTAGACAATTGAATAATGGTGGAAAAAATCGACTATAAATATGAAAGGGTTCTACAAAAATTTTCTGTTTATTGTACCAGATTGCGATGGAGATTAATCTGACATAGAAATCGAAATCAGCGAAAAGGTCAGGGTCACCATTTTCTAATACAAAACGAGTATATTATGCATAACATGATTTTTCAGATAAATTAACTCGGAAGTTTAATGAATTATTAAGATATGTTCTTCCTCATAAATAGAAACACCTGCACTTATATTCACCAGATCTGTAAGGTTTTTGAAAACACCTACAAGCTGGTACTTAAAATCCAAGTACCTGTCTTAATTTATTTCAAATTATTCTGTTTATTATGTTATACAGTGCATTTCAATGGAAACTATCCACCTTGAAAAACTGCAAACACGAGACTTTTATGGAAAAATGTAAAAATAGGTCAAAAATTATTTGAAGGGGTATGTCTGGTTACGTACATATACTCTTTGTAACATTTACTAGATTTCTAAAATGTATAATACTGGAGGTATAAAATGAATCGTTTTGGAGATAAAATTTTAATTGAGATTTTAGCAACGACAATAATGAACGCCGTCCCCACAGCTCGTGGTCTAGTGGCCGACACACTCTCTCACCTCGTTCCTTCATTTTACGGCTACAATTATACCGTAACAAGTAGCGCGGGCAACCGCGTCCACTTTGCCTTCACTCCAAACGTCAAAATTAAGTCATGGACTTCGTAATCGGGACCGTGAATTGACTAGGTCTAGCCAGGAAGCGACATCTTCTTAAACACCTTTTGCACACCCAAAACATTCAAATTCTTTCACTCACTGACACTCTGTTAAAAAAAACCTCGCTTCACTAGCTATACCACTTTCCACTTAGACAGGAACTTCTACTGTCACGGCAACGGACTTCTCGTCCGCAACGGACTCCCCGCGTCACCACACCCTCTCCCCGTACTTCTGTCTCAACAGAACCTGGACTGCATAGCCATCGACATATCGTGGGATAATACCACGACGACTTTCTTTTCTTATTACAAACACCCCAACCAACCATTATCAATCGACCTCCTCGAATATGCATCCTCTCTGCCACGAGCCATAATAATGGGTGACTTAAACTCACGAAACATCCTTTTCGGTGATACACACACCAACCCCAACGGCAGATTACTCGCCGACCAACTTGTCTCACTTCCCATCTCGCGGATTAGAAACAATAATCCAACCCTAATAAGTCACCTCGGCTCCTTCATAGTTGATCATATAATCTGCACTGACAGATTATACACACGCATGGACGACGAGTGCTTTATAGGCGACCCTATCACATCAGACCACGTTCCACTACTGGTCAAAACCACATTAAATAATCCAATACCTCCACCGTCAACGAATTTTACATTTCGCGATTTCAAAAAAGCCGATTGGAATTCCTTCGCAAACCACGTCTCAACTAATTTACCACCACCCATCATTCATCAGAATACTGATGACATAGATAATCACGCAGAAGAATTCCAATCCCTCTTAGTCGATGCACAAGACATCGCCGTTCCACTCACCACCGTACACACCAGCTACCACGCACTTCCGCAAAGAATTCTAAATTCGTCAGAAAAGACAGTTATACAGGTTATACGTCCGCACTCGAGACCCCGCCGTCAAAACACAATGGAACCGTCTCAACGCCCAGGTTCGGCAAGAAATCAATGCTGAAAAGCAGAGAAAATGGAAGGCCGAAACAGCCGGACTGGACTTCAGACAAGGACGCGTGCTTTGGCAAAAGTTCAACCGCCTCGTCGGCCTCAAGAGAAAGGTTGAATCACATCTCGAAGTGCAAGGACAGAAGATCTACACATCCGAAGACAAAGCCACCGCCTTCAAAGATAACCTACAAACTGTCTTTTCACCCCCTGACAATCCAAGATTTCTTCGAGGCTTTGCCATCGAAACCGATCACCTAACCCGCAATATAACACGAAGCCCACATGTCCATATTCCGCTAAATGAGAACTCCCCACTTCTAAAACCCTTCACAATCGAAGGAGTTCAGCTGGCGTGCCGAGCGGGGAAAAACAGTGCCCCAGGGCACGACGGAATCTCGAGACAGGCACTAAAAAACCTGCCGGAAGAGACTTTTCCACCGCTCTGCGCCCTGCTGAACGCCTGCCTGGCATTTTCTTACTTTCCTCGTTGTTGGAAATCAGCCCACATAGTTCTCATCCCCAAACCCGGCAAAGACCCCACAAAGCCTGAATCATACCGACCCATCTCACTAATCAGCATCCTAGGTAAAGTCCTTGAACGATTGTTGAAGGAAAGAATCTGGGACTTCTGCACCGAAAACAATATAATTCCGGCATTTCAATTCGGATTCAGGCCGGGCCACTCTTGTCAGAACGCCACCACCAACCTTCAAACAATCGTCACCCGAGCTTTAAATCAACGACGCTGTTCTGCCGCCATCCTCATGGACGTTCAGAAGGCCTTCGATCAAGTCTGGCACGCCGGACTAGTGAGAAAGCTACTGAGCATTCGACTGCCAAACCAAATCGTCAAATTATTATACTCCTATCTCACTGACCGATCGATCAGCGTCAAAGTTGGTTATAGCATATCCGACTCTTTTACACCCCTAACTGGCGTTCCGCAGGGCTCGATACTCGCTCCTCTATTATACATAATTTATACGTATGATACACCTGTCCCACCACATTCCCGTGACTACATTCAACTATATGCGGATGATACCGTACTAATCATTTCAGCCACAGATATTCGCTCTCTCAATATTCGATCCCAAAATCTTCTGACCCAATTTTCCAATTGGTGCAGGAAATGGCGGGTGACTCTCAACCCTCAAAAAACACAAGCCATCGTCTTCCAACACCCTGATAACATGAGCGAACGACTTCTTCCTACAAACTTCCGCCTAGTGCTCTGGGATGATCGACTCGAAATCCGTAGGGAAGTCGTCTATTTGGGAGTGAAATTCACTTACACTCTCAACTGGACGCCTGACCTAATGGACACTTTAAACAAAGTCTGACGGAGAGTTAATCTTCTCAAGGCGCTCGGCGGCACATTCGGACGCACACACCCTACCACCTTACTTCATACGTATAAAACATATATCCGTCCAATAATCGACTATAGAGCAAACGTCTACTGCACCCTTCCCAACCATCTTGTCAAAAGACTACGAACTTGCGAGCAGTTAATCTTGAGATACTGCCAATACAAAGCACCATACTCCCCCAGCGCCACTGTCTATGTCAATACCGACATCGAGCCAATTCCTCAACGTCTCAATAACTTACAAGCCCGATACGTTAATCGTACAATCGAATCGGGCAATGAAATCCTGACAAACACTCTACGCACTCCGTGGGTCGCCAATAGACGACCCCTCGGCAGAAAACCCAAGAGGAAGCTCCCCTTTCCTCCTCTACGCTTGTTGGCCACTGCCTACGAAGACCTACCAGACGAATATACTAACTACCTAGACGAATCCCCAATTTCAATTCGTTAATTTGAATACAAACCTCACTATAACTCGCATTATCTTCTGACCATAACAATTTCCGCCCTACATTTCACCCAGCACCTAAAACACTATTTCTTAGATAATCAGCCTATACTCAATAACCATCATTTCAAAACTCTCACTAATTTGTTCAACACTGTACTTTTCACTTTTTTTCATTTTCCCCACACCACCCACGTCGGTGTTGCAAGTTTTTGCGGTTTTCCTGCATACTCTGTGAATTTATTCACTAGCCAAATATACCGACGATCGACGCACCCGCATTTTTAGATTTAAAATTATTATTATACCGCCGACCACCGTAAACAATCCCAAACCAATGAAGGCACGTCACCGCAACTTTCCATCAAATTCCAACAAAATACCAAATTCCATACACTTTTGAAAAATGTCTCCTATACACTTTTTCACATAACTAAAAACCAAAAATTATAAATCTTCAGTATTTCTAATACATCGCTCTTAAAATATCGGAGACATTTCAAAACCAGTAAATAACACCCAATTTTCATAATTTCTGACACCTAGCCAGCCCAACACATATATCTATGTATCGGTAACGATACATGGTTCGTCTTCTACACTTACAACCCCATCCTAGACACTTTTTGTCACACCATCTCCGCACACTTCTGAGCTTCGCTACTTTCAGTCATCAACCCCCGCTACACCCCAATACAACACAACCCTCCAGTTACTTTCTAGCAAAAAGCCCATCTAATTACTCTCAAACCCATACACTTTTAAGCAAAATTTTCCTAGTCACTTTTAAAAAAAATTTTACTAGACACTTTTAAACCCCTAACCCGATTTCTCGGTCAGCGGTTTAAGAAATTTGACAATTGTTTCGATATTAAATAATACCTATCTATTGTTATGTTTATTAACATCGATAATGTATAAAAATGGTAATAATGATGTTAAGTCTGTGTTTTTATTCGTTTAATCTGTTTTGTTGGCGTTGTTTCTTGAGACATAACCATCGTAACTCGAAAGTCTACCTTAATAATTTTACACATCAAATCAATTGTCATACTTACGGAAGCATTCAAAACCGTCTAATAATGACATTACTCGATGGCAAGGAGCAGGGAAGACAAGCCCTGAAAATACCCGTTTATATAATTTTATCCGCAGTTTGTTATTTTGGTATGTATTTGGATATTACATTAGCAAGAAAAAGATTATCTAAATTTAGGCAACATTTGGTATCCTAATTTTTCTTATACGTAATCAGTACTAAAATTAACAAGGCGCCGTGGCTTAGTTGGTTAAAGCGCCTGTCTAGTAAACAGGAGATCGTGAGTTCGAATCTCGCCGGGGCCTTCAATTTTTTTGAACAATAATTTTACCTATATTCTTTTAAAAAAAAAAGTACTCCACGGCGGGGAATCGAACCCCGGTCTCCCACGTGACAGGCGGGGATACTTACCACTATACTACCGAGGATTATACTTACATATTTTATATACAAGTGAAATGATAAGCTTTCGTTGTATAGTCCAACTATTAATAACCCTAAAAATGTGGGTATCGACTTTTTTTATCAAAATCCTTCATTAGTGGATATGCAATATTAACTACTTGATAGTAGTTTGTTTCTTCTTGGACTCTCCATATTCGAAGATTCGAACATTATTTTTTTAATTCCAAAAGCTTAATTTTAGTAGCGAACAGGATCTCAACACATCGAGAATAATACTTTTCTCATGGTTAGAAAGCGCAATTTTATTAATCCGATTTCCAGCAATAAATTTATAAAGACTAACCACTTTCAACAACGAACTTTTCCAACAATTGCGGGAAAGTAACTGAACATTTCCATTTTTTCAAAACGCTGAGGATTATAATCGTTTTCTTGGAAAACGTTTCCACTTGTGAAACAAATCCAACCATATTGTTATGTCTTCTTTTAATGGATTTCCACTTTTTTCTAGAACACCCTCATTCAAATCTCTGACCTTCGGCTCTCAAACTTGTCCGAGTTTGTTTCCTTTTTGTTCGTTCTGGTGGTATCCACTCTAGTATTTTCTGAGACCACTGTCGTCCTGCATTCTCTTTATATGCGCAACCGAAGTTAGTTGCCTGCTTTCAATTTCTTCAGTTATTAATCGGTTCATATCCATTTCTGTTTGAATCGTTTCGTTCCTAACTTGATCTAGCAATCTAGTATTGATCGACTGCAGATTGTTCTGAGGAAATCCATTTCGATTGCCGTTATTATTTTCTTATTTGTTTTTAATATACCCCAAACTTCTGCCCAATAAAGTTTTTTTTCCATATTTTTCGTTATATTGTTTCTAGGAAAATTACATATATGCTTCGTTTATATGATCTCATATACGTTTCCTAGTTATTCATAAGCTGTCCAATGGCGAAAACTCTATTTAGGATTTAACCTCCTACGCCTATGGATTACGCCGAAGACTAATGGGTTTTACAGTCGAATAATGATTTAGAGAAAGATAATACAGGAATACAATATATTTCTATGTTATCTTTATTAAATTTCTTCCATCTGTGTCTCAACATAGATAAAACGTTCTTCCGTTTTCGGTTTCGTATAATGTAATAGAAAATGATGTAATATTCTCCTAATAAATACAGTGACTCAGAAAGACCTTGCTATCAGCATTAATTTACTGAATGTGATTAAATGGGAAAAGTTTTTAATCCCAAAGGACAACTAAAAACGAATTCCATTATGATGATCAGTTGGTTCATGAATAGTGTTTCAGTGCTTTAATTTTTGCTCATCAAGCACGGAAAAAGTACAAAAGAGAACCTGGAATCATGTTTGTTTTCTCTCTTATTAGTCTATTATGGCTCCTTTCGATTTTTTTAATAAAATATCAGAACAAGGAAAAATAGCTCTGCACTAATATGCAACACGTTTCAACTGTTTCAAACTTACTTATCTCCAATAAATATCAAAAATGACGTCAATACAAAGCCTATGCGTAACCTCTCGAGAAAAATAGAATGCCTGGAGAAATATAGTAGGTAATCGTCTTTTACCCTATCTATATCCGACATCTCAATAATTCTTCAAAGACCCGTGCTTTTAGAAATGAACAGCAACATATTAGTATAATATACACTACAACATCCGAAAGTTTGAGATTCCTGCATTGATAGCAGTCGTGTACTAAAGTATTATTATTTCTGATTTATTTTAAACTTAAAACAGTTTAACGTTTTTTCAGTAATAGATTATCCATTCTAAATTATAGACGTGTCATTTTATATGAAAAATAATGGTCGGTAATAAAAGAAATAAACTCCACGGCGGGGAATCGAACCCCGGTCTCCCGCGTGACAGGCGGGGATACTGACCACTATACTGCCGAGGATTAAATTTATCTGTGCCCGATTCCTTTATAAGTTTCATGGGCAAATCTGTTGCCGTAATCTGCAAAACAGAGTGCGGTGAATAGAACCCCAATTCCCCGCGTGACGGACGGGGATACTGGGGGCTAATTTTTTACCCTTCCCAACGTAACGAGTACTCGCTATTCTCATAATTAAGCAATCCGTATAAGTAGTCTAGTCGACAAGATGAAATTCGTGAAAAATAAAGATAAAGTTTCTAAGAATATGTGGGATAACTCATTGGATTCGGAATTTTGTCCAGTAAAATATATGGAAAACATTTATTAGCACATATAAAAATTGCAAAAGTAATATACAAATTAAGATGAGAAAAAAAGGAATTTTGACTTTCGTCTATATCTCATAAAATATTAACATTTAAGAAATTAAAAAAAATTATTCTTAAAGATGAGATATTTCAGATAAAAAACTCCCGGATATCTATCTTCATTATTAATAATTTTAATGTAACTCTGAAAATAGGTACCAGCGCGTAAATTTCGGGATGTGCGCGCGGTGTCATAAGCTAGTACGTCACATTAAATAATTCTTTTAAGGTATTAAAGGTATTAAATGGTACTGGGAAAATAAGAAAAAATTATGTTGTATTAAAAAAACTTTGAAGAATTTATTCCCGTTGAAAATTTACTGAAACCTACCATTGTAAATAAAAAAAAATATTTATAATTGGCCTAAAAATATTTCGCTCTGTGAAGCCCTTCTTATATATATATATATATATATATATAATTTTTTTCCCAAATTAGAGAGCGAAACGTCAAATAAAAAAATATAAATTGATACAGAATTTAGAATTAACCTGATGCCCAAGAAAAATGGAAAACAATTATATACAAGGTCAACGAAAAACAAATAATTTATATATATATATATATATATATATATATATATATATATATATGTATATATATATTGTAGTATTTATAAAAAGTATAATTAGTAGTTAGCACAAATTCACAATATCTCGGGTCGTGAGTTCAGCGAAAATTCCTTTCCTCTTCTACTGCTCATCCATACCAAACTGTTCCAAATAGAAATTTAAAAAAACCATATGCCAAACTTTCCGAAATCTTCCAAAACTCCTCTTGTAGAAAGGTGTCAACTGCTTATGACAAATCAACCAGAGTTCCATAATAGCACATGTGTGCCCCAAACTTTCAAACGAGTGTATTTTCCACTTTCAATAATATGATTCCAGCTCAGGTTTGTACTGTAAATGTTTCACCAACGCATGATGTACATTTCATAAGATTTATTAGATACTTCTATCACAAATTTAGATCAAAATATTACAATTTTCGCTAAGTATGATTTTTAAAACCACACACTTCGGAGGTTTATTAATGAAGTGTCATCCATCCTTCAAAATATCACAAGCCTTAACAACCTGAAATTTTTCATAAAGTCCTCTTCCCAAATGTAAATTATTAATTTTTCGTTGTCAAACTCCATCTGTCACTAACAATTATGATGTACAGGGTTAAGATTTGTTTATTTTGAATGTTTTTTCTGTTTTTTTACATATTAAAAAGCCATCAGAATACGAAACAATTAACCAAAACAACCTAAAACTAAATATACAACCCATGCATTAAGCTAAATAGATAGTCACGTATATATATATATATATATATATATATATATATATATATATATATATATACTTAACAAGATCACGTCATAGAAATTTACGAAAAATTAATAATTTGTTTATTATAATTTTTTATGTTAACCAAAAATGAAAAATCGAAGTATTGTGGGGATTTTTTAAAATTTACCGTCATATTACCGTTTTTGTATTAATGAGACATTAATTAATTTAATAAAACAATTGTTTCCGCCATTTGTTTATAATTTTTTTATAAACAAATACACTAATATATTTTTAAAAAAATTCTTTTTATAATTTTGTTGTCATGGGAATATTATGATTTTTAAGAAAACAAATTTTTGTTAATAACAATTTTTAATTATTTGTAATCTTTTTTTTCATATTTGATATCATAATTGACCGTCCTTTATATTGTTACGAAACAGCACACTGGTATAGTCCCTAAAACCGACCCTGTCTAAGCCAGGTATAATAGTTAAAATTATGGCGGATACGCAGTTATAAAAAACTGTTTACGATTGAGACTATCTTATCTAGAACTGGTTTTTGTGACCAGGGTTATCTAGAACAGGCCAGAAAAATTATTTGTGTGTATAAGCCGCAGCCCGGAATTCTCTAGTACAAAAGGCACTAGTATATAAGGGGACTGATCAGGAAGAGTTAGTTAGTTGATAATTTGACATCGTTAGATAAACAAATAAATTAGTGAACTGTTTATATAAATTAGTCTAAGTGAATATACTGTATATATAAATTAAGTGTTAGTGAGTTAGTGTTTAAATAAATTAGTAAGTAGCCATACCGAGTGTTTGAAATTTATCCCACCCGTTTATTGTTTAAATAAATAACAAAAACATTACATTGGTGTCAGGTGTGGGGTAATATAAATAAATTGCCAAGAGATTAAGGGATCTGAAAGTTACGGAATTAAGAGCAGAATCGGAAGATCGTGAGTTGGAAACGTCCGGTAAGAAAAGTGAATTAGTAGAAAGACTTAAAGTAGCACTGGAAAATGACGGCTTTGATCCAGAAACAGTTTTATTTAAAGACGAGACTTCCACCTTAATCTCGTCAATTTCTGATATGAAGAATGATTTTTCTGCAATGAAGAACGATATTTCTGCCATGGAAGAGAAGATTTCAACGAATGTGAAAAACAATATTTCTACTATGAAGAATGATATTTCTACTAATATGGACGAGAAGATTTCCACCATGAAGAATGACATTTCTGCCGATATCTTATCGTTAAAAAATGACATTGCTGCTGACGTCGAGAATAAAATTACGTCTCTAAAATCAGACATTGAAAACAAGATAACAACGATAGACGAGAAAATCAAGGAGAGGAAAAGATTGCCGATTCAAGAGCGCGAGGCACGCCAGAGGAAGAAAACAAGACCGAGCAAACGAAACCTTGCAAGCCAGAAACACTACCTAAGTTTGAAGACATTGGCAATTTTACCCGAGTCAAGGCCTCAACGTTCGATGGAAAAATGTCGTGGACCAATTATGTGAAACAATTTGAAGCAGCCGCTAGAGTGAATAATTGGTCCGATAGAGAGAAGGCAGTGAACTTAACCATCGCGCTTCGCGGAGATGCCTTAGATGTACTTCAGACGATACCTCCGGAAGAAACGGACGATTTCGAGCAGCTGAAGAAGAGGTTGGACATGCGGTACGGTCATGAACATTTGGAACAGTTGTACAGATTCCAGCTGAAGAACCGAAGGCGGAAACGTGACGAACCCCTTCAAGAATATGAAGTGGACATTGCCCGACTAGTTCGATTTGCTTATCCGTCAGCACCAGAGAACATGATGGAATGTCTGGGCATCCAGGCCTTTATTGATGGCTTACGTGACCCCGATATGCAGAGAACGCTTCGTTTGGCCCATCCGAAACCATTAGTCGACGCATTGACAGCTGCCGTTGAATATGAAGCAGCCACGATGGCTTCGGCATACGACAAAGGTACGACCAAACAGGAAGAAGGTGACGATGACAGACTTGACCAGATCGTCAACTTGTTGAAAGGTATGGCAGACAAGAAGCCGAAGAAAATCAGGTGCTGTAATTGTGGCAAGCTAGAGCATGCACGCAGTTTGTATAAGCGTCCTACGACTCCTGCCAACCAAGAACCTCTTAAATTCAAAGCAGCCAAGAAAAGCTCGCGGTACAACAAAGGTAGGACCATGCAGGAAGAAGATGACGATAACAAACTTGACCAGATCGTCAACTTGCTGAAAGGTATGGCAGACAAGATGCCGAAGAAGATCGAATGCCGGGAGTGTGGCGAACTAGAGCACGTACGCAGTCCGTCTAAGCGCCCCAAAATTCCTGTAACCCAAGAACTCCAGTCACGGGGGAAATCAGACAGGGGTGAACATCCTGCTGATGTGAATCACCGAAAAGCCAACTCTTTGCCTAGACGGCCATGCCCTTTAGACTATTCACAATGCAACAAGTCCAAATCTAAGGAAGTTGCAGTTTCAAGAATTACAGTGGTCAACGAGGAATGGTCACCCACCAGGATCAGAGAAGATCAGGAGAATGATCCTTACCTGAAGATTATCCGGCAATGGAAGAAAGAAAACCGGCGACCTACCTGGCAAGAAGTATCAAGATTTTCACCGAAACTCAAGGCGTGTTGGGCTCAGTGGGACTCCCTTGTCCTGCAAGAAGGGCTGTTGAAAAGAGTCCTTGAAAACGATTATGGTTCTGAGATGAGGAGGCAGCTAGTTATCCCGAGAACAAGAGTAGCTGAGGTACTGAAGAAGTTACACGATATTCCATCGGGAGGTCATCTGGGAGTGTAGAAAACCCTTCAGCGAGTTCGTGAAAGGTTTTATTGGATGAACAGCTCCGACGATGTGAAGGACTGGTGTAAGAAATGTACGACTTGTGCTACGAGTAATGGACCACATCGCAAGAGAAAGGCACCCATGAAACAGTACAATGTTGGAAGCCCTTTCGAAAGGATTGCTTTAGACATCGCTGGACCATTTCCGACAACAGAAAATGGTAGCAAATACATACTGGTTATAATGGATTATTTCACAAAATGGGTGGAAATTTACGCTATTCCCAACCAAGAGGCTACAACTGTAGCAGATGTATTGGTGAAAGAATTTATCAGCCGATATGGAGTGCCCTTGGAAATCCACAGTGACCAGGGAAGAAATTTTGAAAGCCATCTATTCCAGGAGATTTGCGACAAGCTGGGAATGAAGAAGACCAGAACAACGGCATTACATCCACAGCTAAATGGAATGGTCGAGAGAATGAACAGGACTATTGGAAAATACCTGTCCAAAGTAGTATCCATCCATCAGAGAGATTGGGACCAGTATCTCTCCCTATTCGCATTGGCTTATCGATCTGCCGTCAATGAGTCCACTGGTGAAACACCTGCGAATATCCTGTTTGGACGTGAAATGAGGCTTCCTTGTGACCTGGAATTTGGCTGTCGGCCTGGAGAAGATATAGCAGGCGAAGACTACGTGATCCAATTGAGAAGAAGGCTGGACCATATTCATGAATTAGTTCGAACAAATCTTCAAGTTGCCAGCGACAGAATGAAAAGTCGGTACGACACGCAGGCCACAGAAGGCGGTTTTAAAGAAGGGGACAAAGTATGGTTACACAACCCGGCGAGGAGAAAAGGATTTTCTCCAAAATTACAAAAATCCTGGGAAGGTCCATACTTAATCAAGAAAAGGATCAATGATGTTTTATATCGCATAAGCAAGATCCCCAATGGAAAACCAAAAGTAGTTCACCGAAACCGACTAGCGCCATTCGAAGGAGACCATGACATAGAGGAAGGAGTAAACCTTATTCGAGATGTGTCTGACCCCACCTTCGATGAATTTATGGGCGCGTATGGAGGTACCGGGAAAGCTAGATATGGAGTCACTTCGGAACAACAACAAGATTTGTTCACTCTCCCGGAAGATTATTCACTGGCATACAACATCCCCGCCCGTATCAAGAACGCACGAGGGTTGGCAACCGTCTTTCGAAAGAAGTTCGGGCAATTAGAAAAACTTGAAGACCAGATTCCAGCCCCTGGCAAGACACTGAAACTGAAACATAATTCGCGGTACGTCTTCTACGTGGTAACGAAAAATGAATTCCAAGATCGATCTACCTACCGCGATGTGTGGGAAGCACTTCGAAACCTCCGAGACCATGTGTTGGAATCGAACGTGAAGAAACTGGCTATGCCTAAGATAGCGAGTAACCAGTTGGATTGGCGAATCATCAGGAACATGGTAGAGATTATCTTTCAAGATACCGGTGTCCAGATATTAATTTGCAGCTACAACCCCCGTTATCAGTATCCGATGAAGACGGTGCCCTGCTATTTCCATAAGATCGGAAAGTGTAGAAATGGGGCCAGTTGCTGATTCAAACATCCAGTCTCGGCTAGACAAAAGTTCCAGGAGGAACTTCCATTTAAGGAGGGGGTAATGTTACGAAACAGCACACTGGTATAGTCCCTAAAACCGACCCTGTCTAAGCCAGGTATAATAGTTAAAATTATGGCGGATACGCAGTTATAAAAAACTGTTTACGATTGAGACTATCTTATCTAGAACTTGTTTTTGTGACCAGAGTTATCTAGAAAAGGCCAGAAAAATTAGTGGTGTGTATAAGCCGCAGCCCGGAATTCTCTAGTACAAAAGGCACTAGTATATAAGGGGACTGATCAGGAAGAGTTAGTTAGTTGATAATTTGACATCGTGAGATAAACAAATAAATTAGTGAATATAAATTAGTGAACTGTTTATATAAATTAGTCTAAGTGAATAATATACTGTATATATAAATTAAGTGTTAGTGATTAGTGAGTTAGTGTTTAAATAAATTAGTAAGTAGCAATACCGAGTGTTTGAAATTTATCCCACCCGTAATAAAAACTTTTAATAAATAAGGAAAACATTTTTTTTGCAAATTTATTTGTTTGTTAACTTAACAATTTGTTACAAACAAATCCACCATTTTGCATTATTTTTTCCTGAAACTTCTAAAAATTACGAAAACAACCTAACAACCCTATATGGCAAAGTACCAGCATTTTTTTTCATTATTGATTGTGTGGTACCGAAGTTACAGTGGTGTTATTTTCTAACTACGAAACTAAAATATCTAGAAACTATTTTTGATACGAAAATAAACATTCAGGTCATTTTTATAGAGAATTGAACGATCTTTTAAATAAGTCCTTAAACAATTTTGTATTTTTGTAGTAAATTCCATTACACTTGTAATGTATAAATGTAGGATAAGAACTCATAAATAATTTATGGAAAAATTAAAAATGTAGTCCATGTTGAAAAATTTGACAGATGAATGAAACACAATTGGAAAACTGTCGAAAAAGTGAATTCATAAAAAATAACTTTATTTATAAATAAAGAAATGCGACTTAACAACATTGCCCTGTCTATAACCGAATATAAAAGTTATAAATCAAAAAAGATCGAAAATCGTGGCAAACCGCATTAATTTTTTATAAACAAAAACCCATAGCAACTTAGCAACTGATTAACATGTACAAAATTGTTTAAGAACTCATTTAAAAGATCGTTTGATCCTTTATAAAAATGATCTGAATGAAAAGTAGTTTCTAAGATGTTTTAGTTTCTTAGTTGGAAAATCAAACAGTCGCTGTAACTTCGGCACAATGTCTTTTTTCAAAGTACAATAAATAATGAAAAAAAAGGGTTCCGTATTTTGCCATATACATACACATATAACTAATTATTTCAACATTTGAAATATGAATAAAATTATTATAAATCATTAAAAATTGTTATCAAGAAAAATTTCGTTTTCTTAAAAATCATACACGACAAAATTGAAAAAAGAATTTTTTTAAATATCAAATTAGTCTATTTGTTTATAAAGAATTTATAAGCAAATGACGAAAAAAAATAATTTTCTTAAGTTAATAATGTTTTTCGTTAATACAAAAACGGTAAAATGACAGTCAATTTTAAAAAAATTCACAACAATACATTAATTTATCATTTTTGGTTAACTAAAAAAATTAGAATAAACACATTATTCCATTTCCATTTTTTTTAAATTTTATGACGAGATATTGTATAAGAAGGTCTCCACGAAGCGAAATATTATTAAGCCAATTATTTAAACATTTTTACTTTTCCGCCAACATCTTGTAAATTGATAATGTACTCACACACTGCTATTTTTTTCTTTTTTCGAGTCAGTTAATAAATTGACGTGTTAATATCTATTATGAAATGGGTAAAATTAATATAAAGATCGGATAATTGATCATACTTTTACTTTTATATAATTTGCCAGAAAAGTATTGGTTTAACCACAAAAAAGTTGAAATTTTGAAAAAATTTTTTGAGTTATTTTTACGTTTTGTATCAAGAACAACACGAAAAAATGGTTTTTAGAAAAAAAAATCCTGTGTGTATGTCGTCGTCGTTGTCGTCGGCCACTTTCCGTTACATGTCTTGTTAGCACGATACAGCCTCCGGAGGACATCTCACAGATGAACCCTATTGATTTTCAGTTCACAATAGCCAGTACAACGGGTGATGTGGTACTTGAAATACGACATTTTTGTCTTTTTTGATAAATTTCGGTTTGTTAGCACGATACTGCCTCCGGAGTGCTAAAATTCACCAATTTTATGATTAAATATTATTCAGGACATCTCACAGATGAACCCTATTGATTTTCAGCTCATCACAGCCAGTACAACAGGTGCTATAGTACTTTAAGTACGACATTTTTGCCATTTTTGGAGAAATTTCAGTTTGTAGCACGATACAGCCGCCGGGGTATAAACAAATGACCAATTTTATGATGGGATATTCTTCAGGGCGTCTCAGAGGTGAACCCTATTGATATTCAGCTCACTAAAGCCAGTACAACGAGTGCTATGGTACTTGAGGTAGCAAATTTTTGTAATTTTTGGAGAGTTTTCAATTTCTTAGCACGATACAGCCTCCAGCGTGTATACAAATGACCCATTTTATGATTGAATATTGTTCAGGGCGTCTTATTGATCAACCTTATAGATTTTTAGCTCACCAGGGCTCGTACAACGGGTGCTATGGTACCTGAAGTGCTACATTTTTTGTCCATTTTGGAGAAATTTCGGGTTAGTGGCCAATTTTATAATTGGATATTTTTCAAGGTGTCTCACAGATATACCCTATTGAATTTCAGCTGACTATAGCGAGTACAGCGGGTCCTATAAATCCAGATATACTGCATTTTTGGAGAAATTTCGATTTGTTAACACGATACATTCCCCGAAGTGTGTACAGGTGACAATTTTATGATAGAATATTATTCAGGGCATTTCACAGACGCGGAAAAGTTAGTTTTAATCTTTAAAACTGTTTATTTTTATTTACAATGAAGACGTAAAATGTAGAAAATTTTGTTACTTAACAATCGCCAAACTTGGTATAAAATTAAATTTAAGCGAAATTTCCAACGATAATAAATTCTTCGAAGTTTTCAGAATACAACATAATTTTTTCGAATTTTCTAATTAACATTTAATACCTTAAAATAATTATTTAATGTGACGCAATAGTTTTAACTCTACGCGCACATTCACATTTAGCTTCTGAAAACATTTCACATTTTTCCCTTAAAAGATGATTGTCAATTCTAAATTGTGTAGGCCTCACGTTTTATAAGGAAAATAAAATGGTTTCTTCGATAATAAAAAATAGATCTCCACGGCGGGGAATCGAACCCCGGTCTCCCGCGTGACAGGCGGGGATACTGACCACTATACTACCGAGGATTATACTTAATTATGCCCAATTTATGTATACCTATTTTATGGGCAAATCCATGTTCGTAAATAATATTGTAACATGAGCAGTGAACAAATCCAATGAAGATTTTATAATTTCGTGCTAGAGAATCAATTTGTATGGTTTATTTGAAACTTATGAAAACATTTCAAATTTTTCCCGTAAAAGAAGATTGTCCATTCTAAATTGAGTAGGCCTCACGTTTTATAAGGAAAAATATTCTTTAAAAAAAATATAATCTCCACGGCGGGGAATCGAACCCCGGTCTCCCGCGTGACAGGCGGGGATACTCACCACTATACTACCGAGGATTATACTTCTAATATCGTCAATAAAATTGTAATCTGCAGAGCAGAGAACATACCCACTGATAATTTTATAATCTTGAGCTCAAGTATCAGAGTGTCTGATTTATTTGAAACTTTTGAAAACATTACATTTTTCCAGTAAAATATTGTCCATTCTAAATTTGGTAGGACTCACGTTTTATAAGGAAACTTATGGTATTCTTTCGTAATAAAAATATTACTTTCACGGCGGGGAATCAAACCCCCGTCTCTTATTTATAAGAGACATTATTTCATTCTTACAATATATATTTAGTAAAAAAATCCTTTTACCTTTCTACGGCCATAACGAAAAATATGCATTTCAAGTGCGTCTTCGATTAAGAAACCTACCACGTTGTAACACAGATTTTAACGAATTTTTTGATCATATATAATATAAGATCGAATCAAGTTTGTTTACATCTGTCTAATTTATTAGACATTCCACATCAGTATTTACAAAATTCGTTTAAGAAAAATAAGTAA
Organism: Galeruca laticollis; assembly: GCA_963921935.1. Taxonomy (NCBI): domain Eukaryota; kingdom Metazoa; phylum Arthropoda; class Insecta; order Coleoptera; family Chrysomelidae; genus Galeruca; species Galeruca laticollis. The sequence continues at coordinate 75,414,402 of OY998175.1, forward strand.
TCAAAAATGAGTAGCGATGATGAGGGTGATCTGACATTTACATGCTGATACCGATATGTACACTAGCCATTGACATTAGCCACTATCCTGGTAGATGCAGGAGGTGATATAACTTCTTTAAAAAGACACGGTGGCTGGAAATCCAAAGACATAATAATATATAGATTACTCGATGAAAAATAAATAATAGTGGCTGATAAAAAATTTAATGCCATTGGAAACTCAACTATAATGCCTTATTCTTCCCGAAGCTAAACTCACTGTGTTAATGACGTAACTTTCAATGCAAAAACAAATATTTCCCAAGTATTATTGAACAACTGCTCAAATGTTACTTATAATTTGAATTGCAGTGCTGATTGTTATAAAACAGTTTATAACATGTTAGTTCATTCAATTACCACTACCAGTTAAACGCATTCATCTCTATCAGTAGTGTCTGTGTTCTTTTGATCATAGATAGTGTGCTTAAAAAATATGTCAGTTCGGTAACTGTAAATGTCACTGTCATCCGTTTTATAAGAGAATTCCTTTGCCGATTCAAAAAGTTAAGAAATGCAAGTAATGCAGTGTTCCATTAAGGTAATAATTTTTTCTATATTAAGAGAGATAATACGGGTTAATGCAACCAGACGCATACGTTATTTATTGTTATTGTTGAAATATAATTATAAAAAATATTCGTCAACAATTTATTTCTACTACCTTGAGGAATTTGGGAAGGATTACTTCAGTTCCAGTGCTGGTTGTCTACGTCCATGTATATTGAAGGATTGGTATGCAAGTGCATATGATTTAAGTTCTCTAATGTATTGGATTGGGAAGTTAGCCCATCCAGTTCACTGATAGTACTTGTCAAAATGGTTCTGATCATTGATAAATTGTTCGGAGGTGTACTTGAATTATAACAATTTTTTCTGCAAACTTTTATTTTCGAATTGTCAAAATTTTAAAATTTTTGAATGTTATTTATTTCACGACGTAGGTAGGTAGGTACATGTACAAGAAAAAAAAATATGCGCTTCAGTCAACGGTTTAAGAAGCCGAGTTAATAAATTCAGAGAAAAAAGTCTCTAAACCATGCAACAATGACGACAGGAAAGTTTATGATAAAAAGTGTTATGGAAATTCTTAAAGTTTTTTTATGATTCGTATTTATGGTCATAGAAAAAGTATTGGGTACAATAAGCACGAAATGACCCATTTCATGTACCTACTCGTGGAAAATGTGTTATTTCATGCTGATTGTACAATATACTATTCTGGAGTATAACAGCTATTGGTAATGATTCAATTTGTGTTGCTGTAGATGATGGTTCTTACATTCACATTGGAAGTGATAGCTCGACACGCTCATCTTTGTAATTGTTGCCGGAAAAATTTTTCGTCGAGAAGAACAATTAGAATATATACATAAAATAAAACAAATTACATAACTATATGGTAACGAAAATGTATGCATATACGTTGTTAATCTTGCTTTGTTTTTTGAACCACCTAGTCTGTTTTAAGAAATTAAAACTACTCAATTCAACTTTTTTGCATTTTCGATTACAAATTGTCATTTTTATTGCTCCTCATATAAAATTTTGGATTCATTTCATAAACTTATCATCAGGCCATTGAATTGCGTTTACGCGTAATAGTCCGGGAAAGTAGGGAAATAAAAGTCAAAAGTTTCCCATAATTGATTTTTCATTTTTAAATGAAAATATATTGACCCAGCATCACTCTCCTAGATTGTCTAATAATTTCCGCTGGAGCTTGCGACGCAGCTTGCAAGCACAGCTCAGACCACCTAAAATTCAAGTGATTTATGCTCGTGTCATTTCTGGATGTGTTCTTACAAAAAAATCGTAGAGATGAAAATTGAAGCAAATCTTATGCTCTTGAAGGTGACGTGAATAGTTTTTTCAAAAAAAAAATTTCTGATCTTATATTTTCCAAAAATTGAAAAAATTTACGAAAATTATATTTTTGGTTGGTAATTATAAATAAAATAATAATATCGAGGTCAAAACATAGATAAACATAGACGGAGAACTTCTAAAAATTTGGAAAATTCAAAATGGCGGCTGCACAAATTGGAAACAAATTTTTTTTTCAATCGCGTCTAAATTTATGAACTTTAACGATATTGAGAAACGGTTCGTTGCAATCGACAGAGTGAAAGTTATATTTTTATAAATAACATAAACAAAATTTTTAAACATTTTTTTACATAATTCTTTAGAACATTTACCGAAAATAAAAATTTTTTCTCATTTTGGCGTTGAAAAATTTGTTTAAAATATGTTTTCACGTTATAAATATGTGTGTCTTTGAAAGACGAGTATTTAAAAAAAATTTTTTAGATGCGACTTTTACAAGTTGAGATAAACAAATTCAAAGTCTGTTAGATTCTGTGATAATATTGATTGAAATTTTCAAATTTTGATCACTTCGCTAGGTTGTCGAATCCCAACTCAACTTAAACACAAATTTTCAGTTTTTTTCCGTCAATTGGTCCATTCAAAAGAGAATAGTAATCCTAGCTCGCTCGGCCAAACGGTGCGGCGGCAGCTGCTTGGCGTTGTGGGGGGGGGGGGGGTCAGCGCTCGTTCGCAGTTGAACGAAGCTCAAGCTTTTATTTTGGTTTTCTTCGTAAAAATTTTGCATTTGTGGTTTGCTAATAGTATGGTTATTATCAACCATTACATATTTCTAGAAATAAGGTACAATGATATTTATAATTTATATCTATAAATCCATTTATTATATATATTACACATAATTCGACACGTAGATACTAAGAATAATATTTATTTACAAATTCATATCTATTTTCTACAAATTATCGCCTTTTTTGGTCTCTGAGGAAATAGCTCTGTACAATTTTCCTCGTCATTATCATTAGCAAACAAATCCTCATCGATATTATTGCTACTATCAATTGCAAGTTCACAATCAACTAATTGAGTCATATCAAAATTTAGCTCATCACTCAGAGATTCATTATCATCCTCGTCATTGTCAAATACCGTACTTACAATATCGATGTTTCAACAGTTTTTGACTTCGCAATTTTTACATATTATATGTATGTCAACTTTTTTACAACCACACCTTGTAGTAGAGCACCCTGTGGTACAAGAACGCGAAATAATGTTCAATAATTCGTCGGGTACAAGTACGTCGTCATGTTAGTAAGGGTCTTTTGGGCGTTCGAAGAGAATGAGCGCTGACCCCCCACCAGAACGCCAAGCAGCTGCCGCCGCACCGATTGGCCGAGCGAGCTAGGATTACTGGTTTATTTTGAATGGACCAATTAACGGTAGAAAAATGAAAAATTGGGTTTAAGTTGAGTTGGGAGATTCAACAACCTAGCGAAGTGATCAAAATTTGAAAATTTCAATTAATATGATGACAGTATCTAGCAGATTTTGAATTTGTTTATCTCAGCGTGTAAAAGTCGCATCTGAATTTTTTTTTTTCAAAATACTCGTCTTTCAAAAACAAACATATTTATAACGTAAAAAGATATTTTTAAGAAATTTTTCAACGCCAAAATGAGAAAATTTTAATTTTCGGTAAATGTTCTAAAAAATTATGTAAAAAAAAATTTAAAAATTTTGTTTATGTTATTTATAAAAATATAACTTCCACTCTGTCGATTGCAACAAACCGTTTCTCAATATCGTTAATGTTCATAAATTTAGACGCGATTGAAAAAAAAAATTGTTTTCAATTTGTGCAGCCGCCATTTTGAATTTTCCAAATCTGAAAAAATGTAAATTTTTAGAAGTTTGCCCTCTATGTTTATCTATGTTTTGACCTCGATATTAATATTTTATTTATAATTACCAACCAAAAATATAATTTTCGTAAATTTTTTCAATTTTTGGAAAATTTATTTTTGAAAAAACTATTTACGTCACCTTCAAGAGCATAAGATTTGCTTCAATTTTCATCTCTACGATTTTTTTGTAGGATCACATCCAGGAGTGACACGAGCATAAATCACTTGAATTTTAGGTGGTCTGAGCTGTGCTTGCAAGCTGCGTCGCAAGCTCCAGTGGAAATTATTAGACAATCTAGGAGAGTGATGCTGGGTCAATATATTTTCATTTAAAAATGAAAAATCAGTTCTGGGAAAGTTTTGATAGTTAACAGATTTTTAGACCTTACTTTCCCGGACTATAATATAAGTTAATTGGGTGATTTACGACAATAATGGGAAAAATATCATTCACAACGTTGACTTTCCAATCATTTTATTGTTCTACCAAACAAAAGACCACCCGTCATTCAATTCATGACAATAATAGCGTCAGTTAGTTTTGTGAAAGAGAACGATCTTGTTAACTTATTTCTAATTATCATTAGCATTTTGTTGATTTCACAAATAATTAAATCGAAATCGAATAAACTGAATTTTCTTTTTTTCATTGGGAAAATAAAACAGAACAAATAGAAAGCAATAACGTGATTAAAATAGATACATCAATAAAGTGTACATAACCTAAAAATGGTATTAACAGTATGAAACGTTAATATTTAAATAAATAATTTTGCAACGAATGTTAAATTTATTGGTGGAATAGACCACACGTCTTCCTAGTCTATATTTTAAATTAAACTAATTGAGTGTTGGTGGAATTAACGTTAAGGTTATCTCGTCCAAAAAAATCCTTAATAGGAATTCGGAATGGGGTACTTTACGATATATTTCTCGAGAGGATGGTTGATGCAGAAATTCTGATAAAAGTTTAAAAATATAGTTTGATCTAATATAAAACTTGTTCTTTAGAACAAATTCGCTGGTATTACTAGTATGTTTCACATTTTTTTCCTGTTTAAAATTTACTAGAACTGATAAAGGCTTTTGTCCAGTACGAATCTTTAAGCTAGTATGTATAATTGTAAAAATATATAAGTAAAGTTTTATGTATCTATCTGGACAGATATCTAAATACGTTTTATATTGAAAAGTCTTTTTGTAACATACTTGGTGTTATTATAGCGGAAACTCCAGGACTAAACTACTTTTGTGAGTAAATTCTACCAAAATTCCTGACTTAAGAAGTGTGCGATTTTGTATTAACACCAAATAGTATGGTATTACAAGTAATGGTTGTACTGTAAGAGCTTATCGAGGACTGTTCATCTGTATAGAGTACAGAGAATAATATTACTAAAGAAGATTTTCCGGATTACAGCCTTCGAATATCAACTTTTAAGTTAAGTAATTTTGTATGGCTTCACAAATATCATTTTATCTGTTCGTTTAAGGTCAAAATTTCTTTTTTCACTCATACTGACATCTACTAACCACTTTTTCTAAAATTTTATAACTCGTTTATTTTACATTCATTATATTTATACATATTTTTATTCAGATGTTTTATTTATTATACAGGTATACATGAAAAATTGCCTTCAGCACATTTTTTTTGTGAACATTTACTAAAACTAGCAGAGAACAGCAGTTAAGAGTTGGCTGATATATGTGGTTGAATTTTTCTAATTTTGTTTAATTAAATTTCATTTATCTCCATCTTTTTTTGTCTCTTCCTTTTCTTTCTTTAGTTTAACTAACTTCTTTCAGATAACAGAGCCCTGAGAACTGGCTTTGTTATCTCCAATCACATTATCAGTTTGGAAAGAAACTACTCTCTTTTTATTTATTTCTTTCTTTTATATATTTTTTACCCTGAGAGTACAGTTTGTGTTTCAAGTATTCCCAACACTGATGGCTCAATTTCATTGTTTATCCTACTATTTGTCATTAAAAACAGCTCTAAAATGTTGTATTTTATATGTAATAATGTCGTTCGTATTATTCCAGCAGCAGATAGATGTACTCCTATGAGATTGAGTGAACACTGATTTCACGAAAGAAGACGACAAACAAGCATGTCAAAAAATTACAAATTACCCGGAATCGCCCATTGAAACACAAAATATTTATCTAAATTTATTGTGCCCCCTTCAAAGTAGGCCGAAAAAATATACTTCACTAACAATACAAATAATCTACACAAAAATGATATTTTATTAGTTTTTTTCTGAAAAATATACACTTGTAGACTCCTGTCGACCTATTTTTGTCAACTTGAGAATTTTAACTGTGTACCGCCTTTATTTAATCACATTAGTTCATAGAAATAAAATCGATTATTTACGGAATAGTGATATTCATGTTTATGACACAATATATAAATCAAATTTCTCTATACCTAACCAGCATATAGAAATAAGCCAGACTTTTTCTTTAATTTATTCATATTTGACCTGTCTTATGTCATTATTTGATATTGTCATATAAATAAACTCTATTCTATTCTATGTGAAGGGTACACGGCAAGAACGATGAAAGTTACTTTAATTTAATTTTCCAGAAAACGAATTTTAAATCCTGGAAATCATACAATCGTTTATACTGGATCACAATATATTTTTTGCTGGTATGAGGGGTCTAGCTTAATGGCAAACTGGATCCCCCAATTTTTCATGCGATTTCCTGCTAAACGGTTTGGGCACTAAAATTCGGACAGGGGTACTAAATTAGCACATAAATAGCACTACATTTTTGACTTGTTGCTAACTTGATTTGCGTTGGTGGGGGGGTCCAGCTTAATAGAGGTAATTTAAAGTTAAACTAGTGTTTTTAAATGAAACTCAAGGTCTCTAGTTAATTCCACAATATAATACAAATTATTGAAAATTCTAAAAAATTGACAATTGTTTCGATAAATCAATATCATCGTCAGAATGACAGAAGTTACATTTCATTTTATGCCTACCTGATGTTTAGTAGTTATATTTGGCTAGACCAAGAAGTAACCTAACTTGTGATTGGCTTAATATATGTTTATAGAAAAAAGAAGAAGATGTGATATTACAAATATTGAAGCTTAGATATTATTAGCCCTATGGTGATATCCTGGATATCATTTTTCCAATTAAGATCAGTATAACTGTGCAATGATATAGAAAACCAGGAAAACTATATCTGCTGATCTTTACAATTATCACTTAAGAAGACAGTTTATTAGTGGAGAATTCCCTAGATTTAACTGTTCATTGACAACTTCATATTGTGGGTTTCTTAAATGTCTTCTAATTTCCAGTTCTTCAAGGAAATCCAGTTCTTGTTTCTTTTCACAAATATGCAGTACTTCTAGTTTTGTGTTAGGTGTCAATGAATGATTGGTGTCAAGTAGATGTTTTGCGTAGTGGGATTTATCTGGTTGTTTTAATCTGTATGCTCGTAAGTGCTCACTGTATCGTATTTCAAAATTCCTAAGGGTCTGACCCAAATAGACAGCATTAAATTCTGGACATTTGAGTTTATATATACCTGACTTCTTTAATAGTGGTATTTTTGGTTTTACATTTAACAATTTTGTACTAACGTTACTTTCTGTTTTAAAAGAAATTGTTGTATTCGTTGCTGAAGATATTATCTTTGAAATATTATTAGAAATATTTCCTGCATATGTTATGGTTTTATAAGTTTTAATTTCATCAGCTTGTTTAGGATATATTAGTTGTAATGCCACTTTTTCCTCTTTTTTACTAATTAGCTTATTTATCATATCTAATGGATAACCGTTAGATGTTGCTATTTGTCTAATTGTATTAATCTCTCTATCAAAATTACATTTGTTCATAGGAACTGAAAAAGCTCTATGTATCATTGAATTATATGCTGCTAGTCTGTGTGACACAGGGTGGTTAGAATTGAATGGAATTGTTACATCAGTTTGTGTTGGTTTTCGGTAAATTGAATAATCAAGTACATTATTAACTCTTTGAATTTTTAAATCAAGAAAATTGATTGAGCTATTTTCTTCAATTTCTAATGTAAATTTAATTTTCGGGTGTAAATTATTGATGTGGTTGAAAAATACATCTAATTGTCGTTCACTACCCATAAAACAAGCTAATATGTCATCTACATATCTATACCAAAATAAAATATTTTTCGAAATATTTCTTTCAAAGATCATTCTTTCTAAATTGTCCATAAAAATGTTTGCTAAAATAGGTGATATAGGGCTTCCCATTGGTAAACCTTCATTTTGAATATATATCTTATTGTCAAAAGTGACATAATTCTGATTAATGCATACATCAAATAAATTAAGTATATCTGATATTATTCCTGGATTAATATTTTTATCTTCTAGTAATTTTATTACAAGTATTAGACATTCTTTAGGAGGAATTTTAGTAAACATGTTAGTTACATCGAACGATATGAGTTTATAGTTATCTTGTAAGTGGATTGCTTTCAACTTTTTGATTAGTTCCATTGAATTTCTAATTGAGTACTGAGATTCATATCCGTAAGTATTGAGTATATTGTAGGAATTTTGAAATACGATACAGTGAGCACTTACGAGCATACAGATTAAAACAACCAGATAAATCCCACTACGCAAAACATCTACTTGACACCAATCATTCATTGACACCTAACACAAAACTAGAAGTACTGCATATTTGTGAAAAGAAACAAGAACTGGATTTCCTTGAAGAACTGGAAATTAGAAGACATTTAAGAAACCCACAATATGAAGTTGTCAATGAACAGTTAAATCTAGGGAATTCTCCACTAATAAACTGTCTTCTTAAGTGATAATTGTAAAGATCAGCAGATATAGTTTTCCTGGTTTTCTATATCATTGCACAGTTATACTGATCTTAATTGGAAATATGATATCCAGGATATCACCATAGGGCTAATAATATCTAAGCTTCAATATTTGTAATATCACATCTTCTTCTTTTTTCTATAAACATATATTAAGCCAATCACAAGTTAGGTTACTTCTTGGTCTAGCCAAATATAACTACTAAACATCAGGTAGGCATAAAATGAAATGTAACTTCTGTCATTCTGACGATGATATTGATTTATCGAAACAATTGTCAATTTTTTAGAATTTTCAATAACTTGTATTATATTGTGGAATTAACTAGAGACCTTGAGTTTCATTTAAAAACACTAATATGAGCATATTCCACGAAGTAAGGGTCGAGACAGTCAATTTCATTAAAGTTAAACTCATTGTTAAAAACTTTGCGATAAAATCTATATGAAACAGCAGGAATATTCAAATCCTTATACATATGATATATTTTTTAATGGTTAGAGTGTCTGGACAATACACGACTTTGCCTGCCTCTAAAGGAGCTAATATAAACTTTTACGGCCGCAAATGTGGCAAGAGGCTTTGTACAATGTACGTGTTTATGTTTACCCCTCATATGCATTACCGCTTTACTTTAGATACTCCCGAAGTGTTTGTAGACGACTTGATGAAACAAAAACCTCCGTGCAAACGGGTTCCTCAATCCACTTACTACGGTTATCATCCTGACGCTTGTTAAGCCTTATTTTATAGATATATGCTTTATCCCTAAAATTGGCTTCATTTTAATTTTTTCTTGGCCTGCGGTTCTTCATTGAAGTTAGCGATACAAGACCAGTTAAGTAACTGATTTGCTCATCTCTGCTTCACATGCTTATAAATTCTGTTATAATGGTACTTCTTTCTAAGAATCCAATATTTTGAAAGCGTTTGTACCTGGAGCACTTGACAGTCTGGCCACACTTCGTGTGAACTGAACCTCTTACGTCTCATAACATACCACACTCTTCCAGTTTGTTTTCTCTTCTTAAATCCTACGTTTATATTCTGCTCCGTAGTCTCATCGCTGTTTTCACGATTTATTTACGACAGTCTCTAATTCTTGTTCCATTCTAAAATTTAAAAAAAACACCGTAGTGAGATTAAACAAAAGACGTACTCAAACCACACATGCGTATGTATTGTTCTAAATCACGACGGAACACTTACAGCGTTTTTGATATTATTATGTTCAGTTGAATGCAACAACCTTCAATGCGCACTTTTAAGGTTTTTCCTTGTCTTAACTTGAAGCAGATAAGACACAGATATTGTGTTATGTTTATATACTATATCAATTACTCTTACTAAATTTTATATTGAAATATCTTTTTTCGGCTCGAAAATCTGACTATGGTTACTGCTTCTATTTCTCATCCTTGATTCTCCTTTTATAAAGTAGGAATCAGGAAGAGAATTATTCGGTCATTTTTTTATAGTTCTTTACGACACGTTTTATCATAATTTTGTGCTGTATCTAGAAGGATTGTAGCACACACATTATTCAACGTAACAGTAGGATAAATATTTCTGATATTATTTTGTCCAAGACTCTGCATACTTATCAATTTTAATAATATTTCTTGTTATCATTATCAGTCATTATCGGTCCAGGATAAATGTCTCTGGATTATTCCAATCTGGTCTATTTTTATCAATTCTTGTACATTCTGTCATTTCTCCAGCGACTTGTGGTCTCTTTTTCGGTCTTTTCTTATCTTTCAGTATGTAAAATAGAACTTACAGCGTCCATCGCTTCTTCTAGAAAGGTGCCCAGCCCAGTTCCATTTTAACTTTCATTCTACAGATTACATCAGTGACCTTGATTCGCTCTCTAATTCGTGTCTTCCTACCTCCTAATATGCATCTCTCCATATTTCTCGAGATTGTTTGATGTTTTAACAGAGTTCTTCTCACTAATATTCAAGTTTATAAAGCGTAAGTTATTGGAGGCAAAACTCACTAATGAAAAACGTTTCTTATCAAGCAAATTGGAATGCGACTTTTAAAAATACTGCAATTTCTTACGAATGCTCTACAGGCAAGTTTAACTGTGTTTTTAATTACAGGATGCTTCCATTTCTCATAATGATTAGTCCGATATAAGTATAACACTGCACCCCGTTTCTACTTCATTTATATCAGTAGCGACCTTCAGCGGTGAAATAAAGGAATTTTACAAAATTCTCTCGTTTTAGGAGCTCATTTTCAATCCAGCAAACTCTCGTTATAGGTGAAATAAAAAATAATAAGAAATTAGATATACTTTTACAATTTTTCATACAAAGTAATCACCGTTTCCAGCAGCTTATATTTATTGTTTATTCTTTCAATCTACATTGAAGAGAACAGTTTGCGTAGCACATGATCGACAAACGTCCAATTTACACACTCGACAGCCAACTTTAAACCAAAGACATTGATTACGTAGTCGAAAAACACACAAACGACCAGTGGAGTCAGTGTCTGATAATACTGTTACTGACCCACTTGAAGTTTGTATGGGTGCAGCAATATTGGATGTATTTTAAACGTGAAGATATGTACCTGTCGAATTGTGTACTTAAACTGAATAAATACGAGTATGTTATCGGTATATCATTGTTTTATAAACGATTTTGTAGGATGTTCTAAAAAATATGTACTTAAAGTACCATTTAATATACAATATAAATGAAATAGCGTTTATAGTTTGTGATAAACAAACTAAACATATTTAGTGTAGAACGTAAAGAACAATGCAGTTAAAACTTGAAAAACGGCTACAAAACGCGAAAAAGGAATCAACTAATTCATGACTCATGATTTTCCATTATGTATTGAAACAAGTAGAAACGACCACAGTGTTCTTAATTTTGTAATATGATTGAATGGACTGTATTTGTGGGAGGGGAATTTGGGGCCTTAACGAAAAAAAATTACAAATATTTTTTAATAACTCGGAAAGCATTCTGGATGATTAAGATCTCTTCTATACATTTCCAAGATATCTAGTTATTCTAGATTCGTACTATGAAAAAAATTATAAAAAAGTGAGTTATTGCAAAATATCCACTTTGCCCCATATATCGGGCAAAGTGGATTTGAACGTGGGGCAAAGCGGATATGAACAGGATTTAATACAAAGAAACGGTTTTCATAAACAAACTTTTATTAAAAAGAACAGAAATACTTCCCTTTTTAACGAACCCTACTAAAACTAAATTTTGACATATAATTTCAGTTTGTATCATAAAAAAAATAACAAACAACAATGAAAAAAAATTTAAAAAGTAAAAATGAAAAACCTACCAAAAATAATACTAAACGAACGTAATTAACTGTAAGTACGAAATTAACTGTAAGTAGGAACGTGTCAAAAATTATTAAAAACCTTAATTTTTCCATGTCTTAAAAATTCTATCTTAACTTTCCCCAAAATTTCATGCAAAAAAACTTCCCTAACATCGTTTGTTTCGGGAAAAACAAACACGTCTCTTGTTTGTCTATATTGTCGCAGGAACAAAACAATAATCTTAGTTTCAAATGTTTTTTCAATGGTATTATTTGCGCAAGAAATTGTTTAATTGCCATTTTGTCAGATGTTAGTTCAGTCAATATAAAATCATTATTATTCAAATTTTTTATATCAACTTTTTCTATATCAAAATTCTTTGACTTGGGATAAAATTCGAAATCATCTGAATTTAATAACTCTACTCCAGCTGAACTGTCTGACGATGTATCTTCCTCATCGTCTGTTTTTTCTCTATCTTTGCCTTTTTGGTTTTTTTGGTATTTTATTTCCTGATGTATCCTTCAACTATTCATAGTTAGGGGTTGACGTTAGTACCATAGTTTTTCCCCTTTTTTTATGGGAGCTTTTGTTTGACTAACTTTTGGTAAAGCTAACATGTCTTTTGGCCTATAGCACATATTTTCAGTTATTTCCACGTGAAACAGGTCATGTAGCTTGTGAGTTTCCAGCTTGAACCGAGTGGACTATAGGAGATGGGATTCTAACCGTAGAGGGCTCTGGTTGTGGTGACTGATTTATTTCATCAAGCCCATTGTCATCCGGTACAAACTGTTGTGGAGATTTTGGGCGTTCTTTTTCTGGTACTCTGTCTGTAGTCTCTGCTGGTTGTCTGTAGTCTCTGCTGGTTTAAATAAATCATCTGGAAATTCATCGGAATTATAAGGATATATTCCAGTTGCTTTGAAGCCACTAATGGCGTTTTGTGCAGTTGCAGCTCGTTTTAAGGCGTTGCCAAAAAGTTATTGTCTTGCCAGGGTTATTAGTAAGCCATTTCTTCGATTTTTGTTCATAGTAGGTATTAAAAGGAAACATAAAGGCGACATCTAGAGGCTGTAGCCAGTGGGATGTATGGGGCGGCATTACAACTATGTGCACGTGGTTTACTCTTGCCTTTTCAACCAAATTTATGGGTTGCATGCCCGTCAAAAACCAGTAACACCGATTCAGTCTCGGTGGGTTTAGTATACTTCAAGAAATGAACAAACCAAATCTCAGAAAATATGTCACTTTGCATCCACCCCGACTGATGATATTCAACTATAGATTCTGGCGGAAGTCCTTGCTCTAAGGCTGGGCATTTTCTCACTCGCGGGTAAATTAGTGGTGCAGGAACGTAGAACCCAACAGCATCGAAGCAAATTTCTGCTGTAGTTAAGGTGCCTCTTTCAGCCGAAGATAGACTACCCACTTGTTTTTTCCTTTCATGGAGAATATTCTGGATGGCTTATTTGGTAATCCGAATGTCACTATACCGTAAAAATAATAATAGGCACCCACCCCTGAAATGATCTGTTCCGATAGTTTTATTACTCCGCACCGATTGCGATTTTACTATGTTTCTATTATACATTCATTGCATCAAAATTTGGAAATTGTTTTGTAGTTCAAGTTTGGATTTTACACTAGCGTAACTACTGCTCGAAAAAATAATCGGAGTGCTTTAATAATGATAAGAAAATAGTTGTTTATCGTCGATAAACAGCGATTATTGCATGAAATTTTTGTATTTATAGTAGCATAATGGTGAAACTTAGCTTAAATAACCATCCTGACCTGATGAAGTTAAGTGTATATCTAAGATCTCTTCAAACTTGTAAAATACTTTTACAAAGTATGTACTTCGAAGTTTGGAAATAAAATACTAAACTAGATGTTCTCTCTGGATTTTCAATTACCTGCTATTCCTTCAAATCTTTTAAAACTCCAACATAGTATACATGTGTATGCGAGGTAACTAGAAATATCACGTACACATAAATTTCAGTTTTATACCAAACTTCTCCGTAAAATTGCTTTTTGCAAATTTAATTTCAGTCTACTACATCGAGAAGTACATTTGATATGGTTACAAGAGTAACGTAACATCTTATTTGGTATATAGTTTATTATTTATTATACATTTGATTTTTGCTATATAATATTCAAAATAATGTTAAATCATAACAGTTGACGCACTAGTACTTTTGATTATCAAATGTCCATATGTCGGTTGACGGCGGCATTTTTAATATGTGTAGATTTTAAAAAAAAGATTTTGAAGTTCATCATACATTCTATAGTATATCAAGAGTGACTGCCCGTCACCCGCGCGATGTCACGTCTCGACTCCGCCCTCTTTTACATATTTTTGCGCTAGACGACAGACACTCTTATACCGAAAATTTCGTCTTTTTCCTCTCCCCGCAATTCTATTTTTTTTTAATTAATTGAAAAGTATATTATCTACGGGCAAAGTATGCATACATTTGCCATATAATTCATATATGATCTTCCATTTGCAGCATCAATGATAATTTTCCATGTATTCATGAAAAAGATATTCAGTTCTAAAAAATAAAAGTTGTAACTTTTGTAAAAATAATTCTAAAGTTGAACGTTGGTCATGTGTGGTTTAGATATTTCGGAAAGAGAATCAATGTCGCTACTGGTGATTCATTTCTTGTAGGTGTGGTGGTCGATGATTGAGTTTCATCCGCACTTATGCCCTGAATCTGGAATCGGGGCGTTATTCTTGACGTCGTTCCTAACGTCATGCATACGCAAGCCTGTGAATTCTCTATTTGCGAATAGTTCCTAAAAAAGATATTTTCGAGCACCGTTCCTAAAATCATCGAATTGTATCGTCCTCACAACAGCGTCAGTTGACGTCATAACACAAATGTCATTTGCCATTTTGTACCGTCAAATTTAAATAAGTTTTTCAAATATGTTATCAATTTCTTCTATAAAAATGAATTCTACAATCAGTATTGTTAAACCCAAATTGAACATTAGTATCCCGAACAAATTATGAAAGCCAATTTGTTAATTATAAATACTAAAAAATGTATGTCAGAGATGAACGAATTCACCTCAACATCTGTTTCGGTAAATAGGAAAACACTATAATTATACATAAAATCTATGAAGTGGATAGACATTGCAGAGAATGAAGAGATATTTCAGATATTAATTTCACAAAACTTTTGGTTGTGTTAATAGGAAGAATTTGACATAAAGATTTTGTCATCATGGGAGCTTCATGTAAGTGTTTATTTTTGGATTCAGATGTATGTGCAGGTAAGTTTGCACACAGAAAACAATTTCTTTAAGTCAAAGATTTTGTTTATATTATACAGTGCGTCACTAGGGCACATGCTGGAACTAGACATAATAATCTAAATAAAGCTTCTTTGTATAATCTCTAAGGGACCCATAAATGTTCTGGAAGCACATCCCCAAGGCAATAGGCCATACCTGAGATGGCTTTCCACTAGACCATAGTACAATATCTGCAAGTATTGACATTATACATTATACATGATACATATATTTTTTTAAACACTTAAATTTATAAAGCATAGTCTCTAGTTTTTTTCTATAAAACATATGTGAAGCTATTCTCATGGTCTATAATTAAGAAATTGCAAATTATGTTTTATTAAAATTTAGAGTAAGTAATTTATGATGAAACCAATCCTTAATTAATCTTAGATCATTTTCAACTATTTCAAATCATACCAATTATCTATTTCATAAATAATGGCTGTATCGTCTGCGACTCTAATTGTATATATCCAGTACTGCTCACTAAAAACAATTCATTTATACATAGAATGAATAACACAGAATCCAAAATTGTTCCTTTGTTATAATTATTTATTAAATAACGTATATTTTGTTGTTTATAGAATGTGAACTAGCATGCCCTCGCTAAGTTTTGTGACGTCATTTTTGAGAAAACTGAACTTGCCCTACTTGTAATTTCCACTAATTTTTTACAAGTGCTCAACTACTGATTACACTTGGTGATCACGTAATGAGAATGCACCTAGTTTCCGTCAGATATCGCGGCACACTAAACATGGAAGAAATATGTATGTTTAGGGTACGAGTTTAATCATGAAAATGTGCGAGATAAAACATACAGGCGCAATATGAACTTGCATAGAATAGAGTTTACTAAAATGAAAGGCTGAGTTCATTAAACATGAATTGCAATAAAGTAGTTTAAA
Organism: Galeruca laticollis; assembly: GCA_963921935.1. Taxonomy (NCBI): domain Eukaryota; kingdom Metazoa; phylum Arthropoda; class Insecta; order Coleoptera; family Chrysomelidae; genus Galeruca; species Galeruca laticollis. The sequence continues at coordinate 75,430,595 of OY998175.1, forward strand.
TCTTGTCAGGTACTGAGATGGCGCTGGTGTCGACTGACTAATTAAATGAAAGTTTTCAAAAGATGAATTTAGCGCTTTTATTCTGACATTAAGACAATAAAAAAGAGGGAAAGTTAACGACGAGGGTAGAATCATCATAAGAAAAAAATTGTGAACACGAGAAGATATTTACACTAAATGGTAAGTGAATATCGATTTTCAAAAACAAATTTACTCCGACAAGTGCCATATTTCATGAAGGCAATCAAAAATCTGATAGTCATTGTTTCAGTATGGTGAAAGAAGAAAAATCCTCATCATGGACAATGATTGATGACGAGACAATCACAAAACAAAGGTGGCCTGTTGAAAAAATAGAGCTTAAGATTTCATTCACAGCTCTGTAGAATAAATATTCATGAAAAAAGTTTTTATTCAAAATTGATTATATTGTACATTTATTGACACGTTAATTTATCTTGGAATTAACATTCATGAAGAATCGATATACAGCAGTAAAAAAGTTTATACTTGCCATATTATCAATAACTGACTTTTAGCAGACGATGTAGATTCATGTGAATAAAAGAAAAAGAGAACGATCAGTTTGCTGGATGACAGTCAGTAATTTAAGGAAATAATGACTCCATGTTAGCAAACTAAAAATTGTTTGTGAGGGCTGTGGTGACTTAGAGGGGTGGAGGAGGCCACACTAAAATGTTCATACAAAAATCTGAAAAATACACTTCAAATTTGCTAGAAAAAAAGGCTGGCCACACTTTATATAGTTTGATTAAAAAATATTTAAACAAGTGAAGAAAATATTTTGTAGATAGTCTAGTCTTAGAAAAAAATATTTTCGATTGAAAACTATAATCCTGTCACACGTTGAAGAAATGAAACTAAATGAACAATAGAACGGATTAAAAGATTAAACTACAAAAATAATTGAAATACTACCAAAACTGCTATCTACGGATATCAGTAAAACTTTTACTGATATCCGTAGATAGCAGTTTTGGTAGTATTTATTTATGGTCAAATAATAGTACCGTGGAAAGGTGACATTGAGACCAGTGCAGCAAATTGGATTTTCTAAGAAACGCGGTATGAATTAAAAAGTTAATATAGACAATACGTGGAAAAGAACTAAGCAAACTTGTGTCCAAATATTATTTATATTACTTAAAATACAGAAAGTTAATAAATAAAATTTGTTCATTGGATAACTCGCCATTGATGAGAGAGCAGGTAGAAAAAGAATTCATCTTGTATTTCAAATTTGTAACAGAAAATTAAATAATACTAGCAATTTGTTTTGTTTGGGTGTTTCGTTCTTTTAATAATAAATAATACAGATAGTTTAATAAAATAAATGGATTAATTATTCTTAACAGTTGGGTGACCTTGTATAAAGTTTCGTGATGTCACTTTTAATTCTGTCAAAATAAATTGTCGCTGTAATACCCCCCTGCTGATACAACAGCACGAAAAAATTTCCGAAAAAATCCGCTAGTTTTGTGATAACGTTAGAAAATGCTTGTATTTTATTCGTTGAATATTATTGGCACGAAATTTTCAATATAAATCAGGACTCACTATTGTCAATTGTATCTTGTATCTGATGGAGAAATGTTTCTGGATAATCTCGGCGAGTTCCCTACTGACTTTCCTATGTATTCACCCCAACATTCACCCTCTTTTCAATTTCCCATTTTATTCTAGGAGCTTGCAAGTCTTCTATTGATGAAACCAAATCTTGGAATTTGAGTGTATAAGTACAAATATTCATTTTTCCATTTGCAATTGAACACCAATCGCACTATTGATTTAAATTTTTTCTATACATCTATATTTTTTTAACTGTTACGAAACTAAAATTTGATAATTTTATTGGAATTCCATTATAATAAGCGAAACATTCACAATAGTTTCCTGAAACAATTCATATCTACAAAATTAAAAAGAATGAATTTTTTTTTATTTCGATAGAAAGTCGCATCAACCGTAGTAGATTATTAGCGACGGTACAATAGATAATAACATAATTACACTGAATTATACATATTAATTAATTTTAAAAATATTATTAGTTTAACATACCTAATTATTATCCTGAAATAAGGCTTCAAATGTGTTGTGTAGTTTACAAGTTTTTCTTTGATTATAGTATTTAGGACATTCTGTGAGGATATGTTTCACTGTTACATCTACATTACAGAGATCACATACTGGATGTTCTTAACGTTTTATTAGGTAAGTGTGAGTTAGTCTAGTATGCCCCAACCGTAGACGTGAAATAATCACTTGGTGTTGCCTGTTGATAGAAAATGGAAACCACTTTTTATATAAAGGTTTAATTTCACGAAGTTTTGAGTCACTTTCAGTCCACTGAGATTGCCACAAAGCGATCATTTTTCTATTTAATACACACTTTAGATCCGAACTAACCACCTTTGAAATCGATACCGCACTTTCATCTGTAATGGTATTACGAGCACATCTGTCCGCTTCTTCATTTCCAGCAATACTAATATGGGATGGGATCCATATAAATATGACATCATTGTTTCGTACTCTGGCAACGTGGATTTCTTTCTTAATGAGATGAACCAAAGGATGTTTAGAATAAATCGTTTGTAGAGTGTAAGGGAGTCTGTAAGGGCAAGGAAAGAGTTGTGGTGGCTGCTTTCGTTGATATGTGTTAAAGCTTAATATATAGCGAATAGTTCTGCCGAGAGGATATTTGTGTAGGATGGAAGTTTATATAGGGGTTTCTGCGAATCAGTTACTACAGATGCTCCTACGCCTACGGTCGATTTCGAGGCATCTGTATATATCTTTTGGTAATTTGGATACTTTCCCAAAGTGTCGAACAGCTTGGCTTTTATAACAGTTGGGTTTGTATTTTGTTTATCATATTTAGTTAAGCTTTTGTCGCAATTTGGTATCTTTACCATCCAGGGTTCTATGTTATAATAAGTGGTAATTGGGTAAACTTCTGGTAGACAGAAGTCAATTTCTTGAAAGTATGTTCTAATTCTCTCGTAAAACGGTTTTGGTGTCCTCGATTTCCCAGTAAAAAATCCTTCTAATTTATTTGAGTGTGTGTACTGATATGTTGGATTTGACATATTGGCAAGAATAGTAACTGCGTAATTGCTGCTAAGAAATTTTCGCCTTAGGCTTAAGACTGGTTCTCCTAATTCCCACTGTAGACTTTTTATCGGTGTAGTTCTAAAAGCTCCAAGTATAATCCGGAAAGCGGAATTTTGGATTATTTCGAGTTGGTCGGTGTCAGTTTTGTTTGCTGTATCATATGCTATAGAGCCATAATCTAATACTGATCTTAGTGTTTTTAAATGAAACTCAAGGTCTCTAGTTAATTCCACAATATAATACAAGTTATTGTAAATTCTAAAAAATTGACAATTGTTTCGATAAATCAATATCATCGTCAGATTTATTGATTTATCGAAACAATTGTCAATTTTTTAGAATTTTCAATAACTTGTATTATATTGTGGAATTAACTAGAGACCTTGAGTTTCATTTAAAAACACTAATATGAGCATATTCCACGAAGTAAGGGTCGAGACAGTCAATTTCATTTAATACTGATCTGATGAGAGATTTATACAGTAACAATAAAATTGGTCCATCAGCACCCCATTCCTGGTTAGCTACAACTTTTAGAATGTTTAATCTCTTTTGGCATTCTAAGGCTAGATTGTTGATGTGTATTTTCTAATTTAATTTGCTGTCTAAGTGAATACCTAAAAATTTTACAGAAGGTAGGATCTATCATCGTCAGATTTATTGATTTATCGAAACAATTGTCAATTTTTTAGAATTTTCAATAACTTGTATTATATTGTGGAATTAACTAGAGACCTTGAGTTTCATTTAAAAACACTAATATGAGCATATTCCACGAAGTAAGGGTCGAGACAGTCAATTTCATTTAATACTGATCTGATGAGAGATTTATACAGTAACAATAAAATTGGTCCATCAGCACCCCATTCCTGGTTAGCTACCACTTTTAGAATGTTTAATCTCTTTTGGCATTCTAAGGCTAGATTGTTGATGTGTATTTTCTAATTTAATTTGCTGTCTAAGTGAATACCTAAAAATTTTACAGAAGGTAGGATCTTTAGATTTTCGCCATGTAGTATCAAGTTAGGTTGAAATAGTTCATATGTTTTGCTAAATAACATGCAGTGAGTTTTGGAGGTTGAAAAACGAACTTTTGTTTGCGAACAACAAATTTCCAGGTTTGTAAGAAAATTATTCATTGTGGTCGTCATATTTGTACCTTTTAAGAAAACAACTAGATCGTCAGCGTATATTCTTGCTCTAAGGGGTGCTTTTATATTCTCCAAGATGCTATTTAAGGCTACAATGAATAATGTTGGGCTTATTACGGAGCCTTGCGGTGTCCCATTCTCTTGTAATTTATTTATTTGTTCTGACAACAAAAGTTCTTTTTTGGAGGAATTTTTTGATAAAAGCTAAGCAGTGGCCTTGTATGTTCCATTCACTCAACGTTCTCAATATATGATATCGCCACACCGGGTCGAATGCCCGTTTAATATCGAAAAATATGGCCATGCACGTCTGGTTCAATGCGAAACCCTTATGAATAAAGCTTTCTAATTCAACAATGTTATCTAAAGTTGATCTATGTTTTCTGAAGCCAGTTTGTTCTGGGATCAGAAGGTTTCTGCGTTCAAGTGTCCATAAAAGTCGTTTGTTAATTATTTTCTCGAGTAGCTTGCACATTGAACAAGTTAGTGAGATAGGTCTATAAGATGCAGCGATTGTTTTAGGTTTTCTAGTCTTTAGTATTGGTATGACAATAGCTTCACCCCATTTTTCTGGAAAGAGGTGTTTAGTCCAGATTTTATTGTATAGGTGTAAAAAGTAATCTTTGGAATTTTGAGGTAAGTGCTTCAAGAATACTACAGGAATGTCATCTGGTCCTCCGCATGTATCTTTTGAGTCTTCTAGTGCTTCATTTAATTCATTTTCAGTTATATTATAATTTAATGGATCGAGTATGTCAAAAATTTCAATATCATTTGCTTCCTGTGAGACTTTCTTGGTAATAAAGGTGTTATCATTATTGTTGTTGGAGTGACTAGCATATGTATCAGAGAGTATATCTGCAGAAATGAATTTGATTTGACCTAAATTATTATTTATTCCATGAAGTAAGTTATTTCCGATTTAAAAGTTTGATTTGTTTAAAAATGGGTTTATTGACTATAATGTATATCCATAATTACAGGTACTTCAAGAAATATACAATAAGGAAGTAATGTCGACGCTCTGGCCATTTCCGAACCACTTGTGTACGTTTGAGGGTATGAGATGGTTCCTTGCTCTTGCGGCATCATCCAATTGTTTCTGGGTGGGAAGTTACTTTACACTGGTGTAGAATTATGTCTCCTCAGTCTTTTTTAGACTGGTATGTCCCTGAAAAGCAGCTAAAAAACAAAGTTTCAAAATCGAACGTTGGGTTAGGTTACGCGAGGCGACAACTTGGCCGAAGTTGGTTATGATGCAATTTTGTTAATTTATTATATGGACTTGTTTTTAGGACTTACTAGGTTAACTTCTAAGTTAAAGCAGTTGATTGTTGGAGATAACAATCAATTATGTGTATAGCGACTCGTGCAGAAGCCTACACCCACTGCCGCGGATTTCTTCTGCGTAATTGGCGGCATTGGGTTTTTCACGAAAATTTTTTGGGAGACAGTGATTCTAAAAGTTAAATGGAATTTTTGGTATGAAGACCTTGACAGTTGGTATGTCGGCTTATTCATATAACCATGAGGTTTTTGAGAGTTTAGGATAGGATGTTTTGTATTTGATTGCCAAGCGATAGGCACTTATTCTGTACCACCTGCAGGGTATGGAAGGTGTGTTTTGTGCCAGTAAAATTCATTGGGGCGGCGTATGTCAGTATTGGACACATGATTTGTTTATATCTGATTAATTTGTTTGTCATTGAGAGATAGCTATTTTTGCATATGATGGGATATAATCAGCTCATTGCAATTTTAGCTTTTTGAACTTGCTCCGTTATATGTGCATTAACGTTTATGTTATCTTGTAGAGTATATCCTAGATAACTTAAAGTGATACTGGGTAAAATGTGTTGTCCGTCAATGTACAGCTGAGTTTGCAATGAGCTGTGTTTCCTTGCAATTCTCCTGAGTAACAAGTACTCTGTATTGGGATCGTTGATAGTTAATACTTTCAAGTATGGTATGATTTGTGTGTTTATGTGTGTCTGTGAAAATAAACGATCTCGCCAAATATCACTGGGTTTTATTTAAACACTAAATTACACTTAAAATAACAACGGTCAATCGTACCTTAGGGGTTAATAACCATCACAGGGGTTTTTGCTGATGTTACAAAACAGGTGTCATTTGAATACATGGCTGTCAGAAATTGTGATATGGTTGGTAAATCGTTGGTGAATATTGAATATAACAAAGGTGATAGAACTGAGTCGAGAGTAACTCCGGCTTTTATGTTTGGTGCAGTGTTTTTATAATTGTTAGCGATTGTAAAATTATAACAATCAATAGTAGACGCTATTTATGTATGGAGAAAAACTTAAGCACAGGGAGAATACAGAACAAAGTTCAAAGTCTGGCTTCTATTGAATCGGGAGAGCCGAATCGTGTAACAAAAAGCAGAAATTGCTTTAAATGAAACTAACTGTTTCTACATAATTCCACAAGATATTGATTAGAAAATTCTAAGAAATTGACATTGTTTCGATATTAAAAATCATCGTCAGAATGACAGAAGTTACATTTCATTTGATGCCTACCTGATATTTATTAATTATTTTTGGCTAGATCAAGAAGTGATTGATATAACAAATATTAAAGCTCAGATATTATTAGCCCTATGGGGATATCCTGAATATCTTTTTCCCATATAAGATCAGTATAACTGTGCAATGATATAGAAAACAAGGAAAACTATATCTGCCGATTTTTACAATTATCACTTAAGAAGACAGTTAAAAAGTGGAGAACTCTTCTTCATATTGTGGGTTTCTTAAGTGTCTACTAATTTCCAATCCTTCGAGGAAATTCAGTTCTAGTTTATTATCACAAATATGTAGTACTTCTAGTTCTATGTTAGGTATCAATGAATGTTTGGTATCAAGTAGATGTTTTGCTTAGTGGGATTTATCTGGTTTTTTTAATCGGTACGCTCGTAAGTGTTTACTGTATCTGATTTCAAAAGTTCTAATGGTTTGACCCAAATAGACAGCATTACATTCTGGACATTTAAGTTTATATATACCAGACTTCATTATATTGTGGAATTATGTAGAAACAGTTAGTTTCATTTAAAACAGTAATATGAGTAGATTCCACGCAGTAAGGGTCGAGACAGTAAATTTCAAGAAAACAGAAAATAAAATTTCTTCACACTTATGGACAATTATAAATTCCCACCGAATAGTCGATTTTGTACAAAAGTCTCACCATACTTATTGTTCTCTACGAAAATATCAATAATTTCTAACGTAATTGACGGGGACTATGCTTTGTGAGAAATAGGTGGATTTCTTGCAGCAGAAGTTCTCAACCTATGAAGGATGTTTTTAGCTCTGGTCCTCGAATCTAAAAAGGGAAATGCTGACCAATTGTAAGATCTGTTTTTGTCACTAAAATTCTGTTCAGATGTTTCACCTGCATCGATATTTTGTATCTCTGTATCCGACTCAAAAAGTTCGCTAATCAATTCTGCATCATTGAAGACACTGGCACTTTCCTCAATTCTTTTCATCACGGGTCCTTTATTATCACTTGAATCAGAGAAATTACGGAAGTTAGTGGAAGAGCATCAGAAAAGGGAACTCAAAATAATCCTAACTCGAACTGAATATAAGTTTATTGGAAGATAACATCGATATACGATGCTAAAAGAATTACAACAAATAAAATACAAATACATAATTCACATTTTACAATGAATATTATACTTCTGTTTTGAGAAGGCAAGCTGAAAAAATACGTTAGCAACACGAATAATGGCTTCTGAATGTGATTCGTGTATCGACACGTTGTCGATATAGCCGGTAGTATACATATTTTCCGACGACCACTATGAAATATGGCATATTTCATAGAGTTTTCTCTTAGTGAAAATTTAAAATTGCAAATGAAGAGCGTACTCGCGTGAAATGAAAATAATGAGAAATCTGATTGGCCTACAGCTGTGTGTAATTATTTTGCACACGGATCGATGATTATCGATGTCTACCTGATATTTTGAGTTTGACTTTTGAGTTGTTAGCAAGTGAAAGAGCAAATAGGAGAGAATTATTGATTTTTTTGTAATTGTGAGTCTAATATGCATAAAATTCAAAACAATATATCAACTAAAGGACATAAAATGGTCAACAACGGTCTTGATGCGCCAGTTTATTTTTAAAATTGTAGTAACCTGACCATAAACTTTAATTAGTAAAGTAATTACTAACTCAGCTTTTTTGTGGTCCTCAAAAAAATATCGTATACATGTGTTGAAAATTCGATTTCACACTGGTTTGCTTAAGCCACTCGTGGCTCAATTCTGCAAACTCGTGTGAAATCTAGGTCCGTCAAGCTGCCCCCCCCGGTTAGATTTTTTTTACCAAAATGCTAGCACACTTAAAGGGCACCTAGCACAACAATGTATATAGCTAGCACACCAACAGCTCACAATAAAAATGCATTTGAATTCGGGTGGGGCCAGGTTAACGCTAGCCCCCCCCCCGGTTGGAATATTGTCGCTAAAATGCTAGCACAGATAAAGGGCACCAAGCACAACCTAGCACAACAATTTTTATAGCTAGCACACCAACAGCTCACAATAAAAATGCTTTTGAATTCGGGTGAGGCCAGGTTAACGCTAGCCCCCTCCGGTAGGAATTTTTTCGCCAAAATGCTAGCACAATCTAGCACCCCTTTTTTATAGCTAGCCCACCAACTACACTTTTGATTCTGGGGAGTGGGGCGGAGGTCAGTGAAATAACGCTATACTTACTCGATGAATAAGTGAATGGATGAATGAATAGGTTGAATATATATGTAAATCGGCTGGTTTAATTGTTTCTTACTGTAGTTACGAAAAATTTTCGGAACATTCCACTCATATGGTAAAAATTCCAAATGTTTCCCTTTTAAGTCCGTATCTAAGTAACGTCTAAGTAACAATAGTTGTTATTATCATAATTTTAATTTAAAATATCATGGTTTGAAAACGATTCTTCAAGTTTAATCCAAAAATAAGTGACTGAAAATGAACCAAAAAGGGTAATTAAATACCATGTAAAGTTGTTTAAATAATATAAATTTCGCATTAATACAGTTTTATGTCGTCTAATCGAGAAATATTCTATCGAATTACACTCGTGAAAATAGTTAGATCATTAGTTTTACTTATATAGTCCATGTCGCTTGTAATATTATTAGAAATAATACATATTATTACAACCATCAGCCCCTCGGAGAAACCGTTTCTTAACCCAAACATCTGAATCGGCCGGTTTGTATGTACCTACAAGAATTTTATTTACTCCTAAGACCCATAAAAACGGCATTATAAAAATGATTCAAATTTTAATGATAGACTTGGTTTGACGACCCTTTTAAAAAGTCCGATGATAACTTCAGATGGATTATACTTAGTTTTTAGAAAAATAAAAATATCTATGTCATCAATTTTGCTGCCTTCCATTTCATACCCATATTGTAAGAAAGCATAAAAAAATTAGTCCACTTTCTTTAGTCCACCAACTTTGGTGACCTGCCATGTTGAATTTAGAATAACGTTACATACCTAATCATGGATTGGCATGCAAACTACACGTATATACAGAATTTCAGCTCAATCGGTTGAAAATAACTGCTTCAAAACTGAGTTGCAAGATTGCAACCGAACAAACATACATTGCCAGTTACATACTAAAAACTTTGATATGCCACAGAAATATTTGAATCTTTGATTAACCGGCTCTAAGAATTAAAAACTGCACGTTCTAAGTAAACTTGGGAATTTAAAAAAAATCTGATACTTTGTGAAATGCAATATCTATGTTATCATTACAATGGTTAATTAACCATCAACTTCGGTAATAAATATTCTGGCAAATTTAAATATAAAGTTTGAGTGTTTCTTTTAAATAAGGACTACAGTGAACCACGATCAGTCTAAAACATGTATTCTCAATATATTGGAACATTTTTAGGGATCTCAGCCGCCCCTTCTCAGATTGCACAACTTTGTCCAAAGGACATATCCAACGGCTTCTCTTTTTTGGACATTTATTTATCCAACATGTTTGTCGTTGCCTTTTTTATAGTGTGACGTAATTTTGCAACTTATTTGTGCACGGATTGTTTCTGATTCCGTGACTAAATGGTTCAATTTAATTATTTTGTTTTATTAAAAATAGGTAGAATTTTAACAAAATTATTTTTAAAAGTCAAGATTTTTTGTAATCTTTCGTTTTTTAGCATTAATTGAAAATGAATAGATAATTATTAATTAAATAATAGTTAATTATTAATTAATCAAATACCCTGCTAGATGAGAAAAAATAGATATCATGCACAATCCGGCAACAGCTGACAACAATAATGCTATTTACTGTCTCGACCCTTACTTCGTGGAATATGCTCATATTAGTGTTTTCAAATGAAACTCAAGGTCTCTAGTTAATTCCACAATATAATACAAGTTATTGAAAATACTAAAAAATTGACAATTGTTTCGATAAATCAATATCATCGTCAGAATGACAGAAGCTACATTTCATTTTATGCCTACCTGATGTTTAGTAGTTATATATATTAGCCAATCACAAGTTAGGTTACTTCTTGGTCTAGCCAAATATAACTATTAAACATCAGGTAGGCATAAAATGAAATGTAACTTCTGTCATTCTGACGATGATATTGATTTATCGAAACAATTGTCAATTTTTTAGAATTTTCAATAACTTGTATTATATTGTGGAATTAACTAGAGACCTTGAGTTTCATTTAAAAACAACAATAATGCTGTTTAGGGGCCATTTTTTATAGGAAAATGATGTTTAGGGACAAATTCATCCAACATTTTCATCCATTCGTGTAACCATAGCGTTATTTTGCAGACACCCTCCACCTCCTGAATTCAAAAGCATTGTTGATGTACTAGCTATAAAAATTTTTGTGCTAGGTTGTGCTAGGTATCTTTTATTTGTGTTAGCATTTTGACGAAAAAAATCCAACCGGAGGGGGCTAGCGTTAACCTGGCCCCACCCAAATTCCAAAGCATGTTTATTGTAAGCTGTTGATGTGCTAGCTTTAAAAAATGCTGTGCTAGGTTGTGCTAGGTGTTCTTAATCTGTGCTAGCATTTTGGCGAAAAAATTCCAACCGGGGGGGGGGCTAGCGTTAACCTGGCCCCACCCGAATTCAAAAGCATTTTTATTGTAGTTTGTTGGTGTTCTAGCTATAAAAAATGGTGTGCTAGGTGTCAAACAATTATCCAAAAAAATAACAGAGTCTGCTGCAATCCCACCACAAAATAGCATATTATTAAACACAAATATGTCGAAGTTAAGAGTTTAACAACGTACAGCAGTGAAGTCTGGTCTCTGAAAAAAAAATTAAAATTCTCGAAGCCATAGAGATGGAATATTGGAGACGTGCGGCAAAAAAATCGGAATATGACAAAAATAAGATCATTGGGGAGATTATGAAGGTACGGCATACGTTTACAGAGGACATAACAGTTTATCAGCTAAAGTGGTATAGACATGTCCAACATATGGCAGAAGGTCGATTACCCAAACAAATTCTGAATTGAACACCGCAAGGACAGTAAAAGAGGCAGAGACATTATCGATAAGGGTAATAAAGAAAAATGTTTAGAAGAAAGTCTATGGAAACATCGGGAAAAATAGAAGTTGGAAGATGGCGAAGAATGTTTTAAACAGGTTTATATATCAGATAAATCATTTATAATATCCGCCAATTCCAAACATGCTGCTTATTACTTATTAAATAGACCAACGCAAGTTACCTTTCACTCCAAACCGTTCTTATTATAAACAATAAGTGAACAATTTATTATTATATTTTTTTTCTGTCAGGGTAGGTCTATCCCTAACTCGTGGGTCAAACTTTACCCAATTACTGTTAGATTGCCACCAACCAAACAACTTTATTTGAATTAACATACAAACCGAACATATACCAAATTTCGTGAAACTCAATAAAAGAAATTAGCGACTGTCCCTAGGCAAATAATTATCATAGAATTTTTTAAATCCTAAAGAGGAAGCGAATCTCTCTTTTAGTTAATTCAAACTCAATTTAAAATGCACTTTATGTAATTACCGTAGAATAACATCTTATACATTTAATATTTGTGTTTGATATATATCCCTGAACTATGAGAGACACAATAAATTATGTTCACAAACACAAACTATGCATGCAATGTCGCATCCTCGTTTGATCCAATGCCAAGAACAATTTTGATAATTGAATCGAATCGAATATGCAGTTGCATATTCGAAAGATTTTCGCATTAAACTAAATTAGATCCAATAAATCGGAAATTGAAGAAATATATATATAAATATAAGCTCTTCAAAAAGAGCTAAGGTAGGAAATATCTAAAACTAAAAATGTTTCGCTAAGCGCAAAACTTTAGAATGGCTGGACAAGTTTAGCTATTCGTTGAAGTTCGAGGAAGGTTATTATGAAGAGAAAAAATTCAAAAACGTAACCCCCCCTTTTTGGAAACAAACTGTTCCTATGATAACTTTTGATAGATGTCGTTTGTGGTAGACAATGTATATCTTCCTTGGTGAATTTAGGTGCGCTTCACAATTATTTAGGTATTTTTTTTGTCATCTGTGATTCTACTTTTACTCTTTACAATGCCGGGTAGAAGACGAGTTGACATGGCTGACATTGACTTCCAACATTCGAGCGTTTTTGCAATAAAATATAAGTTCAAATGTATTGTTTTGATCTCTAATAACCTGTGTTGGTTTTTTCTGGTATATCCCAGCTATTTCCCTAACTCTCTCTCTCTCTCTCTCTTATGTAGGTTGAAAGTATCATTCACACGGTTGTGGTATGTTCAGCTTCTTCACATCTGATTCTTTTTTGTAGGTGTGTATATGTCATTTCGAGTTTTACATTTTCTTCGTTCCTCCATTAGTTCTAAAATTTCTCGGGTCACCCATTCATTCTTTGTTGTGTGTTATAAGAAAATTAATTAAAATGGAATTTAAAATAATTTAAAAGGAACATAATAAATTTTTGTATAGTTGGTGAATATTTTATTTTATGCAAGGAATTTCAGGAATTTAAATAAATAGTAAATAAGTTATGTTAATAATTATATGTATAATAAGATAATGTGTGTAAAAAAAAGGTACGGACTTAATAGTAATAATTTGTATATAATATTCGAATGAAAAGCTTTAGCTTTGTGTGGGACATTAATGTGAGGAATGATGAAAAACTTTTCTTTAGACAGAAAAAATTAGAAGAGACATTTAACATTGGAGAGAATAAACAGTTTGAGCTGAAAGCGTAACAGTAGTCTGGCAAAATTATTTAATTAGTACTGTCTGTGGGTATGGTGTACACACTAGATGTAAATTGAGTGAATGCAAACGACGAATACTCAGTGTGTATTTGTTTATTAATCTCCAGCTAAGCTATTTCGGCTATTAAGCCATTATCAAAGCTGTTCTATGAAATTACAAAGTTTGTGAAATTTTGAAAAAAACAATTTAAAAAGTTGAACTTACGTCATTAAAAAATAAGTGTCAAAACCATCCAGTTGATAAAGAAGAAACAATGCTCAAAGTTGAATCATTGTTATGATGAATTTAATGACTTATTTAATGTCTATATTGTTTTCTGAAGTTTTATAATTTTTGGATAATATTTAAAATGATTTATTATATACATATTTTTTACAACATTACCTACAACCGCGTTTAATTATTCCTTGAAAATGAATACATTTGGTATTCGAAAGCACGGAAGAAAATTAATATTTGAAAGATTACACTTTGGTATTCTTGCCACATACCCAATAGAAATAATCCTGATTATAAAGTTGGCAAATAATTAATCTAAAATAATCCCAAACGTAGAATAATTGATAAAATATACATTAAAATATCAATTCACGAACTTCGTTAAAACATAAAATACTCTTATCATTCTACGAAAACCAATATTCACAACAAATAATCCATAACGTACATACACATTAAAACTAATTACAGTACTGTTAGTTATATCTTACTGAGGTTGTTTAAATCTTTTTTATTGTTAATGGCATGCTGGTTTTTTTGGATAGCTATAGATTATATATATATATATATATATATATATATATATATATATATAAATAACAAAGAAGATGTAGGAATATCGCGTGATATGTTAACAACAACAACAAAGAGAATCATGGGTAATTCACGCAAAGTGAAATTTCACATCATTATTTGGTTATGCCGTGCTGATGAGGCAAAATGAGCCAGAAACATGCATGTCCACGGTTACCACTCTATTTCAGTAGCCCTTTACTTTGCGTGAATTACCCATGATTCTCTTTGTTGTTATATATATATATATATATATATATATATATATACATATATATTATTACTAAACTATCTGTTTATTTATCTATTATTATTTGCCAATTTACTAATTTATTTATTTAATTGTATAACTAGTATATAACTTACCTTTAACAACTTTAATTATATTTTATTTGATATGTTTGTTATCACCCGTTAGCTAAGCTCAGTTTCTACTATCGGTGCATGAGAATCTGTTCTCCCTTTGAGTTCTGGTTGTATGTTAATTTGGTTTATAATTAATTAGGAAGAAATAAAAACATAAATTTATAATAATTTAATTTAGCGAAATTTAATTTAAAACATTACAAATGTGATTCGCCTATGATCTGCAAAACTATATTCAGAATCTAACTGTGCGGTCTAATGCGCATGATCAACGAATCCAAGCGACAGAGGGCGATTATTTAATGAATGTTTTATATGGAAATATCAATGAACAAGTTATTCAATAAATATATGTGTATTAGTGATTATATAAAAGGATTTATGTGATCGTATTACATTAACATATATACATGTATAAGCTGAAGTTCGATATATATCAATATGCAAGATAATTTATCAGCTGATTTCTGTAAAACCAAACATTTATGTATACTTGTTCAAAGAAAATGTATTCAAGTAAGTAGATAAATAATTTATTTACATTCACTTAAACAATTCAGTGTTCATATACTTGATAACTAATTATACCAATGGAATTATATTTACAAATTTTCCTTTTTTAGTTCAAATATAGAAAAAGAATAGAATCGTAATACTTTGGGATTATCGTTTTTATTATTGGCCAATAATATTGAAAATGCACTGACCTGACACTATTTTCGGGAATTTCTCTGGCTGGAAACTGCAAACAGCGGTATGGACACGACTCTCTCCCAATTATTTGATGATTTCTGGATTTCATGTGAAGATACTTTATATAAATATTGGTAAGTAGTGTATGTATGCTAATTTATATTATTTTAGCACTGTGACTTGGATTTCATCTGATTTTTCTTAAAATTTTTAACAAATTTCACATCACCTCTCGATGCTATCCGACGCCACGCTTCCAAGTCTCGATCTTCAATTTTTTATCAACAAACTCTATTTCAAAGCCGACCTTTTTTGGTTTCAAATTTTATTTCATTTCCGCTATTATTAAGATGTCTTCCATGGATAAAATGTTTTTACTGTCATTTTGAGTTTTCACATTTCTGACAGTACTTTAAATTTTCTAGGATACATATAGTTAATAATATTAACTTTCTAGTAGTCTTTTCCTCATATATTTACAGGCATTTTAATGAAAATAAGTCTTTAACACAGAATTACATTTATGGTTATTATAGTTAAATTACAACAAGGATTGACTTTTTCTATGTACAATAGTGACCAAAGAATATCTCAGACTTATGGAATAAGTCCTTTTATATAAAATCTGTTTTATTTCTTTTATTTGCTCTATGCATTTTATATTGATTTTCTAATGACATTTTTAGAATCATCATTCTTTACTAGACTTCTTCTTCCTGTTTCCTGTCTATGTATACAGTGTGATTCAAAATTTGTCACATGAAATCTTTATTGTCATATTGGATTTCTATACAATGTGTCAACTTTTTCTAAATATATTATTGATCAATAAATTTGTATTATGTTATATTAATTGTGACTTATAATTATTGGAACTTTATTTATTTTAGATAACTAGCTGAATGACAAGCTGATTCATTGGTAATGATCCTAAGCATTTGAATAAATCCAAATTTTTTTTAAAAGAATTATTCCATACATGTTATAGTGTTTTACCTTTACACTACTAAGGTAATTTCTTCATATATATATTACTGTTTTTGTTCTCGTTATTTCCATCAAATAATCACATAGTACTTGCATTGATATAAAATTTCATTTCTGACTATGGTTTATCTGTATCACGTTCTGCATTGATTTTTATTGATGCAAACCAAAATAATATATTCCTAATTACATAAGATGCACTTTTACAGTTTATATATGTGTTTCAATATATATACTTTGCCTATTACTACTATCTTTAATCTTCGACAGAAACCCAGATTACTACTTTTAATATAAAAGTTTTATACTTCTCCAATTATAGATTACAATGAAGAGTACTGTATTGAAATTCAACCCGTATCATATCCATTATAAACATATATTTTTCAATCCATCATCCTTTATAATAAACCAACTTAAAACTATGTCAGCGTTACACGTTCACTACATCCGTTTTATATAAATACATAACAATTTCAATATGAATAATTTTAAACGACACATTGCCTGCATGCAACACACATCTCACACCAAAAGAACTTTAATTGCTTCACTTAAAAAATGCTGTGCTTGTTACATTCATTGATATGTGCTCATTTTATAATTATACGTTTTAATAGGCATGAAAGAATTGATTACAGACCGTACGGATTGAAAGTTTGGTAAGAATATTTTGTGGGATTCATAAACATTGAATGTGACGAATTGAAGGACCACACAGAAAGTGTAAAAAGTCGTCCATTTGAGAAGAACCTTAAAAATTAGGGACTGATTAAGTTTTTATTGCATATAAATTATTAACGATCGGATATTTTTATGATGTACGAGGGTGTTACGTTAATGTTTAAATACTTTAAATTTAGAATTTCATAATACCTATCAAATAAAGAGATGGAATTGGGCTAACCTTAAAGTTATAATTTCCATACTCATAGGAAACAACTTGTCAAGTTCTTTTAAAACAAATGTATCTCCCAAATATTTTTAGATATAATTCTAACGAAGTTGATCATTTTTGCTTGACATAGTATACAGGGAAAAAGTTTAACCGTAACAGTGCTTAAATTTCAAGATTGCGTAAATGACTTAAATTTTTGTTACATACTATGTTTAACTACTTTCTATTTAATACAGATTCAATGTTACTTAAATTTTATTACAAAACCCCCTGCGCTGGTTTTTTACATCATATATTCATATATGTGTTCAGAAGGCTGAGATAAAATTGATGACAAGTTTTTTAATTGGAAGATATATTTTTTCATATTTATTATCCTTATAAACATACAAACATATGAAATTATTATTACTTATTTTTTCCATTTGATGTATGAAAATGGAATAGATGAGGCTTTTACTTGATGAAGATCCATACTGAACGATGAAATAAAACAATATAATTTGTTTGAAACTACATTTATTTGAACTAATGTTCAATTTAAATTTGTTGACGCGTTTCACTAACACAGTAGCTTTGTCAAAACGAATGAAGGTAAAATATAAAAATGTCTTAATATATACAGTGCATAAATACAGAATTCTATTTACTAACGTTAACAATGGTTTTGAAAGAAATAACCTAATGAATGAATTTCCAGGTAATTTCTTTCAATATCTTTGTTAACGTTAGTAAATAAAATTCTGTATTTATGCACTGTATATATTAAGACATTTTTACATTATACCTTCTTTCGTTTTGACAAAGCTACTGTGTTAGTGAAAAGCGTCAACAAGTTTAAATTGAACATTAGTTCAAATAAATGAAGTTTTAAGCAAATTATATTGTTTTATTTCATCGTTCTGTATGAAAATGCCCGCATTTTTCAAAAAGCTATCGAAACTTAGAGAACTTTTGAGAAATTAGTTTTCAGAATGTGTCAGCAAAATATTCATTTTTCGAAAAATTGCTCGAATTTTCTACAAAGATCCAGAGCGTCACCAAACTTTTGAGAAATTGCAGGAATTTTCCAGACAGATTCAGGAAGTTATCGAACTGATGAGAAATTGCTTGAATTCTTGAGAAAGATTCTTTGGGAAATGGTTTTCAATAATAAAAATATTTTATTTAAGGTATTGAAAACTTGTTACTTTTCCGCCCAACCTATCTAATACGCGAGAAAAGTATTGGTTTGCCCCAAAAAAAGTTGGAATTTTGAAAAAAAAACAGTTAATTTCGTTAAGTGAGCTGTATATATCTGCTCCCCATTTTTGATGTGATAGGATTTTTAATATGTTTAAGCTTTGTATGCTGTTTTGTTTGAGATAGTCAAAGTGTTTTTTCCAGTCAAGTTTATCATCAAAAATTATTCCCAAAAATTTGATTTCTTTCGTTAAATTGAGTTTGGTGTTTCCTATGGTCAATTCCGAGTATTCTTTCTGGGCTCTTCATGCAAATAAAACACATTTTATTACTTTACCGCCCAACCTATCTAATATGCGAGAAAAGTATTGGTTTTACCCCAAAAATTTTTAACTCTCAAAAACAATTTTGAGTTATTTTCACGTTTTACATCAACAACAACACGAAAAAACGGTTTTTAGAAACAAAATCCTTTGTGTATGTCGTCGTCGTCATTGCCGTCGGCTACTTTTCCCTACACGTAATGTTAGCACAATACAGCCTCCGGAGTGCAATAAGTCACCAATTTTATGATGGAATATTGTTAATGACTTGTCACAGATGAACCCTATTGATTTTCAGCTCACCAGAGCCATTACAACGGGTGCTATGGTACTTGAAGTACGACATTTTGTCATTTTTTGAGAAATTTCAGTTTGTTAGCACGATACAGCCTCCGGAGTTCAACAAGTTACCAATTTTATGATTGAATATTATTCAGGACATCTCACTGATTAACCGTATTGATTTTCAGCTCACCAGAGCCAGTACAACAGGTGCTACAATACTTTAAGTACGATATTCTTGTCATTTTTGGAGAAGTTTCAGTTTGTTAGCACGATACAGCCTCCGGAGTATATACAAGTGACCAATTTTATAATTGGATATTATTCAGAGCGTCTCAAAGTTGAACCCTATCGATATTCAGCTCACTGAAGCCAGTACAACGGGTGCTATGGTACTTGGAGTACCAAATTTTTGTCGTTTTTGGTGAATTTTCATTTCATTAGCACGATACAGCCTCCAGAGAGTATACGATTGATCAGTTTTATTCTGGAATATTGTTCAAGGTGTTTCATAGATGTATCCTATTGATTTTCAGTTGACTAGAGCGAGTACACCGCGCATTTTTATCGATGTGTAAAGTTGTATTATAGAAATAGATAGAAATAGGAGTGAAATTAACTGTCTCGACCCTTACTTCGTGGAATCTGCTCATATTAGTGTTTTAAATGAAACTCACGGTTTCTAGTTAATTCCACAATATAATAAAAGTTATTGAAAATTCTAAAAAATTGACAATTGTTTCGATAAAGCAATATCATCGTCAGAATGACAGAAGTTACATTTCATTTGATGCCTACCTGATGTTTAGTAGTTATTTTTGGCTAGACCAAGAAGTGACCTAACTTGTGATTGACTTAATATATGTTAATAGAAAAAAGAAGATGTGATATTACAAATATTGAAGCTTAGATATTATTAGCCCTATGGTGATATCCTGGATATCATTTTTCCAATTAAGATCAGTATAACTGTGCAATGATATAGAAAACCAGGAGAACTATATCTGCTGATCTTTACAATTATCACTTATGAAGACAGTTTATTAGTGGAGAACTCCCTATTTTTAACTGTTCATCGACAACTTCATCTTGTGGGTTTCTTAAATGTCTTCTAATTTCCAATTCTTCAAGGAAATCCAGTTCTTGTTTCTTTTCACAAATATGCAGCACTTCTAGTTTTGTGTTAGTTGTCAATGAATGATTGGTGTCAAGTAGATGTTTTGCGTAGTGGGATTTATCTGGTTGTTTTAATCTGTATGCTCGTAAGTGACCCAAATAGACAGCATTACATTCTGAACATTTGAGTTTATATATACCTGACTTCTTTAATAGTGGTATTTTTGTTTTTACATTTAACAATTTTGTACTAACGTTACTTTCTGTTTTAAAAGAAATTGTTGTATTCGTTGCTGAAGATATTATCTTTGAAATATTATTAGAAATATTTCCTGCATATGTGATGGTTTTATAAGTTTTAATTTTATCAGCTTGTTTAGGAAATATTAGTTGTTATGCCACTTTTTCCTCTTTTTTACTAATTAGCATGATTCCAATTTGGCGTTTGAGATGACTTTTAGCCACCTTTATTTGGGATTTGGATTTACAATGATATTGAATATATTAAATTGTATTATCATCAGAACTGAAGGTGTGTACCAAATATCAGATCAACCAGTCAACAGGAAGGGGGTAAAATTTCAACTAGTAAATTTGACCCAAACAAACAAAAGACAACCAAATTAAGCTAAATTAAACGGTTTAAAAAATAATCGGTTTTAACGATTAAAACCAACTTTTCCGCATCTGTGGCCCTGAACAATATTTATCATAAATTGTCACTTGTATACACTTCGGGGGATGTATCGTGCTAACAAACCGAAATTTCTCCAAAAATAACCAAAAATGTAGTATATCTGGATTTACAGGACCCGCTGTACTCGTTCTAGTCAGCTAAAAATCAGTAGGGTACATATATGAGACATCTTGAACAATATCAACTCATAAAATCGGTCCCTTTTATACACTCTGGAGACTGTATCGTGCTAACAAACTGAAAATTCTCCAAAAATAACAAAAATTTGGTACGTCAAGTACTATAGCACCCGTTGTACTGGCGTTAGTGAGCTGAATATCAATAGGGTTCATCTTTGAGACGCACTGAATAATATCCAATCAAAAAATTGGTCACTTGTATATACTCCGGAGGCTGTATCGTGATAACAAACTGAAATTTCCCCAAAAACGACAAAAATATCGTACTTAAAGTACTATAGCACCTGCTGTACTGGCTCTGGTGAGCTGAATATCAATAGGGTTCATCTGTGTGATGTCCTGAATAATATTCAATCATAAAATTGGTGAATTGTTGCACTCCGGAGGCTGTATCGTGCTAACAAGAGATGTAACGAAAAGTGGCCGACGACAACGACGACGACATACGCACAGGATTTTTTTTCGGATTGTTGTTGATGGAAAACGTAAAAATAACTCAAAAAAAATTTCAAAATTCCAACTTTTTTTGGGGCAAACCAATACTTTTCTCGCATATTAGAGAGGTTGGGCGGAAAAGTAAAACGCAATGATTTTAACTTGAATTGGTAACTGAAATTTTGCAAATCATTGAGTAAGTACGTAATAATAAGAATGCAATGTAACAATTAAATAAAAGTTTTCTTTTGATGACTTCAATCATTTTAATCTAGTAACCAACTTATTAAAGTTTGATTAGTTGATTGAGTCGGATAATATTTGATCATATAACCCATATTCATTCAGGAAATTATGATTTATAAAAATGTCGCAGTATTTTCCATTAAATTTCTACATACCGCTCCTTCATGTCATCTTCAGTCCTAAGGGCATTGAAACGCAGAACACTTTCTCTCCCGCCCTCTGTTCTCATCGATTTAACGTGGTCTTAAACAATTTTCAGATAATAAATTGCACACCGTTGAATCTATTCGTGTTAGGATGATGGGAAGTCTTGTAATCCAAAAAGCGGAAAATCGAAGGGTTTAAATACGAGAGACACTTTCGCGATAGCTTACAAGACACTTTTTGCTGGGATTAACAATGTCACCAATCTAGAGGTTTTAAATATGAGTAAAATCGTCAGCGACTGGTATTTTAAAAAATCTGTCATCCCCCTCCATTGAAAACTTATTTATTGTGGGTTTTCCGTGTATGTGTGCTTCGTGAAAATTTGTGCATCCCTTAAAACTACAGTCTCTCAAAAATATGCAATACAAGGCGCATACAAAAACTTGACTCTGAACCGTATTTTGGTAGAAATATGTAAAAAAAATATTTGGAAAAGTTGATCAGCAAAAAAAAAATTGTAACGTGCTGGCATAAGCAGGGCCTGATCTAGCTAATTAGCCGCTCCGGGCAAAGGTAATTTTCGCTGCCCTTTACATACTCCACCATATAAGTCATGATCTTGTTATGTATATACCTAAGTACATTAAATGGATGATTTTGTTATACCTATAATATTCACGTTAGTCTATTGACCTTCTGAATACATATACGAAAGATGAGAAGTATTTTTATGTTTGTAAATAAACAATGTATGTATTTTAAAGAACTTATTGCATGAATGGTTTTTTATCGACAACAACTAATTATTGTAATGTTATTCTAATTTATTTAAACTGTAAACGGGTGGGATAAACTTTAAACACACGGTATGGCCACAGACTAATTTATTTAAACACTCCACTATTCACTACTTATATACACAGTATATTCACTAAAACTAATTCATATAAACACTTCACTAATTTATATACACTTATTTACTAGTTTATCTCACGATTGCAAATTATCAACTAACTAACTCTTCCTGATCGGTTCCTTATAGGTATATTAAAGCCTTTTTTTACTAGAAAATTGCGGACAGCGGCTTACAAAAACAATTGGCTTTCTGGCATTTTCTAGATAAGACTAGTCACAAAAACAATGTAGATAAGATAGTCACTATTCGTAAACAATTCTAGGAAACCCTGCGCGCCCGCCATAATTTTAACTTTCATACCTGGCTTAGACAGAGTCGGATTTACCCCCTCCTTAAATGGAAGTTCCTCCTGGAACTTTTGTGTAGCCGAGACTGGATGTTTGAATCGGCAACTGGCCCCATTTCTACACGTTCCGATATTATGAAAATAGCAGAGCACCGTCTTCATCGGATACTGATAACGGGGGTTGTAGCTGCAAATTAATATCTGGACACCGGTGTCTTGAAAGATAATCTCTACCATGTTCCTGATGATTCGCCAATCCAACTGGTTACTCGCTATCTTAGGCATAGCCAGTTTCTCCACGCTGGATTTTAACACATGGTCTCGTAGGTTTCGAAGTGCTTCCCACACATCGCGGTAGGTAGATCGATCTTGAAATTCATTTTTAGTTACCACGTAGAAGACGTACCGCGAATTATGTTTCAGTTTCAGTATCTTGCCAGGGGCTGGAATCTGGTCTTCAAGTTTTTCTAATTGCCCGAACTTCTTTCGAAAGACGGTTGCCAACCCTCGTGCGTTCTTGATACGGGTGGGGATGTTGTATGCCAGTGAATAATCTTCCGGGACAGTGAATAAATCTTGTCGTTGTTCTGAAGTGACTCCATATCTAGCTTTCCTGGTACCTCCATACGCGCCCATAAATTCATCGAAGGTAGAGTCAGACACATCTCGAATATGGTTTACTCCTTTCTCTAGGTCATGGTCTCCTTCGAATGGCGCTAGTCGGTTTTGGTGAACTACTTTTGGTTTTCCGTTGGGATCTTGCTTATGCGATATATAACATTATTTATACTTTTCTTGATTAAGTATGGACCTTGCCAGGATTTTTGTAATTTTGGAGAAAATCCTTTTCTCCTCGTCGGGTTGTGTCTTCAAAAGTAAACCAACAAATATTGATTATTTAAAACACCGAATAAGGTAACCAATCAAATCACCGCATAGATGTTGCAAAACGTTGTCCAAGAATTTCAACTGAAAATTTTTTGTAAAGAAATTACCAGTGCCCAGTTTGAGCATATGATTTAGACAATAATTATAGTAAATATTGTTATGTCAAACTTTATTTCGTTCTATGCATCATTAATTATTTTACAAATTAAACAATTGGAAATTGATTTTTTTTGTTAGCAACGTCCAAAAATCAAAAAGTGCCATATTGCTGAATAGAGAATTTAAAACCCTTTAAACTCGGTAGATATGACACGCTACCCCTTTTCATTTAAATGTATATTTGGCTAATTATTACCCCTAGCGGTTGAAGGGGCCGAGTTTTTCATTCGAATTCATAATTACGTAGAAAATTAATGTACCTATTCGTATTCTAGATAGTACCATTGAGTGTGTTATTTTGATACTCAATGATAGAATGATAGTACCTACAATTAATATATTGTCATCGGTTCTTAATACGTTTGCAGAAAATCATGTTGTTTAAAAGATCAAATATTAGTTTCGAAGATTGCGTTACAAACACACGTACAGCTAATAAAAGCGTTTTAATAATAATAAAACTCATTCTACTTGAAAGTTCAGTGCCCTTGTCACATAAATATATCTATGGGAAGTACTTAAATGCATCAGTTCTAAATAGTCTAATGAAATATTAACTAAACGCGTGTGTTTAACAACTTGTCGGAGGCATAAATAAATCCACATTTATACCAAGATTTATATAAATCCACTAACCCGAGTAACTAAAACAAATGCTTCTTGCTTGTTAATCACTGTTCCTCTGTTCTGGTTTCTCGTTGAAAATTGGATTATAAATAGCATGCATATATATATATATATATATATATATATATATATATATATATATATATATATATACATATTGTCTTAATAAAATGTTGATGAAAGGTAGAACTCAGTATCTCCTAATTGAGAGTTGTCAGGTCAGGTCATTCATGAATTAGGGAACTTAACACAAACAGGCTGATATAATTTTGAAGGTTGGAGGGTAGTAACTGGTGTAACTAGGTATAGGTTGATACTTAGTGAATTTGAAATTGTGAAATAACTAATAAGCAAAGTCGTAGGCCCATAAAGTTAATATTTACGAAAAAAATATGATATAATCACAAAAAGTTGAATAGGGAAATTTAAATTTTTTCATGTATTTGGAAAACTATAGAAGTCGATAAGCGGAAATTAATTATATAACAAGCAAAAACATCCATCAAAACCAACGTGTTTTGAAAAAGTCAAATTCAGCCGCATTTGAACCAACATTGAATCTGAGAATCAAAAATTGCACATATCTATTAGCCACTAAGCATCTAACGTATTTATATTTTCGTTATTTGACACAATATTTTTTGCGGTTGTTTATACCTCATTTGGTATGTTCTAAAAGTGAGAAGACTTTTCATTTCTCTCGAGAAATATTTAGTTTTTCGGCAGGGTCTATTTTCTTACCTTCAAAGTAATGCCCTTCATTGGCACAAGCGGTTTTTCATATCTGCGAACCACTTCTGATATGAGCTTTTCTAGCGTTGAGGTGTTTCTCTGTCCAATCGTTGTAAAACCGTTCTTTGAGTTTCGCAGACAGTTAAGTCTAGTGAATAGCTTAGCTGAAGCATTACTGTTGCGTTCGCTCTCTTAATTGTTGAAACAAACAATTTCTCAAGTAGTGATAAATGATTAAAATGATGCATATGTGGCCACTTCTTACGGTTCAGAGTTGAGATTTTGATTTTCGACCTGGCAACACTGATAGCGATAGCCGGTTGTCAGTAGTGAGTCTTAATCGTGAACAGAGAGAACTAAGATATAGAACGAACCACGTGGTCGGAATCAATATAATATCCATATTGTTAATCTGCCATTGCAGATCATTTATTAGTTTTAATTGTAGTGTTTCTTTAATAATAAATATTTAAGCCAAGTGTATGCGTGCATTTACATCCTAAGAACTAGCGCAAACTACAGGAAACGAAGAGCTCAATAATACTGCGAGCATCGTAATCCACAATTACAGTTCTTTTTTTGTACATAAAATTACGAATAAGCAGAGTTACTAGAGTGGTACATTATTATAATACTAAAGTTGTCCATTGTTTAGCTCCAAATCCGGCTGTTTTCTTCCTAATGTTTCCCGAAAATGGCTCATAACTTTGAGGCAATATTATTTATTGACCGTGCGACCTTCTAGCAAGAACTCACGATGCACAACCATTAATGCCAAAGAAAAAAGTGAGAAAAACCTTGACATTTAACCGAACTTTTGCTTTTTTTCGGACCTGCCTCTTTTAGTCGCTTCCACTTCTAATGATTGGGCAATTGGACACATATACCTCTTCACTAGTTATGACCTTTTCGAGCAAATCTGGATCATTGGTGATATTCTCTTTGGTAACAATTTTGCCACGTGCTTCGTCACTCACATTTCATGCTCAAAATATGCGAAAAAATTAGCATGTGTCAACTGATATACCGATGTCATCAGCAACTTCTCTAATGGTGATATTCGACAATTGTCCATAATAATTTATTTCACTGCTTCAACATATCTATCGGTTGTTAAAGTATTAGGGCGATCACAGTCGGGTATCGTTATCAACTTCTTCTGGGTCTTCTGTGAAGGGCTGCTCTTCTTCTACTTTAATCAGCGCTCATCATTCAAATGCAGACATACTCCATGTTTTTTCCATTTCTTTCTCTCTTAAGCAACTGCAAATAATTTTTCCCGGAGTTGCTCTTATTGCTCTTCCTCATGGTTTCCATTTTGATGTTTGCTCCCTTGAACCGCCAATATTCATCTTTTTCCCGCTGTTGCTCTTATATCGTCTTACCACCTCATCAAGGAACTGGCATTAAAACACCACGCTTGCCAGGCGTGTTGGTGAGTGGAGGTGCTAGGAAGGAAGTTTTAGGTTTGGTGAGGAGCTGAGGACACTGGTTTGCTCCCGTAAGGTATTGGGAGTTGAATCAAGGCTCGCTTGGGCAGGGGCGCGTCACTGAATTAGATCGGTCATCTATCGGGATCATAGATTAGTATCTATCCGCTACCCGGAACTATAAGTTAATATAAGTTAATTAGTCAGAAAAACTCTAGCCAGCTCAGCTTTTTTCGAAATGCAATGCAGGTTTTTTTTACGGGGAGGACGCTCATGCTCGCACAGATACTCGTTCTTCCTTTCCCTGGCAGTGTAGGACTCTAGGGAAGATGACCCTAGCCTACCCACTAAACCTCCCTCTTCGCTTCATCAAAACCTGGTATTGCTCTCCGCATAACGTCAGGTTGATGAGTGGTCTAATACATAGTATCCTCTATCCTGTTGTATTTCTTCTATTCCTTTCTGTTTCAGTATCGTGGCTATGAAATGTTGAATTGCTTTTCATTGCCTGCTGTCTGCCATCATAATTTACGCCAAGTGAACTGCCGTGGGTGTGTGCCTATGCTCACATACAGTTGTTCCCTTTCTGTAAGCCATCTTTCGCATTCAAAAATAGTATGGTCCACGGTGTCCACGATTTTGCAGTACATGCATTCGTCTGTTTCTGTTTTTCCAATCCTCTTAACATACACTCTGAAGCACCTGTGTCCTGTAAGTACTTGTGAAAGGAAATAGTCTACCTGCCTGTGCTTGCAGCCTATCCAGTCACCCAAGTTTGGTATCAGAAACTTGGTCCATTGTGCCTCGTCTACGGTGTCATCCCAGAGCTCTTGCCACTTATTCAGGGTTATTGTTCTTTCTTCCCTCTTGGCCTGTGTGCTATTTCCATACATTCTCCTATATATCCCCCACCTCTCCTCAACTAGGAGGTGGATTGGTTTTACACCAGACACCGCTTTAGCAGAGGCTGTGCGGTATGCGCTGATGACTCTGATGAGCATTCTTCGTTGTACCCTTGAGAGTAGTTCTCTATATTTCTTAAACCTCATATATTCATGCCAGACGGGAGTGCCATATAGCAGAATGGACTGCACCACGCTGTATAGCGTCTCTCTCTTTTTTGACCCAGGATCCTTGATATTTAGCGTAAGCCTAGGAAGGGCTGCCACCTTTTTCTCGGCCTTTCGTGCCGCAGTATTTATATGCTGACAGAAACTAAATCCTTCCCCCAGGGTGAACCCCAGGTATAGCAGGCACTTCTTGCGAGGTATTTCTGCTCTGCCACACATAAATTTGATTTCTTCCTTCCGTCTCTGCTCTTTGAGAATGACCGCTTCTGATTTCTGAGGAGCCAACAACAGGTCATTTCTCTTCATCCAGTAGTCTATGTGGTGCAACGTTTCGTTCCTTTTCCAGTTCAGCTGTTCTTTGTCTGCAGCAGTAATGACTATTGCCAAGTCATCTGCGTATGCAAGTAGGCTAACTCCCATCGGTACATGTTCGTTCAGCACATCATCGTATAGCACGTTCCACAGGGTAGAACCGAGTACTGAGCCCTGTGGAACTGCAGCCGTGACATCTAAGCATAGATCTTTCTCAATTTGCAATGACCTGTCTTCTAGGTAGGAATCGACGATTTCTAGTAGGTTTATGCAATATTCTATCCCAGGATGTTGAATTAAAGGCGTTCCTAACGTCGAGGGCGATTACTGCGGCCTACTTGTTGTGGATTTTCCTTACGGAAGCTGAACTGGTTTTCTGATAGGCCTCCAGTAGCTTCCAGTTCCTTTTCTAGTCTGTCCTTCAATAATCCCTCGTAGACCTGGAGTTCAGTAGGCATATGGGTCTGAGTTTCATGTCCTCTGGTTTTTCTTTTGGAATCAGTACCAGTCTCGCCTGTTTCCAGTTTTTCGGGAACTGCCTCTGTCTAAGTAAGCCATTCAGTGGGTATAATATACTTTCCGATGCTATTTCTTCCAGCTTTTTTATCGCTACCATGGGTATTCCATCGAGGCCGGGTGCCTTTCCAGGTTTCATCTTTCCTAATTCATTTTTCAGCTCTCCGGCTGAGAACGATTCAGGTTCAGTGGCTTCCTCAACTCTAGATTTTCGCCAGCTCTTTGATTTCCTTCGAAAGAGATCTTTTGTCGCTTTGATTTTTTGTTCCTTTGCGATATGGAAAGGGGGATATCCTACCAGTTTTTTGGCTGCGATTTTATATCCTGTGCCCCAGATATTATCGTCCAGCTCTTTGCATAAATCGTCCCAGTGTTTTTTCTTGTACTGGTTTATTAAGAACTGCAGCTCTTTTCTACATCTCCTAAGGTCATCCCGTGCTTCATTCACTTCATTTTCGTTTCTTGGCGCACGTTTGTTCATTCTTGTTACCTCTCTCTTGAGTCTGAGAAACTCCTGTCTCTTTTTCCCAATATCTTGATTCCACCAGAAAGGTGTCCTGTTTATCGTTGTTTTTGTTGTGAGGCTTGCACGGTAGGCGTCTCCTATTACTTTTTCCAGATCTTCCGTTGTTTTTGCACCAGCTGTGATTCTCCAAGTCGCAAGTTCTTTGAAAGGTCTGTTATCATTTTCTGCCCCTTTCGAGTAGAACTTGTGATGTCAATGTAAGACCCGTTCTGTCTTCAGACGAAAGTTGGCTTTTTGCCATCATTCCATATCTTCAATTATTATTATGCTTTATTTATCATAGATAATGTTAACAATAAACAATAAAAAACAATGGTGACCCCCAGGCGGGAGATTTATTATTTTTTCTCCATTATGTCCATTGACGTCTTCCATAATTTTGTCTACCTGCTGTTTGAAGTCTTCAAATCGGATATTTGGAGAAATGTAGCAACAAAACACATGGCAGTTTTTCAACGAGACCAGTATGTAGCCTTCTTCAGAGCTGACTGCCATTATCTCGAGTTTCTTATTTAAAACCAATATGCCAACATCACCTCTCTTGTCCTTAATCCACTGCGTGTTTCGAGTATTTTTCTGTTTGGTTCCCCTACGACTAAAATATCAACGTCTTTCTTTGTGGCTGTTGCATAAACCAAATCGTGTGCGGCCCTGGCCCTTCCTAAGTTAGTTTGTAGGAATTTGATTGGCATCACCAGGTGTAAGTATTCTGCCCGATACCGATGGTAGCCTAGCTTTATTCCCGATCAGTTACCCATATTGTGGACATTTTGTTTGGTCCATTTTATGCCCCTCGGTATTGCAGACAATACATGCAGATGGGTTTTCGCACTCCTTGGCCGTGTGTCCCGTCTTTGTGCATCTGAGGCAAAATTCAGATCTATTTTCATTTGGGCAATCATATTTTCTGTGTCCCAAGCGATGGCACCTGAAGCACCTCTGCAAATTCACTCTTCTTCTTACCCTACAATCTAACCCACCCTATCTTGATCTTTCCGTTTCTTATAACTTTACTCGCAAGTTCTTTTTTTATAGATATAGAAGCTGTCTCGTTGGTCTCATAGAGATAATTCTGAAATGATTCTCCTGAATGTTTTCGAATTTCAAGATGTCACCTTTCAGTTCATTTTCGTCGATGCTGGCGTCGATGTCTGTGATGTTAATGATGGTTTCATTGCTTTTTATAACCACATCCGTGCCCAGATTCTTCTCTTGGATGCTTTGCTTCAGATCCGCAGCCTTACCGCCCATAACTTCCATAATCAGGTCTCCTCTATTGGTCTTCCTAATAGAGCTTATTTGTATTCCTTTTTCTTTCAGGTTGACCGAGCTTTTCACCGACTTGAGAAGTTCTGCATAACTTTTTCCTTCTTGTGCCTTTATAATAATGTTTTCCCTTTCAGGCTGTGTGGTCTTAGGTCTTTGCATCTTTTTACTCGCGCCTTGCAGGTTACCCAACATTCAATCACCGAAGATAAATAACTTCGCAGCCCTCAGGTTTTCCTCTTCTCCATTTCCTTAGAGAAAACAATTTAAAAATATTGTTCATTGATTCGAGCTAACGTGTCTATCTTTTGTAAGTTGTTCTATTTTAGTTTTGTTTGCTTATTTTGAGTCTCTAGCCCATATTTTAATTACAAACGCTTGCTCGTCAAAAATAAAAATAAATCTTGGGAAAATATATTTGTGCTCAAGTCGGTTTCAGTATCTTTCACGGGGTTTATTTTGAATAATTTATTCATTTTAAAATTTCCACTAATATTCCTTAAATGAAACAATATGTCAGTTTGTACGATAAGTTACGAATTATCTAGCTTAGAATCAACATCGAAAGACAGTTATTGTATTCGTTATCTGCAATGAGAGGTCACCACAGGTGACACGGCGGGAACGTGTAACTTGATGTTCTGAAATAAATAAACGTCTAGATCAAGAAAGTATCACTTGTAATGTGTCTTAGAGATACGATGGTTGAATTAATGGCTAACTGGTACTCTATAGAGCACGATTGACTTAAATGTCACGTTTAGGTTCTATATAGTACGAGGCGCAGTTTACTTTCCGACACCTTCAATGTTTATTTGAAAGAACATGCTAGAAAATTTATTTTTATTAGAATTTCGAGCAGGTCGCGGAGCTATCGAGTAAACATCTAAAAGCACTTACACGCAAAAGGTGTCGATTGTCGATAAAAGCCGATGTTTTGAACTAAGGTGAGTCTAGCTAAAGAAACTTCCTTTCATGATAATAAAATTCATTCAATATACCCATATACACTTCTATAGCCACCTTATACTGACAGTAACACTTTTCTGTGTAACTTCTATCATTCTGACCATGATATTTAATATTGAAACAACTGTCAATTTTTTTAGAATTTCTACCATTTTTCCAATATATTGTGGAAACAGTTCATTTAATAAAGTAGTATGAGTAGATTCCACAGGATAAGGGTCGAAACAGTAAATTTCATTAAAAACATACCATTTTTTAATGAAAAATTTTCGTTTAAATAATTCTTTGTGTAGAAAAAAAACTCATGGGTACAGATGAATAAGACAAGTAACTCTATTTGCTCTTTACGCCTACCATCACTTGTATAACCGCTCCACCATGCTGTCAGCCTAATAGAAATGATATTAATTGTTACTTAAATTATATTATAATGTGTTATAAACCCTCTTGTGTGGGGTTATAGGGGAGGAATTTGTTAGGGTTCTCCCCCAATTACTCTTTGACCTAAATATTAAAAAAAATGGATGATATCAGTTTTATTTACTTTGAAATATATTTATAACTGATGATCTCTTTTAAATTTGTAGGTATAAACATATTTGAGTGTAAATGAACGGCTAGTACGTACTATTCGTTGAACATATTATGTTTAAATGAATATTTACTAAGTACTTCTTAAAATTAATAGATATGTACAATACTTATATTATAATACAATATTAACTTGAAATAGATAAAGATGAGGGTCCTGAGTCCAGCAGTTTCCTTTGAGTGTGGTAAGCAGCCATAAAGAAATAAAATAAAGAAAGTTCCTACCTGCTCAGATGCTGCAGAGAGTTCAACTTTGAAGTGTTATCGGTTTATTGAATGGTGTCACATGTCTTTTACATTGGTTATACTGTGTACTTGATAATTTAGTCTTGGATATGAATAAAAGAGGGCGAAGGGAGAGATGATATGTCAGACTGAAATCAAGTAATTTATTCCCTGCCATTTTTTATTGAATACTGCAGATGGGAGTTTCCCAAAAAGAAATTATAACCTTCCTGAAAAATAAAATCGAAAATTTTGGAATAATTCAATTTTTAAATATATTTTACTATCGAATACCCAACCGTTTTCGTCTAATTATAAACAGATCACCCTGTACATTTTTCGAACTTGCCCAAGTATAAATAAATAAACAGTGGATCTGTAAATGCCCCTAATTTGTTATCCAAAACTTTTAATGGTCTTTTCCCGATACTGATCAAAATGAACCAATAATTTTTTAATTAACTTACACGTCATCTCACCGTCCCTGTTTCTCCAATGTGTTCCACTTACTCGACGTGTTCAATGAAAGAACAACAAAGTGCTGGCAAGTATGGCGCCATCGACATAATAAACGTTGCAGTAATCTACAGCTAAGAAGGAAAATACGCTTTCCCATGTTTATTCCAACAACAAAACTTTCCTGTTTTGTGTCTTTGGGAATTTAGTAATATTAATAAACAGCAACTCTAACTAGGTGACTTTGGAACTATATTGGATAGGTAATTAAATGTTCATAATGTTTTCGATCAATCTTGGTTCATTTGTTGCAAAATTTCATATAGGTTTTACAGAGTGGAGGAATATTAACTAAAACTCATCATACCTTTGCATGTTTTTCTTTATCTCTTATTCGAAAATTGCTCAAATCTTCACATAATTAACTTCTATGTTGTAAATTTTTGTATTGAATCAGTTTTTTGTCTATCATTAACGACCTTTGAATTCGTGAAATGCTCGAACATATTCTTCATTTTCTACTAGAAGGTTAGGTTAGGTTAATTTTTCCCTTGCTAACAAAAACTACTGTATAATTACAATTTGTGAAAGCCTGGAAGATTTCCGCGAAAACAGAGTAATTGTACCTCTTATCACACCTTCCAAATACGAAATATGAAATGAATCGATTGTAGCCGAACTTGAGGGGTGACCTCAATTGTATGCTCGGTAGTGTAAAACTGCACAAATTTCAGAAATAGGATAAACATGAGCAAATGTTTGATAAAAAAATCGATTTATAGATGTGTCGTAGATATCTCCTTTAACTACAGAATTTTTAAATTTGTTGAGATAAATTCTGAAAATTATTCCACTTTACCTATTAATAAATAAATTAAATAATAGAAAACCAATTGACGTCACAAATCGAGAAGATACATTACAGCTCTAATACATAAATATTCAACTCGTCTTATTGATTTTGTTATTTGAAACTTCAGTAAGTAATTAATGAAAAAAATACAATTCTTTACTTTGTGGATTACATATCTTCTTGTTGGCTTTGCAGTTTTCAAATATTTACCTTCTCTCGGTCAACAGAAACCATAAATTTTCAATAACCCCTTTGTGTTATATCGTTTGATTTATCTTTATCCTCTTTCACCTTCTTGGCTTGATTTCGTCTCTTTTAGCATAATCTGGGGTAGGTTCTTAGATTTATTTTGTGAACACCATTTTACGATTTCTTTTATTTAAAATGATTAATTAGAACTTGTAAGCTGCCGCAAGTAGGTAGGAAAAATTTAAGTACACGATATACAGTGTGACTCATTTAGATTGGAAACACATACATGTAAAATCTGAAATTATTTACCGATTTTAACCAGTTTTTTTAAATATCAAATAATAAAACATCTGCTTAGGGAGAAAATTTTAAATGTTTATTCCAATTTCCAGGGCATACTACGATACTTTTTCATAGTTGAAAACAGAGAATTGTTACTAGCGATTTTTTTATAAAATAAATATCTACGCCACTGGATTCAGAATTCCTACAAATAGCTGTCACCAAAATTTTCCAAAAATATACTTATTAATAAAGTTATGACAACTTAAGGTTCAAAAATTACCTAAGCTAACAGTATCAACACATGGCCATTGTAATTATGTTTTATTTTTTAACCTTTCATAACACGCACTGCAAAGTTAAACAAGTCAACACGCGCCGGACTGTGAGTCTGCAATGTGGTAAATGCTAGTTTTTAGTCAAAAAAAGTTAAATTTATTGTTTATGGACAAACGTATTTCAAAGAACGTTTATTTATTCAATTTCAGTGAGACTACATTCTCTACATATAAAAGTACAATGTTCTAGGCACATATATCTTCTACACTTGGTACATGACCATTTGGTGGGTCGGATTTTTTTCGATCACAATGTTCACGGCCTCGCCGCGGAACATTGTTATCTACAGGTGCTGGGAGTTGTAGAGGTTCATCATAACCAGTTAGCTCTATAATTCTTAATGATAGATGTCTTGGTAAGCAGGTTACTTGTGCTCGTTGGTATAGATGGTTGGTTGATGACAAGTTCAAAAGCCAAATTTCGTAAAAATTCTCTCTGCATATCGGTGTCACGTAAGCCATCAATAAAGGCCTGGATGCCCAGACATTCCATCATGCTCTCTGCAGCTGATGGGTAAGCCATTCGAACTAGTCGGGCAATGTTCACTTCATATTCTTGAAGGGATTTATCACGTTTCTGCCTTCGGTTCTTCAGCTGAGATTGGTACAAATGTTCTAGATTTTCATGACCATATCGCATGTACAACCTCTTCTTCAGCTGCTCGAAGTCGTCCGTTTCTTCCAAAGGTATCGTCTGAAGTACATCTAAGGCATCTCCGCGAAGTGCGATGCTTAAGTTCACTGCCTTCTCCTTATCGGACCAATTATTTACTCTAGCGGCCGCTTCAAATTGTTTCACATAATTGGTCCACGATGTCTTTCCGTCGAACGTTGGAGCCTTCACTCGGGCAAAACTGCTCATATCTTCTGTCTTGGGTTGTGTTGCTGGCTTGCATATCTCGATCTTCTTTTCTTCTGCTGGTGTGTCTTGTGTTCTTAAATCTGTTATCTTACTCTCTAACTCTATGATTTTTTCGTCCATAGTTATCATTTTATTCTCCATTTTCACGTCCATCGTTGTGATTTTATCCTCAATATCCGATTTAAGAGAGTAAATTTTATTTTCCACGTCAGCGGCAATGTCATTTTTCATTAATAAGATATCGGCAGATATATCGCTCTTCAAAGTAGAAATATCGTTCTTTATAGCCGAAATATCGCTTTTCACATTCGTAGAAATCTTCTCTTCCATGCCAGAAATATTGTTCTTTATAGCAGAAATCTTCTTGTCCATATTAGCAGAAATCTTCTCTTCCATGGCAGAAATTGTCAAGATTAAGGTGGAAGCCTCGTCATTGAATAAAAATAATTCTGGATCAAACCCGTCATTTTCGAGTGCCACTTTAAGTCTTTCTACTAATTCACTATTCTTGCCGGACGTTTCCAGCTCACGATCTTCCAATTCTGCTCTTAGCTCCGCCACTTTGAGGTCACATAGTCTCTTGGCCATTTTTACGTAGCAATTTATTTATATTATCCCACTTCTGACACCAATGTAATGTTTTTCTAATTTATTTAAACAATAAACGGGTGGGATAAATTTTAAACACTCGGTATGGCTACTTACTAATTTATTTAAACACTAGCTCACTAACACTTAATTTATATATACTTAACTAATCGCTTAATTATTAATTTATATTAACTGTATATTCACTCAAACTAATTTATATAAACACTTTATATTCATTTATTTACTTGTTTTTCTGTCAAGATCACTTTATCCACTAACTAACTCTTCCTGATATATTAAAGCCATTTTTACTAGTAAATTCCCGACAGCGGCTTAAATAAAAACAATTGATTCTGGCCTTTTCTAGATAACTCTAGTCACAAAAACAATGTTTACATAAGATAGTCGTAAATTCGTAAACAGTTTTTTATAACTGCGTATCGGCCATAATTTTAACTTTTATACCTGGCTTAGACGGAGTCGGATTTAGGGTCTATACCAGTGTGCTGTTTCGTAACAATATTTAATTAATTTAGCTCAGTCGTAAATATTAATTATGTGGATAATTGTTTTTATTATAAATATCTCAGGCTACACGAATGCAGGATCGGGGGTTACTTTGAAAAGAATATATTAAATTGAACTGTTAAATTGTAACACTTCTGTGTATCTCTGGTGAGTCTCCACCTCTAGAATTTAGTAATCTCCGTTCCGTCTATAAATCTTTTAAGTGAGAATATTGAAAACAACCCAACCTAACATATACTTTATCTATTGTGAGAATAAGACATTAACCACAATCTTTTGACAAAGAGTTTGGTTTTCAAGTTTATTTAAAATTGTATGTGATGAATTTAAATATTTAGTTTTCAATCAAAATAATTATTAGATGCTGTATAAAAAACACAATCGAAATACATATGATTGTAATATTTGAGATTTTTTTAAATGGAGATTATTCAGGTTAGTATATATCGAACAAATACCTATTCTGTCTTAAATAGTACCACTTTTTCAGATTTTGTTATACTTGGGACATTCACTAGGTTTTTACTTTGGAAAATATTTCATTTGGAACACAATCGATAAAAATTTGCTAGTGATAAGAATAAATACCTCAGAATCAGGACGTTGAACTTATCAGCCTTGCATTAATTATTCATCTAGTAACATACACTGGGCACTAGTATTGAATAAAATAATACTGCCCCTCTGTTGGAATGCTCTCACTTTCCAAGATTAATGTTGGGACTTAAAAATATATCACTTTATGTATTGTAATAGTAGAGAATTACTTCTGGTAAGTAGATATACTGTTTTTCTTATAATGGACAGGCTTTTTCCGTCAATTTTGTTATATATATCGGGGACTCAATTTTGGTTGACGTTCACTTTTCAATTTTCCAAATCAACAACCTTCTTTTTTCATCATCCTGCCTTCTCATTAGCCGAAAACCAATTATCTCCTAGGCAACTGTCAGTAACTTTATTGTTTAAGAATATCCAAAATTATTTTATTAGAACTTTTTCTAACATACTTATTCTTAGAAACTAATGTTCTCAATGAATTCATTATAAAATTTCCATTCCAAAAATGTCTTTTTTGTCCAGTTTTGTACTAAAATAAGGTTAGAATAGAGCACAATGTCTCTTCCTCTTGTCTCTCTTCTGAACCCCTTTCTGCAGCCCTAGACCTAGTCTCAGTCTGATATATAATGATAACACTTTCAAATGAGACCATTTGAAATATTTAAATCAGCTTTAAAGTTATTGAAATCAAATCATGATTTTGTGACGTTTAACTCTCCGATAATTATTTGTATTTCTCCTGACATCAATTTTTAGCCAATTCACATAGTATAATTATACAAAATGTGTGAATATTTATATCATTTTAGGTTAAATTTCTAAATTGAATAATTATATAGGTATTTGTAATACTGTGTTAGCAAAATTTTCAAAATATTAAATCTATATCGAAATCTTTATTATCGGTTTAAT
This sequence comes from Galeruca laticollis, assembly GCA_963921935.1. Lineage (NCBI taxonomy): Eukaryota > Metazoa > Arthropoda > Insecta > Coleoptera > Chrysomelidae > Galeruca > Galeruca laticollis. Next base: position 75,468,646 of record OY998175.1, read on the forward strand.
TTTAACAATATTGCTGTATGAAATAAACTATTTTTATGTATATTAACAATTTTACTGTTACAAGTAATTCCCATTGCGAAAGATTTAGACAATAACAGAACAGCCATGATTCATGAATATAAAAATTTACATACAGGGTCTTCTCAAGAAATTGACTTTTATCGGTGATCCACATTATGTATAAGGAAATACATGTATGAGATTAGCAGAAATATCATAGTTATGATAAAATGTAGATTAAGTGGACCAAATTAGTAAGATAAATTATGTTGTTTTTATATATTCTTATAAAATTACATGAAAATGTATATATATATATATATTTTTAGTTTTGTTTTTTTTTCTTGAACCTTATTTTATTATATATTTTTCTTGGAAAAATTTTTTCTTGGGATTGTTGGTTCCTAGTTAAACAAATCAAATGGTTTTTTTGGCTTTAATTAACATTTTTGTTTTTGTTAACGTTTCGGACATATCATGTCCTTCATCAGAACATAAAACTTTCTGATTACGAATACCGAGAGAACGCCATAAAAAAAGCTAAAGAAGCTCTCTGTCTAAATGATTACCCAAGTAAACTAATTAATACAATATTTAAAAACCGTATATACCTCTTTTACAATCAAACTCAACATAAAAATATTTCACACAATTTACCCCAAAAAAAATATCTCTCTTTACCATACGTTTCGGGACTTTCAGAAAAAATTGGAAGCATTTTCAAAGATCACAACATAACAGTGTCTCACAAGGGACATAATCTTTTAAAATCAAATTTTAGTAAACTAAAATCAAAAATTCCCAAAGAAAAAAAAGCAATGTCATCTATGAGATCCCTTGCAAAGACTGTAAAGGTGTATATATTGGACAGACAAGTCAATATCTTAAAAACCGCCTAAATGGCCACAAGTATGATAAAAAAAAACAGAACAGCCCTGACAAATCATAGTTCTGAACACAAACATACATTTGACTATGACAACACAAAAATATTGAGAATTGAAAGCCACCAAAAAAAAAGAGAAGTCTATGAAATGATAGAAATCCAAAAAAACCCATATTCTATCAATGCTAAATCTGACACAAATAATTTATCAAAAATTTATGTTAATTTAATCAAATGAATGTCTTTTCCGGTGCATTGTGTATAAATGAAATGACATCCTGTAATATTTCTAAATCCTTATACCATAATAACATCAGTAAAAAAAATTTTTCAAAGACAAAAATTGATGTGTATTAAAAACCTTGTTCCATCACAATTACTGAATACAATACAAAAAAAGAACTAGTTCTATTTACTAACAATAAAAATTTTTGTTCCTTTTAAGAAATAATTATTGTCATAATATAATGTAGTGTACTGGCAGTTGTATGTGGGTTTTATATTGATACTAAATGTTTTTAATAAAAATGATTGTTTTCGTGTATTTTAACATATTTTGACATGCGCTCGCCAAGCTCTTGTTTTATGGTAAGTTATTTTTAGGATAGACATATGTAATGTATAATTTGTTAATTTTTTGTCATCTATTTGTAGAATTATGTTCTGATGAAGGACATGATATGTCCGAAACGTTAACAAAAACAAAAATGTTAATTAAAGCCAAAAAAACCATTTGATTTGTTTAACTAGGAACCTACAGTCCCAAGAAAAAATTTTTCCAAGAATATATATATATATATATATATATATATATATATATATAAAGAAGATGTAGGAATATTGCGTGATATGTTAACAACATCCTTATTTGGTTATACCGTGCTGAAGAAGTGAAGAAGGCAAATGAGCTAGAAACATGCATGTCCGCGGGTCCACTCTGTTTCAGTAGCCCTTTTTCTTTTTGCGTGAATTATCCAAGAATCTCTTTATTGTTGTTTAATTCCAAGTCTTCAATCTGCCTACTCCTTGGAATTTCACCGAAAAAGAGCATAACAATAAAAATAAAATAAATAAATAAAATAAAAATAATAATAAAAAATTGCTTACCAGTTATTATTCCTGCTGGATAATTTTGCCTTCAAAATCCAGTCTGCACCTTAATGGCTTTTTGATGTTGTTATACATTTAGATTTCTGAGCCGATATTATCATATTTGGCAATACAGTTGAATTGATGTAATAGCCGTTGTTGATCCTCTTCACTCTCTGCCACAATTACGGCATCATCGGTCTAGCACATACTAGCAATTTCACGGTCACCCATTCTGTATCCTTTCAGTACACGTACACATCTTATTACTGAACCCATAATAATGTTAAAGAGGAGAGTGCTTAGGTAAATCCCCTATCCAATGCCACGGCCCACAGGTATCGGTTCAGTCAGGACCTCATTTACTTTTCTTTGAATCCGATTTGCTTTATAGAAATTTTCTATGGTTTTGATGAGATTATGTGGGATTTGCCTGTTGTAAAGCAGGTGTACAAAGTTTCTTAATTGCACACTATTGAACGCATTTCCAAATCAATAAAACACATGTTTGCTAGTCTGTTGTATTCAATTGATTTTTCTGTTATCAGGCTTATGACAAAAACCGCACCCGTGCATTATTTTCCTGATGTAAATCCTTGCTGTTCATCTCCTAAGGATGTTATATTATCAATCTTGTTTGCTACAACTTTATGTCAGTTTTAGTGTGGTACTCAGAAGGTTTATATCTCTAAACATAAAGAGAGTGTTGCTAGCTCACCGTTCATTGGGTATTCTATGTAGGTAGATAATTTCCCGAGCGAGAGATGTTAAGTGCTGTATAAAATATTGACTATCATATTTAAATCACAAACCACGTGCTCCATCAAGATCTTCATGTGTCAACGAATCAATAAAGCAGTCATCAACATTATATCAACTTAGAATACCATAACAACTCTCTCTTCCAACCACTTGTATCCACAGGAAAACATTCCTAGAAGAGTGAAGAGAAAACGGCCATTAAACCTCAAGTGAAGTGTGTGAGCTACACGAGGTATTTCCGGTGGAGAAATTTCATCATGACACAAAAGGAACTATCAAATATTTTCTAAACCAACACAATAGCTTATAGGATGTAGTTGGTGATTGCTATTTTTCAATAAAAAAAATAAACTTCTATCATCTGATACATTTCTCTTTCTCATTAAAAAGTGAACAATTATTTTTATTATAAAAGTAAAATAAAAATTTGGGTTAGTAATTGCTTTCCATTTCCTAACTGCACATTTATTTACAAGTTTAGAGCCTAAGACTATATTTAATTTTGAGTTCACATACCAATACTACTATTTGTATTTCTATTAGGTCAAAAGCAATTACTGTTAGAATTGTCTCTGTCGTAATAATTGATTGTATTTTGAAATTACACACTTGACTGATTTAATTTTCTTTTGTTTCAGGTATGTACAGGGGATCTACTAATGACTACAACATATCATTATGTCAGCCTATCTATGTCGAGTGAGTAAAATGAGTTAATATTTGTTTTAATATCAGTTAAAGCCACACTCTTTTTTAGAGTCATTACGGTAAAATATTTTACGATCGTGAGATCATCTTTTACAAAACAGTAATAGAGTTTATAAAGTATATCGTAAATGTTTTCATATATTTATGGCACTTACTTGTATGTTATTAAAAATATGAACGATGCGGTTTGTTATTAGATTAATAGTTAAAACTAAAAAAAGTTAAACTACGTGGAACAGAATAATGGATGAAATTATTATTCCAATTGTTGTGCATTTGTGACAGTGAAATAGTATTTTTCAACGTGAAAGCCACACATTTAATGAGTTATAGTACCAGACACAAATCTCATTGTTTAAAATTTACTCCTTAATTAATAATTTTAATAATAGAATCTATTACAAGACACTGCGATTTATATAGGAACTAGCTGCGTATTTGTATAATTTATAAAAAATGTGATGTTACTGTTTGCAGATTTTAGTTACACAATATGACCAAATTTTATTTGGTAGTGAGGCAAGAAAAAGCTACGTACAGCTGTCCAGGGGAAAACACTCAACGCTTAGTAAAACGGTGCAATTAGTACAAAAACGGCGTAACCTCTACATCCATAGTAAAAGTTTTCCCCCAACTTCAAATTGTTCTATACAGTCTATATTGGTAGTATTATCGTATATAATGTTTGAGTGAAACAATATTCACTTCATAAATTGACATTAGACTTTATTTCAAAATCCTTTTTTCATTAATTGTTTACAAGCTTTGTTATCTACTGTTTCCTTTGCCCTGCCTCCCAGGGCTGCCAAGCCACTTTTGACACATGATACAAAAACGCTAGAGAAGTTTACAGTATATTACATCTATCCCCTCAAAGATTATAAATTCAATCTTTGAGGAGCCTTTACAACACGACCACATCGGATGCGCACGGGTTCTAGGCTGGTCTTTGGATTTGCTGATTCAGAAGTACCATTATTATTAACATAAGTAGTGGATGCGAACCATAAGTTGAGACAGTTTCAGCTTCATTAAGTTCTTGTTCTCGTATAATAGTAAACTCGGAGACTCTCTCAAATCTCTGCGGTTACGTCTTACAATTTCTCCATTTTCGGCTTGTACATTATATGCCCTGGGACTGTTATGCCTACTCACAGTTTGGCCAGGCTTCCATATTTTTCTGACATGATTATAGACAGTGATGTTTTGACCTATGTAACGTGAATTTCGTTCACCACTCGTAATATTTCTCGTCGATTAAAGAGTAACGTAAATTTCGTTTACCCCTCGTAACATCGAATAATACTTCTGGTCGATGGTTGCCGAGTTTTAAGTTTTCGGAAGAGTTCGTTTTCATTTGGATATTTAAGCCAATGCGCGCTGACATTCGGCCCTTAATTTATCTACTTATTTTTGAGTTCGTTAGCTTATCGTATCGAAGTGCATTTCTGTGAAATGCACTTTTTCTTACCGGCCTAAACACTTTTCCGTACCGGCCTAAAGTTATTTCAATGGCCTAAGCCTTCGTATCGACCGAAGCCTTTTCCGTTGATGAATTCGTCCTGTTGGTACCACGGCTCTATTCAGAACCGACTGGACTTATCTTGACGCAGCCAGCAGATTGGTTCCTGATTCGTTTGGACGTCATCCAAATCATCATTGGAATAGAAAACAAGGAAAGTACTAACGTCCACAATCTTTGAAGACTATAGATTATTTCCAACGAATGTTCATCTAATATCAACTTAATAGTTTGTATCAATGTAAATTATCTTTGTAAAATATTTAATTCTTGTTTAAACTTTAGTTTCCTTCAGAATCTAATTTTTTTATTTGAATTTCAATTTACTTTCAGTTCTAGTTTTTTTTTAATTCATAAATTAAGTTGTAAAATTTAATAACATTTTTATCTTAAATTTTTCATTTAACATATAATTTTTATTCAATAAAACCACTTGTAAATAAATTTTCAATTTTCATACAACTCACTGTTATTCAATAAAACTACTTGTAAATTTTAAATAACATTGTTCATATTTTTTTTATAACCTTCCAACTTCTTGTTTTGTTTACTGGAATTAGTCGATGTTAGGTAACTTATAAACTAGTAGGACTCAGGGTGGCGCACACTTATCTCTCCGTCTCGTTATGTAAAAATAAGTAGGATTACCCGAGAACCGGTAAGACCTACTCCTGAGTAGCTCTTCGACGAAGTGGCCGTTGCACCTAGCACAACATCTACTAAAGATATAGCATTTTTGTTGTAATAATGTTCATTTAATCTTAGTTTATGATACAATTTATTCTGAACATCCACTGCAAAATTTGGGTTGTAAAAGAAGTGCCGAAACTGGGATTTTGGTGTTACACGCACGGCTCTGCAACAACTGTGCCGGAGAATAATGAATGTGCTTTAATAGCGTATTGCGGTACTGAAGTGATGCCTCTAACACTTCTTTACCTTCCTCCAGTGATTTCTTAACTACATGTTTTGCTATTCCCACACTCCTCAGCCAATCCATTTAACTGAGGATAATTGGGACTTCTTGTCAAAATTTTAAAATTCCAGTCCCTTGCAAATTGCTGCATTGAATAACTATCAAAGGAAATGTTGTCACAGGTCAATTCATCAGGGCAACCAAATCGTGCAAAAACAGATTTTAATTCAGAAATCACTTCAGCTGCTTACTTACTTTTAATAGAAATAATTTCTAACCAATTTGAGTAGACATCAAAGATTATAGGATAAATTTTATTGACATGAGAGAAAATATCACCACCAATTGTTTGTCATCGTCTTTCAGGCAGTTGGTACGGTTCTCTAATATTTTTCTCGCAAACTTTCACACACGGCACATTTCTTAATAAATTCTTCAATATGTTGGCTCATTAGAGGCCAATAAAATATCTGCCTAACTCTTAATTTAAATTTATCCATGGCTTTCATGAAGTTGTTTAAGCATAAAGGTTGTAATGATTTGGGGACTACCACCTACCATAAAACACAAGATCATCACAAACTATACGGTTGTCTTTAAGCTTGAAAAATTGCCTAAGATGGAGAGGAATTTCCATCTTATCAGGCCAACCAAAAGTAGTAAATTCTATTATGGTTATTAGGTCCAAATCTTTAGTGGTGGCTTGTTTTAATTCCAATTTTCTGTCATCGGAGATAGGCAAATAAATTACTAACGAATGAATAGCATACTCTAATTCAGTATCCTGTTCAGCAACATTAGAATCTGGATCAGATAAATATGCTCTAGATAATAATAATAATGTATCTGCAATGTATAAATATTTGCCAGGTCTATATGTAACATTCACATCATATTTCAACAATCTCAAACGTAAACGTTGCAACCTAGGTGTAGGTAAAGTTATACAAATATTTTTTGAAAATTGAGATCAAAGGTTTGTGATCAGTATTGATTAAGACATTTTTTACACCATGTATTGCAGGGGTTCCCAAACTTTTTTGTACCACGCCCCCTCTGGTTATTTGGAGACCCCCCACGCCCCCCTACACATATCAGCTTTCCATTTTGTAATACCCTATTTCCACGGTGCCGTACATACCAACTCCTACTTGTACAAGTATGTGCCTACTTGATACGGTGAGTAGGTAGATTTTTCGATCACTGTTGAATGCGGTAACGCAGAATGGAAAGATTCAATAATTGTACGTATGGTGAAAATTAAAACAAGTATTACATGAAAAACGAATATAATTACTGATACAAAATTTAACATTATAACACAGATACATTTTCAATTTAAGGGACGTGAAACAATAGGCCTACCTACTTACAAAAACAAAACATAAAATGTAATTTAGTGAGATGGGTGCGCTTGCATGTTCTGGATACATACTCGTACATCTTGATGGCATCCCGATGTGTTACTATATTTGAGTCTGCACCTTGCAGTCTCAAGTTTAGGTTATTTAACGTGTCAAAAAAGTCTGATAAATAGGCCAAAATCACTTGGTTACAGGGTTTTTTGAACTCTGCACTAAGCTCGTTTTGTTTCTGCTGTGCCAAAAACGATATCACTTCATCACGGAGTTCAAATAGTCTTCCCAACATATTGCCTTTTGATAGCCATCGTACTTCTGTATGAAATAGCAGCGTTTTGTGATCACTTCCTAAATCTTCACACAGAATTTTAAACAGTCGAGTATTTAATGCACTGTTCTTAACGTAGTTGACTACTAAAATACAAAGCTTTAAAACAGCATTGAGTTCGTTAGGAAGAGTTTTTGCTGCCAAGGCTTGGCGGTGAATAAAACAATGAATCCCAACCACATTAGCATTCTTCTCTTTGACCAACTGCAAAAAGCCTGAACGAGAACCCAGCATTGAAGGAGCACCATCTGTGCATACACCAATAAGTTTTTGCCAAGAAAGTTCGTGTTTCTTAAAAAAGTCTGATACTGCTTCCATCACATCTACCGCTTTAGTAGTGGTCAACAGCTCAGTAGAAAACATCAGTTCATCCTTCATTCTTTCATTATCAATGTAACGAACATATACAATCAAATGAGAGCATTGTGCTATGTCTGTACTCTCGTCAAGCTGGATAGCAAAAAACGGGGATTTTTTTATTGCATCAACCACCTGGTTTTTAATGTCCTCGGCCATATCATCAATGCGGCGTTTTACGGTGTTGTCTCAAAGTGGTATTTGTGATAGCTTTTGCCTACTATCAGTTCCAAGGACAACATCGGCTGCTTTTAAAAGGCACGGTTTAACAAGCGTTTCACCAATAGTGTGACTTTTCTTTTCCTTAGCAATAATAAGAGATAATTCATAGGAAGCTTCAAGCACTTTTAGAGATGACTGAACAGCAGATCCAGTGCTATCTAACTTTATGCGCTTTAAATTCTTAGATTTTGCAGCGAAAAACTCTTTAGGTTTGTCCTTTAAAGAGGCATGTTTGGTTGACAAATGTCTCAGAAGACGATTAGGCCTCATCGCGTCATTGCTTAATACCTCATAGCAAATAACGCACTGAGGGTGATCAACATTATCTTTAAGCAAGGAAACAAACCCATATTGAATATAATCGTCAATATACTTGCGTTTCTTTGCCGTGTTCATCTTCTCTGATTCAGCTTCACACAGAACTCACACAACACAAAAAAATTACTCCAATTCAAACGTCGCAGCAATTACAGAACACCCACAATACAGCAAACACGCTGAATGATAATTCACGGAAAGCACTGTTGGCACAACGGACTGGCGAACGGACTGGTTACAACGCAAGCACTGAACAAACTGCAAGGTTATTGACATTGGATTGAAGATGCGGTGGGGGTGGGCGTGGTAGGGGTGGTGGGACACTCGCACTCACGCCAAGGCCAAACGGAGGTATCGGTACACACACCCGTTGCGTCTGACAGTAACTGCTATGGAGGGGGACGGTTTTGAGAATATTGAACTCTTGTGTGTTTTGTAGTTTTAAAAACTGTAGCCTTCTTTGATAAAGTTAACAACTTTGCAACGAAGAAATTTACGCATTTTGTAATGGGGGAATTTACGTTCTTTGAAATGGGCGGTTTGAGTTCGGCAACACTGTTCTCTAATTTGCAAATTAATTGTTTTTTAAACAAAGGATTTTTGATCTGTTTTATTTTAAACAATGGCTTTAATTTTTTACAAACACTTGACCATTATGTCAAGTGAATATTCTTTATGTGGAAGCGTGGAAATTGGTAAAAAAAAACGTGGAAATTGAAACATTACAAAAACAATTTTGAAAACTTTATTTCAAAAATGTGAGGAAATTATTTTTTTTATTTTTTCTGCACCCCCCCCCCAGGGGGGCGCGCTTCCCAGTTTGGGAACCACTGATGTATTGAGTAATGAGATTTAAAGCACGCAAAGTGAATTGCATTTCCTTCTAAATTTGTGCTTAATTAATTTCGCAATTTGTCAAACTTCGAGAAGAAAATGGTATTGGGTGACCATTTTGCAAGAGACAAGCTCCTAAGCCATCCTAAAAAGCATCTGTTTCAATCACCACATCAATGGAAGGATTAGAAAATGACAGAATAGGAGTACGTGCTTAAGCTGACATAATTAATTTTTATGTTCCTTATTCCATGACCAATCAACATCTACTCTTGTCAGGTGACGCAAAGGTGCTGTTATCTTCGACAAGTTTGGCACAAATTTGACTAAATATTTTGCCATACCTAGTAATCTTAAAACATCACCTTCTTCTCGAGGCTTAGGCATTTCAATTATTGCATTTATATATAATTCACAAGGTTCAATTCCCCTCTGCGAGAATTTTTTGCTTAATAATTTAATATTGAAGTTTTTTGCACGTTCAAGCACTAGTTTTAAATTATGTCCCTGCTCTGATGAAACAGTTATAATAATATCATCAAAATAAATACCCACTCCATTGATATCGCCAAACAACTCATAATTTTTTCTTTGAAACATCTCAGGTGCAGACCGAATACCAAATGGGAGTCTCAAAAATGTGTAGCGACCAAAAGGTGTTCCAAAACTGCAGTATTTGAAGCTCTCTTCAGTAATTTTTACTTGGAAATATCCATCCTTCATATCTAATACAGAAAAATATGATTTATTTGATAATTGACTGGATATCTCCTCAACAGTTGCAATAAGAAAATGTTCTCTAATGCTCGTCTCATTTAAATATTTAGGGTCTAAGCAGAATCTTAGATCTTTATTTGTTTTTTCATCAATTACTAATGGGTTTAGCCATTCAGTCGGTTTATCAATTTTAGTTATAATATTGGCTTTTTCCATCTGTTCTAACTTAAGTTTTACCCTGGAATGCAGAGCTTATGGAATGCGCCTTATTGGTTGTACATGCGGAACAGAATATTTTTTAAGAACAATCTTATGAGTAGTAGGAAACTCCTCTTATACCTCAAAAGCCATTGGATATATTTTTTCCATGTCAATAATTGAATTAAATTTGTTTGTCGAAACACTATCTTTTGATTAAACAAAGATCCAAATACCCTTTTAAGCCTAATAATGGCATTTGATCTTCAATATCAACAACGACAAAAGGAATTTTTGGTAATTTATTTTTAATTCGGCATTCCAGAGTAATCTCACCAATCGGTTTAATTCTAAATTATTTATTTCCATACGCTACCAGAGTCACATTCGTTGGAGTTATACTTTGTTTACAAATAAATTTGCTTACATAACTAAAACTTGAAACACTTCTGCTCCACTGTCAAGTTTGAATGGAATTTATTCACCTTCTACGAGTACTCTAGGATTATAAAGTTGTTGACACATTCGGGCACATCATCTCTTATAAAATTGTTTCTAGTTATTGATCTGAATCCAATATTGCCTGGTACAAATCTTAGCATCAGAGATAGGCGGACATTAGATATTATTAAACTAGTGACTTGTCTGGAAGAATGATTAAAAAGTACTTTTAAAAACTCATCCGATAATCCATGTCTTAACAAGTAAAGTAAGTAAATTTGTTTGTCCAATATTCCTTCTATTACCATACTGTTCAATTGGCGCACACAATTCATAAATTTCTTCGAAATTTTATTTAGAAATTGATGTTAAATCCTCTACACTAAAACTATTTATATCTTCCCAGTTTCTGACACGAATCTTTGAATTGGCAACAGTTTTTGAACTGGACAAAAATGTTTGAATACTAGTTAAAAGATGCCGTCTATTCACATAACGCAAACCACCATGTAAATTAAATAATACAAACAGAAAATTATCCAAATGAATGTCACAAATCTTCAAATGTTCAGGCACGTAAATATCAGAAACTATAAAAATATTGGGTCTACATTCTGCCTACATTTTTCTTACATTACCTTGCTCATTACATATTATATAACCACGTACTGAATAGGGAGTTGAAACATTAAGTCTGGGGCAATTTGGATTGTTTTCCATCTGTCTAATGTCCTCTGCAATTGCATGATAACAATTTAAACACGATCTTATTTCGATTACTTCTAAATTCTCGATATCAGGATGTCCGGCAGCTTGCCGTCTATAAGTAGATAGATTTAGATGTATATTATTGTCTTCGATTAAACGAGTCGTTAGTCGAACTTAAAAATTTCAATTACACACAACAATTTACTCTGTTTACAAATGCCATATTAACAAAAAAAAATTAGTTAAAACAATGTAATTTTAAGTTAGATAACTGAATAATACTGAAAGGTACTATAAGTGACACTTATTGTAAAACTCAATGACAGATAGATATTTATTTTTTATTGTGAAAATATTTTATCATACCACGTTAGATGTATACCAAGATGCCTTCTCTTGGGTAGTAACTAATATTAAGAATATAACAAATATAATTTCCATTAAACGTTTTAAATTCCTAAATAGCAAATATATACAGGGTCGTTCCGTTGTTTTGAAAATTAAATCTGCATTTATCCAACCAATAAAATATGATCTTATAAACTGCTTTATCTAGAATAAATATATCTAAATTAAGATATATAAAAATTGAGTTGCGAAATATATTAAATGTATTGGTATGGCAGAGTTCGATGGATTTATTGACCCATGTCTCTCGATTACAACACTACACCACATGATTCAAAAACTATCATTGATATAGAATGTATAAACATGGTAATTTTTATTTTTAAACCTGCTAGAACATATCGAGTCGTTAAGTCAAAAGTCACTAGGGATATTAGTGCACGTGATATATTTAGACCTATATCACAGATTTTGACTTTTTAAACCCTCCTACACAGTCTATTAAATTGCCCTTTTTTACAATTACAGAAACACATAGTTATCCTTATTATTATTATTCTTATCTTATAACTCAAGTTTAAATATTGTACTTAATAAATAATAGGTAACTAGTTTCGACTGTTTGGTTAATCTTTTGGATTTCTTGATTTATTCAACTTACAATGAGATCACCTTGTAAGCATGGAATTTTAACAATGCCATCAGTTTTTGCTCAAAATATTAGCGATTGCAATAAACGTCTAATGATTATACAAACATATAAGTAGAATATGGCTATACAGGGTATACCACTTAAAACCAACTGCGCCTAACCTAAGGCTCTACCTCACGGTCACGGGTGTGAGGTCGAGTTTAAAAGCTAAATTAAATCACACTTACTTTAGATTCAAAACGCAAAAAAATAATAGCAAAATTGTTTCTATTGTTTGGTGGCTTTTTTGGATTTGTTGATTTTGTCATCTTACAAGCTCAAGTCACCCTGTAAGTATGAACTTTTGTAGACTACCAGCCAATAATACAACGTTGCAATATAATCTAACACGGTGTGTAAAAATATTTAGTTTACAATATTTATTTTATTTTGTATTTATGTAGTATTACTAAAAAATAATATTTTACAACCTAAGCGTTTAATATTTCGAAAAGTAGCCATAGAATCTAATTCTACCAATAAGAACTTTCAACGAAGACATCTAGATCTACACTATATCCAATATCCAGAAATTTTGACCGTGGTTTTTTTAATGATATTTGATGCTTTTTTCCATTGTAAAAATAGATAATTTAACAAAAACAGGTCTGTAAAAGCGCGAATCACCCTGCAAACAACAGATATTTTATTTTCGCTAAAAGGTATGTATTTTGTCTTAAACAAAAGTCGGGATTTTGAACTTCACCGCCCTGTATCTCAAAATATAGCTATAGGATATGGTTGGGCCCATGGAGACTTTTGATCAGGACATCAAATACCAGTACAATTCAGACAATTTGACGCTGCTCCCATTTCCATAAGATAAGTGCGGGGTCCTTTATTGAAAAATGATCAAACATTGTAAAATTTACCTACAGAAATTGAAAATTTACCTAATTGGGCAGCTGCTGGATTATTGCCTAAAAAGTCTAAAAACGTATACGAAAAAAACGATGCCTATTATAAAAGTTGGTGTCCTAAGAAATATGTTGAGAATCTTGCACATATAAAATTACTTTTTTATAATTCGCGTATAACAGAGACTTCTTCATTATAACATTGTTTACAGTGTCACAATGAAGCTCTTTGAACACTGTTTCAGTAATTTTTAGTGTACAGTTGGTTATTGTATTTAGTTATATTTTTATTTGACATTTGACTTTAATCTTAACACAAATTATAAATAAAATGGTCCAGCTAGCAAATTATTATATTAAATATTCTTAAAGGTAAATTAGAATGATTTATATATTAAAAATATTAATGAATAAAGTACGCTAACGTTTATTCATCAATGATTTGTCAATTGTTTAGTTTTATATTGTGTAGGATCAATATATAGGTATACATAACGTTAGATTTTTGGGATAAATTACCAGATATCTCTGTGAAGATGTACAGAAATTATTCTGTTCATGATATAATATAAATAGATCAGAGCATATACCAAGAAGCTCTTTTTTTAAACAAATATTCAACCCCTGTTTGCTTAAATGAAAGTTTGTTTACAATTTACACAATTATTCGGTTATAATAAAACCATCTGTGATATGACCAATCAGGAATCTACAGAATTGCCAACTTAAATTCAAACCACTCGTCCTAGTTTAAAAACAGTGATTATATGTAATTATATTTTATTTAAATGATTAAATAAATGCGAATTATAAAAAATATTGTGTAAAATTTGTGCCACAATGACTTTCTGTAGTACTCGTACAAAACGAGTCATTGTGACACTTGTTTTACAAATAACTATTAACTTATTTTAAAGATTAATCAATGACGGAACAGTATTCAAAGGATACCGCACTTTTCTAACGTAACTGAGTAATAACTTCATAAAGGACCCCGCACTTTTCTTATGTAAAATTGCGACCGGTCAAATTTTCAGAAACTTCGGTATGTTATTGTACTCGACCAAGTAGCCAAAAGTGTCCATGGGCTCAAACAAATCCTATGACTAGTTTTCGAGATACAGAGGGTTAAAGTTGAAAATGTACCAGTTTTTGAGAATTTTTTTGTTTCACTCAGTAGCTGGACTGCATTTCGGTAGCATACATACGCTTAGTACATATTTAAATAATGCATAAGCAAATTCGTATTACGAAAAATATTTATATTTACAAGGTGATTCACAAATATGTGATGACAATTTTTTGCAAAAAATCACTTTTCCACTGTGACGCCAGAAAAGGACATTTTCGAAAGATGATTTCCAATACAGTAATTTGGTGGAAAAATATTGCATAGGACAAATTTTTTATAGAGGGTGATACCCAGAAAGTTCCACAATATGAAATAATTTTTTTAAGGATAAATTCAATGCCCACTAACGTATGTGTGTTTCTAAGCTTCGAAGTATACAAGGTGGTTCATTTATAAGAAATTTTTATGTTTGTAGAATAGTGGAAAATTTTTTTCGGTTAAATATCACCATTTTGTCAGTGAATTGGGTGGTGTGAAATCTGAAGTCGGTCCCATGACCAGTTTTCGAGATGGGCGTTGAATTTGAGAATTGGTGATTTTATCAGTTTTTTTCTTCAATATAAAAAACTGGATTGACTTTGTGTTACCTTTATTAGTTTAATATAACATTTAGTTATATGAAGAAAGAGCTCAAAATATTTACTGCTACAGGGTGAATCGCGAACAAGTACCATATGTTTTGCAGATATTCAATAATTCAACAGAGAAATTGAATATTTCTTGATTAGAGATTTTCATGATTCTCATTCAGGGTTAGTCGTAAGGATAACTTCGAAATATAATTATGCTGTGAAATTGAAAGGACAAGTTAATACTATATTTTGGGAAAGAAAATATGTTGGGATTTTGGGAAAATCTATACACCAAGAATTAAATTAATGTTTAGGTTTAAACATATGCTGCAATAACTATCAGAAAAATTTCCACACCACTTAAGAGGTCCGTTTTTTTTAGAGTGGTTTCCCCTAGTAATTGAGACTGATCTTTTTTTGCACATTGAGAAGTAAGTTCTATAAACCACGGAACATACTACGAGCATAGAAGTAAAACTGACCACTTGGAGGTGTAGGTAGCATACACCGATAAGATAAGGATATATATAGGGTAGAAAATGAAAGTTGGAAAAAACAGTAACTATTGACATGAAAGGGTAGGGCCAATCTGATAGATGTGAAAAAACTGAGAGAATATGCGACTTAAATATTCTTTAAAAATAAAGACTACGTACAAAAAGAAATCAGACAAGCACTTAAACTCAGCGAGACATGGATAACAGAAAATGAGAATCATTTAGAAATGATATCAAAAATCTCACTCCTCTGTGTAAAGAAAAATCATAGCAGAATTGGATTACTCCAGAAATATCACAATGAAACCTTAAACTGACAAAGATAATATAACAGTGCCTTAGAAGAGTAAAGATCAATTCAACTTCAACACCAGGAATTTTCGAACATCCTGTAGCTGCGTTATGTCCATATGAAAACGACATATCCTTATCTTATCGGTGTATATGCTACCTACACCTCCAAGTGGTCAGTTTTATTTCTATGCTCGTATTATGTTCCGTGTTCTATCGAATTTTCTTCTCAATGTGCAAAAAAAGACCAGTCTCAATTACGTGGAATAGGCCTATTGGGGAAACCACTCTAAAAAACGCACCATAAACTCTACCTCTTAGATAGTGTGGAAACGAGTTAATTTTTCTGATAGTTATTGCAGTATACGTTTAAACCTAAACATTGATTTAATTCTTGGTGTATAGATCTTCCCAAAATCCCAACATATTTTCCTTCCCATTAACTTGTCCTTTCACTTTCACAGCATAATTATATTTCGAAGTTATCCGTACGACTAACCCTGAATGAGAATCATGAAAATCTCTAATTAAGAAATGATCAATTTCTCTGTTGAATTATTGAATATCTGCAAAACCTATGGTACTTGTTCGCGATTCACCCTGTTACAGTAAATATATTGAGCTCTTTCTTCATATAACCAAATGTTATATTAAACTAATAAAGGTAACATAAAGTAAATCCAGTTTTTTATATTGGAGGAAAAAACTGATAAAATCACCAATTCTCAAATTCAACGCCCCGCATCTCGAAAACTGGTCTAGGACCGACTTCAGATTTCACTCCTCCCAATTCACTGATGTATTCATCATATACTGACAAAATGGTGAGATTTCACCGGAAAAATTTTGGAATACGTTCATGATTTTTTCACTTTTCTACAAACATAATAATTTCTAACAAATGAACCACCCTGTATACTTCGAAGCTTAGAGACATACATACGTTAGTGGTATTATCCCTTCCTAGAAGCAATCTATTAGTACAGGGCATTGAATTTATCCTTAAAAAAAATTTCATATTGTGGAACTTTCTAGGTATCAGCCTATATAAAAAATTTGTCCTATGCAATATTTTTCCACCATAATAGTGTTTTGGAAATTATCTTTCGAAAATGTCCTTTCCTGGCGTCACAGTGGAAAAAGTGATTTTTTGCAAAAAATTGCCATCACATATTTGTGAATCACCTTGTAAATATAAATATTTTTCGTAATACGCATTTGCTTATGCATTATGTAAATATGTACTAAGCGTATGTATGCTACCGAAATGCAGTTTACCTACTGAGTGAAACAAGAAAATTCTCAAAAACTGGTCCATTTTCAACTTTAACACTCTGTATCTCGAAAACTAATCATAGGATTTGGTTGAGCCCATGGAAACTTTTGGTTACTTGGTCGAGTACAATAACATACCGAAGTTTCAGAAAATTTGACCGGTCGCCATTTTACATAAGAAAAGTGCGGGGTCCTTTATCAAGTCATTACTCAATATTACGAGGCACGTTGTTAATTAAAAAAATGTTGACATAATTAAGTTTAATCGCCTGATAGCTTTTTAAAATCGAAACTCCGATTCTTACAAACCCAAAAAGTCCAAAATTTTCACTAAAGAATGGATTGCAAAGTTTTTGCAAGATAATGAAAAATATTTGCTACTGAAAGTGTCAGTGATAATAGGTATAAGTGGAGCACAAGAAACCGAAAATTTACAAATAAACAATCAGAATAATGGGACAATTTCGACCCCTATATCGAACATTAATTTAACAAACTTCAATAAATTAAGCATTTAATTTCAATCGTTATATTTTGTTGTGTTCTGTGAGTGTTAAAATTATGATATTTTGTAACTGAATTACAAAAAAACAGTGTTCAAGACGGGAACTTCCACGTTTGACGGATTGGTTAAATATTATGGATATTGAGTTTTCTTTCTGTGAGTTGCCCCATTGGAGCCTTGCATCATCAGTCTTCCGTATCCGCTGTCTGATCGTTAAAATCTTTATCAAGTTACGGGTGAGCGAAACAGATTTAATGTCCGTGGGCAATTGTAGTAAATAAGTAAAAGTAAATAGCTCACCGGCTTGACGTAACCGACCGCGACTTCACTTCCACGTACACCCAGAGGTGGATCGCAACTAATATAGTATAGATTATAATTTTCCATGTATCAATAAAGTTACTGTCACTGTCTGTAGTAGCAATTGTATTAGAGGGGAAATTTTAATTCAATTATTGTTTAATCCCCAAAATAATAGTTCTCTCTTTGATATTTTGTCAATTTCCAATAAAAAAAGCGTTTATGTCTACATTGGTTCTCACTGACACGAACTTACAGGATTTCCTTTTCTGGAATCTTCCTGGTCGAGAAGCTAAATTAACTCAATGTTAACGAGATTTAAGAGCAGTTCTTGTGATATTTGGAAATCCTGATGCAAATCTTGTTTTGTATGAATCGAAGGACATTACCAATACAATACTTATTTGAAAGGAGAAATAGTTTTAGCTATTTAAATTATACCACTTCTCCAGAGCAACAACAATGCAAGTACACTTTACAATAATCTTGGGAATTTTTTTAATATTTACATTACAATTGTTAAAATTCATGCCAGGGATAACTTTGTCAGTCATCTGAGTCTGATTGAAAATCATGGGACTTGGACTGGCACTAGAGCTAGTACAAGGTTTTTCATTTTAATTAGAGCTAGTATAATGTTTGTTAATTTCGTTTTAAAGCTGATTTCCTCTTTTTATCTTATTGGTTATGTTGTCATCTATATAACCTTCGGCAACTGTGGTTGATTTCCATCCCCCTAACTGCTTGACTGCTGTAATGTCACCTACTGCGCTAACGCAAATGGTTGCAGATGATTTTCGGAACGAATGTCCTGTGTACAATTCGGAATTTTTTAATTTTAAAAACATAGCAATGTGCTTTCCCATAGAAGATAATTTGTTAATGCCTACTTTTTGAATAGTACATTTACCATTTTGATAATTTTAAAATAATGATGGGCATTTAGCATGAGATGGGCGAAGATTTATATACTTTTTGCAAATATCGTAAAATTCACCTGATACAGTAAATGATCTAGGAATCTTTGTTTTTGTGAAAGGTATTTTCACTATAAGAGCTCCATTGTAATCTTCTATATCTTCAGTTTTCATCGAATATAATTCATTAGATCGGCACGCTCCCATTAGCCCCATGATTAAGGTTACCTAAAAATAATTTTATTAAATTGGAAAGTTCTAGGCTGAAAATTACGTTATTGCAAGCATACCTTTGTCAGTAGATAGGTATGATCTGGCGCTTCTTTAATAAATTTACTGACTTCTTCGGGCGTAAAAGTTTTGGATTTTTTCGGTTGATGGCCCTCGGACTGACGTTTTAAAAATGCCTGTAACTTCATGTAAGTCTCTAGGTTGATACTATGGTAAATATTCAATGTACTTTTCAGCATAGATTAATATGCCCACAATGATGATGACTTGTATGTTTTAGCAAGTTCAACAAAATACACTAGGATAACATTTTCAGAAAAAGACGATGTTTTTTGTGCCAGTTGCCAATCCATAAAACTTTTGACTTAGGTTAGGTAGGATATTTTCTGTAGCGCTAGCCGCTAATTTTAAAATGTCTGGCGGTGTACAAGACATATCTTCTAAATCTGATTCACTATTAGACATTTCTCTAATGATACCAGAGATAAGAATGTTCACACCAAATAACTCACAAACCGACTGACAGTATATCTACAAACACAATGACAAGTAAATTTACAAATTGTCAAATTTGACGCAAGGATTTAGTAATATTATTCCATCGAACTGTCTTTATTATTCAATTCTATATGGTAATGCATGGCATTACTTGATAAAAATCGCATATTTAATAGATATATTAATTAATAGTTGTGGATAAAAATACTTAAACATTAGATATTTTTATAATTGCTAAATTTTGTTTACTTTTAGAAAAACTCTTGGTTTTAAATAATAAAAACATTTAGATTCTACTCAAGCTTTAGAAGTTTGCAATCTTCCATTGGCGTCATTATCCTTCCATTATTTTACAATATTTTAACATCATATTTCTAAATAGATTTTGTGTTGGTAGGTAATACTATCGTTAAGGAAACTAAAAAAATTGGTTAATACAATTTTATTGATATCAGTAAATACTGGGAATGACTCAATTTGATAAACAATAAATTACTCTTTTCAGGGCCGTATCTAGTTTTCTGTCGCCTCTAGGCAGACTATCAGCTACCGCTCCTTTTCCCTGCCCATTAGTGTTTTGCTGGTAAAAATACATTACAATACCAATAGCTTAAGTGAAAATTTAATCAGAAAATTTTTATTCAATAGGAAAAGGAAGAGGAAAACTGAATTTATTTAAATAAATTGTTTATTATGATAAACTAAACATTTCCATTCATTTTTATTTATTATCTACTATCTCACAAACAATAACTTATTAAGTTCCGGCTTAATTAACTCACTTTAATTAGTTAACTCACTTTAATTTCCGAGGATCTATCTATAAGGTCCTCATAGTCATACACTGTTGCAGAATTTACATTTAGAAGTGCCAAAAAATTCAAGCGATCTTGAGACTTTGAAGTACGTAAATAGTTTTTAATTCGTTTTAGAGCTGAAAACGACCGTTCAGCAGAATGATTTGCAATTGGTGTCGTCAAAAAAATTCGCAAGGCAATTTCCGTATTTGGATAAACATCTCTTACGTTCTGAGAAATTATTAGCTGATACATTTCAGAAAATGGGTTGGGTGGATTCTCTAAAGAAACTGAAAAAGACCTAAAATGAAGGACTTAATTAGGAAAGTCCGTATCTAAATCCTTAGTGTAGCGCTTCTGTAATTGTGAAGCGGCTTCAAGAATGTCTTCGCTTTGCGTACTTGATAGTTAATTTAAAAAACCAAATTTCTCACAAAAATAAGCCGCTTTTCTGTTTTTGAGTTCATTTAAAAGTCGGTCAATAATTATTGTGAAAGTGTTTATACGGAAGTTGTCCCGACCTGAAAATTCTACTTCACCGTCGCGAACTTTACTGACCCTGTAATTCTGCTCTGTAGCTCGTTATAGAGCATTTGTTTCGTTTATATGGTATTCGTCTCTCATGAGACTCACAAAGGTGAGAAGTGAATCATACAATTGCACCATTACATGAACGTCTATATTTGGTTCTTGTCGTTTTCGTGATATCACTCCTAATCTGTCTCAAATAGAATCCCAAACTGCCGCCATAATTGCTGGTTCAAATCGATTAAGTTGACACAAAAGACCTATAGCTTCACAACGTGTTTGGGGTTTTTCTGATACATCCTCGTCAATTAAGGTTAGTGCTATGAACATGTTTTCCCAATTTCGATTTAAACTTAAGCATGCGTCCTCGCAAGCGGACCATCGAGTAGGACAGAGCTTTTTAATTGACAAACTATCTGTTGAAGACGATAGTTGTGAATTTAGGATCTCCCATCGAAGTGTGGATGTTGAAAAGAATGTATGCAGGCTTTGAAGGAACAAGGAAAAATCATAAGCTTCTTTCCGCAGCACTGGTCCCAACTAAATTTAAAGAATATGCGGAACATGGTATGTATTCAGCAAGTGGGTTGACTTCTTTGATTCGTGCTTGCAGTCCATTATAAACTCCAGACATATTGGCCGCATTGTTATATGACTGTCTTCTGCAATTTGATATATCCAAGCCTAGAGATGAAATAAAATTCAGAACTGAGCTGGGCTAGTTCTACCGATTTGTGCCCAGTATTTGGCAGAAAGCCCAAAAAATGTCCAAATGGAAATTTGAAGTCTTTTACGGTCTGAATAATAACCGCTATTGTCTCATCTGCCATTAGTTTAATGAATTCTTCACAAATAGCAAGAGATAAGTAGGAAACTGCCCCATTTCCTGGATTTCCCCATTTAGAAATGTGTGTGGCTAAAAACGGATTAAATTCAGCAATCAGTTCTAACGACATAATGTAATTACCACTGTGGACTGATCCAAATTTTTCGTCAGTGCCTCGAATCGAAAGTACTCTTGCTGCCAATGCTTTAGTTACAGCGACTCTTCTAAGAACATTTCTCCAATACCTTGTTTCTTCATTTACTTGAGCAATGAATTTCATATCCATCCTTTGCTTTAAGTTGGATCGTTTTTTCAAGGATATGACACAGTTTTTGTGTTCGGAGGAATTCTCGTGGTGATCAAGTCGGCTTCCAATCATTAAACCCTTCTGCAAACTGAGTTTTACCGTCGTCTACATGAAACACCGTATACAGCTTGCTAGATGAATAGACCAAATAATTACGCAGACAAATTTCTCCATTCATTAGCTTCCGCTGAAATACTTCTTTCTTCAGATATCTGCGAGAATCAGTATATTGTCTTTTGGAATTAACAAAATCTAGGTCAAGGTTTTGCTTAAAGCCATGTTGTCTATATTGCCTAATGGATAAAACAGTCCTGACTCTTTGGACACTTTAAAAATATAACAAAAAAATTTACAATTACTCAATACAAGCAATTAAAAAATGATTCAGAATATCTAGGAATTATATTAGTAGATAATAATCTCAGCAGGTCTCTTTTCTTATATTTTCAGAAATAAGAATGTTTGGAACTGTATGCATCTTTTCTTATTATCGCTTTGATTTTCCAGGCGAAGATCGAAACACCTGTCCCTTATGTTCCACCGATATCGCACAAAAACATTTTCTTTTCTCATTAAAATCTACTCTTACCTCATTGTAGAAATAAAATCGGATTACTTATTTCGACATTCGATAAACATCAATTGTGGCAACGTTCTTCCGAACATATGACTAAAAATACATGATTTCGACAACGACGCATCTGACTCCCAGCGGTCAATAAATGTACTACCATTATGATATTGTTTCACATGAAAAAATGGCACATGGCACATTGTGACCATTTTGACGCATTTAACTAGATATTGCAATAATTGCAATTGCGACATTGTTGCTCCAGAGAATCGATACGTCATTCCAAACACGAATAAACTTAGGTTATAATAACGTCATGTGATTGCTGTCTATCCTATTCTCAGTATATTGGTTGAGTAACCTAATATACCATATTACCAACCTATGGTCATTGATGATCAACAACATTTATTAATGTTTTAAATGAAACTCACTGTTTCTAGCTAATTCCACAATATAATGAGAATTGTTGAGATTCTCAAAAATTGACAATTGTTTCGATAAATCAATATCATCGTCAGAATGACAGAAGTTACATTTCATTTGTTGCCTACCTGATGTTTAGTAGTTATTTTTGGCTAGGCCAAGAAGTAACCTAACTTGTGATTGGCTTAATATATGTTAATAGAAAAAAGAAG
Source organism: Galeruca laticollis (assembly GCA_963921935.1). Taxonomy (NCBI): domain Eukaryota; kingdom Metazoa; phylum Arthropoda; class Insecta; order Coleoptera; family Chrysomelidae; genus Galeruca; species Galeruca laticollis. The sequence goes on from OY998175.1 coordinate 75,491,797, forward strand.
AAGATATTGAAGCTTAGATATTATTAGCCCTATATCCTGGATATCATTTTTCCCATTAAGATCAGTATAACTGTGCAATGATGTAGAAAACCAGGAAAACTATATCTGCTGATCTTTACAATTATCACTTAAGAAGACAGTTTATTAGTGGAGAACTCCCTAGATTTATCTGTTCATTGACAACTTCATATTGTGGTTTTCTTAAATATCTTCTGTTTCCAATTCTTCGAGGAAATCCAGTTCTTGTTTCTTTTCACAAATATGCAGTACTTCTAGTTCTGTGTTAGGTGTCAATGAATGATTGGTGTCAAGTAAATGTTTTGCGTAGTGGGATTTATCTGGTTGCTTTAATCTGTATGCTCGTAAGTGTTCACTGTATCGGATTTCAAAATTTCTAATGGGTTGACCCAAATAGACAGCATTACATTCTGGACATTTGAGTTTATATATACCTGATTTCTTTAATGGTGGTATTTTTGTTTTTACATTTAACAATTTTGTACTAACGTTACTTTCTATTTTAAAAGATATTGTTGTATTCGTTGCTACAGATATTATCTTTGAAATATTATTAGAAATATTTCCTGCATTCGTGATGGTTTTATAAGTTTTTATTTCATCAGTTTGTTTAGGAAATATTAGTTGTAATGCCACGTTTTCCTCTTTTTTATTAATTAGCTTATTTATCATATGTAATGGATAACCGTTGGATGTTGCTATTTGTCTAATTGTATTAATCTCTGTATCAAAATTAGATTTGTTCATAGGAACTGAAAAAGCTCTATGTATCATTGAATTATATGCCGCTAGTTTATGTGACATGGGGTGATTGGAACTATATGGAATTGTCCCATATAGTTCCCGTATAGTGTGTGTTGGTTTTCGGTAAATTGAATAACCAAGTACATTATGAACTCTTTGAATTTTTAAATCAAGAAAATTCATTGAGCTATTTTCTTCAATTTCTAATGAAAATTTAATTTTTGGGTGTAAATTATTAATGTGGTTGAAAAATACATCTAATTGTCGTTCACTACCCATAAAACAAGCTAATATGTCATCTACATATCTATACTAAAATAAAACATTTTTCGAAATATTACTTTCAAAGATCTTTCTTTCTAAACTGTCCATAAAAATGTTTGCCAAAATAGGTGATATAGGGCTTCCCATTCGTAAACCTTCATTTTGAATATATATCTTATTGTCCAAAGGGAAATAATTCTGATTAAGACATACATCAAATAAATTAAGTATGTCTGATATTATTCCTGGATTAATATTTTTATCTTCTAGTAATTTTCTTACAAGTATTAGACATTCTTTATGAGGAATTTTAGTGAAAATATTAGTAACATCAAACGAAATAAGTTTATAGTTATCTTGCAAGTTGATTGCTTTTAATTTTTTGATTAGTTCTATTGAATTTCTAATTGAGTACTGAGATGCATATCCGTAACTATTTATTAAGTATATTGTTAAGCCTCTTTGCCAATATATTATTAGGAGTATTAACATAAGAAACTACAGGTCTAATTGGTTTCGTTATTTTATGTAATTTAACGGTTCCATATAATTGTGGACAATGAGGATTCTTATGTATGATAGACCTCTTTTCGTAATCACTTGAAAGATAATTTGAATTATTAACAATATCTCTTACATTATTAGAAAACTTTTTTGTTGGGTCTGCTTTAAGAACTTTTACATCGCTAGATTCTATAAAGTTATATATTTTTGAATTATAATTTTCAGTTGTCAATATGACAGTTGTGTTCTCCTTATCAGATTTTGTAACTGTTAGGTTATTATCTTCTACTTTAACATTTATTAATTTAATTATAGATATGGATGTTATTATGTTATAATAATATAATGTATAACTTTTATATAGTATAAAAGTGAATGAAAAGACCATAGAAGTTAGTTTAATCAAGAATATTCAGATGCTTACAGACAATTTATTAACGGTTATTTCAACTTAAATAGACGACAAATTGATTTTAGAGGTGTAAAAGTACAAATATCTTTTTGATCAATGATTACTTGGTACACATATATCGCGATTGGTCCGGTATTTAGCTAGTTCAATTTAATTTCTACTTTGCATGTCTCAGAAATCATTTCCTCTTTGTGGTAGTGTACTACAATACTTCGATCACGTAACAAGAACTCGCCATACACTTTTGTATGAAAGGCAAGATTAGAGGCAAGAAGAAAATCTCCTGGCTATGGAATTCAAGAGATACGTTTAATTTCATCTCCAAACAATTATTTAGAGTTCCAACAAGAAGTCTGATCGTAACATTTCGGTCAGATTAAAATGACAATAGTTGGGTAGTCGCTTGAGAACACAATAACTAGTTTCATATCAATCCAAATGATAAAATTGTCCCCTACTATTCGTTTTTCAACTAGATTCCATATTTTAAAAGATTAACTGGGAAACGTGTTTTCTTCTCTCCAAGCTCTTTCAGAAGATTTCATGCTTCAGATTTTTCTGGAAATTTCTCATTATAGGATGCGTTATTCAGTAAGTATAAAGATAAAACACTCTTCGATGTTGTGTCTCTTGATATTTCCAATAATTCTTTTCGAGCATGTAAATTACTCCCCAGAATATCGTGATAAAACAAGTTTAGTCCCGAAAAATTTTGCAGTCATATTTCTTTTCTGAATTTGAAGTAAATTGTTATGAGTAGATTTTCTAGTGCTTTGAATTACGTCAAATTGCTTAAATTAAAATTAATTTTTGTTAGCAATCTCTCAGTTTCGTCTGTTTTGGTATACATGAGTAAGGGGTTATTCCAAATGGGAATTGAAAATAAAATTATTTTTTATTGGAATCTATATCTTGTACAGGTAGGGTGTATTACACCTGTTATTACCATAATTATTTTATGTGTTACATAATCAATTATTGACTACTATTCTTTTATTTCTCATGTGATTTGAAAACTAAATTGAGAGAAACATTCAAATCTGTCATTGTTCAGTATATAAATAGATACAATAGTAGGATACGCTAATGGTTCTGTGGTAATTGCACGTGTGCAAACTGTTAAGAGAACAATCGGTTAATGTTTAGATATTGCAAGATTGATTAGGTTTTATCTACACAGCCGGCTTGTGTGTCTTACAAACTTATAACGCTGTTTGCTTTTCTGCAAAATGGGAGCATAAATTGGACCTAAGCGTATTGTTTTTTAAATTAATTTATTTAGTTTTGTTTCTTTATTATTCAATTAAACTGATTTAGTGCTTAATTGTGTTATTATTGGCAACATGAAATCTATTTGTTACCTACGATTGAAATAATAAGAAATAAATTGACAAATGTCGGCCGTAATGTAAATGTCTGTAAGAAAACTATTGAAAACTAGATTAAAAAATTGGGATTCAAATTCAAAACTATTAATAAACGTCAATCAGTCATGGAAAGGACAAGAATAGTGGATATGCGGTATACATTCCTTCAACTCCTCTTGTTTGAAGATTGTTCTTTCTATTTGATATTTTCCTTTCGTTGTTATGACTTCAGTATTATCAGGAAATCTGTTTGCTTCCCTCAATATAACTCCGTGCCTGGCTATATTCTGCATTTCTGCAACTGTAAGAATGAACCTGGTGTACTTAATAAAAATGGGTTATAATAACTATAAAATCCAAAACTTTGTAAGTACTTGACAACGTCACATAGAATAATTGTAGTAAAAAGCGTTTTTCACGGAAGAATCTCCCGAAGCTCATATTTGAAATATGGCTTTTACTTGTGAAAATAATTTCGCTTTTATACTCATAATTATCAGTCAAGAATTAACCCGTAGATCGATGAAGGGACACTCTATCTAGTATAGGTCTAATAGCTTACCTGACTGTATCAAATTGCCTTGTCCCACCTGGAATAAAATGGCAAATTGTAACAAAATACATTTGAATAGGATATGTAACACGATGCCCTATATTTGATTGTCACTTTTTGCCATTATATTCAGTATCGGATTTCAATTTGTAAGTGAAATGCTTGTCTCTAGGGTGTGACCTTTCGAAATGAGCCTTTTTGCAATAAAGGTTAGTTGAATCCCTTCGACAGACAACGCGCTTGCTTCAAGAATATATGTCACCCTAAAATAAATGTCCTGTTAAATTTTTTATTTGGACTTTTCCGGTTTCTCCATATTCACTTCTTTACGATGATTGATTGAAGTACTTTGTGAATGTGTGGGGCGTTTACGGCTTCATTTTTTACATGATGTACTTATTTATTATGGTTGCCGTTGAAGTTTTTATTGTACCTAGGGAATGAAGAGAGATATGTCACATTATATGGTAATAACACGTGAATAAACGAATCACACAAACTGGAGTTCATTTTACTAGGGTACTTACTGAAGTTTAAATAATTTTTACAAGTTTATTTTTATTTTAAAAGCCTAGCAGCAAACTGAACAAATATTAGAACCGAATATTTACGTTTCCGTATAAAGCTGAAATGAAATATTTATTGTTACGAAACAGCACACTGGTATAGTTTCCTAAATCCGACTCTGTCTAAGCCAGGTATGAAAGTTAAAATTATGGCGGACGCGCAGGGGTTGTTTACGGTTGTGCATATCTTATCTAGACTTTGTTTTTGTGACCAGTCTTATCTAGAAAATGCCAGAAAGCCAATTATTTTTGATTAAGCCGCAATCTAGAATTATCTAGTGAAAAAGGCACTAATATATAAGGGACCGACCAGGAAGAGTGAGTTAGTTGATAAATTAGTAAGTAGCCATACCGTGTGTTTAAAGTTTATCCCACCCGTTTACGTTTAAATAAATAAGAAAAACATTACATTGGTGTCAGGTGTGGGGTAATATAAATAAATTGCTACGTAAAAATGGCCAAGAGACTATGTGATCTGAAAGTGGCGGAATTAAGAGCAGAATTTGAAGATCGTGATTTGGAAACGTCCGGTAAGAAAAGTGAATTAGTAGAAAGACTTAAAGTGGCACTGGAAAATGCCGGCTTTGATCCAGAAACATTTCTGCTAACATGGACGAGAAGATTTCTGCCATGGAAGAGAACATGGACGAGAAGATACATGGACGAGAAGATTTCTGCCATGGAAGATAACATGGACGAGAAGATACATGGACGAGAAGATTTCTGCCATGGAAGAGAACATGGACGAGAAGATTTCTACTATGAAGAACGATATTTCTGCCATGGAAGAGAAACTTTCTACGAATGCGAAAAGCGATATTTCTGCTATGAAGAACGATATATCTGCCGATATATCGTTCGACCACTGACAATTCTAATGCCAGATCGAACAAATGTTATCAGTAGCTGGTCAATCTTTGGATCGAGCTGAAAAAAAGAGAATGAGGGAATTTCTCTTGCAGTATCGAGACTTATTCGAACTAAAAGGAGGAAAGACTGGTAGAACATCAGCCGTCAAACACAAAATCGATACTGGTAATGTTAAGCCAATTAGGCAATCAGCTCGAAGACTATCACGAGCGAAGAGAGAGGAAGCTGAAATAATAATTCGAAAGATGGCAGAAGAAAAAGTAATAGAACCATCTATTAGTACATGGTTGTATCCAGTGGTGCTCGTCTAGAAAAAGAATGGAACTACGAGATTCTGCGTGGATTATCGCCACCTTAACAACGTGACGAAGAAAGACAGCTATCCTTTGCCTCGAATTGACGATACGCTAGACACTTTGGCCGGCAGCAAACTGTTTTCCACCTTGGACCTGAAGTCTGGTTATTGGCAAGTGGAAATGGACCCAGAAGACAAAGAGAAGACTGCTTTCACCATCGGATCTGGATTATGGCAATTCAACGTCATGCCATTCGGGCTCTGTAATGCGCCTGCGACGTTTGAAGACATGCCTAGTCTATTTGGACGACATCGCAGTACTGGGGTTGACATTTGACGAACACCTGAAGAATTTGGAAGACTGCAAGCTACCCAGCTCATGTTAAACCCGAAGAAATGTCAGCTGTTCCAAAACCGAGTCAACTATCTAGATCATATAGTGAGCAATGAAGGAGTGGTGGTGGATCCAGAGAAAATTGCTTCCATTCAGCAATGGCCGCAACCAACCCACAAACATCAAATTAGGAGTTTCCTTGGACTTTGCACTTATTATAGAACATTTATCAGGAAGTTTGGAGATATTGCCAAGCCTCTAACGCGACTTACAGAAGAAGCAAGAGCTTTCCAATGGGACGAAGACTGTCAAACGGCTTTTGAAACCTTGAAGAGGCATTTAACCTCGGCGCTGATATTAGGATATCCATTACCAGAGGGAAACTTTATTCTTGACACTGACGCAGGCAACGTAGGAATTGGTGGAGTGCTTTCACAGATCCAAGGAGGGCAAGAAATAGTGGAGGAACTTCCATTTATGGAGGGGGTAATGTTACGAAACAGCACACTGGTATAGTCCCTAAATCCGACTCTGTCTAAGCTAGGTATGAAAGTTAAAATTATGGCGAACGCGCAGGGATTGTTTACGATTGTGACTGTCTTATCTAGATATTGTTTTTGTGACCAGTCTTATCTAGAAAATGCCAGAAATCCAATTGTTTTTTATTAAGCCGCAATCTAGAATTATCTAGTGAAAAAGGCACTAATATATAAGGGACTGACCAGGAAGAGTTAGTTAGTTGATAAAGTGATCTCGAGAAATAAACAAGAATACACGGAAATAGCGAACAGTAAAGTGTTACTATAAATTAATAATTAAGTTTGTGTGCGTATAAATCAAATTTAAGTGATTAGTTGAGTATACAAGTGCTAGTGATTAGTGTTTGAATAAATTAGTAAGTAACCATACCGTGTGTTTAAAGTTTATCCCACCCGTTTACGTTTAAATAAATAAGAAAAACATTACATTATGATGTTTTGTGAAAGGATATATGTTTTTTAGTGGATAAACTAGTTTTCTGGAAATGAACATTCTACATATGTACCTACACGTTTTTTTTTATAGGAAACTTTATCCTCATTTACGCTAAGAAGTTTTCGTTTAAAATAAAACTTTATACATGTTATAGTCAATTTGCTAAGTAATATTGATGTCCACAGATACTCAATGTTGCACACCTTACTCGATATTCCTATCTTCGACTCATTTAAGTTTTCGCTCAACTTTTCCATGAATTTCCTCCATTATGTGTGACATATGTTGTAGAAGTTAACCGAGCAATTAACTCTAAGTGCTTATTTGCGCCAAAGACATTTTACTTTCGCAGTTTGACATAGCAATTAAAACTTTGTCGGTTTCGGTGAAAGTCGAAAGGTCTCTTTTGTGCTCAGATAAAGTGGTTTCGAACTTGCAGATGTTGGCTGCACTTTGAAACGGGAACGTATGTGCAAATTGTAATTTCCTGGTATTTTTATTAAATCAATGGATACAGTTAGTTAAAAATATACAATTAGTCCTAAAATGATGTATAATTTCATTGATAACACTGGTAAACAAAGTTTGGTTTTATTATACACCAATACGTGTAATTAATGCTTTTTGTCATGCTGATTCTGAATCTGATTTCAAATTTGCTCTATAACGTCAGGATTTTGAGAAATTAAATAGGTTTTCAAAAAACGCATTAAATTTTACACAATTTCAAAGTTACTTTTATATAAGAAAGATACTGCAACAAATGTTGTTCAGACAAACATTGAGTGGACGTGTTGAACATGTCCTTGCATGTTTTCTACGTCAGAGCACTTAAACCACACCCATTTTTGCGTTGGAACCAATCAAATTAAGAATTGGTAGATTACTGACTATGTGGGTATATAAAGAGCGACATTCAATAGTAGTAATAATAACAACATTAAGGCTGTTATAAGGTAATAATAATAACACAACATCTACACGAGATTAATATCGTAAAATCAATAAAACAATCAATTCACACAACCGCAAAAAAATTGAACAGTTAAGGGCTATTTCATTAGTTCCATCATCAAACTGAATATTTGGAATCTCGAGTAGATAAAAACGTTTTTGTTCACCGTGTATACCAAAGTAGGTAAATGATAATATAATACAAAATTAGAATTATTAATGTTAACCTACACATTGCAATTCATTCTTACTTGGGCGCGACCAACCTAAGCTATACTCGATAGTCGAAATTGTGTAAAGTGAGTCAGAGCTATCTAATCAACACTTTGGTTAAAGCGCAGTTGCCATATGTATTCTAGAGAGAAATGCTGTATTTTATAAATACACTTCAAATCCATTGTGTCAATATTTCAAGTACAAAAGATGCAATGTAATTAAGTCAATACCAATTTAATATATTTATTTCAAATTTCAAGCAGACTAATAATAATTAGTTTACTTGAAATGTGAAATAAAGTGTTTATGTATATTTCTTGAACGCAAAGTTTGTTGTGAAAAACTCGCCGATTTGACAATGTTGGAGAGTCGCTTCAATGTTCCGGCTTTGAGAACGAGATAGATAGATCGAGCTACGCGAATGAGACAGTGATAGTAAACAGTTATGTGAGGTGTTTATTCTCTTCATGAGCGTAACATCAGTATTTGTGTTGTGGTTTTGTGTGATAAATCGGTTATTATTGGTATTTATTGTAATATTTATATCGGTATATTTAGTGACAATAATGGCGGAGTGTAGCGGTGTTGGCGATAAAAAACGGCGTCGTAACAATTTAATTCGGGAAGAAAAAGTCCTCATATTAAATGTGTACGAAGGACTGCGTGCCATGGACAAACAGTTGGGTGTTAGTGACGCTGTGATTAAGTGCAGTTATTTAACTAAAGTTTCTGAGAGTACTATATACAATATTCTAAAGAAATCGCGGGACGGATCTTTGACAAGAGAACGAGGTGAAAACTGTAAACCGGAAAGTAGGGGAAGAAAGAAAATTGTTTTGGACGACCAAACACGGAATGCTATACGTAGGGAAATACATTCTTTTTATTTTAGGAATGAAATCCCCTCGGTAGCTAAATTGAGCAAGGTAATAGAAGCTGATGATACTTTACCAAACATCAGTGATAAAGTTTTGAGACGAGCTTTAAAATTAATGAATTTTCGTTACCAAACAAGAAGTAGAAACAGTGCCTTAATTGAACGAAATGACATTGTGGAATGGAGGAGAAATTATTTAAAACAGATACGACAGTTTCGTAACGAAGGACGGCACATATATTATCTTGACGAAACATGGTTAAATGAAGGCCACGCTGTGTCAAAAGTGTGGCAAGACATGAATATACGAAGCAATCGACAAGCCTTTATGGAGGGTTTCTCTTCCGGTTTAAAAGCTCCCTCTGGGAAAGGACGTCGACTGATTATCACTCACATTGGCAGCGAGGAAGGATTTGTAGAAGGTGGATTACTAAGTTTTCAGTCCAAAAAAACTGTCGATTACCATGAAGAGATGGATGGTAACCGGTTTGAAACATGGTTTAGATCAATTTTAACAAAGGTAACTCCTGGTTCAGTGATAGTTATGGATAATGCTTCATACCACTCTCGTCGACTGGAGCAAATACCTACTTCAGCTAGCCGCAAGAGGGTTATAATTGATTGGTTAGAGAGTAAAAGCATTCCGCACAACGAGGCAATGCTAAAAGTTGAATTATTATCTCTCGTACGGAAACATAAAAGCAGTTATATTAAGTACGTTGTCGATGAAATGGCGAAAGATTTCAACGTGTCAGTTGTTAGACTTCCTCCCTACCACTGTGAGTTAAACCCCATCGAGCTGGTTTGGGCCCAAGTGAAAAATTATGTTGCGAGAAAAAACAGTACATTCAAAATGGCTGACGTTGAGAAACTGTTTGACGAGGCGCTGCATACCGTTACTGCTGAGAGTTGGCGTAAATGTATTCAACACGTATTAAAAGAAGAAATAAAGTTTTGGGATTTAGACATACGTGTAGAAGTAATGACGGAACCACTCATTATCGATATAGGAGGAGAAAGCGATGATTCTGAGGAGTCGTCAGGGAGTGATACCGCTTCCAGTTAGTCAGACATTTTACAAGTGACCTCGCAACATACCTATACTTATTGGTAATTTATTTTGGTCTTGACAAACAACTTTTTTTTAGTTTTAGTAGTAGTAAGTTGGAATTGACTTTTAAACATTTTTTTATTTTGTTTTAACTTACTTATGAACAACTTGTGATAAGTTATTATTTCAAATGTTAAAAATTGAAATTCCAGATATTTCAGTATTCGCACCCTTAAACTATGATACGCTCATGGAGTTCACTTTAAATCGGTAGATAACCGATGACGTCACTTTACACAATTTCGACTATCGAGTATAGTTACAAAACAACAAAAATATGAGGTAGTCCTATTGTTATCCATAAACGAAATGAAAAGACTAATCTAATCTTTAGTGTTGAGTTATGCAAATAATTAAATGGGTGTGAATAGAATTTTTCTAATTATATTTCTCACTTATATAATCTTGTTTGATGTAATTTATTTTTATTATTTTCCAGAAGTCAATTGTTATTAATCACGCCTCTGAGATATGATAACACATTTATCCTACTTTATTTCAGAAAGATATAATATGACCTTAAAATAACTAAGTGTGATTTTATAAATATCTTGCCTCTACAATATTTCTTGTAGACACAAGTACACTCAAAGTAAACAAAGTGGTATGTATAAAGGCGCGTATCCATATGTGACAATGCCTCGTAACGTAACACCGAATGTGTTCGTCTTGTGACGTTACGGTCTATTTGTTACATATGGATACCCGTCTTTACACAACGCCGCGACTTTGAAATCAGTTTTGAATCTGTCCTCGGCATGAATTCAGCTCTGCAAATACAGTTAGCAGCAGCTTCATATATTCTCATTCCCTACCAGATTTTAAAAAGGAAAACACGCACTATCCGTGATGGTGGATCTCAGAATTATATCAAAGTACCAACAGACAAATAAATATCGAATGCAACATGCAAAGAACGATGAAGCCATCCAAAGTTGGAACATTGATAATCGCAGAAACCAATAGATTAAATGAATATTTGAAAATATGTAGTTTAGTAATCGTAGGATGTTAATTGGGAATTCAGCAGGGCCTCGCCTTTTGTAAGTGAAATTTGAATATAGTGAAATGGGAATAATACCTCAAGATTCCTTGATTGGTGGTACTACTAATCACTTAACTACTGGGGATTATGTTCACAATTTCATCACAATTTTTTTTTCATTTCATTCGTAAACTAAAAAGGTCTTTACCTCTTCCATGCATGGATGTAAGTTCCTGTGATAAAATAATACCTCCACGGCGGGGAATCGAACCCCGGTCTCCCGCGTGACAGGCGGGGATACTTACCACTATACTACCGAGGAATATATTTACAAAAAAAATCGATAAAATATGTGATACTCTCTGTCAAAAAAAATTTCTCACTATACAAATTATCCATAATTGTTTTCATGTAATCTTTTCCCAGAGCGGTAGTAAGGTTTTAATATTATTTTCAACATTGTGCATTACATCAAATGAAAATATATGTATTTCAGTTATCGTAGAATGTTGATTGGGAAGTCAGCATTTTTAAATGAAATTTGAGAATGGTAAAATGAAAATAGCGAAGAAGAAATATATATTTGTATCACGTGTAAAATTTAATTTATTTTTGCATAGCGCGCTTTCAGCTCTCTAGACATAGAGCCATCATCAGTGCTTAATCTAAAAATATATATTCAAATCACAACCTTTTCTTAACGGTCTTGTAATTTTGTTTACAATTACTTATTCACAAACTAACAAGGGCCTCTTCCTTGCAGGAATGTACTTTCCTGTGATAAAAACAACATCTCTCCACGGCGGGGAATCGAACCCCGGTCTCCCGCGTGACAGGCGGGGATACTCACCACTATACTACCGAGGAATATATTTACAAAAAAAATCGATAAAATATGTGATACTCTCTGTCAAAAAAAATTTCTCACTATACAAATTATCCATAATTGTTTTTCATGTAATTTTTTCCCAGAGCGGTAGTAAGGTTTTAATATTATTTTCAACATTGTGCATTACATCAAATGAAAATATATGTATTTCAGTTATCGTAGAATGTTGATTGGGAAGTCAGCATTTTTAAATGAAATTTGAGAATGGTAAAATGAAAATAACGAAGAAGAAATATATATTTGTATCACGTGTAAAATTTAATTTATTTTTGCATAGCGCGTTTTCAGCTCTCTAGACATAGAGCCATCATCAGTGCTTAATCTAAAAATATATATTCAAATCACAACCTTTTCTTAACGGTCTTGTAATTTTGTTTACAATTACTTATTCACAAACTAACAAGGGCCTCTTCCTTGCAGGAATGTACTTTCCTGTGATAAAAACAACATCTCTCCACGGCGGGGAATCGAACCCCGGTCTCCCGCGTGACAGGCGGGGATACTCACCACTATACTACCGAGGAATATATTTACAAAAAAAATCGATAAAATATGTGATACTCTCTGTCAAAAAAAATTTCTCACTATACAAATTATCCATAATTGTTTTTCATGTAATTTTTTCCCAGAGCGGTAGTAAGGTTTTAATATTATTTTCAACATTGTGCATTACATCAAATGAAAATATATGTATTTCAGTTATCGTAGAATGTTGATTGGGAAGTCAGCATTTTTAAATGAAATTTGAGAATGGTAAAATGAAAATAACGAAGAAGAAATATATATTTGTATCACGTGTAAAATTTAATTTATTTTTGCATAGCGCGTTTTCAGCTCTCTAGACATAGAGCCATCATCAGTGCTTAATCTAAAAATATATATTCAAATCACAACCTTTTCTTAACGGTCTTGTAATTTTGTTTACAATTACTTATTCACAAACTAACAAGGGCCTCTTCCTTGCAGGAATGTACTTTCCTGTGATAAAAACAACATCTCTCCACGGCGGGGAATCGAACCCCGGTCTCCCGCGTGACAGGCGGGGATACTCACCACTATACTACCGAGGAATATATTTACAAAAAAAATCGATAAAATATGTGATACTCTCTGTCAAAAAAAATTTCTCACTGTACAAATTATCCATAATTGTTTTTCATGTAATTTTTTCCCAGAGCGGTAGTAAGGTTTTAATATTATTTTCAACATTGTGCATTACATCAAATGAAAATATATGTATTTCAGTTATCGTAGAATGTTGATTGGGAAGTCAGCATTTTTAAATGAAATTTGAGAATGGTAAAATGAAAATAACGAAGAAAAAATATATATTTGTATCACGTGTAAAATTTAATTTATTTTTGCATAGCGCGTTTTCAGCTCTCTAGACATAGAGCCATCATCAGTGCTTAATCTAAAAATATATATTCAAATCACAACCTTTTCTTAACGGTCTTGTAATTTTGTTTACAATTACTTATTCACAAACTAACAAGGGCCTCTTCCTTGCAGGAATGTACTTTCCTGTGATAAAAACAACATCTCTCCACGGCGGGGAATCGAACCCCGGTCTCCCGCGTGACAGGCGGGGATACTCACCACTATACTACCGAGGAATATATTTACAAAAAAAATCGATAAAATATGTGATACTCTCTGTCAAAAAAAATTTCTCACTATACAAATTATCCATAATTGTTTTTCATGTAATTTTTTCCCAGAGCGGTAGTAAGGTTTTAATATTATTTTCAACATTGTGCATTACATCAAATGAAAATATATGTATTTCAGTTATCGTAGAATGTTGATTGGGAAGTCAGCATTTTTAAATGAAATTTGAGAATGGTAAAATGAAAATAACGAAGAAGAAATATATATTTGTATCACGTGTAAAATTTAATTTATTTTTGCATAGCGCGTTTTCAGCTCTCTAGACATAGAGCCATCATCAGTGCTTAATCTAAAAATATATATTCAAATCACAACCTTTTCTTAACGGTCTTGTAATTTTGTTTACAATTACTTATTCACAAACTAACAAGGGCCTCTTCCTTGCAGGAATGTACTTTCCTGTGATAAAAACAACATCTCTCCACGGCGGGGAATCGAACCCCGGTCTCCCGCGTGACAGGCGGGGATACTCACCACTATACTACCGAGGAATATATTTACAAAAAAAATCGATAAAATATGTGATACTCTCTGTCAAAAAAAATTTCTCACTATACAAATTATCCATAATTGTTTTTCATGTAATTTTTTCCCAGAGCGGTAGTAAGGTTTTAATATTATTTTCAACATTGTGCATTACATCAAATGAAAATATATGTATTTCAGTTATCGTAGAATGTTGATTGGGAAGTCAGCATTTTTAAATGAAATTTGAGAATGGTAAAATGAAAATAACGAAGAAAAAATATATATTTGTATCACGTGTAAAATTTAATTTATTTTTGCATAGCGCGTTTTCAGCTCTCTAGACATAGAGCCATCATCAGTGCTTAATCTAAAAATATATATTCAAATCACAACCTTTTCTTAACGGTCTTGTAATTTTGTTTACAATTACTTATTCACAAACTAACAAGGGCCTCTTCCTTGCAGGAATGTACTTTCCTGTGATAAAAACAACATCTCTCCACGGCGGGGAATCGAACCCCGGTCTCCCGCGTGACAGGCGGGGATACTCACCACTATACTACCGAGGAATATATTTACAAAAAAAATCGATAAAATATGTGATACTCTCTGTCAAAAAAAATTTCTCACTATACAAATTATCCATAATTGTTTTTCATGTAATTTTTTCCCAGAGCGGTAGTAAGGTTTTAATATTATTTTCAACATTGTGCATTACATCAAATGAAAATATATGTATTTCAGTTATCGTAGAATGTTGATTGGGAAGTCAGCATTTTTAAATGAAATTTGAGAATGGTAAAATGAAAATAACGAAGAAAAAATATATATTTGTATCACGTGTAAAATTTAATTTATTTTTGCATAGCGCGCTTTCAGCTCTCTAGACATAGAGCTATCTATCATCAGTGCTTAGCTAAAAATATATATTCAAATCACAACCTTTTCTTAACGGTCTTGTAATTTTGTTTACAATTACTTTTTCACAAACTAACAAGGGCCTCTTCCTTGCAGGAATTTACTTTCCTGTGATAAAAACAACATCTCTCCACGGCGGGGAATCGAACCCCGGTCTCCCGCGTGACAGGCGGGGATACTTACCACTATACTACCGAGGATTGTGTATATAAAAACTATATACTCGTATAATCTGTGATACTCTCTATCAATAGTAGTTTGTGCAACAAGTGCGCAAAGTGGTACTTTTCCCACGAGCGCTGAAATCAAGCGAGTGGGAAAAGTACTTTGCGCACATGTTACACACAATACTTTTTCTACGATCACGATTTTCAAAGAAAAATAAGAGATATTTTATTAATAATATAATTTGGGAATGTAAATTATATTAATAAAAAGTGAAACAAAGGTATATATTTCTATTAATAAAATAAAGAAAATAATCAGATACCCATATTTTTATTAAACAATAATATTAAATTCCGATACAGTAACTTAATTTAACACAAACACTTATCTACTTTAAAACAAAACAAATAAACAATTTTTTTTACTTGAAATTATAATTTATGGTAAAATTTGAACAATTTTGAAGTGTTACTCCAGGCGTGTCTCTATTTTTTACCAAATTTTCAGTAACAGTTACAATATTAGCTGATGACGTGGAAGGTTGTTCTTGCTGATTGTTAGATGATGACTCTACCGAGTTCACAATTTTATTAGCTACTTCTATTTTATTTGAAATGGAATCATCGATATAGCTCTCTGCGACATTACTTGATCGCCACCCACCATGGCGTTTAAGAGTCAATAAATCTCCTCCTGCATTAACTAGAATAGTTGCAGAAGAGCGTCGAAAACAATGTCCCGTATAAAGAATGGAGTCTGGCAATTTTAAAAATTCTGCCACTTGTTTAGGTATACTGCCAATTTTATTAATTCCGACAACTTGCCTTGTGCATTTACCCCCTTGATAATTCACAAAAAGACGTCTGCCAATGACGTTATTAGGGCGAAGACAAGCGTATTTCTTGTAGATATTATAAAATTCTCCCGTTACTGTGAATGTTCTGTCAATTTTGGTTTTTGTATTTCGAATCTTAACTAATAGGGCAGTGTTTAGATCTTCTATGTCATCTAATTTTATGTTCGACAATTCTTCTCGCCGACAGGCACCAGTTAATCCGATAGTAAGGACAGTCTACAAGTTTAAAACATATTAATTTTACATAATTTAATATACCTTTTGTTTTTTTTAAAGAATAACATTAATAGGAATTAAATATATTATAACGAAAAAAAAAATCCGACATACGTAGGATTTCAACCCCGGCCATTTTGTTACCAAACAAATACTCTACTATCTACGCTATGAAAAGTTATCATTATGTTTTGCAAAACATGTAGATAATATTCAATGTTCTGTAATGAGTTAAAATGCGTTTTTCAAAAGTATTAATGTACTTATTATAGGTAATCAAACAAAATATTGAAAATCAGTGTCTTGTCTAATATTAAATGTAACGTTTATTTACCTTTGTTAATAAATATTTATAATCAGGTGCTTCTTTCAAAAATTTTTGGATTTCTTCGGATGTTAAGGTTTTTGATTTTTTGGGTGTGTATTTCTCATTTTGTCTTTTTAGAAATGCTCTTAATTTTACATATTTTGAAATATCCACATTATTTTTAATGCTTAATGTGCTTCGCAGCATTGAATATTGGGACCACAGTGTCGAATCCTTATAAGATTGTGATTGTTCTTGAAAATAGGCTAGAATTACATTTTCAGAATAATATATTGAGATTTTCTTATCTTTTCTCCATTCCATAAATTTTTTATAAGCGTATTCATACTTTTCTCTTGATTTTTGAGGCAAAAGGTTTAAAGTTGCATTAATTGCTACATATTTCCAAAATTTCTGGAGGTGTGTTTTTAAACTTCTGAATCTGAATTATTGTCAAATCCTTCCATGTCGAATTATTATTTTAATAATGTGCAATAAAGGATACGTCGATATCCAATATTCAAATTAAAAGCTAATAAGTTCCTAATCTATAATTTTTAAGTTTATAAAATTAATCAATATGACACAATGAATTATATTTTAAATAACAAACGTCAAGCTACCTGTCAACAAACGCCAGATAGATGTGTGGGAGAGGCAGTATAATAGTTTTCTGCTGTCTTTTACGCATGTGCAGTGTGCGGTACAGACAATTCCCGCATCACTTTCTCGCACGATAGGAAATTAGTAACTTTGAAAGCGAGTAAGCTGTGTCTATTTCTATACTTTTCATAGTGATCGTAGAAAAAAAAATTATTACATTACACAAATTATCCATCAGTGTTTTTCATATCATTTTTTCCCAGAGTGGTAGTAAGTTTTCAATTTTAGTTTCAATATTGTGCATTACATCAAATGAAAATATGCAGTTTAGTTATCGTAGAATGATAATTGGGAAGTCAGCCATTTTAAATGAAATTTGGGTATGGTGAAATGAGAATAATACATTCAGATTCCTTGATTGGTGGGACAACTAATCACTTATTGACCGAGGATTATGTTGATGGATACGTTCCTTCTCTCTGCTTACTGCCAATTAATATATTCACATACAAATTCTCTGTTACTTTTCTTAACGGTCATGTAATTTTGTTCACAATTAAATATTCACAAATATTGTTTTTTTTGTTTCTACCGTTATTTGAAACTAAACCTTCCTTCTTCCGTGCAGGAATGTTAGTTTCTGTGATAAAAAGAATACCTTCACGGCGGGGAATCGAACCCTGGTCTCCCGCGTGACAGGCGGGGATACTAACCACTTTTTCAAGTAATTTTTTGCCAGAATAGTAGTAAGGTTTCAATTTTGTTTTCAATATTGTGCATTACATCAAATGAAAATATGTAGTTCAGATATCGTAGAATGTTAATTGGAAAGTCAGCCCTTTTAAATGAAATTTGAGTATGGTGAAATGATAATCATTGATTGATTCGTTGATTTATGGGAAAACTAATCACTTAACCACCACGGATTATGTTCCTACATAAGTTTCTCCAAATTTGTGATACTTGCTTTCAATAAAAATATTCACATACTAATTCTCCGTTGCTTAACGGTCTTGTAATTTTGTTCACAATCAGATATTCACAAACTAGAAAGAGATTTACCTCTTCCTTGCAGGAATGCAAGTTCCTGTAATAAAATAATACCTTCACGGCGGGGAATCGAACCCCGGTCTCCCGCGTGACAGGCGGGGATACTTACCACTATACTACCGAGGAATAAATATATAAAAAAATTTCGCACCATACAGATTATCCATCAGTATTTTTCATGTCATTTTTTCCCAGAGTGGTAGTTTGTTGTTTGTTTTAAAATGCCTTTATTACCAATATTTTATGATATATATTTTACAATTTATTATTCAGAAATAATGTATGGCTGGTGTTCTGGCATTCTTGTTACAATCGTTGGAAGTGTGTGTGTGTATATATGGCACCTAGCTTTTATGCATTATCCATTTATTTTCATTCTGTAATTTAATTTGTCCCGTATTCATAAATATGACTCCACGGCTATTTCGACTTGTACTATATCCCTGAAACGCAGCTGAATAACAGGGTTTCAAGATTAGCTTGTGAGAGGCAGCAACATGACAGTTGTTTCTAATAATGAGAAATATGTTTTGTGTGATGAATATTTTTTAGTTGATTAGGGCTAACTAAGTTAGCCTCTAATTCGATGTATTTGGTTTTTGAAATTTAAACAACTTATTGTGTGAATAAATTACCATGCAGAAGCCTACACCCACTATCACAGGTGTCTTCTGCTCGACTGCCGACGAAGATTTTTGGGTATGCAATAATTATAATTTTTTTTGATATTTTTGTTATGAAGTCCTTGATAGTGGGCATGTCTGCTTGTTCATGTAACCACGAGTTTTTAGGAAGTTTTGGATATTCTGTTTTGTAGGGTATTGCCATGCGTAGGCATTTGTTTTGCACCACTTGAAGTGTGTGAAAGTTATGTTTAGTGGCAGTGTTGTAAGCTGGTGCGGCGTATGTTAATATTGGTCTTATGGTTTGCCGATATATCAACAGTTTGTTGGGTGTAGATAGAAAACTTTTCTTACAAATCAGCGGGTACAATTTGCTCATTGCCATTTTTGCTTTTTGAACTTGCTGCATTATGTGCGCGTTGGCGTTGGTATTGCCATGCACTCTGTGTAGCCCAAATACTTTAATGTGCTACTGGGAATGATAGTATGCCCATCTACACACAGCATCGATTGCAATGAGCCATTGTTCCTCGCTGTCCTCCTGAGTAACAAGTACTCTGTCTTGGAGGGGTATTCCCTGAGGGTAGTAAGGTTTCAATATTATTTTCAACATTGTGCATAACATCAAATGAAAATATATGTATTTCAGTTATCGTAGAATGTTGATTAGAAAGTCAACCTTTTTACATGAAATTTAAGTATGGTGAAATGAAAATAATTCCAATAGATGCCTTGATTGGTGGAACGACTAATCACTAAACCACTGAGGATTATAATCATGCATAAGTTTCTACAAATTCGTGATGCTTGCTGTCAATAAAAATATTCACGTACAAATTATCCGTTACTTTCTATAATTGTATTTATAAAATATTGAATATAAAATAAAGCTGCAAATCCCCCAACAAAAAATCTAATTACTTCCTACTAGTGGATTTTCCCTTTTCTTTTCCGACCTGCTTGCGCCTTTGCGGCAATTAGTCGTTACCGAAAATAAACTTTTTCCAATAAAATGTGAAACACAAAGACAAAAGAAAAGGGACAGAAGAAACACTTTAGCCAAAACGATGAGGATGATTGATGTTGAAAAAAATTTATCCTCGAATGCTATTAATTTACTCGTATGTATTCTCTCATTTACACTTTCATTTCGATCCAAGAGAGATCTTCTTCTTCGAGAATAAAAACAATTGAACCAATCTGCAGAATAATGAGTTACCGTGTTTCTTTTAATCCCATTGTTTGTAAGAGCCGAATTGTTCTACAGTGTCGGAGAGTTTTTATTGAAAACTAAAAGTAGTATTCTTGGAATAATTTCAAAATAAATCAAAGAAAGTATGAAGATTGTTGTTGCCGAAGAATTAGATTATAAATGGAATATTACGGAATATACAGTGCTATTCAAAAGTCCCCTCCCTCACTCGTATGTTTGGAAGAGTTGGATGCTTGTAAGATGTGTAAAGCGCTGTGATGTCACAGGTTCCTTGTAGTACATAATTTAAATGGGGCAAGAGACAACTCTTAGAAGGTGGTATTGAAAAAACCTATTTGATTATATAATAATATTAGTTGCTTTGATGGATTGAATGAGTAAGAAGCCAACTTTAAATTATTTCATATTTTGATGGCAGCTTTGATGGATTCAATGAGTAAGAAGCTAATTTTAAATTATTTCATATAAGTTGCTCGAGAGGAGCTACTTCCGGACAGCAGAAAGTCCTATTAGAAAACTTTTTATACTGTTACACATGTTTTTGAGCAAATGCATTTTACATTAAAAAATTGTTCATTTTGAAATATCTTCATTTATAATCGGTTTACAATTAAAATTTACAAATTGGAGATAAATGTTCTGACCCACCAGATTCTTCCATATCGTGTCCAATATTATCCTTTCTAATATTGTTATACAATTACTTTGTATATCACGCACATATATGAATCCTACAGCATTTTAGGCTAGATTATCCATTTAAAGCAATAATTGAAAAACAGGGCTTTAAAACAATATGGGGCTGTAGATTTGAAGTTGGCAACATGGCAGATGTAGTACTGTTTGTTTGATCTTGCTCCTCTAACGTAGGTGTTTAGTGCGAGATCATTCTACCTACACTATAGTCTATATAGAAAGGACAAGGAGTAATAAATCATTCATTTAAGTAGATTTCATAGACGTACCAAAATATATTTTAAGAGGGTATACCGTAAGGTACATTTTGTATTGAACGAATGAGTTGCAGCTATGCTAAAGAATATACGATTTAGGTCAGAGGTAACGGGATGTACTAATTTTAATAAAAAAAAGTGATAGAGGTAGAGGTCATTCGGAAGCAAAAAATGTAGTTCATTATAAAAAAATTCTACAACTTCCTCAGGACTAAGATACATAATACCGAAATGTACTTTTAAGTATTCGCCAATTACAGAACCTTTATGTCTGTACTCTTGTACCAAATGAAACTCCTGAATCTTACGAAACCAAGCTTGACAGAGATGAAATTTACAACCAAAAAGAATTTGATCTCTGCCAAAACATTCATATATAACGTTATGAATGCTTAGTTCAAAATCTACTACGACTTCTTTAGGTTGAAAATTTAAGCCTACTTCTTTACATTTTTGTCTTAAAATTAAAAACAAATTTGAATATGTTTGACTTGATTTGGCAGCAAACAAAAAACAAGAGGTACGTAATAGCCGTTTTTAAAACCATGAATGGTAAACATTTGGTAAAAAAAAGTTGAACAGTATTTAAAAGTCCCATCCATCAAAATACAATCCGAATTACATAAAAAATTAAGGTTGGAAAAACAGGAGAACACAATAATTTTAAATACCTGGTCTGCTGTTAATAGAAATTCCTCTTCTCGGTTCATTCGTAATTGTAATTCATGAACACTATTAAATACTTCTTCCTGATTTTTAGGCAATAGTGTAAGTGCATCAACATCCTTCCCCTAATCCCCTAAATATCGATCAAAACAATCAAGATTTCTTCAAAATATTTAATTCAAGAAATCTTTGAAACCTTTCAGAAATATACATAATTCTATGGGCCTCCGATTTTATCTATTATAAACCCTAATGACTCTAATAGGATTAAACTAAATGGTTGCGGCACAGTTCGAACATTTCAGTAATCCTCAAATTGATACAAGTCAGGTAAAATTTTATTTTGTGGCAGAGTTCGGATATGCTCGTTTACTCATAATATTTTTTATTTGTATTACTCCTATATGTAGTGTTTGGGGAATTTTTCTCAGAAATTTTAAATGGCAAGTGGCCTACTGTAATCGGCTTAATACGATTACACCTATTTACAGATTATTCGATTACTGAGAGGGATTTTCCAAACAACCCAGTTTTCTTAGAAACATTATCGGGAATATTATTTTAAAAGAAAGTAGGTACATTAAATCAGTACTTAGTATTAGTTCTTTGAGTAAAGTTGTATGAAGTTGTATGGTTGTCATAATATTGTAAACAGTTGGAATACATTTAAAACATTTGTTGAATGTTAATTGTGCAAGTACCAAACAATGTCGATAAGCCAAGGACCATCTAAACGACCAAAAACAGGTCCATTATCTTTAAATGAAAAAACTCTGATATTGAATTGTTATATATCATTGAAAAACAAGGATACAAGTGCAAGTGTTGATGATATTGTGGAATTAACGGCTGCTATGTTGTGTGTTGCTAAATCAACAATTTATAGATTACTAAAAGAAAGCAAGAATGGAACTCTTCAACCCCCTAAAACTCCTTCAGGCCGAAAACCAATTGAGATCGATGAGTCATTAAAACAAAGACTAAGGCGTAAAGTCCATGGATTTTACTTACGAAAGGAAATTCCAACACTTGACAAAATTATGACATCAGTGCAAGAAGATACGGACTATCCAAAATTCTCCAGAATGATATTATGCAAACTTTTGAAAGATGTGGGTTTCAGATATACAAATCATAATAGAAAATCTCTCTTGATAGATAAACCGGAAATAGTTTTTTGGAGAAGAGACTATTTAAGAAGCATTCGACATGCCAGAGAACAAAATTTGAAAATCTTCTACTTAGACGAAACATGGATAAATGCTGGATATCCAGTTTCCAAATCTGGGCAAGATGAAAACATTAAAAGCGTAAGGCAGGCATTCGTGGAAGGTTTGTCGTTAGGTTTGCAGCCACCATCTGGAAAAGGAAAAAGACTTATCATTGTCCATGTTGGAAGTTCTGAAGGTTGTGTTGATGGTGGATTATTAACTTTTATTTCAAAACGCACGGGGGACTATCACGAAGATATGAATGGGGATGTCTTCGAGGAATGGTTTGTTCAAATGTTGGATCTGATTCCAAAAGGGGCTGTTATTATTATGGACAACGCAAGTTACCATTCACGGTTACGAGAAGCATTGCCCACAAGTCGTTGGTGTAAAGCAGAGCTTTTGGAGTGGCTTATTTCGAAAAATATTAAGTTTCCAAAAGATCCACTAAGGAAAGAACTTTACAGAATTGCAAAAATGAACAAGAATAAATACAAAACCTACATTGTAGAAGAAATGGCTTCTTCTCGTGGTATATCAGTTCTTCGACTTCCCCCTTATCACTGTGAACTTAATCCCATAGAATTAATATGGGCTCAGGTAAAGGGGGAAGTTGGAAAAAAAATACTACTTTTAAAATAAACGATGTTGTGAAATTGTTTGAGAGTGCTGTAAGTCATGTGAGTAAGGAAAATTGGACAAACTGTATCGAGCATGTTATCAAAGTAGAGGCAAATATGTGGAAAATTGACAATATTTGGGATGATTTAATCGACCCTATTATTATTAATGTCAACAACGATTCTTCCTCTTCCGAGTCGGATATAGAATAAAATGTAAGTAATAAATGTATTCCAATAATTATTTCTTTTCATTTTTTATTATATTATAATTTAAAACGTATTTTTTTCCCAAAATACACACCACTGCATTGCGTTATTGCTTATCTGCTAATCCTTTAACAATGAATAAACCCTAAACTTTGCTACAACTGTAACAAATACGGGGTCGATCTACCTGGTTTTTAGATTTACGGAAGAAATGTAATTTAAAGTAAGAGATTTATCAAAAATTTCATGGTGCTCCCTGTAAAGGTTTTGCATACTTAATTAGGGTTTATTACTCCTCGTACTTTTTGTACATACTATAAGATGTCACCAACCAATTTCACTATTGAACAATATTGCAAAGGGGAAAGACAAAAGAATTCTTAAAAGATTACATGCATTTACAGATAAACATAACATATTACCCACAGAGCAATACGGTTTCCCGAGCGGACATAATATAATAGCACAAACAATCAGAGTTTTAAACCTCATCAGAGAAGGCTTTCGGGAACAAAACAAAGCTATTATGGCCGTGATGGACATACAAAAAGCCTTCGACATCGTATGACTCGAGGGTCTAATATACAAACTCATCCAATTAAAAATACCAAATTATCTAATTAAATTAATTAACTCATACGTAGCAAATAGAAAATTATATACAAAAATAAAAGAAAACACAGCTGGACCTTTTCCCATGCAGGCTGGAGTCCCGCAGGGCTCAGTGTTATCGCCTTTGCTCTATTCATTATTCATTCAGGACCTTCCAACTTCCCCAAATGTACGCCATATACGCAGATGATACTTGTTTTGTAGCAACTGCAAAGAATCCAGATTACGCACTTGAAAACATTCAAACACGCATAAACACAAAAATATTACCATACTTCAAAAACTGAACATAAATGCCTCCAAAACAAACAGAGTATTTATTATTCAGGAGAATAGCCAGGAAAATACCTCATTGCAATCCCAGCTTTGTGTCGGTGGTCATATCATTACCACGAGTAATGTATTAAAGTACTTAGGGTACACGATACAAGGAGATGCAAACGCCCAAATTTGCAGCCAATTACACAAGGCTAAAATTGCAATGACCAGACTTTACCCACTCATCTGCAAACGAATAGGCTAAGCAACGGGGCAAAATAACAGCCATTTTTTGACATAAATACTACCTGAAAACCAACTGTGCGTTTTTGTGTAGGACAGTTAGTAGATGAATTCTGCACACTTTCCAACTCCTGAATCATAATTTTTAATTAGTTATTAACAATTTAGATGAAAAATTCGCACTTTTTTTAGTTTTTTTTTCTTATAAAATGGAGACTATGCGAGCAATCTGAATGCGGTCAAAAGATGTAGATGCTCCTTCATTATCGTCCTCACGACAGTCCACCACTCTAGTACAATAAGCACTGATTTACTTGTTATAGCACTTGCAATCGCTCGCGGAAGATAGAAATATACGAATCACTTTTATACGGTGTATCAACGGCGTCTATACAGCGTCTGTTCAAGGACGCTTAGCTTGGCATCGCTTTCTCTGCACGTTTGACCGTTGAACGCTATAAGAATACAGCATACCCTGCCGACGAATACTCGGATCAGAGAGAGGAAACGCCGAAGATCAGTCGGCATCTGCTCCGAAATCATATTCAAGGTCGTGTTTCACCGACTTCGCTTCATTTGATTGAAAAACTAGGATAGACATTTTGTTGCTATGCGTGAGTAGTTTCAAGTTCTGTTGTTGAAACTTTAATCAGACATTCACACGAGTATCCAGCCCGCCGCGAAAAAAATGGCAAAAAAAATTACGATCGCGATTGTGCGAAAACTATTCGTCCAACAGAATTAGGGTTTTGCACACATAAAAAACATATAAATAGCTCAGTGTATGCCAAGTTTCATTTCTTAATATTGAAAAATGGCGGAGTTGCGAATTTTTCAAAAAAACGTAAAATTTTCCGATTTTTCCGTATTTTCTCCGGTTATAATCATCGGATCGTTCGAGCTCTCATTCTCTTCCCAATTTTATTCTCTACAATTCCTCTTTCGACCGCATTAAGATTGCTCGCATAGTTATAAGGAAAAAACCGAAAAAAAGTGCGAATTTTTCATCTAAATTGTTAATAACTAATTAAAAATTATGATTCAGGAGTTGGAAAGTGTGCAGAATTCATCTACTAACTGTCCTACATGAAGAACTCTATTGCAAGGCCTAGAAGTCAACTCTCCACACAAAACAAATTACTCATTTACTGCGAATCATCAGACCAACTTTAACAGGAACAAAACATAACTTTCGCTCCCTGCAGGTCGTATAAAACAAGTGTCTAAGAAAGGCAATAAAACACAATACAACCTACCTTAAACTCCCCAGAAACGCTTAGTTACATGACAAAGCTGAAATATTAATCGTCTGCCAAAAAATCTTGATGCACTCATAGCCGCAAATCGCGCAGAAGACATTCGCGATAGTGGATGTAGGCTTCAGCATGGATCGCTAATTACATAACTTGGTTATTTAATCTCAAACCCACGTTTCTTAAAACAGGAGTAACCTCAGTACGGTCCGCAGCCGAATTGAACTACCCCAAGTCCTCTAAACAATAAATCAAATTAAAATCAACGTCTGACATGTTGCCTTCTCTAAAACTAAAACTCCCTAGCAATTATTGAAACCCTGTTTCTAAGCTGCTTTTCAGGGAGACATCAGCCGACAGAAACAAGGAGCCAATACTATATAAGTACCGGAGACAAAGTTAGTAAATCAATCGATAATTTTTGTTAATGAAATTGACTGTCTCGACCCTTACTTCGTGGAATATGCTCATATTAGTGTTTTTAAATGAAACTCAAGGTCTCTAGTTAATTCCACAATATAATACAAGTTATTGAAAATTCTAAAAAATTGACAATTGTTTCGATAAATCAATATCATCGTCAGAATGACAGAAGTTACATTTCATTTTATGCCTACCTGATGTTTAGTAGTTATTTTTGGCTAGACCAAGAAGTAACCTAACTTGTGATTGGCTTAATACATGTTTATAGAAAAAAGAAGAAGATGTGATATTACAAATATTGAAGCTTAGATATTATTAGCCCTATGGTGATATCCTGGATATCATTTTTCCAATTAAGATCAGTATAACTGTGCAATGATATAGAAAACCAGGAAAACTATATCTGCTGATCTTTACAATTATCACTTAAGAAGACAGTTTATTAGTGGAGAATTCCCTAGATTTAACTGTTCATTGACAACTTCATATTGTGGGTTTCTTAAATGTCTTCTTATTTCCAGTTCTTCAAGGAAATCCAGTTCTTGTTTCTTTTCACAAATATGCAGTACCTCTAGTTCTGTGTTAGTTGTCAATGAATGATTGGTGTCAAGTAGAGGTTTTGCGTAGTGGGATTTATCTGGTTGTTTTAATCCGTATGCTCGTAAGTGCTCACTGTATCGTATTTCAAAATTCCTAAGGGTCTGACCCAAATAGACAGCATTACATTCTGGACATTTGAGTTTATATATACCTGACTTCTTTAATAGTGGTATTTTTGTTTTTACATTTAACAATTTTATACTAACGTTACTTTCTGTTTTAAAAGAAATTGTTGTATTCGTTGCTGAAGATATTATCTTTGAAATATTTTTAGAAATATTTCCTGCATATGTGATGGTTTTATAAGTGAGCACTTACGAGCATACAGATTAAAACAACCAGATAAATCCCACTACGCAAAACATCTACTTGACACCAATCATTCATTGACACCTAACACAGAACTAGAAGTACTGCATATTTGTGAAAAGAAACAAGAACTGGATTTCCTTGAAGAACTGGAAATAAGAAGACATTTAAGAAACCCACAATATGAAGTTGTCAATGAACAGTTAAATCTAGGGAATTCTCCACTAATAAACTGTCTTCTTAAGTGATAATTGTAAAGATCAGCAGATATAGATTTCCTGGTTTTCTATATCATTGCACAGTTATACTGATCTTAATTGGAAAAATGATATCCAGTATATCACCATAGGGCTAATAATATCTAAGCTTCAATATTTGTAATATCACATCTTCTTCTTTTTTCTATAAACATATATTAAGCCAATCACAAGTTAGGTTACTTCTTGGTCTAGCCAAAAATAACTACTAAACATCAGGTAGGCATAAAATGAAATGTAACTTCTGTCATTCTGACGATGATATTGATTTATCGAAACAATTGTCAATTTATTTAGAATTTTCATTAACTTGTATTATATTGTGGAATTAACTAGAGACCTTGAGTTTCATCTAAAAACACGATAATTTTTGGATAATGCTGTTACCGCAAGCAGCTTTAAAACTCAGAAGAGACTCACGCAGAAGACGTGAGAAAACCAAAACATCGGCACCTACATGTTATTGTAATTATATTAATCTCTCTATATTGAGGGAACAAAAATATTTAAATAAAGAACCTTTTTAGTAATAATAATAATAATAATTGAAAGCAGACACCTGATTTCATAGTCTAGAGCAAACATGTCAAAAATTGGTTAGAAAAGTGACAGAATTTTTAGATTTGATCTACAAGAATCATATCTAAAATCTCTATAAAAATGTTATAGGAGTTGCTATCACCAGTACCATTGACTACTGCCCGACGCCGGTGTTGTGTGGAACATATCTATGCAAGTAAAGAAAGTCCCTAGTTGATATGACGGACGATTTCTACCACAAAAGTGATTTCTGGTATAAGTGAGTTGTTCATGCACTAATGACTTCAGTTTTTTTTCTAATTTTCAAATACTTTCCGCGCTGATCTCCAACAGCTGGTTTCGAGCGATTGGGTGCGCATATCGTATAGCGCTTGCGCTAAAACAAAGAGAGACAACGTTTTGCTAGGCGACCGTTAACCACGGCTATTTTCAAATAGTAATTTTTGGTGATAAATATCTACAAACTAAACATTAAAATTGATTGAAAAGATACTGTAGATACTGAAGTGAATTATGAAAATGGCGACAACCTAAATCAGGGATCCTGAGGTGTAGAAGGCCAGCATTTCGGTGAGTACCCACATTGCAAGAAACTATTGTTGTTTGTTAATAAATCTACAGTCCGCGATATTCTTACTGTGAAATCTGTACAAGATTGATGTTCTAAGAATAGGCTATGCTCTGTTATTGCTACGTATTGAGCGTAACGATTTTAGATTAGATTAAAATGATATTCAGTTTTATTTTATTTACCGCAACTGTTATTATTTAGACATATTCCGATTTATACACTAAATTTAATTTTATTACTTCTCTACGTCTAATTTCCCTACACAAGTCACGCCACTGTTACTTAGTACAATGAAGAGTTCACCACATAAATAACTTTCCTCATTGGTTCATCTAGTAATGGCCCGCAATCAAACAACTTTGGCAAAAATAATAAAAAAAAAGAAACGAAGGGACAAACTCATCGGTCTTTGATTAAAAACTTTTTTACTTTCGTCCACACGATCGGAGAGCAAACATATTTTTTTATTGGTTTGTGTGTGTGTCTGTATCTAGGAGATGAATAACCGATGCTTGCGTCTCTAATGGAATCTAGATTTATTGCCTAATTAAGAATTTGCAGCTTCGGCAGCTCCGAAATGCGGCAATTAAATATTAAGTTCAGATATCTGAAATCATTGATGACAATTTCTACTGCTTTGAGCATTTTGATTTAGTGTTTATATAGATGCATGTAACTATTTGAATATTGTCAAACTACGAGGATTTCATTGTAAATGTTGTTTTATTCTAGTAAATGACTAATTATTATTTTTTTATTATTCCTAATTCACTCAATATTTTCAATATTTTTTTGCTAATGCTCCGTTTTTTACCTAGAACATGATTTTCTTCTTCACGATGGGAACATTACTGAAACAGTCAGAGTTCGACCCTGCTTTATATCATATTTGAAATCGTTACTGTCAGCCCAGAGTTTTAGGCATAACATCATCCTTCTGGCGAAGTGGTGCGGGCTGTAACCAACCCTGTCTTCACATCATGACTACAATTTTATATTTGTCGCTAGGTAAGTGTGAAGAGTGTAAAGTTTTGTTATCATAGGAAACAAAATGAGCGCCCACCTTTTTAAAAGTCCGGTAATTAGTTTTCTTGTCAGTTTTGTTACTGTATATTTCATGGGTGTTAAGGGTTTATTTTCTTTCTCTTGTGGTTTTTATTGTAGATATAAGTGACCGTGGGACTACTGATTTTTGCTTTTGTTACATCATATTGGGGTGTTAGCCTCAGTAGTCCGAAAAAAACTGCCCGCTTTAGCTGATAAGTGCTATAACACTTATCAGGGTTCGATTGTATTCGACTCCTTGACTTTGTCTAAAACATTTTACTAGTGTTAGATTAAAACATATATTTGCTGATTATTTTATACATACTTGTCTCTTGAGATAGTTGTATATTTGATGATCATATATATAAAAATATATATATATATATATATATATATATATATATATATATATATATATACCATGTCATAGCCTCAGTAAGTATTTCCATATCGTTCAGAAACTTCTGCTTAAGACTTGGTTGTCATTAGAATATATTGTAAACATTTACCCATAAGACGTTAACTGTTTGATTACATCTGATTTGTGTGATAACTCCGGGTATTTTGGCTTTGTACATAAACATCTGCGGGGGTACTACGATTGTTTAAAATCATTTAAATAATAAATAAATCTGTTTCCAATACTAAATGGGCAATAGTGGCAGAAATAAGTGAGCCCATGGCAACGTCTTCTATTTGTGAGTTAAAATCAGAACAAAACTTGAAAAATGTAGGTTGTAAACAGGTTTAACACCTTTGGAAAACTTAAGTCCAGGCCACACCGGCATCCATCCGTCCGATGGATGGACGTCCCACCTAGGACGTCCACGGAGCGCTCCTATTCACACCGAAAGCATACATCCAGTGGACGGATGTTTTCATGAATCTCTTCATCAACGAATATTTTGTTCACTTGTGTCAGTAGCAGTGCAGTCTGTGCATAAATAATGTCGTTTAATGCGCCTGGGTGTGAAAGTGATTTGTCAAAAAGTATCCCGTGGCTTGATAACTGCAGCTGTAGTGACGATGGTGAACTCATTCTATTGTATTGTGTAAATAACAATCGTTCTCATTCGGTGCACCCAATCAACAAGAGGAGGAAAAAGTTCGGGGAGTTTCATAAATTATCTATTGCAAACTTACTGTCTCTTCCCAAAGCAGCAGCTATATCATCCCATGCTTTCTCCTTCACAATGAGTTCTCTATACTCAGGAGATCTCGTGTCCCACAGCGCGGTATGGTTTCTCACCTCTTCAATTAGCAGCTCCATTGTAGCCCAAATAAACTTATACACTCAAAACTTAAAAATATAAACTAAACCTTAATGAAATAAACAAAATAAACTTGGTACAAAACTGGTATACTTGTGAAAACAATGCGAGAAGAGTATCCCACACGAATATCTTTTCAGAGAAACCATGTGGACTAGGGTAGGTATGTCTGATACCGAGTGGAGCGCGTGTGACTGGGCCCAGAGCTCATGCGCAGGAGAAACGTCTATGCGGATGCGAAGGAAAAATCGCTCCCCCGGCGATTCCAATACATCCATCCATTGGACGTTATAAACGTCCAGCGAACGGACGGATGTCTGTCTGCGTTGGGATGTCTGTCTGCGTTGCGCTATTTGCCAAGCTGGTGAGCGATCTTTTTTGAACATCCAGCCCGTCCATCCGAAGGATGGATGGATGTTTGGTGTGGCTTGGCCTTTCTTCAGAGGTAGTGAGGTAAATTTCTTGATTTCATCCCAATGTCTTTCAATGCTTTTGATTGCAAGGCTAATAGGAATTTTACTATATAATGAAAAAACATCAAGAGAAATAAGGATAGCATTATTAGGTATAATTTGATTTTTTATATAAAGTTACAGAAATCACAAGAGTCTTTAATATGAAATTAAAATTTGCCAACAACACTGGAAATGAGGTTAGAAAAAAACTTTGACAGTTCGGAGAACCAACACAATTAATTATATATGTATATGAGGCGCAAATCTATTATAGCAACTAAGTTTATTTTTTGTGTTAGAGTAAATTAATATATTGTTAAACCAAGACAAAATCAAATTATTCGAACCATTTTATATCTCGTTTGTTTGTATTAACTGCCCTGATGATGGTCCTAAATGAAGGAACCGAACCGATGGAATATTTTTTGATGTTTTATTTATTATAAAAGAAATTTGGTGATGAACCGTTAAAATTTTTAAATTTGAAGATTTTCACTGCTAATTAATTGTTAAATAAATCTAAAAGGCATGGTAAAACGTGTCGAAGTCTGCAATGCACAATCCAAGAGAGTTCTCCTACCCCTTCAGGGATTACAAGAAGACTACAATGGATCTAATTAAGGGAAAAAATAAGTGAGATGTAAAAATTTTAATTCAATTCCTAATTTTATTAAATTAAAAAAAAGAGTTTCAATTTTCATAACAAAAATTAAATTAACAAATATAACTACATTTTAAGTACTTTCTATATCAGATGCATTAATTTATGTATCAGTAAATCATATTCTAATCTTAATTTATTAAACAGAAATGCGGAAAAATTAAAAACAATAATATCATATACAATCATCCCCACCATATTAATAATCCTATTTTCAACAATATAACCCTTGTGGCTACTACAGAGGCACTGTTTGCTCTGAACATACTACTACAGAAATGAGGCAACCAGCGCAAATACGTGTTTTTGTGTGTTTCGTTGATTACGAGAAGGCCTTCGACAGAGTACAACACAGAAAACTCATAGACATCTTAAAGAACACGAAGGTGGACAGCAGGGGCGTTAGAATTATTGACAATTTATACTGGACACAAAGCAACAGTACGAATAAACGAAAAGCTCACAGAAGATAGTCAAATTCTACGAGGCGTTAGGCAGGGCTGCATATTGTCACCACTGCTTTTTAACATATACTCAGATAAAATCTTTAAACGGGCTACTCAAGAACAAGAAATGGGAGTACAAATCAATGGAGGAATACATAATGTAATGTTTTTCTTATTTATTAAAAGTTTTTATTACGGGTGGGATAAATTTCAAACACTCGGTATGGCTACTTACTCATTTATTTAAACACTTACTCACTAAGACGTAATTTATATATACTAAGTATATTTACTTAAACTAATTTATATGAACACTTAACTAATTTATATTTACTGTTTGCTGTTTCGCTGTATTTATTTCACGAGATCACTTTATCCACTAACTCTTCCTGATCAGTCCCTTATATATTAAAGCTTTTTTTACTAGTAAATTCCGGACTGAGGCTTACACACACAAAAACAATTGGTTCTGGCCTTTTCTAGATAACCCTGGTCACAAAAACAATGTTTACATAAGATAGTCGTAAAGTCGTAAACAGTAATAAAAACAGTGCGTGTCCGCCATAATTTTAACTTTTATACCTGGCTTATACAGAGTCGGTTTTAGGGACTATATCAGTGTGCTGTTTCGTAACATTACCCCCTCCTTAAATGGAAGTTCCCCCTGGAACTCTTGTGTAGTCGAGACTGGATGTTTGAATCGGTAACTGGCCCCATTTCTACACTTTCCGATCTTATGGAAATAGCAGGGCACCGTCTTAATCGGATACAGATAACGGGGGCTGTAGCTGCAAATTAATATCTGGACACCGGTATCTTGAAAGATAATCTCTACAATGTTCCTGATCATTCGCCAATCTAACTGGTTACTCGCTATCTTAGGCATAGCCAGTTTCGTCATGTTGGATTCCAACACATGGTCTCGGAGGTTTCGAAGTGCTTCCCACACATCGCGGTAGGTAGATCGATCTTGGAAGTCATTCTTAGTTACCACGTAGAAGACATACCGCGAATTATGTTTCAGTTTCAGTGTCTTGCCAGGGGCTGGAATCTGGTCTTCAAGTTTTTCTAATTGCCCGAACTTCTTTCGAAAGACGGTTGCCAACCCTCGTGCGTTCTTGATACGGGCGGGGATGTTGTATGCCAGTGAATAATCTTCCGGGAGAGTGAACAGATCTTGTTGTTGTTCCGAAGTGACTCCATATCTAGCTTTCCCGGTACCTCCATACGTGCCCATAAATTCATCGAAGGTGGGGTCAGACACATCTCGAATAAGGTTTACTCCTTTTTCTATGTCATGGTCTCCTTCGAATGGCGCTAGTCGGTTTTGGTAAACTACTTTTGGTTTTCCGTTGGGGATCTTGCTTATGCGATATATAACGTCATTGATCCTTTTCTTGATTAAGTATGGACCTTCCCAGGATTTTTGTAATTTTGGAGAAAATCCTTTTCTCCTCGTCGGGTTGTGTAACCCCTTCTTTAAAACCGCCTTCTGTGGCCTGCGTGTCGTACCGACTTTTCATTCTGTCGCTGGCAACTTGAAGATTTGTTCGAACTAATTCATGAGCATCGTCCAGCCTTCTTCTCAATTGGATTGCGTAGTTTTCGCCTGCTAGATCTTCTCCAGGCCAGCAGCCAAATTCCAGGTCACAAGGAAGCCTCATTTCACGTCCAAACAGGATTTTCGCCGGTGTTTCACCCGTGGACTCATTGACGGCAGATCGATAAGCCAATGCGAATAGGGAAAGATACTGGTCCCAATCTCTCTGATGGCTGGATACTACTTTGGACAGGTATTTTCCAATAGTCCTGTTCATTCTCTCGACCATTCCATCTGACTGTGGATGTAATGCTGTTGTCCTGGTCTTCTTCATTCCCTGCTTCTCGCAAATCTCCTGGAATAGATGACTTTCGAAATTTCTTCCCTGGTCGCTGTGGACTTCCAAGGGCACTCCATATCGGCTGATAAATTCTTTCACCAATACATCTGCTACAGTTGTGGCCTCTTGGTTGGGAATAGCGTAAATTTCCACCCATTTTGTGAAATAATCCATTATAAACAGTAGGTATTTGCTACCATTCTCTGTTGTCGGAAATGGTCCAGCGATGTCTAAAGCAATCCTTTCGAAAGGGCTTCTAACATTGTACTGTTTCATGGGTGCCTTTCTCTTGCGATGTGGTCCATTACTCGTAGCACAAGTCGTACATTTCTTACACCAGTCCTTCACATCTTCGGAGCTGTTCATCCAATAAAACCTTTCATGGACTCGCTGAAGGGTTTTTTCACTCCCAGATGACCTTCCGATGGACTGTCGTGTAACTTCTTCAGTACCTCAGCTACTCTCCCTCTCGGGATAACTATCTGTCTTCTCTTCTCGGAACCATCATCGTTCTCAAGGATTCTTTTCAATAGGCCTTCTTCCAGGACAAGGGAGTCCCACTGAGCCCAATACGCCTTGAGTTTCGGAGAAAACTTTGACACTTCTTGTCAGGTAGGTCGCCGATTTTCTTTCTTACATTGCCGGATCATCTTCAGGTGAGGATCATTCTCCTGATCTTCTCTGATCCTGGTGGGTGACCATTCCTCGTTGACTACAGTAGTTCTTGAAACTGCAGCTTCCCTAGATTCCACCTTGTTGCAGTGGGAGCAGTCTGTTGGGCACGGCCGTCTGGACAGGGAGTCGGCATTTCGGTGATTCACATCAGCTGGATGTTCACCCCTGTCTGATTCCCCCTGTGACTGGGGTTACAGGAGTCTTGGGGCACTTAGAGGGACTGCGTACGTGCTGTAGCTCGCCACACTTCCGGCATTTGATCTTCTTCGGCTTCCTGTCTGCCATACCTTTCAACAAGTTGACGATCTGGTCAAGTTTGTCATCGTCATCTTCTTCATGCATGGTCCTACCTTTGTTGTAGCGCGAGCCCTTCGTGGCTGCTTTGCATTTAAGAGGTTCTTGGATTGCAGGAGTCGTAGGACGCTTACACGAACTGCGTGCATCCTCTAGCTCACCACAATTACAGCACCTGATCTTCTTCGGCTTCACGTCTACCATACCTTTTAACAGGTTGACGATCTGGTCAAGTCTGTCATCGTCACCTTTTTCTTGTATGGTCCTAACTTTGCTATACCCCGAAGCCATCGTGGCTGCTTCATATTCAAGAGCAGCAGTCAATGCATCGACCAATGTTTTAGGATGGGCTAATCGAAGCGTCTTCTCCATATCGTGGTCACATAAGCCGTCAATAAAGGCCTGGATGCCTAAACATTCCATCATGTTCTCTGGTGCTGAAGGGTAAGCAAATCGAACTAGTCGGGCAATATCCATTTCATACTCTTGAAGGGGTTCGTCACGTTTCCGCCTTCGGTTCTTCAGCTGGAATCTGTACAACTGTTCGAAATGTTCGTGACCATATCGCTTGTCCAACCTTTTCTTCAGCAGCGAAGTAATCCGTTTCTTCCAGAGGTATCGCCTGAAGTACATCTAAGGCATCTCCGCGAAGCGCGATGGTTAAATTCACTGCCTTCTCTCTATCGGACCAATTATTCACTCTAGCGGCTACTTCAAATTGTTTCACATAATTGGTCCACGACATTTTTCCATCGAACGTTGGGGCCTTGACTTGGGTAAAACTGCCAATGTCTTCAAACATAGGTAGTGTTTCTGGCTTGCAAGGTTTCGTTTGCTCGGTCTTATTTTCTTCCTCTGGCGTGCCTCGCGCTTTTGAATCGGCAATCTTTTCCTCTAACTCCTTGATTTTCTCGTCTATCGTTGTAATCTTATTCTCGATTTTCTCGTCCATCGTTGACATTTTATTCTCGATTTTCTCGTCCATCGTTGACATTTTATACTCGATTTTCTCGTCCATCGTTGACATTTTATTCTCGATTCTCTCGTCCATCGTTGACATCTTATTCTTGATTTTCTTGTCCATCGTTGACATCTTATCCTCGATTTCAGATTTTAGAGACGAAATTTGATTTTCAATGTCAGCGGCAATGTCGTTTTTCATTAACAAGATATCGGCAGATATATCGTTCTTCAAAGTAGAAATATCGTTCTTTATAGCCGAAATCTTCTCGTCCCTGTTCTCTTCCATGGCAGAAATCTTCTCGTCCATGTTAGCAGAAATGTTGTCTTCCATGGCAGAAATCTTCTCGTCCATGTTAGCAGAAATTGACGAGATTAAGGTGGAAGCCTCGTCATTAAATAAAACTGTTTCTGGATCAAAGCCGTCATTTTGCAGTGCCACTTTAAGTCGTTCTACTAATTCACTTTTCTTACCGGACGTTTCCAACTCACGATCTTCCAATTCTGCTCTTAATTCCGCCACTTTCAGATCCCTTAATCTCTTGGCCATTTTTACGTAGCAATTTATTTATATAATCCCACTTCTGACACCAATGTAATGTTTTTATTATTTATCAAAAGTTTCTATTACGGGTGGGATACATTTCAAACACTCTGTATGGCTACTTACTAATTTATTTAAATACTAACTCACTAACACTTAATTTATATATACTCAGTATATTCACTTAAACTAATTTATATGAACACTTAACTAATTTATATTTACTGTTTGCTATTTCGGTGTATTTATTTCACGAGATCATTTTATCCACTAACTAACTCTTCCTGATCCAGTCCCTTATATATTAAAGCTTTTTTTACTAGCAAATTCCGGACTGAGGCATACACACACAAAAACAATTGGTTCTGGCCTTTTCTAGATAACTCTGGTCACAAAAACAATGTTTACATAAGATAGTCGTAAAGTCGTAAACAGTTTTTAACTTTTATACCTGGCTTAGACAGAGTCGGTTTTAGGGACTATACCAGTGTGCTGTTTCGTAACAATAAATACGATACGATATGCCGACGACACTGTCATCCTCAGTGACAAACTAGAGGACTTGCAACATCTACTAAACTGTGTAAACGCGGAAGAACAAGAAATGGGATTCAACATAAATATCAACAGACAATATTTATGGTCTTCAGTAGAAAACCACATCCAGATGCTGCACTACAGATTGATACGAAAAATGTGGACAGAGTAACCTAATTTAAGTACCTTGGATGTTATATCAACGAACATCTAAATCCAGATAGGGAAATAAGGTGTGAGACCGCCCGATCAACATTCCAAAAAATGAAATCACTGTTCTGCAATTATAACCTGTACTTTAACTTACGACAGAGAATGGTAAAATACTACATATGGTCAGAGAGCTGGATAAGTATGGCCGCTACAGTTAATCCGTTAGAGGCGTTTGAGATGTGGTTACACCGGCGTATGCCCTGAACAGCTATGCAGACCAATGAAATGGTACTAAACATAGCCGACGCAACGCGTTCGCTACTAAATACAGTCAAGTGCAGGAAAATTTCATATCTCAGACATATCTTCAGAGAAGAGCGATACAGAATCGTACAACTGATCATGATGGGAAAGGAGGAAGGACGTAGAGGAGTGTGAAGAAAGCAAGCTTCCTGGATTAGGAACATCCGCGAATGGACCGGTATACGCAGTGATTGCCAACGTCAGGGGGATCTGGTATAGCACTTGAAGAAGAAGGGTGTACCATTTATTTATTTGTAATACTCAGCTGATTCACACATGTTGGAATAAGTTAAATTTTATCCGCTATTTCAGGGAGTCATCAATTGTATAATGGGTTGTTTTCATTATTATTTTAATTGCTAGTGACTGTGTTTTAGACAATACATTTCAATTGTGGGGTTTGGTGTACACCCTGACCATGGGCACTGATGATGATTTCT
The DNA here is from genome assembly GCA_963921935.1 of Galeruca laticollis. Taxonomy (NCBI): domain Eukaryota; kingdom Metazoa; phylum Arthropoda; class Insecta; order Coleoptera; family Chrysomelidae; genus Galeruca; species Galeruca laticollis. Next base: position 75,530,216 of record OY998175.1, read on the forward strand.
CAATAAACCGAAAACGCTCTGATTACAATAAAATCCTGTACCAAATTACACATTTGGTTTCTTTTCTATAATTATTTTTCATTGGTACACTCAGCTGACTTCACTCATTTACAATTGTAGTTGTCAGAAACTGAAGTGTCATACGGGACCAATCACGTGCCTACGACCAACAACATAATAATTTTATTGGTTTCCCAAAGGACTACCGACCGAGTGTTCGGAAATTGTATAAATTATAAAGAAATGGATATAAAAAAAAACCTTGATGCAATGCATATGAAATAAGTCAATAAATTATTACTTCTAGTGCGAATGCACAAATAATGTGGGTACTACTCCGACCAGCGATGTATATGTTCCACATAACTGATACATAAGTATTCAACAAATTGATTTCAATAACTAAGAAAAGGAATATAAATACAAAGTGTTGTACAAACAATTTAAGAAATATTACTCATTTTTTTATTAGGAGCATGTGTAGCCAATAAATTTGGCTATGCCCATTGTCTTCTGTAGCCATTTAATTAAAAAAATATACTATAGAATAACGTATAAATGAAAGCTAATAATTTCCCTCCCAATATCTACATAAATTATAAAATAAATAATAACCTCTTAACTCAACCAATCTATTGCGCGTAGTAAGTACGCTACGTTGTAAATAGTCCTGTTCATCCATTAGAACTATCGTCACCATAATCTGATTGTATTATCCTCTCCGTAATGATTTATTATATTCAATTACAATGCTTTGTTTTCAATGCTCATTGATTACATAATAAGAGTAGCGGTGCACAACTATTATAGGCCAGTATCTTTAAGGTGAAGTCAATACTATAGTTTATTTACAATAAAAAGACGATGACGTTGCAAAACAAAATATTGTGATGTGGCCAAGCTGTAGATTTTTCCTTTACTTAACGAAAACTAGAAAAGTCAATCTGATGTTAAATTGACAGTTCTTCTTTTTCATTGTTTTGTGCCTCGTATGGCGTAAGTCAAAAATATTTATTTAAAAACAAAAGGCTTGTATGATAGGCTTGATTAATTTAATATAAATATTTATTCATGAAAAACTATGGATAAGATACCAATCATTCTATATTCGAATTAACATTTAATTATTTTACATAGAAGAGGGTTAAATGACCAACTGTAGGTCCTTATACCTTATTCTATGCTCTATAGAACCATCTTCAGGAGCACTGCAAGGGTTTACGCTAAAAGGAATCAATACAAACTGTAATCATCTTCGTGCAAATTTAAATATTGTTTCTTTATACAATATCTATTATATTTATTATAATAAAAATAGAATGGAAAAGAAAAATATAGATACACAAAACAAAATTTTGTTACAAGATATAAAAATAAAAAATCTCCCATTTTATCAGTTTTATTTATGTAGAGATACTGTGGTCGTTGTTTTAATTTGTGTATTATAAAATAAATGTACCTAATTAATTTAATAATAGTTATTACTGATTTTGAATAGGTGGAAATAAAGCAAATTTGATAAAAATATACATAAAATAGATGGTTTTAAAGATTAAAACTAACTTTTCCGCATCTATGAGATGCCCTGATTAACATTCTATCATAAAATTGTTACTTGTATACACTTCGGGGGATGGATCGTATTAACAAACCAAAATTTCTACAAAAGTAACTAAAAATGCAGTATATCTGGATTTATAGGACCCGCTGTACTCGCCATAGTCAGCTGAATATAGGGTACATCGGTGATGCACCTTGAATGAGACACCTTTAAACATATCTAATTATAAAATTGGCAACTTGTATACACTTCGGAGGCTGTTTCGTACTAAACCCGAAATTTCTCCAAAAAGGACAAAAATGTGGCACTTCAGGTACCATAGCACCCGCTGTACTAGCTCTGGTGAGCTAAAACTCAATAAGATGCCGTGACCAATATCCAATCATAAAATTAGTCACTTGTATATACTCCGGAGGCAGTATCGTGCCAACAAACTGAAATTTCTCCAAAAATGACAAAAATGTCGTACTTAAAGTATTATAGCACCTGTTATACTGGCTGTGGTGAGCTGAAAATCATTAGGGTTCATCTGTCAGATGTTCTGAATAATATTCAATCATCAAATTGGTGACTTTTTGCACTCCGGAGGCTGTATCGTGCTAACAAACTGAAATTTCTCAAAAATGACAAAAATGTCGTACTTCAAGTACCATAGCATCCGTTGTACTGGCTATTGTGATCTGAAAATCAATATGGTTCATCTGTGAGATGTTCTGAACAATATTCAATCATAAAATTGGGGATTTGTTGCACTCCGGAGGTTGTATCGTGCTAACAAGACATGTATCGAAAAGTGGACGACGACAACGACGACATACACACAGGATTTTTTTTGTAAAAACCATTTTTTCGTGTTGTTCTGGATGAAAAACGTAAAAATTCAATATTTCAACTTTTTTGTGGGTAAACCAATACTTTTCTCGCATATAGATAGGTTGGGGGGAAAAGTAGTAAAATTTCCACTACTCCACTACAAAATCATCACAATCTTCATCGTCACTGTCAAAATTAATAATAAGTGGAGGCACATCCTGTCTATCAAATACTACTTCTCTATCCCACCCATCTTGTATAATTTTCTCAGTGTGCTCTACTGTCTTTGACCTAATATCAGGACTCACTTTTTCTAAAGACTTTTTCCATACACCTATTGCTTGTTCTGTTGAAGAACCATCAGTTCCCACATGATCTCTATAAATTTTTTTAACTATGCCCCAAATATGTTCAATTGGGTTGAACATACAGTGGTGAGGGGGAAGTCGAAGCACTTTGTGACCATATTTTTCAGATAATATGTCAGCTTCATGTACTGTTGGTGGTTTATTCCTACAAAAATGCATATATTTAAACAAAATAAGTTCTCTAAGTATTACCATAATATATTGAAAAATGTTTATATCAACTTACCGTTGTACTAAATTCAATAATTGGGTTTTGAGGAAAGTATTTTCAAAAGGAATATCATTTTGTATCAACCAGTTCTGTATATCAGCCTTTTTGGTAGCTGTTGTTGGTACTTCATTGATCACTGTACTGTGATAGATAACTTGTATTATCCATTACAATTGCGCCAGGTTCTTCCAAGTTCACTAAAAGCTGGTATTCAAACCAAAGCAAAAAATTTTCTCGGTTCATTTCACTGTGGTAATCACCATCTTGCATTTTGGAAGAAAAAACCAGCCCTGCTCCAGGAATAAATCCAGAAGAGGAACCAGCATGCAATACTATATACCTACAGTAAGGAAATAACAAATTACTACTAGGTTTCCTAGATTGACTATTAATAATTATATAGATTTAAATCAAATCGCGTGACTAGTAAATATTTGAAAAGGTCTTAAAATGGCAGGAATGTTAGTACATCATAAATTAATTGCTAAATTTTATTATTCGATTACCTTGGACCACCAATTTTGGTTTTTTCACGCTTCTATGATTAGAATCTTGCTAAGAACATCTAACATTAAAAACATTTGATAATTTACATTTAAAAATGTAACAATAATATTAATAATGATGAATACAAATAGCGAATACTATTACTTACGTCTCTTACAGCAGTAAGCGGGAGAAGCGGGCCCCCATTTCGGCATTCTCATTCAAAATAGCTCAACAAAGATGTTACCATCTCTTGACATTTTCTGTTCAGCTACTTCGGCATTTTATTAACCACACTCTGTAGGTTTGCCTAAATAATTAGTTATTGTGTTTTTTTAATCTTAAAGAAGCAATGAATTTAAAAGCACCAAAAAAACTTGTAAATATTAGACGATGATCGAATGTCAATAAACGTCAAAACAATCTGGGGAATTTTACCAGTTGATTTGACAACGTCTTGAAGTTTTGCCAACCCGTTAGCTGTAAATTGCCCTGGCTGTTGATGATACATTGTATTCACGGTTGGTAAATTAATATATATTCTGATAAGCCGGAAAGTAACTAAAAATGACATAATCGTCTTTTTATCGTAAATAAACTATATAAAGTAAATAAATTGAATATTCTTCTAATCTCTATAATTTCATTTTCTCAGATATTAGAATGAAATAATATATGTCCTATATTACATTAAATGCATAATTCAAGTGCATATTTGCATTTTACCGTCTACATTCGAAAAAAGAAGTGTTATCTAATATATTTGTCGTATCCATAACTCCATAGAATGAAATACCAGGTGACCAGTTATATTACGAAACTATTCAAGTTATCGACATGTGTTTTGAACTACTCTATTTTGATATTTTTCAAGTGTTTATTGACGGGCTCACCTGTTTACTAAAACTTCCGGTTCTACAGAAAACAAACAAGCCATTTCTCAGGTATAGGGCAACATTTATTTCATGAAATCACGCTGTATATTTTGGCACAATCAGAAAGACTGGTCTTTTCCCTTTCTAACAATGTTTGTATAACAAGTTATGTTTTCTTAGAAAACAATATGTATATTATGCTAGTGTAACCATTTTACAGGGCATCCTTCGGACCAGGCTAATAATTTGTTGCTAATTTGTAACACTGAGCTTGATTTTGTTACTAATGCCGTTTCCAAAAAAAAACGCAAACTATGCTTGCATAGCCACACGCTATAACTATAAAAATAAGTAATATTGAAAAAAACTATATACACGCTAAAAGATGACACTAACCTATATTTCAAAAGAATCATCCCTTACCCCGATTTCCCCACCTCTAACTATTATTTGATATTAAGCTAGTGTACACAAAGAGCAACACAACATTATGAATAACTTTTTCGATAATTTAACATTAATTTAAATTTTCAAGTAGCTGCTAAAAGAAAGATACATAAAATATGTGAATAAAATATAATATGAATAATTATAAATACAATATTATGTTATTTTTATTAAATGGGGTTATTATTATAAAATATAAATGCATTTATAGAATTAATCAAACCAGTTGTTAGAAACTATTTTCTGATATTCAAACCGAGTGGGAACATCTTGGTGTAGGTCAACGATACTGATAAAGACGTTTTACACCTTCAGAAAAATATATAATTTGAAAAAATTGCTGCCGTATTACGCTTTGCATGAGAAATTAGAGAAATTGCAGGCGATTGAACCTCTATTAAAAAACACTCCGGCAATTTGTTGCTAGGCTGTGGCTACTGAAACACGATGAATTTCGATCAAAAATTACTCGAGGAATTTGTTGCTGGTGTATTACTGTCCAAATATGGACTATATCGCTTTAAAATCAGTCGGTCAATTCGTTGCTAGGCTGAAGCTACTAAAACACGATGAATTTCGATCAAAAAATACTCGTGAAATGTGTTGCTGGTGTATTACTGTCCAAATTTGGACTATATCGCTTTTAAATCAGTGGGGCAAATAGTCCAGGTTGGGGCCCACCAGGTGTCCGTGGGGTGTTCGCCGATGACATATTCGAATTAAGCGACCCAAAAAACCCCCGGGTGCCCAGTTTCTCTCGTCTCTCGCATAATGTTCGGGATAGTCCCCGTAGATGACGTTCGTCGGCGTTCCTGAGCTCCAGGTGTTTTGGGGGTCAAATTGAATATCATAATCGTGATCAGCGACCTCGAAAACCCCCGGGTACCCGACTTGAGCCAGTTCTGACTCTTATTTACGAGGTTATTAAATTTGCGATAAGGCCTCACAAAAAATGCATTTTTGACTACAGCAACGCAACTTCCGGTTTGTAATAGGTCCAAAGTAGGTACGAATGATATAATTAATTTTTGCAAGCGAATGCAAAAAACCGCATTCCGATACGTCCTATCCTAAAAGATTTTCTATCATAATGCTTCATTATCTCGACTAAAGGTGAAGTCACCTGCTGGGTACATCAACTGTTTGAATAAACTCTCATTAAATATATTTTCTTATTTTATAAAAACATCCATTTTCAGTTCACATTTATGATTTTAGACTTACTTATTTATGAATTTTCTCTGACTCCAGCCTTTTTCATTAGCTTATTTTACCGAATTAGGTTCTAACACTATGATGGTTCCTGTCCTTTTCTATAGTCTATATAGAAAGGACAAGGAGTAATAAATCATTCATTTAAGTAGATTTCATAGACGTACCAAAATATATTTTAAGAGGGTATACCGTAAGGTAGATTTTGTATTGAACGAATGAGTTGCAGCTATGCTAAAGAATATACGATTTAGGTCAGAGGTAACGGGATGTACTAATTTTAATAAAAAAAAGTGATAGAGGTAGAGGTCATTCGGAAGCAAAAAATGTAGTTCATTATAAAAAAATTCTACAACTTCCTCAGGACTAAGATACATAATACCGAAATGTACTTTTAAGTATTCGCCAATTACAGAACCTTTCTGTCTGTACTCTTGTACCAAATGAAACTCCTGAATCTTACGAAACCAAGCTTGACAGAGATGAAATTTACAACCAAAAAGAATTTGATCTCTGCCAAAACATTCATATATAGCGTTATGAATGCTTAGTTCAAAATCTACTACGACTTCTTTAGGTTGAAAATTTAAGCCTACTTCTTTACATTTTTGTCTTAAAATTAAAAACAAATTTGAATATGTTTGACTTGATTTGTCCGGCAGCAAACAAAAAACAAGAGGTACGTAATAGCCGTTTTTAAAACCATGAATGGTAAACATTTGGTAAAAAAAAGTTGAACAGTATTTAAAAGTCCCATCCATCAAAATACAATCCGAATTACATAAAAAATTAAGGTTGGAAAAACAGGAGAACACAATAATTTTAAATACCTGGTCTGCTGTTAATAGAAATTCCTCTTTTCGGTTCATTCGTAATTGTAATTCATGAACACTATTAAATACTTCTTCCTGATTTTTAGGCAATAGTGTAAGTGCATCAACATCCTTCCCCTAATCCCCTAAATATCGATCAAAACAATCAAGATTTCTTCAAAATATTTAACTCAAGAAATCTTTGAAACCTTTCAGAAATATACATAATTCTATGGGCCTCCGAGTTTATCTATTATAAACCCTAATGACTCTAATAGGATTAAACTAAATGGTTGCGGCACAGTTCGAACATTTCAGTAATCCTCAAATTGATACAAGTCAGGTAAAATTTTATTTTGTGGCAGAGTTCGGATATGCCCGTTTATTCATAATATTTTTTATTTGTATTACTCCTATATGTAGTGTTTGGGGAATTTTTCTCAGAAATTTTAAATGGCAAGTGGCCTACTGTAATCGGCTTAATACGATTACACCTATTTACAGATTATTCGATTATTGAGAGGGATTTTCCAAACAACCCAGTTTTCTTAGAAACATTATCGGGAATATTATTTTAAAAGAAAGTAGGTACATTAAATCAGTACTTAGTATTAGTTCTTTGAGTAAAGTTGTATGATTGTCATAATATTGTAAACAGTTGGAATACATTTAAAACATTTGTTGAATGTTAATTGTGCAAGTACCAAACAATGTCGATAAGCCAAGGACCATCTAAACGACCAAAAACAGGTCCATTATCTTTAAATGAAAAAACTCTGATATTGAATTGTTATATATAATTGAAAAACAAGGATCCAAGTGCAAGTGTTGATGATATTGTGGAATTAACGGCTGCTATGTTGTGTGTTGCTAAATCAACAATTTATAGATTACTAAAAGAAAGCAAGAATGGAACTCTTCAACCCCCTAAAACTCCTTCAGGCCGAAAACCAATTGAGATCGATGAGTCATTAAAACAAAGACTAAGGCGTAAAGTCCATGGATTTTACTTACAAAAGGAAATTCCAACACTTGACAAAATTATGACATCAGTGCAAGAAGATACGGACTATCCAAAATTCCCCAGAATGACATTATGCAAACTTTTGAAAGATGTGGGTTTCAGATATACAAAACATAATAGAAAATCTCTCTTGATAGATAAACCGGAAATAGTTTTTTGGAGAAGAGACTATTTAAGAAGCATTCGACATGCCAGAGAACAAAATTTGAAAATCTTCTACTTAGACGAAACATGGATAAATGCTGGATATACAGTTTCCAAATCTTGGCAAGATGAAAACATTAAAAGCGGAAGGCAGGCATTCGTGGAAGGTTTGTCGTTAGGTTTGCAGCCACCATCTGGTAAAGGAAAAAGACTTATCATTGTCCATGTTGGAAGTTCTGAAGGTTTTGTTGATGGTGGATTATTAACTTTTATTTCAAAACGCACGGGGGACTATCACGAAGATATGAATGGGGATGTCTTCGAGGAATGGTTTGTTCAAATGTTGGATCTGATTCCAAAAGGGGCTGTTATTGTTATGGACAACGCAAGTTACCATTCACGGTTACGAGAAGCATTGCCCACAAGTCGTTGGCGTAAAGCAGAGCTTTTGGAGTGGCTTATTTCGAAAAATATTAAGTTTCCAAAAGATCCACTAAGGAAAGAACTTTACTGAATTGCAAAAATGAACAAGAATAAATACAAAACCTACATTGTAGAAGAAATGGCTTCTTCTCGTGGTATATCAGTTCTTCGACTTTCCCCTTATCATTGTGAACTTAATCCTATAGAATTAATATGGGCTCAGGTAAAGGGGGAAGTTGGAAAAAAAATACTACTTTTAAAATAAACGATGTTGTGAAATTGTTTGAGAGTGCTGTAAGTCATGTGAGTAAGGGAAATTGGACAAACTGTATCGAGCATGTTATCAAAGTAGAGGCAAATATGTGGAAAATTGACAATATTAGTGATGATTTAATCGACCCTATTATTATTAATGTCAACAACGATTCTTCCTCTTCCGAGTCGGATATAGAATAAAATGTAAGTAATAAATGTATTCCAATAATTATTTCTTTTCATTTTTTATTATATTATAATTTAAAACGTATTTTTTTCCCAAAATACACACCACTGCATTGCGTTATTGCTTATCTGCTAATCCTTTAACAATGAATAAACCCTAAACTTTGCTACAACTGAAACAAATACGGGGTCGATCTACCTGGTTTTTACATTTACGGAAGAAATGTAATTTAAAGTAAGAGATTTATCAAAAATTTCATGGTGCTCCTTGTAAAGGTTTTGCATACTTAATTAGGGTTTATTACTCCTCGTACTTTTTGTACATACTATATTCTCCAGTAATTTTTTTTTCTATGCACTTACGACGCTACGTATAAATACAGTTATTACATTAATATCGGAAAAGCAGCACTTAGATGGAGATATAACCATGAATAGACACATATAAATATTTATTTTCATGACATTTTTATAATGAAAATAACATATTTTATTTTAAAACTGTGTTTCCTTCAGAAACAGTAGCATTAAAGATTAATTTCTTAGAATGTTTCTGTTCGATATATTTATTGAATAAAAGTGTCATGAAAGTAACTAAATACGTAAATTTCTTATTTTTTGCCATACTGATAATATTCGAGTTCCTCTAAAACAATCTGTTTGTTCAGCAAATCGCATTTTCGTCACTACACACGCATAACCGGTTAGTCCGTAATAAACTCCAAGCACATTCTGATTACAATTGTTTCCCGTCTCTTGTCCACATTTCAACGATCAATCTTTTGTCAGTTGTCACCGAGTGTCACATCTGTTGCCTTTCGACACGGTGTCATGTTACTTAATATACAATAACGATATTTTGATGATAAGCTTTATACCCTAAAAAATCGAAAAGGGTTACATTTACGTTTAGTTCCGGTTTTTTCACTATGGCTTTAAGTAATGTGTAGTACAATATCTTACGAAATAGCGGAAACACTACTGCTTCAAAGGATAATAGGTCAAGAAATACGAGGGTTCCCTAAATTTGCATCTTAACCTGGTAAGGAACAACAAAGATTTTGTGGTCTTTCCAAATATTTTTTAGGAATATTTATGCTAGAAATAACTTATGCTTATTGATACAATGAAAATACTGTTTTTGAAGACTTCTTTTGGTGATTGAAACGTTGAAATTTAATTGTATAATGAGGATTGTATTGTAGGAAGGATTACCTAACAAGTCCACGTTATATTCCTATGTCGTGATGTATGTTAGGAAAGTAGGTCACTGCAAGGACACTTAAACGGAACTGTATGTATAGTGTGTCCTCTAAGAAAGGTATAAAGTTATAATCAGTTAAAAGACAACATTTCAGGTCAATTTTTGAAAGTAAAAATATACTGTGTGATCGAACATTTTTCACCATAATATGTTTTTTTCTATTCTAATGTCTTTTGTTTACATTACGTTTTAGTAATAATATTGTTAAATAGTTCAATATTTTAGCATTTATATTTCCTTCAACTGCTGTTGGGAGTCGGGGGTTTCCCGACTCGTTACTAGTACTACATATTCTCACCCGTTGAGGATTATTTCCGCCTCTACAAGAGTTTCTTCTAAACCTATTGACCCCACTAAAATTTCCGAAGCGGACGTATATTAAGTTGCGACAACTTTTTAGGGGGGAGAGCCCGGACTGGTACCATAATTTTTTACTATTTAATTGCTTATTTATTACCCAAAAATCGATGTTATTACTCAAGCGGTTCACGAGAAACGCGACACCCCCCTACCTTAATATTAAGCTACGGCTTAATATGCATTATCTCGGCAACGGTGGAAGCTATTGAAACGAGCTTGGCGCGATAATTTATTGCTAATTAATCGCTGAAAGATGGCATGGGTCCCGAATCCCGAAAACCACCCCCAAAACTCGATCCCGACAACCCCCTAGCGTTCTTAAGCTACGGCAGCCCGAAACGCTATCTCGGCGACGAAAATAGTTACGGACGCGCGCTCTTCGGGGTAATTTATTGCTAATGAATTGCTGAAATATGGCATGGGTCCCCAATCCCCCAAGACTCGAATTCGACAACCCCCTAGCGGCCTTAAGCTACGGCAGCCCGGAAACGCTATCACGGCGACGAAAATAGTTACCGACGCACGCTCTTCGGGGCAATTTATTACTAATTAATTGCTGAAAGATGGCATGAGTCCCGGATTCCGAAAATCACCCCCAAGCACCGGATAGCCCACCCCTCGGCGGTATTAAACACTGCCAGCTTGATACTTAATCAATTTTTTCCACTACTAGCTGTGAAGTTGACAATGATTGCGTCTTCTAGCCAACTGAGAAGTAGTATTTCTCTATTAGTGGTTAATATTTTTTTCTATTGTTAACCTAGGTCAATAATGGACAAATTTAGGGATAATAGCTTGACAAAAACCTTTGCATACCCAGGAGATAGGCTTTAACATATTTACAGCTTGAAATTATCTAATAAGATAAAATTATTTCAATAAAACTGCAATTAGTTTAAAATTCGCGGTTAACCAAAAATTTCTGATGACATAAGGAGTGCGTTCATAATATATGGATGAGGTTGTAACATGTCCATCGACCTGTTTCGATTTAATATAATATATTCCGTGTAATTTCCGCTTGCCGTCTCATTAGCCACTCCCAACCATAGAATTAAAACTGAACGTTGAGACAATTGACATTTGTCAATTTCCCCCTGTTCGCTACAAGCTAAAAATCATTCCTTTTCCGATACCGACGTTGAAGAGAAAACACGTATTCACGTTTTCTCTTGTTCTGAAAGTTTTCTTAATTTGCTGTGGTAAGTTGAAAGCTATAGTTTATAATCTCTAAGCTTCATTCGATATAATCGCTGAGATAATTTTTATTGCATGTCTGTTCTTTCACATATTCAGAGACTTATTACAGTTGTACGTGGTCACGGAATCCTTCTTTTATACCTACATATTAATTTTAAACTAAATACAAATCATTGTTTAATTTTGTGCAAACACTTCAGAGCTTTTTATGTTGCAAAATTCAGATATATTTTTTAAGCACGTTATTTATTCAGATAATAACTTTTTGACTCTCATAAGTTTTTCAGAACATTAGTATACTACGAATTTAGTTAAATTGTTTTTTATTGTTTCAATATGGGAGACATATATGTTGGGAAGCTTTCAGTAAATTTTATTTTTGTAAATTCAAATAACTGCATTCCTTTTAAACCTGAAAAGCTGAACCAACACAATGTGCCCCATTACGATCAAGTTCCTACATATCCCTGTTTCTTGTGTACTCTTAGGTAAGCACAGCAGCTACGTGAGAGCTACGTGAGAGCTACGTGACAGCTACGTGAGAGCTACGTAACTTTACCGTTGAAGACAGCTTCCATTTATCTGAGACACCTTTACCGTTGAAGACAGCTTCCATCAATCTACGACACCTTTACTGTTGAAGACAGCTTCCACTGGTCCGAGACATCTATCACCATAGAAAACACCGCTTCCATTCCTTCAGAACATCTAAACCACCAGAGTACCGTCAGTTAAGTACCTCTTGTATTTTTCCATCCCGTTCTAAGGCAGAATTAAATTAAATTTTTATATATTATCTTTTATTTCTAATCCACCCGGCTGTGAGAGCCACAGGGTATCGTGTCCGGGTTGATTACGTTTGAGCACATTTTATTTTAACATTTTTAATATTAATTTTTAATTTAGAGTAAATTCTTTTACACGGTGTTTCTATCTTTATCACCGTAGTTTTGTTCGTGCTATTTCGTAACGTTTCAAAAGGTAGTGGTGCCCTGAAGTCTCATAGTCTGATCATCCTCTGTTATACAAAGTGTGTCATTAACTTGGACTTGAACCACCCTTGAAAAGTCTCATGCCGGGATTTTGTTCAAGTGAACGATAAATGGTTACAAACTGGCGCCCTCAAACAAATAAATAGTTACAAGGTGAGGAGCGAAAACAGTTTCAGTGTCAGTGAGATGACGGAGTAAACGCCTAGGAAGAAATCAGTTTGAACTATCTGTAGATCGACACTATCAAAATTTGATTTTGACATTGAAATGTGTTGTTAATTTTCCGTTAATTGCAGAAAAAACGTGGATCGAGGAATGTTTTTACCTTCAACATTATCACCAGTGGAATGAATGAAAATCTTATGTTGATAGAAACTGGTAGCTAACCTTGAGCCACAGAATATCAATTACCGGTGCCTTAAGCTCTATAAACAAGAACATGTGTACATTGTACATATTATACGAATTGCGCATATCAGGGTAATAGTTTCACCGATAGCAAGCTGGGAACTAGGAGTGCACTTTCGTCGATTCTCGTGGTTCGTTTGTGAACGCTGTGGTGTAGAGTGTGAAGTACATAGACAAATAATATATTGCTTTGTCTATGGTGAAGTATATGTTAAATGTTTTATGAACGCTCCCTTTGTACCCAAGTGTTGTGAACGCACTACCACTGTAATTGTCCAAGTTCAAAGTGAAACATAAACCACGTTTTGTGAAATTTTTGGATGTGATCGTATAATTGGTTTCATTAATTCGTTGCACTTAATATTGGTGATTATAAACTATAGGAATAATGGCCATTGATGTGTCATGATTTTTATAAAAAAAAATTATTTTTGATTTTTGTCTTAAATTTGGCTAATATCTAGTGGAAAAAATGTATATACACCACGGTGGTGAAGACATTTATAAACCTCGCACCTTATTCTGCTCAGAGCAAAGCCCCTCGCGAAATAATTATGGTGCTCGGTCGATAATAATAGTCTTCACCACCTTGGTGTATAATATACTATTGTGAGGCTACGTTGTAGGTCAGAAAATTGCCTTTTTTGTGTCAATAATCACGAAATGCGCCGTCTCGTCGTCGAAGTAACGTACTATCGTTCTGGTCACTCTGAAGCTTGATAAAAATCATTTATTTATGAAAACATCTAAATGGATTGTAACCTTATTCTAAAGCATGGAAAAATCTTTTCAAAAGATGAAAACAGTTCAAAAAAATTATTGCAATTTTTAGTTTATTAATATACGCGGTAATAATAATTTTTCATTAAAAAAATGGATGGTCGTGAAAAATACAATTAAATTTCTTTTAACTAGTTGTTTTTCTATTTTTTTCCGAGCGTACGTTTAAAAATCAGTGAGCTATTGTGCCCGCAAAGTCGGAAAATCGAAAAAATTCAGCCCGCAGACCATCTAGCCAGCACATACCGTTTATGTCGAAATGTCGACATAAACGGTATGTGCTGACTAGATGGTCTGCGGGCTGAAGGCCGTAAGCAAAATTACCTATAGCAACTAAGCCACTTCAAATACCGGTTTATTCTTTATTCGATTTGTACCATGAAAAAATATACACTTTTCATCAATCTACGTCGGGATACCTCCTTGTCGATTTTAAAATTTTTAGCGGCGCTGTTATCGAATGAGTGCCAGGTATATAGCGCAAGGAAATATCACAAGCAACAACATTTTTTTTTATTAGAAAGCCCTATTGTTATAGAACATTTCAAGAGAAAAAATTCTTGGATCGTGCACTTTTGAAAGAGAAAATCGCAATTAAGAGTACTAAAAATCCATTTTTTTAAATTTTTGTCCATTATGTCTAGATATCATATGGTCACAAATTTCAGGAGAAGTGGATGGGCAATGTTGCCAGTTTATACTATCTACATGATCTAAAATGTATGTATTGAAAATGTACTTTTTTGGACGTATTATGAACGTTCCTCAGGTACTAACTTAGTACGTATATTTTACGTGGTTAAGGTAAATATAAAAAGTTATGTATATATTTCTGATTTTTAGTTAAAAATGAACGTTAAATGCGCCGATAAGTATAAATATTCTTCGTATAACGAACGTATTGTTGATAATTAAAGGAGAAGTATTTTTAAAATAATCGCGGGAACACAGTTCTAGTGGATTGTTCTATTCAATTTTAGTCATATTTTATATTAATATTGCTATTATTTTACATTTGACAAATGTTCACTTGAATAAATGGAAAAATATAGTTTTCATCAAACGATCGAAAAACCTAGCTAACTTGGGCGATAGACAAGGCGAGAAAAGAATAAGCGATTCAACATAACACATAACCTATATAATTCAATGATACATAGAGCTTTTTCAGTCCCTATGAACAAATGTAATTTTGATAGAGAGATTAATACAATTAGACAAATAGAAACATCTAACGGTTATCCATTAGATATGATAAATAAGCTAATTAGTAAAAAAGAAGAAAAAGTGGCATTACAACTAATATATCCTAAACAAGCTGATGAAATTAAAACTTATAAAACCATCACATATGCAGGAAATATTTCTAATAATATTTCAAAGATAATATCTTCAGCAACGAATACAACAATTTCTTTTAAAACAGAAAGTAACGTTAGTACAAAATTGTTAAATGTAAAAACAAAAATACCACTATTAGAGAAGTCAGGTATATATAAACTCAAATGTCCAGAATGTAATGCTGTCTATTTGGGTCAGACCCTTAGGAATTTTGAAATACGATACAGTGAGCACTTACGAGTATACAGATTAAAACAACCAGATAAATCCCACTACGCAAAACATCTACTTGACACCAATCATTCATTGACACCTAACACAGATCTAGAAGTGCTGCATATTTGTGAAAAGAAACAAGAACTGGATTTCCTTGAAGAACTGAAAATTAGAAGACATTTAAGAAACCCACAATATGAAGTTGTCAATGAACAGTTAAATCTAGGGAGTTCCCACTAATAAACTGTCTTCTTAAGTGATAATTGTAAAGATCAGCAGATATAGTTTTCCTGGTTTTCTATATCATTGCACAGTTATACTGATCTTAATTGGAAAAATGATATCCAGGATATCACCATAGGGCTAATTGTAATATCACATCTTCTTCTTTTTTCTATAAACATATATTAAGCCAATCACAAGTTAGGTTACTTCTTGGTCTAGCCAAAAATAACTACTAAACATCAGGTAGGCATAAAATGAAATGTAACTTCTGTCATTCTGACGATGATATTGATTTATCGAAACAATTGTCAATTTTTTAGAATGTTCAATAACTTTTATTATATTGTGGATTTAACTAAAGACCGTGAGTTTCATTTCAAAACACTAACATAACCTAATATTTTACATTTTTAAAAAAGACGAAGTAATATGATCAGTGGTTTACTTTTGTATCCTTTTTGTTTTCTCCTCGTTAAAAGTGAAGGCAAATGTGAATGTGATGAATTTCCGCAAGTTTTGTGCCTTCTTCGCGCTAGCTTTCTGCAAATTTTCAGATATACCATTATATCTGAGATTACCTATATTCTATTCTGAAAAATTAGTCGTCCCTAGCAATATCTAGATAGTGCTACGTGGAAGTAATAGCAACCTGTGTGAATTAGTTTAAATTTTAAGAAAAGGCAGTACGAGATTTGGAGCTGAAAAAATAATCAAGGTAACAGTTCTTGCTTGTTTCGTGAATGGTCCTTCATAATAGATAATAATTACTATTATATATTCAGCATTTTGCGTGTCGTGTTTGTGAACAGTAAACTCTCGTTTTTATTATTATTTATTCACTCTCAAAGGTGACTTTCTTCACTTTTATCTAGCGTTAATGACTTTAATTTATTCAGTGAAATTACCATGCGTTAACTAAACATTTATGTTCGGTACTAAAATCAATACGAAAAAGTCGATTGCAAACGGAAATTGTGATTTTAATTACTTACACTTTCGAGGAGATACGAGTCGTTAAAGTCGATTCAATAAACTATTAGAGTGTATTACAATAAATTTTATATGTTTTTAAAAGTTACAAGCTCGAAGTTTTATAGCTCGGAACTAACTAGAGAACAAACTTTGTAAATTAATGTAGCTAAATAGATAGAAAAATATAAGAACTCGATGATAATAAATATGCTTAGTACTTGAAGAAGTGTGGAGTTGTTTTTGATTTTCAAGTGAATGAAAAAACACCCGATGTGTTTTGCCGTTTCTCAAAGCTACAAATCTCTACCATAGAATATAATTTAAGAATAGTAATAGTTGTTAATTAATTCATGTAAATATTTGTAATTATTCTTTTGTGCCAGCGTTGTCGAGGCACGTTAAGCTAAAATAAAAAAATCTTCTTTCCACAAAATGTTTCTTAAATGAATTATACGCACTTATTAACCGAAATTATTACTTCTCGTAATGAAAAGTAAATTATTAATCCTTTTTATTATGTAATAAAATCACAACTCTCATAAAACTTTACAGGGTCAATGTCCTTTTTCGCTAAACTTCTAGTAGTCACAGACTCACTATCAACTGAAAATAATTCATCAAATGAACGGATAGCTCCAATTGAAACTAACCTAATGTTAAATTTTGATTATTGAAAACTTCAAAGCGACGCGTATTCA
The DNA here is from genome assembly GCA_963921935.1 of Galeruca laticollis. NCBI lineage: Eukaryota > Metazoa > Arthropoda > Insecta > Coleoptera > Chrysomelidae > Galeruca > Galeruca laticollis. Next base: position 75,547,489 of record OY998175.1, read on the forward strand.
ATAGCTGATGGATTTTTTCTTTCGTCCTATGCAATTTCCTGTTTTGTTTCAAGTTGTATTCGTCTAACCAAAAAACCTTTTTGATTGTAAAAAAATCTGGCAGCGTAACGGATAGATGAGTGACACATGTAAATTCCTGTTGCATTCAATCGATCTTTCCATTCTTGTACTTGATTCGTTCTACATGTGCACCTGAATAGAAAGTGCCGTGTTACTTTTGATCTTTTTTCGACAACTGACAGATGAATGTTTTTTACATCGATCATTACCTCCTCAGTGATGTACGACATCTAACATACTTTAAAAGCGAGAGGGGTATGGAATGAAATAAATAGCCCTATCGATACTCTAAACAATATAGAAATGTAGGTATAAGGGGTGAAAAAGTGGAAACTTCGTAAAGGGAATGACAGAAAATTGAATTTAATTATTTTTTATCACTTCCACTAGAATAATTAAAAAATACCAGTAAAAAGTTTCATTTTCTTAGAACAACCATCTTTTAATTTGCTCTAAGATAATTTAATTAACTTTATCGCAATATTTCGCCTGACTGGAATACCAAATTAAAAAGTATCCATGGCTGATTTGGAAGTTTAACATTCAAAAATTCTTTCCGCTTCTGAATTAATACTTTGTACTTATCCTTTTTTTGCTGCAGTCGATTTGAAGAACAAATTTCTCCAATTTCCATTTTCCTCTCGAATTCAACGAAACTTTCTTGTGTAAAACTAGTTTAATGGAAGGCAAAAAAAGTAAAATTAATGGATTAATTGAAGTTTCTCGGAATAGTTCGATTGTTCTTTTTTGAATTTTATATAGACGGAAAAAAATTGTGCTATGAAAAACTTCATGAATATTGTAAATTTAGGATCCAACTACAAAAATCAAAAGCATTTTTCTGGAAAGAAGGATTACTAAGAAATTTAATGAGCAGAAATTAAGTTTTTACCTCCACCTCAAACAGTTCAATCCAATGTAAAATATCTCTTTTTGTTATTATGATCACCGGTTGGCAATGCGTTTAGTCTGTAATATCAAATCCTCTAATAGTCCTTCACACAGCTACCTGTCAATTATTTAGAGCATACTTTAGTTGCTAATAGCGTTTTAGTCTGCCGCTAAGATAATGACCAACATGTAGAACAATTATCTTAACATTAAATCCCTATGATTAAAAGGCAAAAATGACTATGTTATTTATGTTTGTCTTAAGATGTCTCAACCACGACAGCTGTTTACGATTTGCTCTTCTCTTGCTTTCGAGCTGTCCTTGAATGATTGGTGTTAAGATCCATTATTAGATTTGTAGAGTTACTGTCAAGTACGTATGACTGCTGTCTAATTTGACATTACTAATTTTTTACTGTAATTTTGTCAAACGGATTCACACAAGGAAAGTCAACAATTGACGCTATTCACACTATCAAGCAGATAATGGAAAAGGCCCATGAACACAAAATGGAAATAGAAATGCTATTTATAGACTTCCAACAAGCATTTGACTTCGTAAAACGAAGTAAACTGATGAGAGGACTAAAAGAACAGGGGATAGAAAGTAAGTTAAGAGGATTCATTGCAATGCCTATGAACGAGTCAAAAGTGAATATACTTACAAGTAAAGGAGAAACGGAAGGATTTGTAGCTAATAGAGGTGTAAGGCAGGCCTATCAACAACACTATTTAATCTGGCTCTTAAGAACGAGCGAGAGCCAGGTAGTCACATATGCAGATGACATAGTGATAGTAACGAAACAAAAATTCCATTGGCACAGGACCAATTGGACAGGCTTATTTCAGTAACATGTTCGCATAAAACCCAAAATAAGAAATTAAATACAAAAGTAATAGAATGTTTTGAGATGTACAAAAAACCAATGTAACATTCTGGCATCAAATCAAAAACCAAAAAATAAAAAAAAATTCTGGTAAATTTGTGAATTTTCTTAAATAAATGTTTTAATCTACGATTTAGAGAAAAATGTTAGATACAAAAGTTGTAGAACGTGTTAATGTCTATGAAAAAGCTCAGTAACTTTTTTCCGTCAAATGAAAAACAAAGGAAATACGATTTTTTTTCAACTTTGACAGGCCGCCATTTTGGTTTTACTGGGCCGATTTGGCTCTTTAACGAACTCGTCCAAGATTATGGCCTAACCGATTTTTGTAGCGAGTTTGGTTTCGATCCGTCAAAAAGTACGCCCTCTATCGTGCTTACAAATTCCGTTATAACAGATACATATACAGAGTGGAAAGTCTAACTGGAACAAATTCTGTAACTTGATAAATAAAGGTTTATCGCAAAATTCCTGAAACACGTCAATTTTTATTCTCAATGGGGTATATTACAAAGATATTTGTTTATCGTTTTAATTATCTGGTGGGGTTGCAGACAACCCCAACTTTTTTTTTAAATGGAAGGGTAGGTTGATTAATTTTTTATTTGAAAGTTTTTTCAATTGTAAATACAATTCCACTTTTTTTGTTACTTTTTATAAGCAATGTGTCGGAAAAAATGAAATAAGGAAATATTTACTCAAATTACTTTAATGCAATAAATGTTCAAAGTGTTCTCCACCTTGTTGCTGACAATATCCTAACCGATTATAAATACCATTCCAAACATTTTATAACACTTCCGGCGTTACTTGCCTAATTTCGTCCCTGATTCTTTGTTCAAGCTCGGCGATGTCGTTAGGATTAGTGGCATAAACTTTGCTCTTTAGATATCCCCATAAAAAAAGATCTAATGGAGTATGATCGGGTGATCTTGCTGGCCACCCAATTGGGCCCCTTCTTCCATTCCACCTATTTGAAAACACTTCGTTAAGATAGGTCCGTACATTTTCAGCAAAATGTGGTGGTGCCCCATCTTGTTGAAGCCACATCCGTTGGTCAAATAAGTTGGGATCCAAATTATTGGGGAATAAATTTACTAAAGTAGGAATCAGTTCTTCTTGGAGCATATTAAGGTATGTTTCTCCGGTTACGTTTCCATTGAAAAAAAGGCCCTACTATGCGATCCCCAATAGTTCCAACCCAGACGTTTGTTTTTTGAGGCCTTTGGGTATGGGATTCACGCATCCAGTGGAGAGAGAGGGTTACCCATAGCCAAGCCTTCAGGTTGGCTATAAGATTTCTCATTAAAGACAAAAAAATCTTGAGAAATGCAAAAATTCAACAAAGTTAGGATATCAGTTTTTGTAGAATCAGGAACTGAGTGTAGAGAAAGGAAATTTGACACTAAAGGTAAAGTTTCAGATTTAGGTATGAACGTTAACAGGTTGCTGACATCAAAGGATATCATAAGAGTATTGTTGTCAAGTCGAAAATTTTTAATTTTGTTAATTAATTCTGCAGTGTTACCGAATTGGACGGTTTGCAGTTGGTGATGTTCTTTATCACTTGCAGGATGAATGTTGCCAAAGTAGAGACAGAAGTATTGTGAAAGCTTACCACTGGTCTGACTGGAATGCCCTCCTTGTGTATCTTCAAGAGACCATATAATCTGGGCATTTGAGGATTGCTAGGAATTAAATTGTATGTTTTGTTGAATTCATAAAAAAGGTCTTCACAAACTTTTATGTAATTTTTGGTTTTTGAAATGAGCTTGTGAAGTGGATTTGAGTTTAATGGGATGAAGTTGTTGGAGCTCCAAAAGTCTTCAACCTTTGTGATATAATCTGTTTGATCAAGTATAACTAGGCAGTTGCCTTTATCAGCTTTAGATAAGATGAGATAGTTGTTGGAAATGTTCTTATACGTTTATGTAAAGTTAAATTTAAATTCCTATGATTGGACTCCTTGTGAGAACGTTGATATTTGGTTATAGTGAAGTGGCAGAAATTTCTAATCTTTTGTTTGACGTTGTTGTTATTGGAAAGTTTATCAATCAAAACATCTAATTCGATGGAATATGAAGTAATTTCTTTCCCCGACTTGTCTATATTCAATGAGAATTTCAACCCCAACGATAACAGAGCTATCTCCAAGAAATTGAACTCACTTATTCTTTGCAAAAATAGGCAAAACTCTCAACCTTCTGTTGAAAAGCTTTCAGAATTTGAATTTCATAAACGTTTCAAAAATTTATCTACTTCATTTGATATTGAAAATGTACATAGATTTTGTTATTTCATCACTAAAATTTGTGTTTTCAGACATTTTGTGCGTAGCGTTTGACCTGAGTGTATTTTCAAAAATGTTAACAAATATGACCAAAGTGACTCATAGCAGCTCGGTTCATTTCTGTTTTAAATCATTCATATGGATGCTCAAAATATGAAAATACGGTTTTCGCTTATAACGAAAAAATGTGCCGGAGTCGCCCGGCAAATACTCCGGCTCTTGTTACGACGATGACAATGAAGACGAGTCAGACAGCGATTAAAAATTGAAATAAATTTGCGTGATTGTCAATAAACACTATTTTTATAACTTTATCCTCGTACTATATTCATGTCGTACAATTTATTTAGAAATTCCTTCAGTGTGTCAGTTCCACAGATTCATATTTTAACATTAATTTTTTGATTCAAATTATCAATACACATTGACACATTAGATAAATGTGTGATAAATATGTGTATGAAACAATTGAACGATACCCCTGGGGTAAACTTACCCCACGTTTATGCAACCGGGCTAAGTACTGCAAATTGAAAAGTTGTCTGATTAGTTACATGCTACATTATATTTGTCTGATATCATTTTTTTCCACATCTGGGGAATGTATTCAATCATTGACGACGAATTTCAGACAGATTGCTATGAGTCACTTAGGTCAGATTTGTTGACATGTTCGAAATGCTATAAAAATGTAAGGCGACATGTTTTTTGTCTGAAAATTGATCCTTCCACATCAATTGACCCGATTTAACCTATAAAAATCCTTTTCAGACGGGTTGCTATAATTATTTTTTTTTGTCTCATATTTTTTTTATTGGTCTCCTGGGTACGCGCTACAATCTTGGTGTCTGAAAACTGTGTTATTGGTATCTCAGGGCTTTTATCTAACTACATTCCGGAAATCAGACGGGCTGCTATGAGTCACTTGGTCCGATTTGTTGACATTTTTGAAAATGCGCTCAGATCATACGATACGCGCCAAATGTCTGAAAATCGCATTTCTGGGTACAGGGTCATATAATCTATAGATTCCGTGCGGTTTTAGCCGAGCCGCTATGAGGCAAAAATCTTGGTCGCCATCTCTCGTACTAATAGGTAAGTCTGGGAAAGACAATATGAAATTAATTGGAATTTGATTTACCGCAGTTACAATCAACAATTACCTAAATCTATCATATAAACCGACGCTACCCCGACGTTCTGTCGGGAATAGTTTTAAAATGTATCACTTAAAATAAAATTACTGTTATATACAAGGATAACATAAAACGTTGAAGGCACCATGGGCGTTAAGCAAAATAACGCGTACGACCGAAGGCAGTCAGGATGCAAATTGTCGGCCTATGGCGTTATTTCGTTGATAACGCCCTTGCTACCTTAACTATAATATGTTAAATTAATTAGCGATAAGTTTCAATGTAAATTAGTGTTTTCGTTACATTCTTCTATCTTCTTTTTCCTCAGTAGTTTTATATGTTGTTGGGGGAAAGGGGATTACTAAATAATCCGAATACTTTTATTCAAGTTATTTAAAAACTTATTCTTTTTGAAATGAATACTTTGGAAGGTGCTTCTCGTATATATAGAAATTTTCTATATTGTTCTTTCTAGGAGAATCTACAAAAGAAAACATTATTTTGAAAGACTCCTACTAACTGATCATGTTTATGAAAACACTATGTGTGGTCTCTAGGTGTTAAAATCCATTTCTTTGTTAAAATTTATAAATACCTAAGTGCTACTATCATAAGAATTGGTTGGGTCGTGCAATGTTTATTTTAAGTATTGAATACTCAAAATATGTAATGATTTAGAAGGGTAAAATATCTGTGGGTAAAATCAATCCCTCATCTGTTTTATATAGGAGTATACAAAAACAGCGTATACCACAGGTATATCCCCAATAGAATAATTTTTGTAAAAATAATAAATGCTCTCAACTGTCTGTCTGATATTGTGGTCTGCGAACATCTATTTGGGTCTTGTCACATGATCTTTGGCATTTTTGTGTTTCATGATATTTGGCATCTTTTCCTCGAATATTGTAGTATTCCGATGTTGTTTAAAGCTGTATTGCTACAACAAAATACCACACCTATATCCACTCTGTTTAATTTTTCTTTTAGAACCAACCTTGTATTCAAGCTGCTGTGAGCAAAATATTAAAGCAACTTGAATTCGAAAGTATACACAGAGTGTATATTATAGACATTACCAATTCAAATAGCCGGATATTACACTTTAGTTCATGTAACTAAAGGCCGGGAAATAGAGAACGATTTCCATTTTCTCTAGTTTCTTAACTCGAGAGTCTGGATAAAATTGGATTAAAATGAAAACTTTCTATATTCATTATGATAATTTACTTAGAGCTTTGATAGCAACATAAATTTGTCTGGAATGAAAAATAGTTCATTCGATAAAAATGATATAACAACGAAAAATGTTCTCCTCAAAAAACAGAATCACGTATTCGAAAATTTAATTCGGTAGGTCGATACGTAATACAGCTTCGAAGGATCCTTCATGTATTATCCTAATTAATAATGGTACCTTTAAGGCGTCTTATTTCCAACTTTAACAAATTATACATTTATTACGTTCACGCTTCAGATAATTAGACGACATGTGTAAATCGGGGTAGAAGAATACATTTACTAAAATAAACGACAAACAACGCAATTACACGGAAGAACAAGTTGAGGAAGCGTGAAGCAATAAATGAGCCGTGCATTATTGAATCGGGTACTCTTTTTACCACAAAGCAAACAATGGGTTTTGACAGATGGTACGATTAATGGGCAACTTTTCGAAATTCTTGTTAAGGAAAATGAAGAAGAATGAGTACATGTATTTTGTGAAAAATAATTTGATGTAAATTAGGTGATAAATTAGTTGATAATTATTTAAAAATGAAATTATTGTTATACAGCTTAAGTATGTATACCTAGTGTAAGATATATCTAGTTTCTAATTAAATGAATAAATACGTGTCACTTGAAGCACTTCACTATGATTGTTTTGCAACACAATTAATATTTATCGTTTAAAGCATAAGGTAGATTATACAGAGTTAAACTAGGAAAACCCCAAAAATTTCAAAAACGGCTCGCAGTATTTCTATGAATTTTGGTTTGTAAGAGTTTTTGTTATATGGTAAATTTTATGGTTGTTAAATGATTGTCAAAAGTCGTGTTTTCTGAAAATTTATTGGACGTTAGTATCTCGAATGAATCATTCTGTATATTTTTTTGTTTTTAAACACTTGTAAAATACTGAATATTTTTCATGCAATGTAAGATAAATGCCTATGCCTTTTCGTTTTTTCTTGGTTTCGCTAATTCCCAAGATCTGTAATTTATTATTTTTCATTTCTTCGGTTATTTTCTATCTCCTACCCTGTTAATGTGTTTATATTCCCTATCTTTATTGTCGTAAAATGACGTAATTGGCATATATGGAGAGAATGGAAGAAACAACAATGCATTACGGTTAATGAAGTTTTACTGTTTCAAATGAAACTTACTGTTTGAAACAGTAAAATGAGTAGATTCCACGAAATAAGAGTCGAGACAGTTAATTTTAATAAATATTTGCATATTAAACCAACTAATAGTAACGAATACGTTTTATCAACATAAAGCGACACATAAGTATGCAAGAGACGTAAGTAGCAGAAATGAAAAGTCCATCATTGATTATGTTCTCATAAACAATGGAAATAGAAAAGATGTAAAGGGTATCGGGGGGTCATGCAGAGCGTAGAAATATACAGCGATCATTACTTATTAAGGGCAAAATTAAAAATGGCAACTGAAAAGCGGAAAGAAAGTACAAATAATGGTAATAATCAATGGAAAATAAAAAAACAAATAAAATCATATACGTTAAGGGAAATAGAGGTAGTCAAAAAATTTAAAGAATATACCGAAAAAGAAATACAAAGTATATCTATAATATTACAGACAGCAACAGAAGTATGTGGCATTACCTAACTAGAACCGGTGGCAACAAAAAACAAAGGAGATGGTGGAAAAAAGATATACAAGAAGAAACCAAGCTAAAACAGCAAAAATGGAGAGAAAATCTACGAAATAAAACGATTGAAAGCTACGAAAATTATAAAGTTCAAAGAAAAGAGGTTAAGGACATGGTAATCAAAGCAAAAAAGGAAACATGGGAAGAATTTGGCAAAAAGATGGAAGAAGATAGTGAAGGAAATCTTTTCTTTAAGGTCCTAAAAACACTAAGAAAGTGATAATCGAGTGAAACAGATAAAAAATAAAAATGGAGTTATGGTAACTACTTTTTCATTGCGTTCTTCTGATCTCTTGTTTACGCTCTTGTTACTTTCTTCTATCTTCCTATTTCTATTCTTCTTTATGTATTCGTTCATTTTCTTATTTCTATTTTTCTTTGTATTTTCATTCATTTTATTATTACTTTCTTCAATTTTCTTATTTATATCATCTATCAAAAATTTTCTTATTTCTATTCTTCAATATATTTTCATTCACTTCACTTACTTCTTCCATAATTTGTATATTTTTAATTGCTTTTATTATTTCTCTTGTATTTCCTATTATTTTTAAATTAGTGTCATTAAATACAATACTTTTATTTCGTGATTTTATTTGAATATCAGATGTATAAATTTTATTAATATCATTGTCGTTATTCTCAATTTTATTATTTTCTATACTATTTTCAATATTAAATAAATCTGATAAATCAGGTACTAAATATATTTCATTACTCTTAAAATCTTTGAATTGAGTTTGAAAGTATAATAAGTATAATAATCACTCACTTAGATTTTGTTTTCAATAAATTTTAGACATATCCTATTAATTGCGACACAAAAGAAAATTTTAGAAAATCTTTTTTTTCGTTTTTAAAAATAAATTAATAAAATTTACTATTTTTGGAAAGCCCACTTCATGCCTTATTAATATAGAAAATAATATACAGGGTGTTTCATTTAAAAAGGCATATGCTAGCTTCATCACTGAAAAACAAGGGGTGTTAGAAAAAACTGCATGACTAGATTTTACGAAAAAAATTCAATCTGAACAAGTTTCAACTTCTTCGGTAGGGTCAAAGATTACTGAGATACGAGGGGTGCCTGAAAAGTTACACTTTTCAATTCCACCCCGTATCTCAAAAACCAAAAGGGCTATAAAAATTCTGCTTACGCCATTTTTAATTTTATAAAAAGGTAGCATATTATCGCTAAAACCGCAATCCTCTATCTTTAAAAATAACGGAGATACTCCGCAAAAGTGCCCATAATGGGTTATACTGTATGCACAGAAAAAATTCTAGGAGACTACCAAAACGGCTTCATACCAGCAAGATCAACAATTTAAGCAATACACACCCTAGAACAAATACTGAAAAAAAACTGGGAACATAACAATACACATGCAGTCTTCATAGATTTAAAAGTGCCTTTGGTACAATAATTATAAGAAAAACGATCTAGAAATATGGAAGAACTCAAAAAAACTAAGAACACTTATTAACATGAGTTTTACAAATACAAGAGGAAAAGTCAAATTTCAGGCTATAACAGTACATATATTTGAAATCATTAATGGGGTCAAATAGGGATACCCTCTATTTCCCACCATATTTAATTTAGTAATGTAAGACATACTGAACAGGGCAAATTTACATAAGAAGAATGTAATGGTGAATCAATCACATGTTGTAGCATATACAAACGATTTTACGATAATAGCAAATACAAAAGAACAATTAATAAAATATATAGATAGGCTATACAGGGAAACACGAAAATTCGGTTTGTATATGAAGTCAAAACAAAATTCTAGCTACTTGAATTTGTCTTATGAATATGTCATATGTCAACATTGAATATTTCACATCTGTCAGACAATTCCAAATTCGAAAGTAATGACGAAAGGTAAAATAACCGCAAAAATATACGATGGGTGGTCAGTGAAGCAAACTGCGGCATTTTACAATATAAGGAAGAACTAAGTTTCAAGTATTTTAAGAAGATGGCGATATGAGGGAAAAATTGATAGAGCTCCAAGCTCAGGACGTCTGAGAAAGTCAACTGCTGAACAGGATTCTGCTTTGATTAACCATTTTTTGTTTGAAAAAGTTGAAAAACTATCACAAAGTGGTTAACTGATGCATTGTTTTTAGAGAAAGTGTAAATTGGTTTGCTTTAATTTTATATATATATATAATGTTCCTTCAAATCGAAAAGATCCTTTTGAATTAGTACTTAAAAAGTATCTATACATAAAATATATTTTGTTGTTGTTCCGAGTATGAACTGTTTTAATAATTATTAACTCACTTTACACCCTTGAAAAAGAAAATAAAATTTTTCGAAACGTTGGGTAGTAAATAAGAGTTTAATTCAGCCCTACTTACGACGGAATCCCTAAGATATTGAGAGATTTTATATATATATATATATATATATATATATATATATATATATATTATTGTGGTTTAAGTTTACTATGAATACAATATTTTTGATTCGCCCGGTATTAAAATGTCATGAAATAATTACACTCACCTTTTCAATACTTTTGAAATCCTAGTTTCAGTTATTTATATGAGAACTCAATAACCTCAGGATCTTGGGTTCATGGAATTGGATAATTTTTTTTTTCTAATTTATATTATAAGCGCCGAAAACAATTTTTTTTATTAATTAAAAAGTTTCAAATAAAAAATGAAATGCTTGCTTTTCTTGTCTCTACAAATTTTTATAGAACGGTACTGTACATTCTGTTTCGAGACCCCTCTCCAGTTACGATCCGTCTCATCAATGATGCCAACTGATAAATTAAACAATAGTCTAGGAATGAAGTTCTCCAATAATGCAGTTAAATCTTTGCAAATAGAAAACGTTATTTAATGCGAAATCAAAGAAAACAAATACATTATTCAAATACAAAATTTTAAAAGGAATAACTTATCTACAGTGATCGTTCATTCAACACACATTCACATAAATGGATTATTATTTAATATATGTACAACTATTCAACATATTATACACACTAAAAATATCAAATGATGTCAAAAACTTTAAAACATAAAATGGCGGATATGGTGATGATTAATGTCTGTGAAATTTCAAAGTCTAACGATATACACACAATACAAGTAAGTTTATTTAACTTTTAAAACGAAATAGTTTTTAAATAGCTGTTCACTTATGTCCAATTCACCTTGTTTAATTCTTCTTGTAGGATTCTTCCTGGGATACTCTACAGTTTCTCCTGATTGGGTATGAACCAAAGATGATGTTATATTTTATCTACATCAATACATCTTTGATGGGTTTCCATAGTCCAATTCTTTCTGAGATGTATCGTGGAGATATCATTTCCACGATACAAAACTTTACTTTGTTATACGGATAAATATTTGTGGTTAGTATTCTGCTATTTTTACCAATCTCTTGTTACTTTTGTATTTATCAGTTTCATTCACAAATTTTATTGAATTATTTCAAAGAATAATGTATTTCTTTTTATATTTACCATTCAAATTGTACCGCTTTTCTAGTTAATATTCAAAATTCTGTTCCAAAGATTCAATTTTCACCCCCATTCATTGTTAGAAAAAATTCTTCCTAGTTAGTAGTGTCAATTATCAACAACTTCCCCATTCATTTTTTCTTAATTTTTTTAATCCGTTTGCCGCTGATTAAAACATTTGAAGTATAATTCACCAATCAAATCGGTTATAAAAATTTTTGTTGGTAAATCTCATTTCAGGTTTCAAATTGTTTATTTATCTTTTTAGAACATTCCGTTTTATATTTCTAAATAATCAAATTTCATATACTACTTCCTTTTATATAATTTCCAAAATATTTTAAACTGACAGTTCTATTTATTTTCATTTGATCTATTGAACATGACAAAAAATTCCACAAATGTCAGACATTATAACCATAATGTTGTTATTATTATGACTTTATTCCTTGACATATTCTAAAATATTTTTCTGGTGTTTCCAAAGAGTTTCTTACGATATCCAATTAGGATATTTTAAAACAAATCATAATCTTTTGACTAGTACTATGTGAAAAATAGATTGTTACAATTTATATAAGGTGACGTTCTAAAAGGTACTCTCTTAATAGCTGGAATTCATGTTATCTCTTCCATATGTGCATGTACAAGGTACATTAAAAATTTTCTTTATGTTTCTTCGGTTTGATTTACTATTTATTTTCTCTCTTGAATGATTTTCCTTCCATAGATCAGCTATATTTCTGATGATTTAAATGGTAACCAAAAATTTAAATTTTATATTTACATACAGTGTGTAGCATGTTTTTTTTCCATATTATCATATACACAGTGTCGGAAGTTCTTTTCCATGTTAATATATATATATATATATATATATATATATATATATATATATATATATATATATATATATATATATAATTATTAAAGTTGAGATAACGACCGTACTATGTTAAAGGAAACGAAAGGTAAATATTGGGTAATCGGTCTGTATAAAAAGTTAAACTCTTTTGTTCAACGTGCCTCTATATTTCGTTGTACTTCACAACTTCCTCAGGAGGTTATTGCTATAAACATTAATTAATGAAACAAGAGTACAATAAATGAAATAAAATTACTTACAACGTGAGCCATTAAAATACATTAAAACACATGATGTGGAGTCAACCAGTTAAAACAGAAAAAATAAGGACGAACACATTGGCTATTACTAGTATACTAAGTAAATAACATCAAATAATCTTTTTAAAACTTGTCATACTAAAAATACATTCTTTATAAGCGAGAACAAAAAGTAAGTTGGAATTATCAACTAATTACAAACATTAGAAAGTTACAAGTGACAACAATATAGTCCAGTAAAATTATTAACACTACCACAGTTAAAAACATACTTATCAATATTTCAGAATATTGCAGTAGATCACACTTAGTTGGTCAATGTCTGATCTAAAATTGATCGAATTCTCACAGCTATTAACATGAACCATCTCCAGAAATAGTCGACGTCTATAATTACTTTCAAACTCAAGGATTTTTACCCTATCATAATCAAAAGTATGGCTCATATTTTTGACATGTGATGCCAAAGCACATGAATTTTTCCCTATACGGCAGTCACTCCTGTGTTGTACTAACCTTTGTTTCAGACTCTGTGAAGTCTGACCTATGTAACAACCCTGACATGTTGAACAGGGAACACAGTAAACTACATCACTATTGCGTAATAATTCGTGTTTATCTTTCACTTTAGAGAAAAGTGATTGGATCGTAGTGACATTATATTTCGATATCTTTAAGTTCGTAAATGTTTTGAAATGTGAGACAACCTTATTAGTAAGAGGTGGAATGTAAGGCAACTTTTTATATTTGAATGGAACAACCGCCCCATTATCAATAGGACCATCATAAAAGTTAGAACTGTAAATTAACTTATTTAATAAACGTGTAGGATAACCGTTGTTTTTAAAAATCCAAAAAAGTTTTTTCAAATTTTCGTGTAAAAATCTTGTATCGCTAATATGCAACACTCGGTTTTTTAAATTAATAACTGTATTGAATTTCTGCTTCATAGGATGATTCGAGAAATAGTTGATATATCTACCAGACGCAGTCGGCTTTTGATACCAATCAAGAATGAGTTTGTTATCATTTGATCTAATAACTCTTGTATCCAAAAAAGGAACAGAATTATCATTACACTCCCTCTCAACGGAGAATTGAATGTTATTATTAAAAGCATTAAACAAATTCAGTGTAGTGTCCACCAAATTGTAGGGAACCGCACAAATAATGTCATCCACATATTTAAACAAAAAGGGTAAATTGAAAGGTAGTACAGGAATGACAGAATCAAGCAGGTGGTCCATAACTATCAATGCCAAAATAGGACTGATTGGTGATCCCATTGGGGTACCAAATATTTGTTGGTAGAATTTATTATTGAATGAAAAGTAGCAATTTTCGATGATAAATGTAATCAATTTAAGGAAATTTGCCTTGGAAATGCTGCAATGTGGTTCAATGAGATGCCATTGTTCATCCAGAATATCCAGTAATAGATCCGATGGGATGTTAGTATACAATGAAATGACATCTAAAGATATCAAAACAAAATTATTAGGCAACTTAAAATCTCTTATATGATTAACAAACGTGAAAGTATCACTGACATTGTATGCAGTTCTATCCGAAAAAGCAGCAGTTAAAACTGTAGTGAGGTATTTAGAAAGATTATAGGTAACTGATTTAATTGAACTGACTATAGGTCGGTGTGGAATATCATGTTTGTGAATTTTAGGAAGGGAATACAATTTCGCAGGTACCGCATTGTATATAGTGAGATTCCTGGCTATTTCTTCACTTATTTCGTTTTTTTCTTTCAATTCCCTTATGAATACATTATACTTCCGTTGAATGTTATACGTAGGGTCTTTATTTAACAATTTATATGTTATCCTATCATTCAATAACATTTGTGTTTTTTCAATGTAAACCTGTTTATTGATAGCTACAGCGCATCCACCTTTATCAGCTTCCAAAATGTATAGGTCTGGATTATCTTTAAGAAATTTCTTTGTTTTTTCATATAAATTACCCAGATAACAAGGTGAATTAACATTCGAGTTGATAAGAAAATTGGTGACATTATTAGTAACTTTAGCTCTAAGGGAATCTCTCTCACCCTCTGGAATATCATTCATTATGACCTCAATATCAGCTAAAAAATGGCTAACCTTGAAATGTTTGCCAACCACAGGCACTCCAAACTTTGGACCCAACATATATATATATATATATATATATATATATATATATATATATATATATGTATATAATGTAGATAAGTTTTGAAAACGGGAGAATAACCAGCTTGTATTTATAGTAATTAGTAAATGTAATTAGTACTTCTGAGCTCAAATATAATTTGTTCTATTTCTTCGTCAAAACCTTCTTCTCGAATTAGGATTTTTAATAAATTAACTAAGTCGTTTGAATCACTCCAGTTATTGAGAAGCTGTTTAACCGTTATATTAGAAGGTATGTAGCATTGTCCCTCGTCGTTCGGTGTATCATTTTTTCCGTTTGTTTCGTCGCTCCCTGTGGTTGTTCTGTAGACTGAATCACTTTCTCGGAGTGTGTCACCGGGTAGTTTATTTGTTTTATAGTCTCTGAGTGTGTCGTCGGGAAGTGTAGTTGCTTTGTAGTTTGATGTATTGGAATTTTTTGAACAATATTTCTTTGTAGGTTCTAGAGGTATTGGGTTTTCACCATAGTTTGTAGATCGATGCTTTCTCTTTATAGGCTTAAATAAAGGTTTAATAATGTTGTCGAATTTTTATTTGCACGCTTGATGCCTAAGGTGTCCTCTTGAATCTCTATGCGCTGCTGAGATCTCTAGCAACTGTTTATAAACTTGGAGGTCTCCAGATGTAAAATTAGTAGGACGTTTGGAAAATAATAGTTCGTGTACTCTAGACGTACTCTTAAATTTTTTTTGTCCAAAATGATTTTATTTTTATCAAACTTCAGATCTTTATTGCCTAGGCTCCATTTCGAAAATTCATAGCGAGGACCATATGCTTTATCAGGATCTTTGTAATTTTCAAGATAAGTATTCTTCTCTTGAGCAGGGTTTTCTCTTCAAAAATGTTTGGTTCATCAGGCAAATTTTCCTCTATCTGCCCCATCGACGTTGCTTCGTCTTGCTCAGCCTCCATTTTTCTCAATGAAACGTACTTGTCTCTAACAATGTTTGCAAGTTTTGAGACTTTTGCACCGTACGACATCTTGATAGTGACTGAACTATTCTCAGACTAGCAACCCTATTTATAGGGCTCACAGCTCTCATAGTCGATCTTGCCGGGTAATCACAGTCCGCTGAACTATATCTGAGCGATCAGTTTAGATACTTTAATGTGTAATGCGGTAACTGACCTATCTGAGCCGCTTTACCTAGGGTTTTAACGCTCTCTGGTTGCTCAGTTCCCTCTGGTTGCTCAGCTCCCTCAGATCTCACAGCTGAGTGATGTGCCCCTAACAGTGGTTTAGATAGGTTTGCTACACCCTATTGAACAATTCTAGCTCTAATTCTAACTAAATATTGATATCCAAAATGCGTGTCGAATTTCTTGCAGCTTGAGAGTGCTATTTTTGGAAGAAATAACTATTGTTTCTATGCTGACCATACAACAACAGGACAGCACAATATTAGCGTGTATAGAAGCCTCAGACTCTTAAATTAGCTGTACTTTTGTTGTATGGTCAGAATAGAAACAATAGTAATTTCTTCCAAATATAGCACTTTCATATAGGTAAAATTTTAGATTATCTTACCTTCCACGATCGATTTTCCACGACCACCACTCCAGTCGCCTTCCCACCCTTTTGCCACCTTCCGTAGCTTAAGTCGCGGGTTTGTCACATTAAGTACTCTTGTTATGCAATACTCTCCGAAGATAACCGAACTTCTTTCCACGATCTGCTGGTCACTAAACTGGGTATTGCTATAGACGCTCTTATTTATAGCAATCGTGGAAAGAAGTTCGGTTATCTTCGGATAGTATTACATAAGAAAAGTACATAATGTGACAAACCCGCGACTTAAGCCACGGAAGGTGGCAAAAGGGTGGGAAGGCGACTGGAGTGGGGGTCGTGGAAACTCGATCGTGGAAGGTAAGGTAATCTAAAATTTTACCTATATGATGCATATATGGATGTTGATGCTTTCAATTTGAATTCTCCTTAAAATATATATAAGATTAAAAATTATTGTATATTATTATTTTGATTTCTTATAGTTTTCATTTTTATATTTTACATTAAAATGTTTATTCGATTGTTTTTTATTTTGATACCCTATTATACATATTATCAACTGACTGAGAAGAGGTGACGTCATCAGTGGATGCGCACAAGACGGCCGCCTCATGATTAACGCATGCGCAGGTCGAATTGAGTCAAAAATTACCAGGATGGACCTTGGCGATTTCCCATGTTATTTTACATAAGGAATGAGCTAGATGGTCAGTAAGGCAAACTGCGGCATTTTACAATGTAAGCAAGAACTCAGTTTCAAGTATTTTAAGAAGATGGCGAAATGAGAGAAGAATTAATAGAACTCCAGGCTCAGGACGTCCGAGAAAGTCAAGTGCTGATCAGGATGTTGCTTTGATTAACCATTTAAGAGCAGATCCATTTGAAACAGTAGTTCAAGCTGTTCCAGCAACAAATTTTCCAGCATCTTGTCGTACGGACCGTCGCAGAGTAGCACAATCTGAATTGAAATATCACATACCAGCAAGGAAACTATTATTAAACAATAGTCACAAAGAAGCAATAATGGGGTTTGCTTTTGAGCATGAAGGTTTGTTGGAAGTTATAAATAATGCTTGGGAAATAACTGAAGAATATTGTTCCACATTATATAGATAGATGATGAGTAGATTAAGAGAAGTAGTAAAGGATAATGGCGGGATTACTAAATATTAATTGTTGTTTTTTATTGAAAATAAAAAATTATTTAGTAGCCTTTGATATTTTATAATGAAAAACAATATTATTTACACTTTAGTGTTATTATCATTTAAATATACAAAAAAACTATCCCATATTTTCCGGTAACGGAAAAGTCACAGTCACACTAGGCAACAACAACTGTCGCATTTTTTTGACCGCAACTAAACTATCTTGAAACAGACAAGCATAGCTTTGAGGCTGTCAACCACTTCAATTATTTAGGAGTGATAATTGGAAAATATGGGAAACAGAATATGAAAGGGAAATCAATTCTATAGTCGGAATTGAGCAATGTTAAAAAATAAAACATTATCAAAAAAATAAATATTTATAAGACCAGTTATCTCCTGCGTAATGGAAATAAGCACAATAACAAAAAAGTACGAAAATGATCTCAAAAGCGAAAAATAATGGGAATAATTCTGGGTTGAGACCCTGCAAGAGATGGGATTGGGAGACGCAACGGTAGATGAACTGTAAGGCGAAAACATTATAAGGTTCACAACAGCACAGATATTACAATGGTCAGGGCATATAATGAGAAGGAAACCATCCGAAATGATCAGGAAATGTATGCGATTTGTCATAAACTAAATAGCTTTCTAACACTGTCTGCGAAATTCAAGTAATGTCTCGAAAGTTCGCTATTTTCGGTAACTTTTTGAATGTATAAAATAAAAAATAATACTAAGTAATATTATAATGTACCACCTAAGTATAATTAATGTCTCATGTATGTACAGTTATAGGTTATAGGAATAAAAATTGTCATTAAAAAAGATATATTTCAGCAAAAATAAAACCAACGTAGCGTGTGTTAGTATAGAAATAGAAGTCTCTGCAAAAAAAGAAATCAAACATTTTGGTACGAAAGTTCATTAAATATTTCATTGTGACTTGTGTGACTACTTTTATTTACAAAAAATATATTCACATATTCAGCATATTCTGATAATATTTACCTATCCCTAGCGTGAGCGTAAACATGATGAATGAATAATTTCGTACTCAAAAATTTTCGAACTGTAGGACATGTGTTGTAAATTACCGCCTTTGTTTTATAGAGGTCCAATTTGTCGAGGCTGTCTTATCTAAATTTCCGGGGATGAGACCTGTGGGTGAAACGATCAGCGAAACGTTGTACATACATATAGAAAATTATTCAACGGTAACCATAAATAATTTTGGATATTAAATTGAGATTTATCAGAAATAAACTATACAACATAACTTCAATTTGCACTTTTGTTTAAATCTTTGACAATTTTGTTTATCATAAAGGTGTGACAGTTATTTGGGCTACCAATATTCCTTACCTAAGATATATGCTTTTTCCAAACCTTTAGATTATTTTGTATAATGTATAAGGGGTAAACGCGTCTGGCGCCCTTTTATCATTCGTAATTTAGAAATCTACCCTATATCCGCCTAGGCCTAGTCACAATTTGGTCACCTGCTGATAAAGCTTGTTATTGATAATTAGTGATTCAGTTTTTAAAATATTTAATAGCGTCAGGTGAACTGTCAACCCCTTTTTGTGTCATTAGGCAATCTACTAGGCAAGAAAGATTTAGTAATACGTATTCAATTTACCATAAAATTGTGGAAGATCATTATCTCACTGTGCATATTTAAAAATTTCTCTTAATTAGTTTCTTTTATACTTATTATGTATACAGTAATTTCCATAATAATGAAGCGCGCACATTCTCTATTAATTTGAAGTAGGCATACATTTTATATAAGTTACATTTTTAACACTATTCAGGGATGTGTAAAAAAATAAAGTCGATGATTTCTTTTGTCAAACTGTTACTTAGAAATTTAGTCATAAAAATTATCATTACCGATTACCTAAAGTTCAACTAAAGCATTTACAGAACTGATATAAACCTGACCAAATTGATTTAAGAACAGATCAAATTGGAAATAGTGTATAGAAAGCAACATATAATCATTATTTTATGGTCCACATTGATTTCACTTACTCGTAGTGATTGCAAAAAATTGCTACTAGGAAATACTACTTTCCGAGTTTAGAAAGCTCGCTTAAAGGGATTTTCCGTCGCTTACTTCTTTTGTTCGATTACAATGTTCCATTTTTTCAGTTTCATTTCAAGTAATTTTTGAGATTTTCACAATGGATTGAAAGAGGAATCGTTAAAGTGAAGGAAATGTATAGTTTAAATTTCTGATCAAAACGCCACAAAACAACCACTTTATTTCCGTCGGAAGGCTGCGGTCGACATTTTCATTTGATAGAAGATATAAAAGAGAATTCGTGGTAACTACTAATGTCGATTCTTAAGAAAGCGTAAAAAATGTTTTGATGAATGGATTTGGTAAATTATTATTTTGGACTCATGACGGTACAATAAATGTGGATGAACAATACGTATTTTGTGTTTCATTGACAGATTCCCGACAATGTTCTGACATAGTAATAAATATGAAATATAGAATCTAGAACAGGTTAAGTTATTTGGTTAAAGAAATTCTTTCATGTTTTCCGATACACCCATTATAAAGGAGACATCACCTCCTATGTCTAATTAGTAGAAGAGGCCCGCTTTGAACTGATTATTCACACTACGCGACTAAAAGACCACAACTTCAAAGGCTTGCATATCCTTTGTACAAATGTGATGGAAATAGGAAACTATATGCGAGATGTCTATTATTATCAAACATATATCGTTAACAACATTGTGTAGAATATAATTAAAAAATAACATCGCTAATCATTCATATTCAAAAAGTGGAAATTAGCTTATTTCAATGAACTTTATACAGAGTGTAACAAAAAGGTAGACAATGAACTGAAGATTGAACCATATATTCTGAAGCCAACTCGATTGAACCTAACTTACTCCAGTAAAAATGTGCATACAGAAAGTTAGGCACCGTTAAAGTTACCGAATGCAAATTGATTTTTTTTAATTAAAAATTTGTAGTATTTAGGGCCAGTTTCATAAACATTGCTTAAATGGGCATTTAACTAAAGGATCCTTTAGTTTAAAAGTCCTCTTGAAACTAGGGTCAGTTTAATAATAGTATGGACGCGTCCTCATAATAAAATGTCCATTTAGGCTTTAATATACTGTGTTGGCTGCACTGGTTGTCAGATTCCTCCTTAATTTGACGAATTTTTGACAGAATTTGTATTTACTTTTCGGTTATTTGGTGGTTTGAGCTGAGTACAACAC
Source organism: Galeruca laticollis (assembly GCA_963921935.1). Classification (NCBI taxonomy): domain Eukaryota; kingdom Metazoa; phylum Arthropoda; class Insecta; order Coleoptera; family Chrysomelidae; genus Galeruca; species Galeruca laticollis. The sequence continues at coordinate 75,568,379 of OY998175.1, forward strand.
TTTCCGTATTTTCGTTGATTAAATTTATAACGGTAAGTAAAAACATATCTTTATAAAATGATTTGAATAATGCGACTCTCGGTAACCCAATTATGGAAGGTCAGAAGAGCCCTGAAGAAGCCTTTTCTAAAGAAGATCAGCTGATATTGTTACAGGAAATCAGTATATTTAAAAAAAATATAGAAAACAAAACAACCAACAATGTGGCGGATGCAGAAAAAGTAAGTTTTCAGTAATATAAGTTTCATCAAGCATTTGCCTGATGTGTACCAATTTAGCAATTAATCCATTACTGCCCAGATTTATGAAAATGTCTTTAAATGATTATAGTAAATGTTTTGTGTTGAAAAATCATGAAATATGACCTAAAAAAATGTTTAAAAAATCTTTGAATTGTGTTTATGATTTTGAGCGTGGTCGTTAACGACCCCATGGGCACTTAAGGAAATAAAGAAAACAATATTATTTTTGTTAGAAATTTGGAATGAAAACCATTTAAATTTAATTACAATTTATGAAATTCGTCAAAACATTTATCGTGTAGTGGAACTAGACAACTCTCGCATGCTTTAGTGGTTTTATTCTTACACAGGGAGCATATTCTCCTTGTCTGTTGGCAGATTATCAAGTGGGATCCTTCCGAAGTGGTACAGTACACAGAAGCCCTTTTAGGACCGGGAACTTTTGGTTTACTTCCATATTTATTTAGGAGATACTGTGAAATCTCTCGCCTAAAATGGAGGTTGTCTGCATCATATTCGTAAGAGCGGGCTAACTGACTAGCATTAGCAACGCATAAATCAATCATCCAGTGCAATATTGGTGTATACCACTTTTTCCCTCTCATAGCGATTCTGTAATTGGGTATGTTATTATCCAGTTGATCCACACCCTCCCATATATGTGTTATACATTTTTATTGCATGCGGTTTAGCCACATATATTAGTAAATGAGCTAGGCGGGTTCTGGCTCATTCCTTATGTAAATTAACATGGGAAATCGCCAAGATCCATCGTGGTCATTTTTGACTCAATTTCTATATGCGCATGCGTCAATCATGAGGCGGCCGTCAGTAATTTTGTACCGCGTGCGTACCCATCTTGTGCTGGGACACGGTTGATATACAAGATAACCAACTTCCGCCCCTCCCTAGTGCCCTTATGGCATATTTATGACTACATCCTGTATATCAAACGTGTCCCAGCACAAGGTGGATATGCACGCGGTACAAAATTACGGACGGCCGCCTCATGATTTACGCATGCGCAGATCGAAATTGAGTCAAAAATGACCACGATGTACCTTGGCGATTTCCCATGTTAATTTACATAAGGAATGAGCCAGAACCCGCCTAGCTCATTTACTTATATTCTCATTTTGTCTTTGACCGAAAATCTTTTACACTGGGCTCAACACCATACTCATTTGACAATACGGTTACTAGACTGTTATTTTTCCATTTTATACCTATGATACCATTGTCCTTATCCACTGCGTTATCAATATTTCCCCTTATCCCTTTTTTCATTATTTTTGAATCAACTAATTTACATTTCACTGTTCTGTTCTCCCGTACTGACTGAGTCAACATCGACTCAGCCCCCCCCCACAAAGAATATTGAATTCCTACATAGTATGAAGAGCACAAAAATTATAATTTGCGGGATATGAAAGCTCATAAATATGCGCTACTTGTTTTTTTGTTTCTACAAAGTGGGGGGGGGGGGCAGGTCAACAGGGGTAAGTTCTTTATGTAATACCTGACGGAAAGAAAACTGACTGTTTCTTAACATAGATTTCACTCAGTAGAAATTAACGTATCTTCTGGAGTGCCCCAGGGTTCAGTTCTTGAGCCGTTATTGTTTTTGATCTTTATAAATGATATTGTCTTGAAATTGCATTCTTTATGAAAACATTTATCCACCTCAAGGAATACCTCAAAACACGTAGCTAGGACTATTGAGAATTAATATTCCTCGTACTGCGACCCAGTGCCATCTTTATTCTATTTTCCAGTTGCCAGAACTAATGTTCTTAAGTTTTCACCTTTATATAGAACTAACAAATATCACCGTCATATGCAGAAATTCTGCGGCACTACTGCTAAATAAAGAACTATTTTGTAATTTTCATTATTCGAATTTTGGAGTAATTCATGATAGCACAAATTTTTCTCATTGGACATTTTCCATTGTGCTACCATAAAATTATCTGCAACTATTATGTCAACTCCTTTCTAATTCATGTGTACATTATATTACTACCATTTATTTAAGTATTTTACTGTTGATTTGTATTATTTTACTTGTTGTTTGAATTGTTTGTAAATTGTTAACTTTTAGTTATGTTTCTCCCACCCATTGATGTAAATCAATAAATAAACAAAGTCTATACATGAAATTAACTGTCTCAACCCTTACTTCGTGGAATCTACTCATATCAGTGTTTCAAATGAAACTCACTGTTTCTAGCTAATTCCACAATATAATAAAAATTGTTGAAAATTCTAAAAAATTGACAATTGTTTCGATAAATCAATATCATCGTCAGAATGACAGAAGTTACATTTCATTTTATGCCTACCTGATGTTTAGTAGTTAATTTTGGCTAGACCAAGAAGTAACCTAACTTGTGATTGACTTAATATATGTGAATAGAAAAAAGAAGAAGATGTGATATTACAAATATTGAAACTTAGATATTATTAGCCCTATGGTGATATCCTGGATATCATTTTTCCAATTAAGATCAGTATAACTGTGCAATGATATAGAATACCAGGAAAACTATATCTGCTGATCTTTACAATTATCACTTAAGACAGTTTATTAGTGGAGAACTCCCTAGATTTATCTGTTCATTGACAACTTCATATTGTGGGTTTCTTAAATGTCTTCTAATCTCCAATTCTTCCTGAAATCCAGTTCCTGTTTCTTTTCACAAATATGCGGCACTTCTAGTTCTGTGTTATGTATCAATGAATGATTTGTGTCAACAATTTCTTTTAAAACAGAAAGTAACGTTAGTACAAAATTATTAAATGTAAAAACAAAAATACCACTATTAAAGAAATCAGGTATATATAAACTCAAATGTCCAGAATGTAATGCTGTCTATTTGGGTCAGACCCTTAGAAATTTTGAAATCCGATACAGTGAACAGTTACGAGCATACAGATTAAAGCAACCAGATAAATCCCACTACGCAAAACATCTACTTGATACCAAACATTCATTGACACATAACACAGAACTAGAAGTGCTGCATATTTGTAAAAAGAAACAAGAACTGGATTTCCTTGAAGAATTGGAAATTAGGAGACATTTAAGAAACCCATGATGTTGTCAATGAACAGATAAATCTAGGGAGTTCTCCACTAATAAACTGTCTTCTTAAGTGATAATTGTAAAGATCAGCAGAAATAGTTTTCCTGGTTTTCTATATAATTGCACAGTTATACTGATCTTAATTGGAAAAATGATATCCAGGATATCACCATAGGGCTAATAATATCTAAGCTTCAATATTTGTAATATCACATCTTCTTCTTTTATCTATTAACATATATTAAGTCAATCACAAGTTAGGTCACTTCTTGGTCTAGCCAAAAATAACTACTAAACATCAGGTAGGCATCAAATGAAATGTAACTTCTGTCATTCTGACGATGATATTGATTTATCGAAACAATTATCAATTTTTTAGAATTTTCAACAATTTTTATTATATTGTGGAATTAGCTAGAAACAGTGAGTTTCATTTAAAACACTAAAGTCTATACAGTGTTCACTATTCGTCTTGTATTAATTTTTATTGATTTCCTAAATTTGTTAAATATTTTTTTTCTCTCCCAAATCACTATCAAATGACAAAACGACCAAAACGACAATATACTTACAGAGATATAGTTTTCTTTTTAAATTCATATATAATTGTGCACGCTTCCACCAATAAAAGTGTTCTGAAGAAAACGTTTTGTTTGCATTAATTGAATATGAGATTGATCGCAAAAGCTTCTGATGTTATTGGATTGACTATAAATAAACATATTAATTGATATTCACTTTTCCATATAAAAGTTATCTATTGACTTTTTCGTATCGTCAAAAAAATACCCATTTCAAGGTTTTTAATCCAGGAATATGATCTAAAATCAAAATTTGCGCTTCTGGAAACTAATAACAAAAGTTTTCACATTTTGTAATTAAACTTGAAGCGGAAAATTATTTCCAAGTTTGAGTGAAAATAATTATACTAGAGTTTATTTAAAACCGCTGGCGGTGGAATTAGGTGTTGTTGACCCAACGTCTTAAAGTTTGTTATTCTCGTTAGACAATGATAATCCCATTGAATTTCTTGTTTAGTACCGACGTCATTAATTTAGTCTTTATAAGGTGTTGTCCTAATAGTAAATTAATGTAGGTGCTAAACATAATCAGTGAAATATCAGAGAGATTCAAATTAGTACCTGAAATATTACGAATTGATTCTTGATATACAAGAATGTAAGCATCCATCTCTTGAAAAACGATTTCCAGTCATCGTTAGAGTATGGTTGTGTTTGCAATTTTAGCTTTTCTCATTTTTTTCGGAATATCATTACGAATGTATTATGTATAAATTGTATTAAAGCTTATTTAAAACCAGCGGAAGGGGAAGTATACGTTAATACATTCACGATAGTAGATAATTTAAAATATCTTTGAAAATAATTATCCGTTTTTTTCAATAAAACTATTATTACTTCCAGAAGTTAGATCCACAAACCAGTATTTCCGTACTCTTATGTAATACCATTTTACAATTACTTTTATAGAAACTTTTTAGAAAAAAACATGCTTCGTTAAGAACAATCATTTGATTTTAGGATAATAACAATTGCAGGTGTCGGATGTGCTGTTTACATCGAATATCTAACTAGGACATGAAATTCAAACTCGACTCGTCACTTTTCAAATATTATATAGCTGACCTTGTTGACCTAAATAGAGCTATTGATTGGATAATTGAGAATACCACCTAATATCAGAATTTTGTCATTTTGTCTGATTTATCGGTCCGCATTAACAACAGTGAAGTACTTCGGGAGGAATTTATATACCAGTCATATCATAACTGATATTTTTCAAAAAGATCTTCAGCTTAAATGGCTTGAAAAACATTTCTCCTTCATTTGGGTAAATTGATACTCAAAAATCGAGGGTGGCGAGATAAGAGACCAACTTGCTAAAGTTGCAGTCTTATCAGGAGTTGATTATAAGTATTTAACATGGAACGGCGTTATCCCAGATAGGAAAAAATATTTAAGACAAAATTGCGCTGCTGAATAGACCTCACTCTGCAACAATACTAATAAATAATATTTTAAAATAGATTCTCTTCTCCCAACCAATCCACTTTCCGAACGAACCCATCCTTCCAGAAAAATATACACCAAGCCAAAGCGACACTGATTATGCGATTGTGGCGGAAGCACTTGTTGTTCTTGTGACCATAATAGAACAACCAACTATCTTCTCGCCAATAACAACAGCATTGTTCTAATGCTTAAGTTATCAATTAAATAAAGAATTACGTTGTCGGGAAACTGGTAATGTGAGACATAAAAATTATTCTGATAGGCCTAGAATAACAAGAATCGTTAAGAAAGAGAATACCATTCCAAATTTAGTTGATGAAGGTCCAACAATTTATCGTAAGAAATATGGCACGACTGACAAATACGTTTTCTGTAAGAACTTGGAGGATACTTGAGAATCAACAGCTAGGGTAAGTCCGGGAGAGATGCCGATTTTCATATCGACTCTGATTAATGCTTCCAAATTAACATGTCATAATAAAAAAATACGTCGTTAGATTCAACATTTATTTATCAAAACAGAAACATAAGTTTTATTCCGCAATAAACATGTAACAAATATTCAAAACATATTTTTCAAAACTCTGCAAATCGGCATATCTACCTAACCCTGCAGGAGAGACGCCGTCAGGTTGAGTTAGAGATGCCACTACACCTCTTAATAAGCACTTGAACACAGATCTCGCACGTATTTTGATACTTGGTACATCCCTAATGCACCCACTGCTGGCAATAAATGCATTGAATCCAATCTTCATCTTTAGTTGTCTTCATATACTCTTCGCCACATCCAGTGCAGGTTGCGTTATCATGATTTTCCAAATCTGAACTGCTATCATGAAGGGACAAGCTTGAATCTTCGTCACTGGACTCCTCTACCTGCAGTTTTAGGGTCTTCTGTTTTCCTTTTGGCACCATTTTCGCAGTAAATTTCTCCTTTTTAGATACCTTCTTTCGCATTTGCTTGGCATTGCTGCAATTAAATAGTTTTAAATTAGCAAGGCATCTCACCCATACTTAAATCGGCATCTACCCCGATTTTCCGGGAAAGATGCCAACAGCCGGATCACAATTGAAATTGATGCAAATAGTGCACGAATACAAAGACGTATAACCTCTTTACATGTTCTTTCACCACGAGCATTTAAAATTTTCACCAGGGCAATAATTAGGTATATAAGGTCTACTTACTTTATGCTCCGAAAAACTTTTCACTGCACCAAAATAAACAATATTAGGCTAAATCGAAATGCTTCAAGATTGCGCAATAGCGACGACCGGCTGTGACAAGCGTTGGTACATGACTGCCGTAGATCGCGGTTTCGGCCTTGTAGGCAAGTACCGCCCGACATATAAGCAATCTGCATATCTCCCATACCGGCATCTCTCCCGGACTTATCCTATATACATATCACGACAGACAATTCCAAGAGCTCATGCCATCTCCAAGAAAGCCACAACAGCCATCATGGTGTGCAAAAAATCGAAGGCAAGAGGTGGGAATGTAACACACGCATAGTGCGATGGATGTAGGGGAAAGTGGGTGAAGATAACGCACCTAAGAGAATAACATTATATTTTCTTTAAAATTCGATTTATTAAATGGGACTTGAAGCAAAACTAAAGTGATGTTTGTCAAAAAAATTAAGTTAATGTTATACCTATAAAATTGACCAAGGAGAAAATAGAAACCAAATTATCAAAAAATTCCATTGTATCATCTTTTCTCCTTCGTTACCTGTTTATAAATTCTTACTTTATACCAGCATCAGTTATTTATAATATTCAAATCAATATATTCCGAAAATGGTACACAGTATCGAGTTTTAGCAAGAGTACCTTTTTGGTGTAAAATTGATCGGTGTTTGAGTTCACATAAAATTACCCCTAAACGATAAAAATATAAATAAATAATTCAGAATCTCGACTTCTCGTTCGAGTTCTAGGATGATATTCACAGGATATATTGCAAATGCCCCTAGAAATCATTTACAGCTCCCCATACCCACTTGGAAGCCGTCGGGGTGAATGAAGCTATCCCTAAACGATAAAAATATAATTAAGGAATTCAGAACGTCGAGTTTAAGGATGATATTCACAGGATACATTGAAAATGCCCCTGGAAATAATTTATCGCCCCCGTATTCACAAGATACATTGCAAATTCTCCTAGCAATCATTTGCCGCTCCCAGTACCCACTTAGAAGCTGTCGGGGTGAATGAAACTGCCCCTAAACTACAAAACTATAAATAAAGAATTCAGAACCTCGACTTCCCGTTCGAGTTCCAGGATGATACTCACAGGATACATGGTAAATATCCCTAGAAATCATTTACCGCCCCCCGTACCCACATAGAAGCCATCGAATTGGAAGAAACTACTCCTAAGCGATAAAAATATAAATAAAGAATTCAGAAACTCGACTTCTCGTTCGAGTTCCAGGATGATATTCACAGGATACATTGCAAATGCCCCTAGAAATAATTTATCGCCCCCAGTACCCACTTTGAAGTCGTCGGGGTGGATGAAACTACCCCTAAGCGATAAAAATATAAATAAAGAATTCAGAACCTCGACTTCTCGTTCGAGTTCCAGGATGATATTCACAAGATACATTGCAAATTTCCGTAGCAATCATTTGCCGCCCCCAGTACCCACTTAGAAGCCGTCGGGGTGGATGAAACTACCCCTAAGCGATAAAAATATAAATAAAGAATTCAGAAACTCGACTTCTCGTTCGAGTTCCAGGATGATATTCACAGGATACATTGCAAATGCCCCTAGAAATAATTTACCGCCCCCAGTACCTACTTTGAAGTCGTCGGGGTGGATGAAACTACCCCTAAGCGATAAAAATATAAATAAAGAATTCAGAACCTCGACTTCTCGTTCGAGTTCCAGGATGATATTCACAAGATACATTGCAAATTTCCCTAGCAATAATTTGCCGCCCCCAGTACCCACTTGAAGCCGTCGGGGTGGATGAAACTACCCCTAAGCGATAAAAATATAAATAAAGAATTCATAAACTCGACTTCTCGTTCGAGTTCCAGGATGATATTCACAGGATACATTTCAAATGCCCCTAGAAATAATTTACCGCCCCCAGTACCCACTTTGAAGTCGTCGGGGTGGATGAAACTACCTCTAAACGATAAAAATATAAATATTGGAATTGTTGACAAATTATTTTTAATAACAAATTAACATGTTTATAACTTTAAGATTTATTAACAAAAAATAATGATCAACCTCTGAGCAACGCAACATAAATATGTAAGTAGTATATTAATTTAATAATTAGTAACTTAATAATTATATAATTCTAAGTGGGTACGGGGTGCGGTATCTTGTCAATATCATCCTGGAACTCGAAGGAGAAGTCGAGGTTCCGAATTATTTACTTATATTTTTATGGTTTAGGGGTGGTTTCATTCACCCCGACGGCTTCTAAGTGGGTACGAGGGGCGGTCGTTTTATTTTCAATTTTACTATTTTAACTGCTGGAAATCAACTGCTAACTTCACACCCGTGTTGAAATATAGTTTGCTAACATTGAAATATAAGGGATTGGTGCTTAAGTTGGCACATCAATGAGAAACAGGAGGATACAGTTTATGTACTGAATGAAATTATATAAGACGACGCTCATTATATAGCGATCACAGTGCTGAAAAAGAATAAATTGAATCAATGCATCACATTCTTATTAATAAGAATTGGAAGAAGTATTTAAAATTTGGACACATTGAAGAGAAACCAAGATCAAGAAAATATCAAATTATTCAAATACCTGGTACTCTCAGAAAATCTGCTTATCACAGTATGACACCTAGCGAATGCACCAAATCAAAGATATGTAATACGTGTAAGTCTAAAAAATTATTTTTTCCCTGCTTATACTGCCCTTTTTCTAACGTTAAGTATAAAAACCAACTATATTTTTTGTTATTTTCTTGTTATCTTACTTTCAATAGCTACTTTACTCAATAATCACTTCCATTAATTCCGTTAAAAAAATGAGGAAAATACACATTTCTAATAGTAAAATAATATAAAAACGACCCATAAAAGTAATAACAATCCATTACGTCATCATTTTCTCTTACTAATTGATTGATGAAATCGTTACTACTCAATTTACGATCCTATTCCCCATCTGCCTCATCCGCAAATTTCATTGTACTCTAGTTCGTTACACTCGACGTCTTCCCTCTATCTGTTACATAGTGGCCAATATAATACGATATCGCTGTCGTTTTTCTTTTGTCCTTTGTCCGCTAGACCATGGAACACGCGATCAACTGACAAATCTGTCAAATGTGATTGAATAGTTATAACTTTAGCGACTTTGGGCCGTACCAAATGGTGCAAAAATTCTAGTTGTCAACACCGTTCACAGCTAGATAAACTATAAACATTTGTAGCGAATTTGTGAATTAAAATACAAGGTGTTACCAAAAAGTAGGCCGTACATTAAAACACATATTGTGGGGTGAAAATAACTGGATTGAATCTAACTTACCTTAGTATAAATGTGCATACAAAAAAGTTACAGCTCTTTGATCTAAGCAAATGCAAATTGATTTATTCAAATTTTTCGAGAGTTGTTCAACATATTATAATGGAAATTGACAAGTAGCTTTCTTAAGATTAGAGCAAAAATGACGTAATGATGGCACTCTTTAAAAATTTTATTCGAGTTGGAATCCCCTGAACTTAATTATTTTAATATGAAAATTCATTGATATTCCAGTTTTTGGTACTTGGAATTTTTTAAGCATAATGGAAAAGATTGTAATGTTTTTCTTATTTATTTAAACAGTAAACGGGTGGGATAAACTTTAAACACACGGTATGACTACTTACGAATTCATTTAAACACTAAACTACTCACTAACACTTAATTTATATACACACAACCTTAATTATTAATTTATATCAACACTTTACTATTTCGGTGTATTCTTGTTTATTTGTCGAGATCACTTTTTAAACTAAACTAACTCTCCATGATCGGTCCTTTATATATGAGTGCCTTTTTTACTAGATAATTCTAGATTGCGGCTTACAAAAAAACAATTGGCTCTGGCACAAAAACAATGTCTAGATAAGATAGTCACAATCGTAAACAGTTCTAAGAAATCCCTGTGCATCCGCCATAATATTAACTTTCATACATGGCTTAGACAGAGTCGGATTCAGGGACTATACAAGTGTGCTGTTTCGTAACATTACCCCCTCCTTAAATGGAAGTTCCTCCTGGAACTTTTGTGTAGCCGAGACTGGATGTTTGAATCGGCAACTGATCCAATTTCTACACTTTCCGATCTTATGGAAATAGCAAGGCACCGTCTTCATCGGATACTGATAACGGAGGTTTTAGCTGCAAATTAATATCTGGACACCGGTATCTTGAAAGATAATCTCTACCATGCTCCTGATAACTCGCCAATCCAACTGGTTACTCGCTATCTTAGGCATAGCCAGTTTCTTCACGCTGGATTCTAACACATGGTCTCGGAGGTTTCGAAGTGCTTCCCACACATCGCGGTAGGTAGATCGATCTTGAAATTAATTTTTAGTTACCACGTAGAAGACGTACCGCGAATTATGTTTTAGTTTCAGTGTCTTGCCAGGGGCTGGAATCTGGTCTTCAAGTTTTTCTAATTGCCCGAACTTCTTTCGAAAGACGGATGCCAACCCTCGTGCGTTCTTGATACGGGCGGGGATGTTGTATGCCAGTGAATAATCTTCCGGGGGAGTGAACAAATCTTGTCGTTGTTCTGAAGTGACTCGATATCTAGCTTTCCCGGTACCTCCATACGCCCCCATAAATTCATCGAAGGTAGGGTCAGACACATCTCGAATATGGTTTACTCCTTTCTCTAGGTCATGGTCTCCTTCGAATGGCGCTAATCGGTTTTGGTGAACTACTTATGGTTTTCTGTTGGGGATCTTGCTTATGCGATATATAACATCATTGATCTTTTTATTGATTAAGTATGTTCCTTCCCAGGATTTTTGTAATTTTGGAGAAAATCCTTTTCTCCTCGTCGGGTTATATAACCATGCTTTGTCCCCTTCTTTAAAACCGCCTTCTGTGGCCTGCGTGTCGTACCAACTTTTCATTTTGTCGCTGGCAACTTGAAGATTTGTTCGAACTAATTCATGAATATCGTCCAGACTTCTTCTCAATTCGATCACGTAGTCTTCTCCTACTAGATCTTCTCCAGGCCGACAGCCAAATTCCAGGTCACAAGGAAGCCTCATTTCACGTCCAAACAGGATTTTCGCAGGTGTTTTACCCGTGGACTCATTGATGGCAGATCGATAAGCCAATGCGAATAGGGAAAGATACTGGTCCCAATCTCTCTGATGGCTGGATACTACTTTGGACAGGTATTTTCCAATAGTCCTGTTCATTCTCTCGACCATTCCATCTGACTGTGGATGTAATGCTGTTGTCCTGGTCTTCTTCATTCCCAGCTTCTCCCAAATCTCCTGGAATAGATGGCTTTCAAAATTTCTTCCCTGGCCACCGTAACTTCCAAGTGCACTCCATATCGGCTGATACATTCTTTCACCAATACATGCGAGACCGTTGTGGCCTCTTAGTTCGGGATAACGTAAATTTCCACCCACTTTGTGAAATAATCCATTACAACCAGGATGTATTAACCACCATTCTCTGTCGTCGGAAATGGTCCAGCGATGTTTAAAGCAATCCTTTCGAAAGGGCTTCCAACATTATACTGTTTCATAGGTGCCTTTCTCGTGCGATGTGGCCATTACTCGTAGCACAAGTCGTACATTTCTTACACCAGTCCTTCACATCGTCGGAGCTGTTCATCCAATAAAACCTTTCACGGACTCGCTGAAGGGTTTTCTCCACTCCCAGATGACCTCCCGATGGATTGTCGTGTAACTTCTTCAGTACCTCAGTTACTCTCGTTCTAGGGATAACTAGCTGTCTCCTCATCTCGGAACCATCATTGTTTTCAAGGACTCTTCAACAGCCTTTCTTCCAGGACAAGGGAGTCCCACTGAGCCCAATATGCCTTGAGTTTCGGTGAAAATCTTGACACTTCTTGCCAGATAGGTCGCCGATTTTCTTCCTTCCACTGCCGAATCTTCTTTAGGCGAGGATCATTCTCCTGATCTTCTCTGATCCTGGTGGGTGACCATTCTTCATTGACTACTGTAGTTCTTGAAACTGCAGCTTCCCTAGATTCCGCCTTGTTGCAGTGGGAGTAGTCTACGGGGCATGACCGTCTAGGCAAAGAGTTGGCTTTTCGGTGATTCACATCAGATGGATGTTCACTCCTGTCTGATTTCCCCTGTAACTGGAGTTCTTGGGTTACAGGAGTCTTGGGGCGCTTAGACGGACTGCGTACGTGCTCTACCTCGCCACACTCCTGGCATTTGATCTTCTTCGGCTTCCTGTGTGCCATACCTTCCAACAAGTTGACTATCTGGTTAAGTCTGTCATCGTCACCTTCTTCCTGTATGGTCCTACTTTTGTTGTATCCGGAAGCCATTGTGGCTGCTTCATATTCAAGAGCAGCAGTCAATGCATCGACCAATGTTTTAGGATGGGCTAATCGAAGCGTCTTCTCCATATCGTGGTCACATAAGCCGTCAATAAAGGCCTGGATGCCTAAACATTCCATCATGTTATCTGGTGCTGATGGATAAGCAAATCGAACTAGTCGGGTAATATCCAGTTCATACTCTTGAAGGGTTTCGTCATGTTTCCGCCTTCGTTTCTTCAGCTGGAATCTGTACAAATGTTCCAAATGTTCGTGAACGTATCGCATGTCCAGCTTCTTTTTCAGCTGCTCAAAGTCATCCGTTTCTTTAAGAGGTATCGTCTGAAGTACAGGCATCTCCCCGAAGCGCGATAGTTAAGTTCACTGCTTTCTCCTTGTCCGACCAATTATACACTCTAGCGACTGCTTTAAACTGTTTTACGTAGTTGGTCCACGACATCTTTCCATCGAACGTTGGGGCCTTGACTGGGGTAAAACTGCCAATATCATCTGTCTTGGGTTGTGTTTCTGGCTTGCAGATCTCGATCTTCTTTTCTCCTGCTGAAGTGTCTTGTGTTCTTAAATCGGAAATGTTTGTCTCTAACTCCTTGATTTTCTCGTCCATCTGATTTTCCATCGTTGTCATTTTATTCTCCATGTCCAATTTTAGAGACGAAATTTTATTCTCGATTTCAGGAGCATCGTCATTTTTCAATGATAAGATATCTGCAGAAATATCATTCTTCATAGTAGAAATATCGTTCTTCATTGTTAAAATATTCTCGTCCATGTTAGCAGAAATTGACGAAATTAAGGTGGAAGCCTTGTCATTAAATAAAACTGTTTCTGCATAAAGGCCGTCATTTTCCAGAGCCACTTTACGTCTTTCTACTAATTCACTTTTCTTACCGGACGTTTCCAACTCACGATCTTCTTATTCTGCTCTTAACTCAGACACTTTCAAGTCACATAGTCTCTTGGCCATTTTTACGTAGCAATTTATTTATATTACTCCACACCTGACACAAATGTAATGTTTTTCTTATTTATTTAAACAGTAAACGGGTGGGATAAACTTTAAACATACTCAAGAATTCATTTAAACACTAAACTACTCACTAACACTTAATTTATATACACTTAACTATTCACTTAAATTTAATTTATATACACACAACCTTAATTATTAATTTATATCAACACTTTACTATTTCGGTGTATTCTTGTTTATTTGTCGAGATCACTTTTTAAACTAAACTAACTCTCCATGGTCGGTCCTTTATATATGAGTGCCTTTTTTACTAGATAATTCTAGATTGTGGCTTACACAAAAACAATTGGCTCTGGCATTTTCTAGATAACACTGGTCACAAAAACAATGTCTAGATAAGATAGTCACAATCGTAAACAGTTCTAAGAAATCTCTGTGCATTCGCTATAATTTTAACTTTCATACATGGCTTAGACAGAGTCCGATTCAGGGACTATACCAGTGTGCTGTTTCGTAACAATATATAAATACTGTATCACGATAAACCTGATATTTCTAAAAAACACTTAGACACAAAAATTTTTCAAATATAATAGTTCAATCAAAAGTGCCAGAATAGTAATTAAATTGTAACGAATATTTTTGGGGGGTTTTGGGGATCTCAATTTTTACGTGGTTCAATAATTCTGTAATTTTTTTGTAATTATAAGAGAGTAACTTGTCAATTTTCTTCAAAATATGTCAAAGAAATCAATTTGCATGTGGTAAGTTTGAAGGACTTTTTTGCATCCGCATTCTTACTGGGATAAGTTAGGTTCAATCGAGTTATTTATGGCCCCAGACTATTTTCTGCAATTTATGACTCATCAAATAGAAAAAAAAACTTCTGCGATATGTGAACTTCAAAAAATAAATTTTTGGCCTAGAAGCATAAAGCCATTCAGACAATATAATATTTATATTGCTTGATGCCGAAGTTATTTATTAGCACAGTCAGATGATAAAGAATTCCACAAACATACGTATTGAGGAAGTCCCAACAAAATCCACGATTTCCGGCAATACTCCTGCAATAACTAGATTAAACACTGTATTAACTAATTACTATATCTAATATGCTACTTACACATTCAAATGAAGACAATGCTCATTTGCAAAGCCTTATAAACAGTGCAACAACCAAAGGGACATGCTGATACTGAGGTACTGATTCTTCGATTCGTCGATATTCCCAACATGTGTCGATACGATCTCATTTTGAATGGGTCCTTAACTGCATTAAATTCACTAGAAATATTTTTATAATAGACAAATTGCTTGGGTATATGTACAACTATTGAAAATTCCCTAACCGTATGTCGAATTTTTTTATTCCACTCGAAAAAGGTGCATCACAGTTGAAGCGTCGTAAAGAGGGCAAATGTAACGACCCCTTCTCAATCGAGGCTTGATTTATAATGTGACTGTACTGTAAAAACTTTTACTTGTTTCTTTTATTGTTGTCGAGTGGATGGTAGGTACTGTTTGTTTTGTCTGCTCTTTTTTGTGTCACACTGAGTGAGTATATGACATATGATCGACTACATTTGAATATTTTCGAATATGTTGATTGTGTAGGATTGTTCATGTAAACTACGTTTGAATAGGGACACTTGACAGGCCCTATAACGTGAAAATTGTTAGAAAACGACATCTATTTTGCTCTATTTCAAGTAATAAAGTGAGGAAAAGTATGAGTAACGTTTAATATCATCAATGAAAACAGTTTTGGATCTGTTAGGATTTTTAGACGTAATGGAACACGAAAGAAGGTACACATTTTTTTTTGTAAGATAAGTAATTGGTTGTCAGTAAACATCTAAACATCTTGAATTTTTGTTAGAAAATTTTAACAATAAAAAAAGTTAAGTACATTTTTGTGGAAATTTACAAATCGTAGTGGAAAAAGAATGTTTCATTACTGATTTTAACATAATTAGTACAAAATTAACATTGTTTTAGATTATTGACGAATGCTGAAGTTGAAAAAAGTATGGATGAAATTTCGCATCAAAGTGAATTACATGAGTAATCTCATAGGTACCAGCTAGACGACAAAGCCAATGACACATTTGTGGATGACACTGAATCTGCAATTGATGTAGTAACTCCGGCTAAACGTACCGCTAGAACTGCAGAAACTGAAAGTACTTCATCGACCTTAATAGAGATTTCTCCAAGAGATTTACCTCAGAAAAGGAAGAAAAGCGTAACATCGCAAATTTTCACTGCAATAAATAAAAATAATTTGGAACGAGAGGCAATAATGAGGAAGAAATTGATTTACTTTTCAAGACCTTCGCTATGACTGTGAAAAAATTTTCCCCATTTTTGATGGCATAAACAAAAAATAAAATTTTTAAAGTGATTTCTGATACTGAAATTGAGTTGCTACAAAGCTCAGAATCATCTCCTCATTCATGCACAAACGACTATCAATGCAGAAGACCTCTGCCAACTCCCTCACCTAATACTACTTCTACTGTTAATAATAACTGGGAACAGGACCATCAAATTATGTGCTCGAATACTAATAATAGTCACCAAAAAGGACAACTCAGTACAGCACGTTATTTTGGAAATTTTACCATAAACAATAAATTTTGTTAGTTTTTGTATTATCATTATTATTATAAAAACATAATAGGTTTGAATATACTAATTTCTTTTGCTTTTTTAATTTATAGGAAAATATGTTGATTTAATTAAAATTAAGGTATATCAAAAATTTTGTTCTTTTATTATTCCTCTTCAAGAGGAACATTTTTTTCTTTAAAAAATAACAATTTTACTTACCTTAACGTCACGCCTAATTTTTCTGCTGGTGTTATTCGTTCTTTTACCCGATTATAGGTTGCTTTCAGCTATGCTATTAGTTCCAATATGTGGTTAAACTGATCGCGGGAAATTCGGAAAAATTCTTTAAATTTTGATTCATTATCAACCAAATGATTATTAATCAAAATAGAGTGAAATCCTTCATACTGCCTGTTTTTAAACCTTTTCCCGCCTTCTTTCAGACTCTAGTGCTAATTGATGAAGCGAATTTTCATTTTGAGCCTGATAATGTAGAAGCATTAAAATCACTCTTTCATTTTATTATTATAGGTGTAGCAGAAAAATATAATAATACAATAATTATTAATATAAAAGCGACTGCTATAAAATGAAATTTGTTGACGAATATTTAACAAAATCCGATCGGAGGAAAACATCTCTTTACAAAATTCGTCGACGAATCGTTGCTACTTTGGCCGCAGTCGTTAGCGACCTGCGAATGTGGAGGAAAACGTACCTTAATAATGTGATCCCTATCTTCAGTCCCTTCCATCTTTCTGGTACCGTATCGTATTCGCTGGAACTTGAAGGTTTCCTGGATCCTATTTGGCACGACATTATTTTTAAGTTTTTGACAACCTCTGCCCAAATATTAACCTTTTGAGTGTATTGAGTATCCAGTGATGATTTCTGTTGACCAGTAGCGGCAATTATGAATTTCAGCATAACCATTGAGTGAAAAAAGGACAATCAACAGAAAACATAACGTATTCCAATTGGATAATATTTCAAAATTTCCTTCATTTATTCTCAAAAATGAGTTCTCTTATCAACATGGTCTTCCATGATCTCCTGAGTAGGTATCATTTATCATTTTATAAGGATACAAATTTCATTATGTTTTGAATCGATGTGTGACAAACATTCAGTGTTTAGATGCTTAACTATGAGATGTATGTAGGTTTTCTTCAAACTTAAGCATCACATCTAATTTTGTATCATCACTCAGTGCATTGGTATCAGCTCTATTTACCTGCCTTGCATGTTAAAACTCCTCTATTTTACTAATAATTGTCCCCTGATATATATGCGATAAATCCGGAAATTTCTCATGAAATAGGCGAGCAACTTCTTATTGTGCTCGGGTGTTATCTTCGTAACCAATCATGTTTTCTTTGAGGCATATCTGCAAGTAACATTGCTGTGTCATGACACCTGACTTTTTAATTACTACAATCTAAAACGTTTTGCTTACCATCAAGACCTAAATGGGAAATGAGTTTTGAGTGTGTTGTAGAGAATTTCGGGAATCAAATGATTTCTATTTTGTGTGTTAATGTTTGCAATACATTTGAATAAATGAATGAAAAGAAGCCGGTTAGGAACATTTATTGAATATGAGGTACCGCATGCGCTTACTTTAAATATAAGGGTGATATAACAAGTAACAATCAGTTTGTACAATTTGGTCACGCCTTTTTCACGCCCCTGTAAGTATAGGAGACAAAGAATTGCCCTTTATTATTGTGTTAAATACTTTTTGTAATGGTATCCGGTTTTTCAAAAACGTAGTAATGGTTGCTTTGAAGCTATTGTCATTTTATTACTTTAAACATTCTAAAATTTACAGAGACTTATTAGTATCTCCATTCAGCAAATACTGAATAGTATAGCATATAGTTGATGCTGATGCGTACTAATTTAATAAAAAATGTAAATTCATATACTAACAAGGAGAAATAAAATTGTGTAATCTTTTATTCAATCAAGCCTAGCGCTTTCGACATTACGTCAGTTAACAATGGCTATCCTTCAAATATCCTTGAGAACACTATTAGGAAAATAAAACAAAAACAAATTAGACAACTGGCTTATCAAACCGATGAGGTTAGTGAGCTTCGATATGCTCAGTCTCATACATAATATGTAAAATTTCATATGAAATAAGCAATATTTTTAGAACCTGTCAAAATAACATTAGGGTTTCTTTTTCATCTCAAAATACCATAAAATCACTTCTTTCTAAGATAAGTTATCCAAACTCAAACAGAGCGGTATATACAAACTTCAGTGTGGTGATTGTGAGTCTGCGTACATTGGTAGAACCATAAGACCTCTCAATATACGTATACGTATCAACGAACATTTAAATAAAACAGAACAATCTGGCTTTGATCATCACATCAAATATAATAAACATAGTTTCTCAGTTGGTGATAATAGCAAAATTTGGCACAAATGTTTTTCACAGAAGATCTAGAGATATACAGAGAGTAAAGAAGGAACGATTGTTGTATCGACACTCACATTAATCTTAATTCAACTTTTGCACCCCTTTTCAAGATGTTTTGGGCGTGCCGTCTGGATTAGTCCGTGCAATTTGTTTCATATAATTTGTAACACGTATTTATGTAATTAGCTCATTTTTAAATTGTATCAGTCAATTTAATTTAGTTTTAATTTTATTAAATGTCACTCAGTAATTTCCAATATTTTACGAACATTGTAACTTTAGACCATTTTTCATTATAATAATCCTCGTTTCGAGATTGGTTTTTGAAGTCAACAAAAATATTACTTTTTCTTTTGTTTCAATAACTTGATTAAAAATTCCATTAGATGGTCGACATATTTTAAACGATCAGGTCAAAAATGAGCATTATAAATGTAGTTTGTCTCGTGTCAAAAAGTTTGTCATTTTAATTTATTTTCATGTTTTTAATTTCACGATATTCACTTGACACACACAATAATGTAGACAATTTTAACATGTCTCTGGACCGACTGACGAAGTAAGTTACATTTACTATTGCATTTGTTTGTTAGGACAGTAGTTTGTACTGTATGTAATTAATTTTAGAGTCCTGAGTATGACGTGATGTCGACAGCGCTAGGCTTGATTGAATAAAAAATTACACAATTATTTACAATTTTATTTCTCCTTGTTTGAAACAAGCTTCATTATTTGGAATTTTCAATAAATTCATATACGCCTCTCGCTTAGAATTGGATTCTACCTAAATGTCCTGGGAGAAAATGGAGGATTAAACATCAATGAAACGGAACTTTCCTCAGAAAACAGTCAAAATCGTTTTTGAAAAATTGTTATTTTCTATCTGGCAGATGTGTACAAGTAGAAATTTGTAACATGCCGATCGACTGTTACGATTTCCATTGGACTATAATATAATTGAATGTATATTGTGGTGCTTTCACACATTCGCTGCTCTGTAGCCCATAAGTAGCACCTAGAGGATATCGTTAGGACTATGAACAACAGGGAACCGGCCGGAATTGAAGACTAAACACTACATCTCTATCTACGAGGACCTAGCTGAGGGCTGCTCATTTCAGAACCTCTCCAAATTAACTCCTTTGTCTTATTCTCAATTCATGGAAATCTAGGAATTGGAGATTTTTATTGTATAACGGCGTTCGTATTCGTCTTGTATTTTGGATATGTAGTCAATGTGAATGATCTTATTGATTTATGAGTAAATATAATTTTGCTGAAACCTTTAGTATTTGATTTTCCGCAATTTATATTAATTTGGACCATTGCGTTAGGATATTTTCAGTATTTTGTTTTATTAAATTAAAGTAAATATAAGGTTTTCCAATTTTTAACCTTCTTAGTTATTTTATGTAAATAAAATTAATATTGCTTAAAAAACTGGTGGCGTTCAATTTAATATAGATTGTTCACCCCATCCCAATATAAGCAATAAGATACTGTAATGTTTTTGTTTGTTATTTTAAACGTTTTCATCACGGGTGGGATAAATTTCAAACACACTGTATGGCTATTCACTAATTTATTTAAACACTAACTCACTAACACTTAATTTATATATACTTAACTAATCACTTAAATTTAATTTATATGCACACAAACTTAATTATTAATTTATATCAACACTTCTATATTCGCTTATTTACTGTTTATTTGTCAAGACCACTTTTTCAACTGCCTGGTCCGCTGATCGCTCCTTTTTATATACTAGTGCCTTTGTTACTAGAGAATTCTAGACTGCGGCTTACACAAAAAACAAAAATATGCATTAGGTGCATTAAATGTAAATAAAAACCATAATAACGACTAAATACAGCTGTATTCAAGTTAACATCTGGTGAACAGTTTATTTAAATTGAGGACTATATATAACATAGATATAGCAAATGCCTTATACCAAAAAAATAGATATGGCAGGTTACGGAAGATTAAAAAAAAGATTTATGCGTCAGTCGAAAACTAACAGCGTCAGAAGTGAAACTTTTTATGTTTTATGACGCAATAACCGCCAATGAGTGTACAAAGAGAATTCATAAATATCAACAACATAAAAACCTATAATTTAAAAAAATTAAAACAAAAATTATTTCCAAAATAAAAACAATAATTTTTCGGATAGACTATAAAAAACTATTTACAATAAAAGACAAACAAAAGTAAATATTCTTTTTAAGAAATTTGAATGCATATTACGTATCCTTCCTTTTTAATACCTAAGAAAAGTTCTGGCCGCCCATGGGGGTATCGAACCCGCGTTTTTCGTTTGATTTTAAATCGAGTCGAGTGATGACAGAAGGGGAGAACAGCGCTACGTTTATCTCACTAAGTTTAAGTACAAATGATAATTAGAGCTTCACAAAACTTGTTAGCCTTTACGAGATTACCTCGTAACCAAAACCTCTGTAGTGTCCCATAAAAAGTTTCACTTCAAAAATATTTCCATAAATAAAGCAACACTAGTTACAACGACTTTCTCTGATGAACTGAGACTTACTTGCTCTTCTACGTACAGGTTAGCAAATATAGCTGAAAGTTTGAAAGTGGACACGCCCACGATGCGCGTTGGTCTCAAAGCGGAAAGTAGGAGATAACACAGTTTATGCTTAAACTTTAATGAGTACAGAACTTATCTGTACGGACAAGTATACCTGTTTATTTCCTTTTTCAATATATTTCAATACTCTTGTTACGTTTTATTACATATTTTTTTCAAAATAATACAAATAAATACACAATGCAAAGAAATTTCCTAGTTTTTATCGCCTTAATTTTAAAGGTAAACAATTTCTATATTAATTTCGCACTGGATTATACCAATATCGGCAGAAATTATTAAGCGCTTTTGGTATCCTTTTCCCCCCGAATGCGTTCTCACTTTATCGTTCGCGCAGCGAAGTGGGGATTGATAAACGGAATAACATGATCGCCATCAATAAACAATGCCCTGCGACTATTCTCGGCGTCTCCTCTTTGTGCGGATCTTCGTTAATTTTTTCCGCCTCTCACAAGGAGTTTAACAGTTTTGTTAGCTCGACGAGTTAACTCTCATGACAAAACGCTAGTGTCCCATAAAAAGTTTCACTTCAAAAATACCTTTCGCGATATTTCTCGATTGCCGGCTCAATCCTTAAAGGACCTTCCGAGAATATGTCTATAAAAACTGTCACAATAAATCCCAATAGACCTTCTCAGAATTCGGCGCGCTCGCCATTTTTTAACTCCGTTAACATAAGGTTACAGGACCGTACTTAGTATCTGCTTCGGTGTGTGAGTTCGTAACAATACTTTAATTGATCTAACCTAACCTGAGGAAGAATCTCCTGTCGGGGTAGGATAGGTAACTAATACCGTTACAAATTACTGTCTTAATATATCAGCTAAATAATAGAAAAATAATTGAAGGGACTATATGTATAATATCCTAATTAGCCCAGATTGGGGAGGATTCGATGTTGCTAACTACAATCAATGACGGTAGGTTGTCTCAGAATAATTACTCAAATTTCAAGGTATGTTACACATTACCGAGCCAAAAATGTTTGCTCATTAAGTGTCGTAAATGTAACGACCTAAGAACTATAAGATGTAACCTATCTAACGGAAATTGATTTTGGCTTGCAGGACATTCAAGTACTAATCAGGTGCTGGATATTATTATTTTCGCCGAATCAAACAAAATAATTTTTAGTCTCATATTGATGTAACGTCTTCATATAATCATACGACAGCGTACATTTGGATAATCTCCACATAATATTTTCTTGAAACGCAAAAATAATTTCAGTTTTCTTCGTGTAATATTCTGTTCCAATACCATTCTTAGAACAGAACGTTGCGGTCTTGTGTGATTAAACCTTTAAAGCTCATATCGCATTTGTTTGCAAAAACATAGGAAATAATTTGCAGTCCCTTTAATTAATTGGCGCTACTCTCTCTCCCTTCTTATAAACAAGGGATTTCGCAATAACAATTTTCAGTTAATTATTATCAACCTCCTCTTTCATCACTTTCGCTCAGTTACTGCTGCCTCACTTCATTTGAATGGTGTAATGTAGGAAATATAGAAAACCAGCTTTACAGCGTCGTACTCTACAATATTTTTTAGTGTTGCATGTTTTTTGCAGATATTTATATTCAGCGTGCTAATTTTACTACATATTATAAATTTGAAAAATGTACAATCGATCTCTCATACATTTTTTATTGGATTTTTTTGGTCATCCGAATACTGTAAAAATTATCTAGCGATTTTCCGAATCAATTGATGCCTTATTGGAAGTTAACAAAAAACTATTTAGGATTGAATGCTTCTCATCTCATGGTTTTTTCACCAACATTGATTGTATTAGCTTTTTACAGGAATTTCCTTTAAGAGTTAAGGTAGCGCAAGCCCTCAGAATCTCAACAGGAGCATACCGAACTTCACCCATAGAAAGCCTACAACGTATCACTAACTCCGCTTCCCCAGAGATTCTCAGTCAAATCCAACTGATAAAATACTCTACCGTGAAACAAAGACTTTTCATCCAAAAAACTAACAACCTACTGTCTCCTTCCTCTCCAACAATGCGAATCAATCCCACCCCCGGCTCCAACTACCGACTAAACACACTTCTCAACGATATAAATATCTCTCTCCCAAACGTCCTACCAATAAACTTCAACATATTTCCCCCATGGACACTTTCCCATTAATACCTATATGCTCTCATTCGATAAATCAGCCCTTCCTAATGTCTTCTTTACATCTCACTTTTCACAACTCATCCACCAAAAATACAATCAACACCTCTTAATATTTATAGACGGTTCCAAATCTGAAAACGGAGTTGGATATGCCTTTTATTCATCTAACTCCTCTATAAAACTAAAATTCACCCTAATAATACAATCTTCTCAGCAGAACTTCTCGCCGTTCGCGAAGCCATGAAACATATTTTAAAAAACAAAACACCTCTATCTCTAATAATCTCAGATTCTCTTAACGAACTGAAGCTTGTACAATAATTTATCCCCAGTCATCATATTTCTATCCAAATACAAGATTTACTCTATATCGCCAAACTGAGAAATCTAGAAATTATCTTCCTTTGGATCCCCAGGTACAAAGGCATAACAGGCAACGAAAGAGCAGATTTCCTTGCCAAACAAGCCACCACAAATGGCTCACCTATCCTAATCCTATACACCTCACATTAATTCCTCTCCCCTATCAATCGAAATCTAATTCACAAAAATTGGCACGCTACTAACGATAAAAACAAATTATACGAAGTGAAAAACAATTTCTTCGATTCATATGATTTCCCCGATTTACCTAGGAAAGATAATAAAGATAATGTTAAATTGAAAATAATTGCCATAGGTCACTCCAATTTAAACTTCCTTCTCAAAAATTAACCTCCTCTAACCTGCCCCTTTTGCACTTCCATCCTCTCAATAAAACACATAATCATAGATTGTCCACATCTTCAAAACAAAAGAATCAGCATATTAAATTCAAATTCATCTAAAGACATCATGACTCCAAATTTAACAGCAGCCAAAAAGCTGATTCAGTATATAAAAGACATCAATTTATACAACAAACTCTAAAACATATAACACAAAGAATTTTTCTTTAAAAAATTGCAATACGAAAGAATTATTGTTATTACTCACTTCAACATATCCACAATAAAAACTCTTATGGGTGCTAAATGACCAAGATGTCGATGCACCTAATCCCCCTACCATGTCCTTCCTTCCTTTCTAAACTAGTCCAATTTGCTGTTGTGGGATCCTCCAATAAGGTTTTTTGTCTATAACTTACACACTTCCTTCTCATTTATCTACTTAAATCATTCATTATTTCATTGTTGTCCAGATCTACTCGAACTATTGCGACGAAGTAGAGCTTTACCCCAACGCTAGGATTTCGGGTTGGGTCCCTCTCCGTCTACCAACATCCACGATGTCGCTACTGAATCCACTATTTGGGTCTGGGGGGTCGATTAAGAAACCACTCATGAAAACTTAACAAATGTATTGCAGAATAAATAAAAATTGACGAACTATGTACAGGATAACTATAAAACAACTATAACCAGCCCTTCCGGGCATATATTCAACAATAATCCTCAAGGTGCAATATAATATCCGATCCCAAAATTACAATTACAAAATATATATAATTACCTATTTACTTACATAAACATCCTAGGGCACGTCTTCTCTACTCGAAGGGGCACCTTGTCTTCAGTCAAGGTATACCCTTCTCAGGTAGGCCTTTCCCGATTTACTTGACTGGTCGCTGGTTTTTCTCAAAACCCACCCACCGAAAAATTATATTTTTCGAACCAAGAAAGCGTTCTCTCCAAAAATGCTTAGTTTGTTGTTTTTTATATTAGAAAATATTATGCTTTACTTTGAAGTAATTAGCAAAACATATTTTAAAACATTGACCTACTTTTGTTTGGCCTACCATATACTGGGTGTTATTTCTAAACGTGACATGTGCCCCCCCTTAGAAAAGAGGACTGCCCCCAGTCCTAAGTTACCACTGCTACCTTTAACCTAGAATAAAAAAATAGGTAAAAAAACTTTTTAAGTTAAACGGTTTTATGTTAAACATACATTGCAATGTTTAAGATAAATGTACTAAAAACCAAAAAATAATAAAATAGATACAGTCGTGGGAATTATAAACATATGCATAGACTAGGCTAAAATAAAACCGTGGGGCACGTCAATTGTCTACAAATTATCGACTTAATGTGCGATAGAAGAATCGTTTAATTCGTCGTTAGGCAGTTGGCCCGCAGACGGTGAGGAGATTACTTACTATTTTCTTGCTCATGGAAATTCCAATAGTTATACACTCCATGTAAATAAAAGAGATGTTTCAACTAGTTTATTGTTGGACATTCACACTGCTGGCTGGCGAGGAATCGTTTCACTGCTCGTAGTTTGTCTTTAATCGACAAAACATATGATAAAAGTACTACTCGCTCACCACTATGAAACCCTAAAACTCGCTTATAATCGAGCTTGCTAGCTTGTTTCCACATTCTAGCCCTACTTATCACACGTCCATCGTTGTCGGTTGAACAGCTGCCTAATTATAGTGTAACATTACAAAACAAAAATTTTAATCAACGATTGTAGACAATTGACGTGCCCCACGGTTTTATTTTAGTCTAGTCTATGCATATGTTTATAATTCCCACGACTGTATATATTTTATTATTTTTTGGTTTTTAGTACATTTATCTTAAACATTGCAATGTATGTTTAACATAAAACTGTTTAACTTAAAAAGTTTTTTTACCTATTTTTATTATATTTTTTTTACCATTTTGTTTCCACGAGTAATGGACATTTAAACGGTCGACCCCCCCAGAGGTCCAATAAAGGGGCAAGGCTATGTACAACAAGATGCGCCTGAGTCTTGAGGGGAAAACGCTAACGACATATCATTTTTATCCACCCTAATGCCATACAGTTCTCGGCGCGTTTTAACCTTTCACCTTAACTTGGGTGGTGTACCGCTAACGACGTATCATTTTTAGCCACCCTAACGCCACACAGTCCTCAACACGATACAAAATATTGACTTGGGTGGTGGATTCAGGCTGGATTAATCAGATACCTAAATTACAGATTCAATTTCTAAATTTAAATCTTATTATTATACGCAATTTAGTGGCTGCGCCCATCTTAAATATTGAGGTTGTATAGTGCACTGTATTCTTCTGGTCAAGCCCTTTTATTTGTTGATACCCATATTGGTGGGATTGATAAAAAATTGTTATCAGCCATTTGGTAGCGGCGGCCATCTTAGATTTCAATTTTGCATAGTAAATTGTATTCTACTTGTTGAGACCTTTCATTTGATACCCATGTTGATGGGATTGATAGAACCTACGTTATCCGCCATTTTGTTGAGGCCGTTATCTTGGATTTTAATTTTATATAGTATATTGTATTCTACTGGTTGAGCACTTTCATTTGATACCCATATTGATGGGATTGATAAAACCTACGTTATCCGCCATTTTGTAGCGGCCGCCATCTTGGATTTAAATTTTTTATAGTATATTGTATTCTGCTTGTTGAGCCCTTTCATTTGATACCCATGTTGATGGGATTGATAAAACCTACGTTATCCGCCATTTTGTAGCGGCCGCCATCTTGGATTTCAATTTTTTATAGTATATTGTATTCTGCTTGTTGAGCCCTTTCATTTGATACCCATATTGATGGGATTAATAAAACATAAATTATCCGCCATTTTGTAGCGGCGGCCGTCTTGAATTTATAATGATAATGAATAAACATAATTGTATTGTCACCAAAATCCAAAGTGTATACAAAATTTCAGATTAATCGGTTGACAGGAAGAGGGTGAAATTTGAATTACTAAATTTGACCCAAGAATAAATAATAAATAAAAAAACAAACGGGGTGAGCTAAATAAAACCGTTTAAAAATTTGCCGCTGCTATGAAGCTAATAGTACATATCTACTATACTACATGGTTACCCCTTTTTAAATATATGCGTTTATACAATCCAAGTCCCTATCATCTAAATTTATTGTCCGAATAGCACAGTTCACACGACTTCTTCCTACTGTTCTCTGGGCGAGTCCGGACCTGGGCCTGGCGGTACGTCATTTTCTTTACATGGTGGCTCAACATGCGCTTGATTGAAATGGTGGTTCTTCCTGGTATCGTCTTACATTTCGGCAAAACTTACGGTATGTTATGGAAGCAGATTTACACCGTTTTTTGGACTTTCCGGTGCTTCTGTACTTTTGGCTGATTGGGCAGAGTTGTATTCGGCATGCCAAACTCTTCGGTTTTCTTCTGCACTTTGCGCTACTTAGCACTTATTTGATTTCAGCGCATTGCATCCAGATTGCCTTTTTCTTCCACTCAATCGAGTTTGATGGATTGGAACCAGTTTGTTCGACCATATGCGGCGATTCGTGAATTGTAACTTCCATTGATTACTCCGGTCTGTTTACTGGGTCTGATAGTCAATTAATATTGTCCCAGGATTTACCCGGCAAGTGGCATCTGGTAGTCCCATAATGTGTCAACAATTCTAGTTCTAGCTCGAATCTGCCTCTGCCGGATGTTAACCAACTACTGGAGGTTTATCTGTTTGATTCTGATGTGGGCGGACTCTGCAGCATCCATTCCTCTGTTGTTCAGAAGGAACTTTGGTGTGGAATTTCTAACGTGTTTCTTGCTCCTGGTCATCGGGGTCGTATGGATCATATAGGGGCCGCTGTGCTTCAGCCAGTAGAATTCTTCTTCGTTGTCGGACCGGACTCCACCCAGTTGTGACGGTTATCACTCTTACATGAAAAAGAAATAAAAACAAAGGTAGTATTGGGGTAGCCATTTCCTTACTTAATACTTATTTCCCTTCGGGACTCAGTTTAGTGGTTCGTTATGGCCTAATGTTATATACAATATTTACCTAATATTTACATTAATATATTTATATTAATACCAATTGAAATCTACTTCATCTACGTTGAACTCGTTTTAAAATTTACGTGGTCGGGTACCTTTTTCTTTAATTGATATCTCTCAAATAATTATATAAATTAAGAATAATTATCTTTAGCAAATACTAGTTAATAAATAATACATTGGTTAGTGAGCTTAATCTAGGAATTACCTTAGCGTTAATTAACGTGTTGCCTAACTTATACGCCTAATAGCATGGTCAAAGGAAAAACTTAACTTTTATTCTAATTGTGGCCCTTCATTCTGCACAATTCGTATTACACATTGGTGTGGTTGGCCGTCCTCCAGCGTTGCGGGTTCTTCTATTTCGATTATGAATCTTTGTCTGTTTCTGGGTACCTCTGGGGATATAGGGTTTTACCCCAACGCTAGGATTTCGGGTTGGGATTGAAATCAATCTTAACTCTTAATCTTGACTCTATTTTTAATATTTTTTGTATGCTTTTATAAAATTGCTATATGACCTGTTTATTGTGTTCTTTTCTCATAGTTTTTAGCTCTTCTTTCCTTGCCGTGTAATGCAGTGATTGCAGTAAAATAGCTATTAGTACAATTTATATAATATAAACATCATTAATTAGTAGCAAGAACATTACAAAATGGCTAAATTCTTATACCGCTATTGGATTTAAATCAACATGTCTACTTTTTTTATTATTAATTTTGCAAAAATAAGATAATGCGCTCAGTTTTCTGCTTCAACATTTTTGTCACTTCATTTACGGGATTATCTAGATTAAAGTAAATTAGATAACAGTAAATAAACCAGATTATCTTCATAGCGGCACGTGAATTACACAGAAGAGTGTTAAGCCCTTGTTATAAGGTTGCTGATTGCAAGGGGGACCCTCGCGCTATCTATTCATTGTGATGAGGGTCTGTGATACGCATAAAAAAATGTCAGTTGTCCTCGTAAAAAGATGACAGTGATGGAATGGCTGATATAATTTAGTCTTTTTTCAACTGGGGACTGGTTTAGCACGGGGGCAATTGTATGTGGTGTACTGGAAGTTTACTTTTACTGTGTAATATTAACATCAAGCCTTGAAGAGAATTTGGAACATTTGAATTAAAGATAGAATAACTCATTACTGATCATTTCAATAGAAGTTAACACAGTGTTAATGATAAAAAGCATACTAATGATTTGACACCACCGTACTTGTAAATAACGATATTTTGTTAATTGTTAGATGTGCATAGCATATACTCAAAAAAGTATATAATAAAAAAAAGTATATAATAATATAATATTTATTCACATCAGCAAAATACAAATACAAAGTAAAAAATATAAAGTTCAGCTGTGAATAAAAAATACTCGATAAGCGTAAAACACTTGTTTCCAGAACTAATTAAATTAAACAATGTATCACAATGAATATTAAAAAGTTTCAATTAATCATGATAGACCTATCTAAATGTAAAATGTAAAACACAGTCTTATACAAACAGACGAGCAAAAATACACATTTACAGATATAGATACACATGCACACATAGGGAAAGCTAAAAGGTAAAAGTTACTAGTTACACGAGAAAACAACAATAAATACAGATGCACTTCGTTATCAAACAGATAAACATTAAAATAGGAAAACCAGCACAATTCGACATAAGAAATCTCAAAATTCCAAGCCGACGATTTAGCAAAGGTACGTAATTTTTGTATTATCTTGAGTTTCTATATTATCTAATGGAATATTCGCTGAAGTTCAATTCTCATACTTTGAAATATGTGTTTTTTCAGTTCTTTTTCAAAGTGGTTATTGTTTTTTATTGATTTTATTGTTTCAGGAATAATATTATACAGTTTCGGAGCAAAGAAAGAGTATGATCTCTGAGCAGCGACCTTGACCATCAGGGGAGTAACGTAATGATCTTTTTGGCGAGTGTTGTATTGATGGAAGGGAAGTAAAGCTGTATGCTTATTTGCATGATATTTGATACTTGTGCATAGAAAATACAACTGTCTTATATCTAGAATTTGAGTTTCAGTGTACAGAATATCAGAAGAACATCTGCTACCTCTAGAAAATATTAATTTAAGGAAGCGCCTTTGCATAACTTCGATAGAATGTATGTCAGTATTCAAAGTTCCCCCCCCCCCACACCGCTATTCCGTAACGAATATGACTTTCTACTAGTGAATAATATAAAGTTTTCAAGTGCTTCAGTGGCAGGATTTCTTTGAGTTTCCTGAATTTATATAAAATAGTTCTCAATTTGTTGACAGTATACTTTATATGTAAATCCCATTTCATATGCATATCAATTATTATTCCTAAATATTTAATTTTTTTTTCGGGGAGGATGTGGAAGGGTGTTTCATTCCTGACTACCAAGTGATCAAATGGAGGCATTCCAGCTGAGTTACAACAAAATGGTATATAATGTGTTTTATCTATATTAACCGTTAATAATCTTTTATCCAACCAACATTTTATCGCTGTATGGCTGTATCATCTGCAAATCCAATTATATTTATTTCCGTTGTTACTCAATGAGAAAAGTCCGTTCACATATATATTAAACAATGTTGGTCCCATCACGGAACCTTGAGGTACTCCACAGTCCATCACCCTCTCACTGCCGAGTACATCACCGATTCTCACCGCCTGGCATCTTCCTGTTAAATAACTTTCGAATAGCCTCAATATGTTACCTCGCATTCCAATATCTTCCAGCGACTGAAGAAGAAGGTGATGACTGACAGTGTTGAAGGCTTTGTATAGGTCTATGAACACACATAAGGACGGTCTACCCTCATTCAAAGCTTGGACAACTTTTGAATTCAATGACAGAACAGCATCCTGAGTTGAAATTTTCTCTCTGAATCCAAATTGATAATCTGAAATTAGTTTGTACTTATTAAGAAAATTAACACCCCTCCCCTTAATGATTTTTTCGAATACTTTCGATAGATGGGTAACTAGAGAGATCGGACGATAGTTGGTAATGATGGATGTATCCCCTTTTTTAAACAGTGGTGTAATAATTGATTTCTTAGACTTAGCAGGGTAAACACCTTCCTCCACACATCTATTCAATAAATAAGTCAAGGGTTCTAGACTATAGACTGATATTTGTTTTATGGTTTCTGCCTTCAAGTCATCATAACCTACTGCCTTGTTATTTTTTAATTCTAAAATTATGTTTTTCGTCTCCATGGTGTTAATTGGTTCGAACACAAATGAATTAAGAATAGGTGATCTTTTATTTTGTAATTTCTGTTGTTTTTTATCCGACCAGCAAGAGTTCTAGCCACTTCAACAAAGGTTCCATTAAATGCATTCGCAATCTCTGTTTTGTCAGTAAAAACTTTGTTTTCTGTAGGATGTTTAATTTTATCTATGACGTATTTTTGTTTTTTTGTCCTTGATATTTGTTGAACAACATCCCACAGAGTTTTTGAATTGTTTTGATTTTTTCCTATTAATTGGTTATAGAAGATGGATTTAGTTTTGTGGATCAGTGAAGTTAACTTGTTTCGATAGCTTTTGTATTCTTTTTTCAGATCATCATTGTGTGGCTGCTTTTGCATAAGACGAAACATCTTATTTTTTTTATTAATAGAATTTAGTATTCCATTCGTAACCCAGGGAGCTATTTTGTTGTTTTTCCTACGAATCTGACGTACCTCCGTGCATGCTTCCAACGTATTTGTGGTTATATTGATACATTTTTCGGTTGCAGAGTCTGGAGTGGGTGCAGTATAGACGTCGCTCCAGGAGATATTGCTGAACATATTGTGCATTTTATTGATATTTATACACTTTATTATTTTGTTATTTTGTTATTATACCTTATTTTTTTTCGAAATTACAACTTGGAGGAGAGTAGTGTAGTGGTCAGTAACTGTGGTTTTCAATATGGTCTAGGCAGGTTTCACTCCTGCCTTGTACTCTTGTAGGTGCGTTTATTGTCGATACGTACCCAAACTCATTCAGATATTCAATTGTATCCCTGTCATCCGAATTACACAGGTTAATATTCATATCTCTCAAAAACAGAGATATATCAGTGTTATCATGAAGGTTCTCAAAAAATTTAAAAAGGTTTTTATTAAACTCGAAGGCTGGAGGTATAAATTTTTTTGTAAAGCCCCGGGCCGGGGTTGGTTGACGCATACCATGGGGTTGGTTGACGCAGACAAAAAAGTAAAGTGAAACATCTGTTATAATCCAAATTAAAAAAAATATATTAAATTCTGAAAATGGTAACTATCCAAGGAACAAACATAAAAAAGGTGACTTTCCAAGGAACAAAAGATGCATTAATTCTAAAAAAGGTAACTTAATTAACAAATTTATTATTATAGCTTAAAAAAATATAAGTCATTATTCGCTTTCACAGTTTACACAAACAAAGAAGACGCCAGGTTCCCCAGCACAAGCTTCATGTGCCCACATTTCGCAACTAGTGCATCGGATCCATTTTTCGGATGAGGCACTATTTTTATAGCTATCTGTGCAATAAAGGCAAAAGCATTCCTCTTCATCGGACTCATCATCGTCTTTGACTATTTTCCTTTTTTTTGTTTTTTTCTCTTTTGCATCAGACTTCTTAATTGAGCATCTTTTATTGGCGTGTCAGTTAGAATTGCTGTCACACACTTTCTTCTATTAGGTTTAGCGTCCTGCTTTCTAGGTCCGGCTTTTGGTAGCGGTTTCAATTGAAATGGACTTACAGTAGGAGGCGAGCTCTCATTTTTTTTCTTGAATAGAACTGTTGGTTGGAATGTTGTTTTCTTTCCCAGGCAGTGGACTTTTTGCTAACACTATATCTTTGGAGCATCCTGGCTGGTTAAGATCATCTGGTTCCTGTGAACACCCCGGTCGTGGTTTTAAAATCGAGTTTAGCTGAACTGGATTCACGTCCTTGTCGGCATTATTTTCTGCGGGGTGGGGACGGTCAGTTGCATATCCTGGTAAAAACTCTTGATCGTCAAAAACGTCTCTATTGAAAGGGCTAATTCCAGACACCTTGAATCCCGCCATAATATTTTTCGGTGTTGCTGCCAGTGGCAGCGAGTCTCGAACTATTAGAGGGACATCGTATATTGACATCGTGCGTCCGGGATTGCTAGTGATCCAGGAGTCACTGGCTGAATTAACGTAATGTTTTAATGGTCCATAGACAGACCGATCGAGAGGCTGGAGCTTATGTGAACAATGGGCTGGAAATGACAACGCCGTTACACCTTTACTTTTTAGATAATTAACGGCAGCTACAGACAAATGCCAATCATGATTGTCTAGCAAAAGTAGTACCGGTCTCTCTTTAGAACAACCAACGTGTTTGACAAAATGCTTAGCAAACTCCAAAAAGTGCTCTTTTTTCATCCAACCTGAAGGATTTGCGGTTCCAACTGCTCCAGGAGGGCCATTAGCGAGAAAATGTTCTCTGAAGTTAACCCTAGGAAAAACAAAGAACGGCGGGACAGAATTTCCCGTTGCAGATACCGCAAAAGCCATAGTAACTAAGGTGCCGCGTTCCTGGGAGGTTACGCGTCTCACCTGCTTATATCCACGCCTGCCAACAATTCGGTTAGGCTTTCGCACGGTCGTAATCACAGTTTCATCCATGTTCCATATTTGTGCTGCTTCTAATTTTAGGCGGTTGAGGACCGCTTTTAAGTTGTCAAAGAACATTGAAACATTTTCTCTGTCTTCTCTTCTAGAAGCGCGAGCTAAGCTGGTTGCTTCTGGAGTTCTTACCGAAAGAGCACGATGTCGTTTCATGTAGTATGTAAACCAATCCTCTCCAGCCATTTTTGTCACGTTCCAGGATTCAGGGTATTTAATGCGCAAAGCAGTGGCATAATCATACGCGAATTTTCTTACTTCTCTGACAGACAATCCAAAATATAAGGCGCTTGCCGTTTTAAGGTATTCCTCCAAAGTATTTTCTTGTTGATCTGTGAACACCTAAAAATTATAAAAGACATTTTTTGAAGCTTTAATATTTTTAAAAATAATTTAAAATATAATATACCTGGCGATTCCTGTAATATCCAATTTTTGTCGTTATTGCGGCATCACCATTAATTTCTTCCTCAGTAAAATTTTTGCAAAAACGTCTTAAAGTTGCCTCCGGGATCTCAAAGTCTTTTGCAGTTGCCCTAATGGATTTTTTGTTCATTTTAACATCTCTAACTGCACTTAGCATGATATCTGGTGGAGTGATACCCCTTTCTGATGTTCGTTTACGAGAACGCATCTCGCTAAAACAAAAATTAAAATATTTTATTTTAAACTAGGGGTTGGTTGACGCATGCGTCAACCAGCCCCTTGTTGTGTGAGTCAACCAGCCCCTGACCACGTTTTTGTATGTGTGATGCAACTGCACCTATACTATTTTATTCTTAGAAAATCTGTTTAACAGTTCTTGTTTGGGACGGTTGAAGCTTTATGTAGCATCAAACCGATCTTAATTATCTTTAAAAATAAAGTTTCTAGAACAAAAACTGTGAAAAAGTAAAAAATTACTTACCACTGCCAAAAAACAACAAACCGCACTGTACACAACACCACTGATGCAATCAAACTGAAACGAACGTTCGAGAGTGGTTTTTAATGGCGGCTCTAAGACAAACCGATCGGCGACGTTGCCAAGTGTACTGTTTTAAAAAAAATTGAGGTGCGTCAACCAACCTGGTGCGTCAACCAGCCCCGGGCTCCCCTATTGTGTTTAGTACATCTGGAGTTCACCTATGACACACTTTTGATCTGTGTGATCTGCTTAGCTCGACTTTTCTATTCACATAAAAGCAGAAAAACTCGGTAGATTTGTAACAATTAAACGTGCAGCAACCTTTGAATGTGTCATTAGTGTCAATCATATTTCATGTACCTATATCAATAGGCTCTTCGTGCTGTATAATTTTCCCATATTAACTGAATATCCAATATAGGACGAAGCATATTTCCAATATGCATAGTATTGCCTTCAAACTCAATGTTGAAGTGTCTATAAACAACTCCATTATTCTGTCTTGTGGTTACAACGAGAACTTTTAATAGGTTCCTTTGCTGAAATATCGATGCCAAGTTCATATAAATTCTGGATCTCTAGATATTAGTGCCACCTCTTATCCTAGATTAATCGCTGTATCGATATTAAATTCATGTAGGTATTAATTATTTCTTGGATATACAAAACCATGTGTATTCTTCTTGTTACATAGGTATATTGGGATACATAACATTAGGTAATTTTTGCGATTCGAGTGTAATAAACAAATAGTAAATAAGCCGATTACCATGTCACAAAATATGATAATTTGAGATTGCAGTTTAAATTTGTAAAATATAATAAGACATACCTAACTGTGATAGAAATATATTGTTATATCTAATTTCACAAAGTATAAATAGCTACAATCACAGTGGTAGTGTCCCGTACATACCTTCCATTGCATAAAATATTTTGTTGATTTTTGCCGCCGTACTAATGTTACTTTATATATATTCAAATATACTTACCCATATATAGTGTTGGTATACATGAAAATGTGGTGGGATTAGTCGGGTTTTATTCGGTTTTATTTTTAAATTAGCGAATTTATTGTTAGTTGTTAAAATGGATGACAATGATGTATCTGCTGTATTTCACACTTGGAGGTTATCAATCATATACTTTAAGTCCCCCATTTTATTATAGCTCAAAACGGATTATCACGCACAATAAATGTAAATTTCAGTGAATGCTTTACCATCCTGAAAAAAGTTGTTTATTGCAAATTAGCAAAAACGTAAAAATCGTTTTCACGGAGACAATGTAATTAGGCAATTGTTATAATTTATTTATTATTTCGACTATAAATGTTAACATGTTATGCCATACGTAAATTATAACCTTTGATTGAGCTAATTCCATATTGCTAAACATTTCCCTTGGTATGAATAAGGTGGGGCTTAATACACAACTCACTTTAAACGGGAACTCATTAACAATTTAAAAAAATGATGGCTAGTTTTGATGTTTCTATAGGAGAAATTGTAAACTTCCTCTATGATATTTAGTATTGATTGCGACCTATTAACTCAAATAAGAAGCAAAAGGAGGAACAAGTGGAAAGGGGAGATAAAAAGCTAAAAACTAAAGTGGCTATGAGGAACGAATACCAAAAATAGGGGAGATGAAACATGAGGCGAGACTAGAGAAACAATCGAACATTCAAATGTTGTATTTTGAGAGCATGTAAGGAAAGCTGTGGAACAACGAAGATGAAAACAAACATGAAAAAGTTGTAATGTGGAATGCAGAAATACAGAAACTAATGAAGGAGAAAGTGCGTGCTTGGATGATACACCTAAATAGTAAAAAACCAGAGGACTACGATACATATAATATGAATACAATTTGAAGAAATAATGAGTACCGAAATATTTTACAGCATTCCAAAGGAACACGAAATGCTTTACAATGACAAACCTAAAAGGTTAGAAAATAAATATAATGGTGGAGAAAGACAAAATAATGAAAAGTTGCTGACCAACGACGACCGATATAAAATGGAGAGAAAGAAACGAGTGAAGGTGTTGAGGGAATAACATAGAATGGATAGAGATCATCACAAGAATCCGGATTGGTAGAGCTCTAGGGATAAATGGAGAAAAGAAAAGTACTTGGGATTAGAAGAATCTAAGATCCAAATACAGCAAAGTAGGATGAAATAAGAGAAGGTTAGAGGAGATGAGGAAAGATTGGGATGATGCTAGAGATATCATGAAGGGAGATATATGAAATCAAAGCAAAAGGATAAATCATAAAATCAAACAATTTAATTTGTTTAAAACTTCATTATATTTAAACTAATGTTCAATTTAAACTAGTTGACGCGTTTCGCTAACACCTCATCTATACAATTTTTTAATAAAATCATTCAACATATAACTTCTGAAAACATGTAAATTTTTCCTGTAGCTGTTCAGTTCAAAATTATCAAGTAAAATCAGTGGATTTTGTGAAATACTATTTTCTATGTATATTCCTTCATGACAATATTTTCTCGATCACGATTGTTTCATTAGGGATATCCCCGGCTAATATAAGCACTATTTTTA
The DNA here is from genome assembly GCA_963921935.1 of Galeruca laticollis. Classification (NCBI taxonomy): domain Eukaryota; kingdom Metazoa; phylum Arthropoda; class Insecta; order Coleoptera; family Chrysomelidae; genus Galeruca; species Galeruca laticollis. The sequence continues at coordinate 75,605,967 of OY998175.1, forward strand.
ATGTTAGCCATAGAACGATTGTCATTGTTAGAAAGTTATTTATGGGCGTTAGGGCAACACATTCTCGCCCTCTCGGCCAGCGTCTATCGGGTTAGTAAAAGGTGCGAAATTTATTTAATTGGCTTAATGGCATTTTTTATCAGAGTTGTAATTGCTTTCTAAGTATACATATCATGCTTCCGTATTTGGAGAAAGCTAAATCTCGAAAAATTTCAGATAGACCAGATGTTCTCCATTGTTGTTAAAGTTATTGAATTTGGGGTGAATTTAACATCACCTGGTACAATAGATTAATGTTACGAAACAGCACACTGGTATAGTCCCTAAAACCGACTCTGTCTAAGCCAGGTATAAAAGTTAAAATTATGGCGGATACGCAGGTATAAAAAACTGTTTACGACTCTACGACTATCTTATGTAGACATTGTTTTTGTGACCAGAGTTATCGAGAAAAGGCCAGAATCCATTGTTTTTATGTAAGCCGCAGTCCGGAATTTACTAGTAAAAATGGCTTTGATTATATAGGGGAACTGATCAGGAAGAGTTGGGGAGTTGATAAAGTGATCTCGTGAAATATAAATACACCGAAATAGCAAACAGTAAATATAAATTAGTTAAGTGTTCATATAAATTAGTTTAAGTGAATATACTGAGTATATATAAATTAAGTGTTAGTGATTAGTCTAGTGTTTAAATAAATTAAGTAAGTGAACCTACCGTGTGTTTAAAATTTATCCTACCAGTTTATTGTTTAAATAAATAACAAAAACATTACATCAAGTTGAAACGTTAAATTTTATAGATTAATTTGACAAGCGGTTTCTTTAAAGTAATAAATATAATTTATGTTTATACTAACAATCGTAATTGATGGGTTAACTACATTTATGCATTTGTTGTATGCCATAATAGTTTGACAAAGTTAGTGTCTTGCTTCCTTATAGTTCACACTTATTCGACTTTATTTTTTTAAATACTTTCTATTACACCATCTCAAGTTTTTTCATCTTAATGTGTTGTCTGTCCACAACACTGTAATATACTTTTTCTACTTTGCGATTCTAATTATTACTTTATGAAACTCTCTTGAGTTTCAAAAGAGAGCACTTTTCGAAACGCAATATTTTATTTATCAAGGTTGGTAACACTAACATCGAAAAGTCAATGATTGCATATTTTTCACGGTGTCTCACAGATGAACCTTATTGATTTTCAGCTCACTAGAGCCAGTACAATGGGATATTATTTAGGGCGACTTATAGATGAAATTTTTGATTTTCAGCTCTATGTTTTAATAATTTCCTCTGTATTATTAGGTACGACCTCTGTCGATTCAATTAGCTTATCGCCACAACAAATGATTCTCGTGTCACATATTTTCGCACATTGTAAGTTTTTCACCTGTGCACAAGACCCGTGATATAGATTTCCACACTTGATACACACTAGATTTCGCATTAATTTGGTTTTGGAACATTTAAATGTTTTTTCATTGAAGTTATCTCCGTTAACAGTGCATTACACGTTCGTCTATTGCGGCCACCTTTTACCATAAAATTATGCATTATGAAACTTTTTCTTTAATATACTATTAATGTGACCGCTGACAGACATATTTACTTTTAACAGATTGGTTTTGTATAAAATATTTGGACATTATCTAGACTTATCGCAAACTCTTATTGATTTGCAACTAAATGTGAATTGAAGATTTCTAGCATTTTACTAACGTGGAAAAATTTCAATTTTACGCTATACTTTGAAATATTTTCTGAACCAACTATTGTAATGAATTTCGTTAATACGATGCTACTTTTTCGCCCAACCCTATCTATATGCGAGAAAAGTATTGGTTTACCTTAAAAAAAGTTGGAGTTTTGACCATTTTTAAGTTATTTTTTCGTTTTTCAGCGAGTAAAACACGAAAAAAACGTTTTTAGAAAAAAATCCTGTTTCTACGTCTTCGGCCATTTTCTGTAACATGTCTCCTTAACACGATACAGCCTCTGTAGTGCAACAAGTTACCAATTTTATGATTGAGTATTGTTCAGGACATCCCACAGATGAACCTTATTGGTTTTAAGCTTACTAGAACCAGTACAACGGGTGCTATGGTACTAGAAGTACCACATTCTTGGTCATTTTTAGAGAAATTTCGGGGTTTTAGCACGATATAGCCTCTGGAGTGTACACAAAGACTAAATTACATATAATTCAAGGCGTTTCACAGATGAACTCAATTAGTTTTCAGCTCACCAGAGCCTGTACAACGGATCCTATACATCCAGATATATTACATCTTTGGTTATTTTTTGAGAAATTACGGTTTGTTAGCACGATACAGTCCCCGGAGTGTATACAGTGACCAATTTTATGATTGGAACCCTATTGATTTTCAGCTCACTAGAGCGAGTACAACGGGTCCTATTAAACCAGATATACCACAATTTTGGTAATTCTTTGAGTCCGGAGTGTATAGAGGCGGAAATGTTAGTTTTAATCTTTAATACCGTTTATTTTTATTTTATTTTCAATTTTTGTTATTGATTCACATATATATATATATATATATATATATATATATATATATATATATATATATATTTATATATATATATATATATGATAGATAATAAAAAGATTATTTAAACGTTTTGATATATGCAGAAATTTTTACGTTGAAAAAATACCTACGTACAATGAACGAAGCAATGAGCTACGTGCACAACATATTTTCGTTCGTTCAACTGAAAAATTAAATAACGCTTTCCAATGGTACAATAGAGAGACTCAATGATCCTAGCTCAAATATTAGCTTATCCATACAATAACTGTTTGTTGAAGACAATGAAATTATATTGGCGGGCGCTCGTTCATATTCCTATCTCTTTTATAACACCAATAAATTTCAATATCAAAAACGAAACTCAGGAGTGTATTGAGCTCCAAAGCTATAATTTGGTGATTTATTTCGCGAAAAAAAATGCTTATTCAGAAAAAGTGGAAAAAGTATCATCAATCCAGCACTGAAATGAATTTATATGAGAATGTGGAATTTTACCGACCCACCATCATCTAGATACATAGACGAATTTAAAGTAATGTTATGTGATAAAACCTCAGATATGTCACCTTTAGAAACATCACAAAAAAGGGAATTTAGAATGTCTCCAAACATTCAATGTTTGTAATAAGGAAGGGCCTGTAGAAAGCAACACATTGTAATGTCAGAAAACTCGAGAATTTTCAGCTTCAGGGTTGCCAAATTGGAGTGACATTTTATATACGTATATGTTACGGTTAAAGTATTTACTTGGCTAGTATATAAACTAGTTGGATAGTATACAAACTATCCAACTGCCTGGTTATTTTGATGAAAAATCATATTTTCACTAAAATAGCTACGTGTAATGGCTGGTTTATATACTATCCAGCTAGTTTATAAACTATACTAAATTTATCGCTAAAACTCAAACCACAAGGAAATTACACAAATTAGCTAGCATTTTTGGGCTAGTTTGTAAACTATCCACATTAGTTAGATAAAGTGTGAACCTGATATTGGTAGTAATACATACTAACCAACGAGTTGGTTAGTATGGAAACCAACCAACGCGAGTTGGTTATTATTTAAACCAACCAATTCTCTTTGGGTAATTTAGTGGGGTTATGTTTCGTCATGTGTTCTGTGTTGTGACGGTGTGAAATTTGTTTAAGAATAGGTATCGAGTTATTAAAAATGAATCAACAGCAACAATTTGAAAATCTATTATCAGACGTTTACGACGAAAAGTCGCAAAATTCAAAATTCATGAATGATAGCGATTATAGTGAACTTCTGCAACGTATCAAGAGAATACGCGAATCTGGACCTGACAGTAGTAACAAGAGTGATTATCATGTGATTAATACTTATGATTTACAAAGAATCGAATCATCTTATGTATTTCTACATAGAAGATCTGGAAAGATTATTTTACGTTTGAGTGAATGTTATGATGCGATTAAAGCTGCCCATCAGGGAACAGGGCATGGAGGGCGTCAAGCAACAACAAAATTATTGAACGAAAAGTATCACAACTTAACACAGTAAATGGTAAAATTGTTCATTGAAACTTGTGAACATTGTCAGCTTAAACGGAACAAAACTAAAAAGGTAATTGTTGTTAAACCAATTGATTCAAAATCATTTAAACTATCGATGCCAAGTCGATCTCATCGACTTACAAACTAGACCAGATGGTGACTACAAATTTATTTTTGTCTACCAAGACCACCTAACCTAATACGTCAGGTTGAGAGCGCTAAAAAAAAGAAAGCTAAAGAAGTAGCTGAGCACCTATTAGAAGTATTTGCAGACTTAGGAAGCCCTTGCGTGTTGCAGTGCGACAATGGCAGGGAATTTGCAAACCAGGTGGGTATTAGGGTAAAAGGCACGCTAGAAAGGACATGGCACTTTTTATGGGCATTTTGGCCCTCTGTATTTTTGATATGTTCTAGCTGACATCAAAAGATTTTTTTCCTTTGCGCTAAAGTTCTAGCTCTACTAGATGTACCGGAAAAATGGGCCCAAAGTTGAGATTTTGAATTTTACATGTATTTTGAAGTGCCATGTCCTTTATTTCAAATTCCCTAAATGCTGCTTATATGGATGAAATAAAACAAAATCAATACACTTTGATTTTTTTAGGTGATTGAGGAATTAGTCTGCCATATTGTGCATGGTAAACCGAGACATTCACAATCACAAGGTTCAGTGGAGAGAACCAAGATATAGAGAACAAGTTAGCGTCGTGGATTTAAGATAATAACTCGACAAAATGGAGCGAAGGTTAAAAAAATGTTCAATTTAAAAAAAATCGGTGAGTAGGGTAGTATTTTGAAATTTAAGAAAAGAAACTGTGTTTTTCTAACTCATTTGCCAGTTGTGAAAACGGCGCAGCGGCATAATTTTGTATCTGTTTTGTTTGCGTAAGTATAGGTGAATGCAACAGCGACTCTGAGTTTGTATAGGTTGCGTTTTACCTCAGTTCATTGTTTTTTGTAGCTGCTTTTAGTCTGGTATTGGACGCAGTCCTTATGAAGCTTTATATGGTGTAAAATGTAGAATAACCTTCCTGTTTCTATCACAAACATTAAATCCATACGTACAGAAGAAGGATACATTATTATCTTCTAGTAATGACACCGAGGATAAAGTGGAAGAAGATTTACATCCTTCAAATAATTTTGTACCCGATAAAAAATGTACCGTCACTGAAGAGGAAATGGCCGCCCAACAATTGTCTAGAACGCTACTATAAAGTATTTTCACATTATTTCACAATGCAACCTAATTTCTTTTAAATTCAATTGAAAATGCTACGCTGCTTCTGCTGCCCGATAATACTCATAGCCCAGTGGTATTCGCAGATAATACTGAAACCCCAATTTTACTCGAAGTTAATACTCAAACCCCAGTTTTACCCGAATATAATACTGAAACCCTAGTTTGGCTCGAAGTTAACAATAAAACCTCAGTTTTATTTAAAGAACAAGCAATGACATTGCTCTCTACTGAAACAACAGAAATTGCTCTCAATGAATCATTACCACATGTTCTGAAGAAAACGTATGTGACCATTGTCAGAATAAAAACAATATTAAAGCGATAAGGGATTCATATGCCAGAAAATTCTAAAAAGACAAGCACAAAAAATGCTACAAACTTCTCGCAAGAAATTTAAACCAGGAACTGTCGGCATGTCCGTGAGAGTACCCATTCCAGATGTAGATCGAAGTCGGTCAGATCATAGAAATATATTGGGCGTCATAATGAGTGTAGAAGATGAATTTTACCGAATTTGAACTGTTCACGGTGCCCTTAAACAGCTCTATTCCCGCAACGAATTTGAAATATGTATGCAACAATTTATAAAGTTGGAAAATGTCAAGACGGACACCGAAATAACATTACGAAGCGCTGCAGGAAAATTTTCAGTATCGGGTTCAACCCAAGTGTTTTTGATTATATTTCTAGCTGAACTTCGTCAACTGGTGTAGATAAATAATCTTAATTTGACAAAATTAATGATTTATTATGTACAAATTCACAAAATATATAATCTTGAAGATTTTGTAAATGTAGATATTTAGCAATATTACATTGTATCTTATTAAACACTTGCCCTTATGATAGCTGAGAAAGAAAGTTAAATGAATGATGTGTGAAGATCCCTATGCTAAGTATTTACGAAACTATTCGATGGGATTTATACCTAAACAAATTTTGTATGTTACAGTAAAGATACGTTCGTTGCCAGTTTTGGTTTCTGGTACTGTTATAATTGAAACGTAATTTGTATCTTGAAAATCACTCATTTTTAATTTTCATAATTCTTCCCGTCTTAATCCACCTGCCACAGCTATTATCAGACACATCTAAAAGACAACCACTCTTCGTATAAGATTAAAACTAATAAGTATTAATACATATTTTTCACATGATATATGTTTCATCGAGAGAATGTAATAAGAATTCTATTATATTTTCTCTGGTGTTAGTATTTTTGCAGTGTACCATTTGTTTCTTCAGAAAATTGATGAGTTTTGGATATTTCTGGATGTGAACATCTTGTTTCAGTTGTTTTATTGCGAGAGTACTTTTAATCATCGAATATGTAGACCACATCAATTTACACAAAACTTCGGATGAAACAAATAATGTCAGAAAATTAAAAATTTAAGGTTCTGCAAAATCGTCGAAGTGAAACTGTCAACATTGAAGAGGCTAGAGTCACATCTAAGGAAGTGGTTAAAGCCCCGAAATAGTTTTGCAGTACGAAACGGTCACTTTCACTACATGGAACACTCAAAACTCAACTTTCGGTATCTAAATGAATACAGATCGAGCAACTTTCAGATTGCGTCGTTTATAATAAATAAATATGTAAAAGTAAATTTAGAATAACTTTTAATTTATCAAAAAATTCATATCTAACAGTATCTAATAGAATATAATGACAATAATTGTAAAATAAAGATCGTGGTTTAAAAATTATCATGTATGGTAGTCCGACCCTTGCTGTATCGGCGGTAAAAACAAAAGCCGGATATCTCCAAATCTAGAATTGGCACTAAAGTGTAATCAAAACAAATTTTATCGTAACTGGTTTGTCGGAAAATTCTAAATTGTTTTATTATTGCAAGCACGAATTGCTTTATGGACATGGAAGTTTTCAAAAAGTTTTCATGGTTGTCGTGGTTCTATGAAGGCGAGCCACTACATAATACTTTTTGTCGAATAAAATTCTATTACACATCGTTTCTTTGGTATTTAATCCAAGAATAGAACATTAGAACACGTCTTCTATTTTATTATCGTCGGATAGTCGAATATACAAGTGCTAAAAGTAAATATGAATGATTTGTTCAGGGAACCAATTATTTCAAAAAGATAATATCGTCGAGTGATAGGAAGAACTCTCTAAGTACTATATTTAAACAATTGAGATAATTAAAGATTTGTGACTTTTTTAAAACATAAATCCATTTGAAAAGCAATTCATAGCCAAATCGAACATATTTTACTGAGAATACAATTTTTTCTTTCTTATAAATTAGTAGTTATTAACGAAAAAGTACTTAGTGAGTTTTACTAGCTGTAAAATAAGAGTTATGTAGGAAAATAATGAAATGAAACATGTTTATTATTTCTTACTATCAATAACAGTGGTAACATTAAAGCAAACCTTTAAGCATTCATCTTCTTCGCTTTCCTCGTCATAGTTTGGGTCTGGCAATCGGACAGTTCTATTAGTGAGTAAATTTCTATACCACATAGCCACTTCTTCTGGTATATGTCCAGTATTTATAGCTTAACTATGCCAGCCTTTTTTTGTTCAGAAAGTCTTATAAGCAGGTTTCAGTTCTATAGGACGAGTTCTTGGGCGCTTCTTCCAGCGACAGAAATCTTTTTATAATCTGATGTATGATCGTACCTATATAGTATATTGTGCAACAAGTGGGGAAAGCTCAACTTTTTTCACATGTTGTACACTATACTATTTCTACAACCGCACAAATTTAAAGAATACAAGTAAATAGTTGTATAGAAAAAGTCTGGGCATTGAGGGACCCCCACCGAACTCCCAGGATTCCTGTTTTTCAATAATAAAAAATAAACTTCTTTCATCGGTCACATTTCTATTTTTCATTCAAAATTGAACAATTATTTTTATTATAAGAGTTAAATAAGTATTGCTTTCCATTTCATAACTGCACATTTATTTCCAAGTTTAGAGCCTAAGATTACATTTAATTTAGAGTTCACATACCAATACTACTATTGTATTTCTGTTAGGTCAAAAGCAATTACTGTTACAATTGTTACTGTCGTAATAATTGAATGTATTTTGAGATTACACACTTGACTGATTTTATTTTCGTTTGTTTCAGGTATGTACAGAGGATCTACTAATGACTACAACATATCTTTATGTCAGTCCATCTATGTCGAGTGAGTAAAATGAGTTAATATTTGTTTTAATATCTGTTAAAGCCACACTTTTTTTAGAGATATTACCGAAAAATATTTTACGATCGTGAGATCATCTTTTACAAAACAGTAATTTTAATAGATTTTATAAAGTATATCGTAAATATTTTGATATATTTATGGCACTTACTTGTATGTTATTAAAACTATGAACGATGCGGCTTGTTATTATATTAATACTTAAAACTAAAAACTATGATGCTTGCAAGCCAAACTATCAATGAAAAGGCCACGGAGGCCATATTTAGTTAGCTATCGCATTGAACAAGCAGCACTATCGCTGGGAATTTAATAAAGTCATGTGTGTTACACGTAATAAAATATAAATTTGTAATTGAAAAGTAAATAAACAAAATAGAAAAGAAATTAATTTTCAATTATTCAAACTTACCTTTACCCGTACCGTGGCTCTTTTTAATTTTTGCTTTCTCTCGCCTAAGTCCTGACAGAAGAACATAATTTTTTTTTGCATTCATCTACTGTTGTCCGAAACTCTACAGCAAGTTCTTCCCAAGCATCATGCATCTTTATTTTATTATAGTATTTGGGATGTTTTGTATCCCACAATATTTTTTTATTACGATATGTAACTATTTATGAAATCCAGGGTAGATTCTTCTGTCCACTCCATGTTTTCAACTGGATAAACAAAACGAAAAATAAATCGCAACTGTGTACCGCAGACCTGTCCAAACATGCTAACAAGTGGTGCAACATCAGTGCGTATCATTTCTTTGATGCAGCATCAAAAAACCGACAACCGATGGAACGCCGAGATGTTACTATGTTCTGGTGTTACGGTGTTACGCAGTGCCGTCCACACTTGTTACGCGACGGCGTTACGATACGAAGTTTTGTTATATGTCTGTACGCACCTTTATGTGTTCATCGCTACCCACAAACACTACCGGAGAAGAAATTTTTAATAAAATAAATATATTTTTTGAAGAAAATAATCTCAGTTGAAACGATTGCATTGACATTTGTACAGATGGGGCCAAGGCGATGACGGGTTAAACAGCAGGAGCACTGTCACTAATAAATAATAAAGCCATGGGTAACCCACTCTCACCATTGTTAGCGGATTTGTTCCTTGATCACCTGGAGTCAACGGTTATCTTCAATAATAATCCACATTTTAGTAAAGTCATTAAATGGTTCAGATATGTTGATGACGCTTTAGCTTTTATTAATGGGGATTAAGAGGACGCATACAGTATCCTCAGCAAACTTAACGATATACACCCTTCCATACAGTTTACCTTGGAAATTGAAAACAATGGCTCAATAAATTTTTTGGATTTGACTTTATCAAGGAAAGATTCTGAAATTGAATTTTCCATATACAGAAAACCCACACAGACTGATCATCTTATTCCAATACATTCTAACCACCCCATTCAACACAAAATGTCTGCTATACCTTGTTATGTATATAGATTACTTAGGGTCCCTCTTTCTCAACATAATTTCAACGCAGAGCTTAATATCTTGAAACAGTTGGCATTGAACAATGGCTATTCTCCTCAAATTGTTGATAGTATGGTCTCGAAGACAGCAAGGAGGTTGAGAAGAAATTTGGCCTACCCTGAGGTTCACAACAACGATCAGACTCAGTATCGTGCGTTGACTTATTGTGGTGAAGTTTCAGATGAAATTTCAAAAATTATCACTAACAATCTTGAAGATGTTGAAATCTCCTTTAAATCTAAATGTTCCATTTCCACAATTTTCTCTAAGAACAAAGATCCTATTGATAAACTTAATAGAAGTGGTATCTACAAATTAACTTGTGATTCTTGTCCATCTACTTATGTGGGTAGGACTACTCGTGCTTTAGGTACTAGAATTAAGGAACATCTTAATAAACCCTCTTCGTCGAATTTCTGCTTCCACATTAAGTTCAATAATCATAACTTTTCTCCATTACGTAACTCTAAAATCCTGCATAACATTCCCAGGAACAACTTAAGAAAAATGGACTTGCTTGAAGATCTAGAAATACTCAGGGAAATGAATGTTAACTCAGAACACTGCCTCAACACACAAGTACATCTTATCAAAACTTTGTGGTCCTCTAGGGCGTTCGACTCATATTCTCACCGTGGCGACCCGGTCCAAGAATATTTCGTCCAGCACTCGGCTGATTCGTAAAAAGCGAATGAATGAGTCTTTCCTATCTTCTATTCATTCTTTACTTCTATTTCTTCTTTCTTCTACTTTAAGTTTGCTCAACCTTATTCACCTCTCACATTTGCACCACATCTATCACTGCATTACACACTGTGTCTCAGGCGCCTAGAAACTTTCATTCTCCATCCAATAACCAATTCATAGTATCTTCTTAACAATAATTTTTCTTTCCATCCCTAGAACTATGCATGGATACGCCTAGTACGGATCTAGGTTTATTCTTTCGGTTAGTTCTACAATCATCTCTCAAACACAATGTTGGCTAGTCACCAGGCTATGTATGGGTCATAGTTTGTCTCACTAGTAAATAACCAAATTTAAAATTTTTTAAAATAATAGGAATACAAACCCTCCCCCCTCCCTCATGGAACTTATCTGAGACATGCCTAGTATGGATCTGGGTTTGTTCTTGGAATTGGTTCTAGAATACCAGTGTACGTCGGACACCAGGCTATGTATGGGTCATAGTTTGGCTAAGCATATAAGCTATCTTATAAATTTGAGCAAATCACCCTCCTTTTCACTTTTCCTTATTTTCCTCTTCTCCTACGCATGCCTGGTTCGTGATAGGTCTAGTATGGATCTAGGTTTGTCACAGCCATGGCATAGCTGCCATCCTTTCTTCTCTTTATAATTTCACTTGGTTTCTTCTCTTCTATACAGGCCTAGTATGGATCTAGGTTTGTCATAACTACACGCCATCTCTTTCTTCTCTTTACATTCCCACCCCCTCCTCTTCCTGTACATGCCTAGTATGGATCTAGGTTTGTCATACCTATCAAAAACTTCTCAACTACATTGTTCCCGTGTAACCTAGCTATGTATGGGTCATAGTTGGGTTCATCAACATGTTCTTTGTCTTGCAGCTCTTATCAAATTCTGTTCTACACTTTCACTCTTAACATACTCCTATGAATTCTTCTCTTCTTGTACATGCCTAGTATGGGCCTAGGTGTGTAACAACTAACCTAAATTCAATAATCACATTGTGTTCTTGACGCCGGGCTATGTATGGGACATAGTTTGGGACATTAGGTCACAATCACTATACCATTTACATCTAATTCATATGGGAGGCCATCAGCTGTTGGGTTCACCTTGCTAGCGTACTTTTCCACCTTCGTCACTAGATTATGTAAACTCCTCCATGGATGTATTTACAACTAAGCGTTTTAATTTATGTTATCTAGCATTTTACACGTTTAGGTTTACTACACTTGTTCCTGACTGGCTGAAGAATGGATCCAACCCCTAATTCAATTTTCAGTATACAATCAACGGTGGAAGGGGATTTTCCTATTCATCTATATTAGATGAATGTTGGGAATTTGAATTTGAATGGAGTTTTTTAATTTTTTTTGTTTTATCACATCTTTAACTTCATTTTTTAAATTTAAAATAAATGTAATATATAGGGTTTCCTTCAATTTACAGTTCGCTATATGAATTTTTTCATCTTTTCAAATCATACATTTGATTCAATGTTCATCACACAAATATGTTGTATTGTCATACAATTTTTACGGCACGTTGGCTTATTAGCCACCGTATTTTTAACGTCAAACTTGTCATCGAGTATCATTTAGTTTACACTTCTGAATGGGAATTTCCATTATGTGAATTATAATTGTACACCCTCTTAATAGGGTTATTTAAATGTTTTTTATTTTAATGACATCATCGTAACAATGACTTAACTTCGTACATTGTTTCGATTTTATTAACTGGATGTTTTTGACACCTGTTTTGGATCTTTTTTATGACGTAAGTTCAACTTTTTAAATGGTTTTTTTAAAAATTTTACAAACATTGTAATTTTATAGGACAGCTTTGATAATGGTCTAATGGCCGAAAGCGCTTAGCTGCATATTAATAAACATATACACACTGAGTACTCGTCGTTTAAATTCACTCAAATAATAAAGCGCCTAATTGTAGTTCCAGCCATTGTATTCTGCATAGACAAGCACTTGCGATGAAGCAAATTCCGTCAAATTTGAAAAATAATCAATTTTATCAAATCACGACCACGAAAAATAACCCTGATGCAACACCTGAAACTCAACATGACCTTTATGAGGAAGAACAAAGGAAATCGCCAATTCCTTGTAAAAGAACGATACGTCGTCGTCTAGTCAATAAAGTGCAGACTGTTGCCGAGACAATTAACACACCAACACACACTGAGTTTGATATATTTGGGAGAAGTATAGCTGCCCGGTTTAAAAGTATGCCGCTAGCAATAGAAGAACATATGTTTATTCAAGATTATCTATGTAATTTACGTCTGAAACAAATGGGACACGGAACATCTAACTATGTACATATTCTGTCTCCAAATTCTGTATAACAGTCTTCTTCATCATCAAGCTATACAATGTCACATTCACCATCACAGAACTCCCCTTACACACAACCACTACAAAACTTTCCTTACACACAACCACAACTAAGCTCTCCTTACCCACAACCACAACAAAACTCTCTTTGCCCACAACCACAACAAAACTCTCTTTACCCACAACCACAACAAAACTCTTCTTACTCACAACCACAACAAAACCTACATTACACACAACCACCACGACCATTGTCCATTCACCTTCCATCTACATAGGATCCTACTGATAATATTCCACCTGCTAACCAATCTCAAACGCTCCAACTTGAAGAGAACAACAAAAATGCTATTACTCTATACTCAGGTAACAATTAATCACAAACTAAAATTGTACAGGAGAAAAAGATGATATATTGGCTCTTGCAGTGAAAATTCTTAATAACTTATAAGCTTTAATGTCCTAAGATTTTGAAAATAAATATATATTTTATTAGTGTTTTTAAATGAAACTCACGGTCTCTAGTTAATTCCACAATATAATAAAAGTTATTGAAAATTCTAAAAAATTGACAATTGTTTCGATCAATCAATATTATCGAAACAATTGTCAATTTTTTAGAATTTTCAATAACTTTTATTATATTGTGGAATTAACTAGAGACCGTGAGTTTCATTTAAAAACACTAATATGAGCATATTCCACGAAGTAAGGGTCGAGACAGTTAATTTCATATATTTTATCTTACTTTTATGTAATCTCTCAATGCGTTGTAAATAGCATCACATACTTCGGATATAAATTTACAAGTGGTAGCCTTTAGCACCCTAAAGAGGTGTTGCAAGCAGCGTAAACTAATTCCATTTGCCAACAGGTATAAAATGGCGTACATTTTCACTTTTGCATGCAAAGCAGGTCTCATAAATGTATCTGATTTCTGTATGAAGGGTGCAACGAGGTTTAGTAATGTATTAAATCAGTCATCCTGTGAGCAATTTTAACCTCAGTGCTCGCTATAGATGTGCGGGTTGTCTCACGTAGTGCAACCCGTGCTCGCCAGTCGACTAGCTTCGAGTCGAAGAAGGGGTGGATTCTTCAAAAATTTAACAAGTTTACAGAAAGGGCGCGAGAGAAGTTTTGGCAAGCACCCAAGACTTCTTAAGTTAGCCCACAACTCCTCAGTGGGTTAACAACACTAACTACACACTTCAAAAGGTTAAACTGATAGGAAAGTTATCGTTAAAAATAAAAGCCAGCAAGTATCCCCTGATTGAAGTTTAATAATCACTTTGGACCATATGTCTCTTTTCAAAACATGATTGTTACAAAATTTACAACAACAAAAATGACACTATTGACACCTGAACCCAGCTGAGGGCTGTAGATTCAGTATGCAGTTAGGCTGAAGGCCGAAATCTACAAAAAAAACTTATAACGCAACTAAATTATCGGTTATAAGAGAAAACTCGAAGTTACAATTTGAATAACTGACAAGCAGGTTCTATAATACCTGAGTAGAGCTGAAGGGTACTAACTCAGGATGCAGAAGAGCTGAGGGTTCCAATCTACACCGTTGTCTCAGATTACAATTACAGGAAAACGAACAAATGGTTCATGTACAATTCCATAATTACAGTGAAAATCTATCACCTAAACTATAATCTGTGTCAGTTACATGGATTGACACCTCTGCAATCTATACTAATATAAAAATATATAAATGCATATGCATATAATTAAATAAGCAAACGAGCTTAGCGATGCGCAAAAAAAGTTAAAATAAATTGAAATTATGTACGGCGCAAAATATTCAAACGTTTACCTTGATAACGAGTTGTTCTCACGAGGCCGTCAACTGAAATGTCCACGTGATTTTTAATTCCAACAAATTTACTGCTAGTCAGTGGCCATTGGCACACGCTGGCTCAGAAAATAATCGGGTCAGACCTTCCAGATGCCATATTAGACGGTATCTTCTCCTACGCAGAATTATTGTATTTTTCCAACGTTATGGCTCCAGAGCACGTCCGTATTTTGTTAAAAGAATTCCCAGTGTTCACAATAACGACCTAAGGAGAACTGAACCGCTTCTCGATGGCACCGTCTATCATCCGTCCACGTCGGCAGGCATACCAATTTTAAATTATCGACGGACGGGTGCTATTTCAATAGTAATATTCCATGGTATCTTGAGAGGCCAATTCCATAAGGAGTTGGTAGCTCGCGCCATGAATGGCTTCTACTTCTCAACTTTCGTTCCCATAGTCTTCTTGGTCTTGACAGTTCTGATTCCACGAGCTCTTCACATTCAGACACCACCGCATTTAAAACTTCCTTAAGGATTTCTTGCAACTGCAAGCTGACCTCAACAAGTTTTTGAGGCTGCTCGACCATACTTGTTGTCGGCGCTCAACAACTGAACAGTACAGTGGAGACTACTCGCACTAAACACTAAGCAATAATCACTCACAGGAACCACTAATCGCCTATCACTTGCACTCGCACTAATCAAAGTGTAAATAGGCTTGATTATGCAGTGCGTCCATAAACTAACGCATAAATTCGTTATTAGTAAAATGAAAAAAATCCGATACTGGTCGATTTTTTTAACAAATAATCTATGATACGGTGTCAATAACCTTAAAGTGATGACGTCAGCAAAAATGTTTTAAATGATACACCTTCCTTTTTTCAATTTGCGGATTTCCCTTGCTTAGAGGATTCCAAAAATGTAGTTGATTTAAAATGGTTCAGGGTGGACAATAACACAAAAGTTGCTAATGCCAATTTATTATTTAATTGATGACTAATAAACGTACAAAGTTTCAGCTAGAATTCCAGCAATTGAAATTGGAGTCCAAAAATGCTCAAATGTAAACTAAGATGGCATGATCTTTCATTTGAAAAAAATTCACAGATTCATTGAGGTAATCCCTAGGATAAAGACGAGAAGATTCATTATTTTTATTCCAAAATAATCGATTAATGCCTATGAATATCCTGAAATAAATTTTATAAGCCCCTAAACAACAAATATTTTTAAAGAAATGGTTTTTCTATATTTTTGTTATTTCAACGTAATTTTGGAACTAGAAGAAGATTATTTGATTATAATATTCACTGAAAAAAAAATAATCCGAGTAAACATATCTTAATAACCCTTAGATTATCTCAGGTTAGACTACCACTGGTTGCTTTTGATATACCCTTGTATATTTGAACTATTCTTTCAAATATTTGGTAGATACAGATTTGATACTATAACCCCCTCTTAAATGAGAATGAGGCAAATATCTGGCGTATATATGGTACATATTCTGAAAGGGACCGATGGCGTGAACATATGCGGAACGGTAAAATTGGATTGTGTAAAGGCCTTTGTTGAAAATTTTACGATCTTGATTTTTCTTTGTTTGGCAGTGGACCACCTGAGTTTCTCAATCGCATTTTATTGCGTAGAGAAATGAAGTATGATATTTACGACACGCGAGGAATTTCGAGGTCTGTTCTTGATAGTCAAACGTCAAACAAAAACATGTCATTGATCTTAGTGTTTTTGTATTCATTATAAAATTCCACGATTCAAAAATCATTTTTTCTTTGAAAAGTATAATACACTCAAATCTGCTTAACAAAATTTCAATATTTTTATTCCAGTGAACACATCGATCAACTACATGTTACGTTTTTTCTAAACGCAGTATGAAAAAAAATATATTCAGTGACATAGAAACTAGAACACCAAGTAAAAATTATTTTATATCGGTATTATTTGGCATACATAACAGGGAGTTCGTAATATCTAAATGATTCAAATTTCTGCTCACCAACTTTAATAATGGGTTGAAGTACACGATTTCTTACACACTACCTAATGCGTCTAGGCATACTCATAATCAGGTGATCAATATCCTGGGGTATCTCTTTCCATGCCTCCTCTATCTCATGTCGAAGAGTCATCAGAGTTCGGAGAGGACGCTGTAAATTCCTTAACCTTGTACCGATTATGTCCCACACTTCTTCAATTGGGGACAAATCCGGGGATCTTTGAGCAGCTTCGTGGGAGTAGTCCAAGGTGTGTCTGGTTATATATGGCCGAGCGTTATCTTGCTGAAAAGTTGGATTTTGAAGTGTCCTGTGGTAAGGAATCAGATGAGGTTCCAATATTTCTTGGTACTATCTATGTGTATTCATATTGCTACTGATAAAAACTAAAGGGGATCTTGAACCATAAGCAATGGCACCCCATATCAGAACTCCAACAGGGCGACGTACATTCAGACCAACAAAAAATTGAGGTTTACGGCGTTCTCCTCGTCTCCTTCTCACCCTCGCTCGATCATCATATATGAAACAGGATTCATCACTGAAGACTATGGTCTTCTATTCCTGATTCCACACTAGTCGTTCTTGGTACCACTGAAGTCGATTTCTTCTATGTTCCAGAGTTAAAGGTAACACCAGGTCGGTATGAAAAAAGTCCAAACCTTCTTATCCGTCGACATCTATAAACATTTCGCAATTCTAAGCACCCTTCCATGCTCTGCAAACTACTTAGTTGATATTACCCTTGTTGTTGATAAACGGCTTCTTAGAGCTAATAACCTTAAGAGACGACCCTCTTTTGTCCTGCTTACTCGGGCTTACATTCGGGCTATTCGTATTCGGCCTTCTTAGTGCCATACCTGATAGCATCTGACAACAGTATCCACACTTCTGTTTATTTTACGAGGCGACCTTGACCCTCTTTTGTCCTGATTACTCGTTCTGTACATCTGGCTATTCATATTCGGCCTTCTTAGTACCATGCCTGATAACATCTGACAACGGTATCCACACTTTTGTTTATTCTACCAGCATTTTTTGGAACGACTGCCCAGCTTCCCGAAGAGAAACAATTCGACCTCTTTCGAACTCAGTTAGCTGATGCCGATAATTTCTATTTCTTTGCACTCTAGGAACGATAAACACTTGTGAATTCCTGTATACAACATTTGAAACCACTGTACTCGAAGAAATGAATAAAAAATTGTAAATAGAAGCAGTAGTTTCACTGACACTTAACAAGAATGGCGAAAAAATACATCAGACAAATAAGGTAAGAAGAAAAATAGACCTAGAAAGAAGTAGAAGAATGTTGTGTAAGAAATTGTGAGAAAGGAATGGAAGAACTGAAGAAATAACTAAATAACACTGAACTACAAACTTCAATTCGAAAATCACAAATATAAACAGAAGAAAAGGAGGCGACATATTTTTCAACCACCTTCTGTAATCTGTATCTGTAAGAGTTTGAAGGGTGGGTGACCCAACAGCACTTAGGCCACAATTGACTCATTGTGCATCCTTCTGAGATTCAAACTTCCTTCTAGCTCGTCATCCAGCCTATTTGTTACAAGTAGGCGATAACGTCGCCTGAAGTAAGTTCCCCTCATACTGGCGTATGACATTCGCAAAGAATGTGTTCGTCAGTGTCCTCTTTTTGTTCACATCCTCTACAAAGTGGGGTGTCAGACAGACCCAGTCGGAATTCCCGTGGCTGTTCGTAGATTCTGCCTGTTCATAGTCACGTATTTATTGGCTACTTTGCTGTCTGGATACTGTAACAGTTCCTTGGCAAGCCTGCAGCCTTCTGCGTCCTCCCATCTACCCTTAAACATATTAAGGGAGTGTTCCATTAATAGGTCAGCCGTCCCTGACGCCGATAGACCAATGAAAGTACCGGGTGCCAAGAGTTTATGGGAGACTGCTTTCCTGCAGTCCGCAATACGGTTTCCTTCCGATTTCTCGTGGCATGTGATCCAGCCTAAAGTGACCGTGTTGTTGTTACAGGCTTCGATTAAGGCTATGTGACATTCTAGTATTATGCCTGATGTAATGCGTGACCTGTTCAGAGCTAGTAGTGTTTGTCTACTATCAGTAAGGATGTATATATCATTACCTGTTGTTAGAGATGTGAAAGGAGAATATTCTCTGTAAGAAAATTCTCCCGAGAATATTCTTTAGAAGTTTTTCTACATAAGTTTACACTGAAAAATGTTGCAATGATTTTTTAAATTTTGAGTCTCTCTAACTTTTTCGATAACTCTGGCAACACTGATTCAGGAAAATCCCCTAGAAGCTAGAACGTATACTCGTATACAGCAGTGTGAATTGTAAATGATCTGGTGAGACTAGTTTTATTTTGGTGTTCCGTTAGGCTCAGTTTAGACCGTCTTTAAGAATAAAAACATGGAGCAAAATAAATTGAAGAATAACACAAAACCGAAAAGTAACGTTTGGAAATATTTTAATACAAAAAATGTCCATGGGAAGACAAAAATTATGTTCAAATATTCTCCAACTTGAGATTATTCTTGAGAATATTCTCCAAAAAATTATTACCGAGAATTTTACATCTCTACCTGTGGTGTTCCTTTTGGTAATCTCTTTTGCAGCGAAGCAGACAGCAGTGAGCTCTGTTTGAGCAACACTTGTATTTCAGCCCATTGCCCATTTTATGTTTAGATTCAGGGGTCTGGAAAAAATTCCACGTCCTGAGACTACATTGGTTTTAGACCCATTTGTGAAGATGCGGATAGCGCCTTCGTCCAATGGGTCTTGTGCGTTATTGTCAAAGATTACCTTGTAGTGTCTGTGAAAGGCATATCGCGGTGAAATCGAGTCCTTATTGGCCTGCAGCAGTGGGACCTCTCTGAAGGTCTCATGCCACCAGGTTACGTCTCAGTTTATCGCATCCTACATCAGGTTATATACCGGTAGAAGTGTCATGGTCATCAAAACAACCTCATTGACGTATATGTCAAGGGGAGTGAGACCAAGGATTACCTTCATAGCTCCTGTTGGTGTGGTTTTCATGCCTCCTGTTGTGTTGAGGCATGCTGTTCTTTGGATTTGATCCAGTTTTCGGACGACTGTCAGCTGGTTTGCTTTAGCTCCCCAGGCAATCGCGCCAGCATAAGTCTGATGATGACAGTGTAGATCCAGGCAATGACCCTAGGTGACGTTCCCCAGGTATGGCCGAGGGTTCTACGATACTGCTCATAAGAAATATATGCTTTTTTAACTCTGTTTTCTAAGTGAGAGTTCCACGTTAACTTACTGTCGAAGTCAACCCCTAAGTAATTCACCTCTGAAGAAAATTTAAGTTTGGTATCTAGGAACTTTGGGGTCTAATGTTTTACAAGTTTTCTTTTTTTAGTGAAAAGAACCATCTCCGTCTTCTTTGGATTCATTGACAGTGAATGGTTTTTGCGCCATTGTTCTATGATATTGAGTGCCTCTTGCATTGAAGCGCAGAGTGTCTCCTCGAATCTTCCTGTTAGCAGAATCACTAGGTCATCTGCATATGCTATTGTGTAGAAGTTTCCATCGTTGAGGCCGCTGGCCAAGGAGTCCATGTTCCACGGTAGTGGCGAGAGTACTCCTCCCTGTGGACAACCTTTTACAACCAAGCCTCTGATGGTTACATCATCTGCACTGATTTTTATTGCTCTTTTTGAGTGCATGTTATATATCCAGACATTTATGGTTTGGGGGATATTCTTATTGGAAAGTGCGTTTGTGATTTTAGTTAAAGTGGTTCAATGGAACGCATATTCTATGTCTGTGAATACACCTAGGGTGGACTCTTTTTTCCAACGATCTCTCGTTGTGACCCGCCACGAGATGAAGAGCCGAATCGGTAGACTTCCCTGGAGTGTATGCATGTTGATTTGGATGCAGTGGATTTTGTGTAATCACTACATCTCTTATGTATCGTTCGCACATACTCTTCAAGATCTTCATTGAAAACGATGTGAGGCTAATTGGTCGATATGCTTTTGGTCCATTCTTCCTGGTTTTAGTATAAACACAATTTTAACTTCTCTCCAACCTTTTGGAATATACCTCAAGGCCAGTGAGGAAATGAGAATTCCCACCAGGTACGGCATTCATTCATCCAGGCCCTACTGAAGTAGAGCTCGATAAATGCCTTCCATTCCTGGAGATTTAAAGGGGGAGAAGCCAGAGAAGGCCCACGTCTGTCTGTCCGCGTCGACGATCTGTTGCGATATACGCCAGTCATCGTCCGTCGTGTCTCCTCTTCCTCCCAGGTTACCGTGTTTGTGGCATCCTCTTTATATACTTTATATACCGATATGACGTTGGGGATATTTAGAGAGGGCTTTTGGAATCTAGTTGTTTGGTGTTTTTTGTCAGCTGAGGGAGCTTGTCGACGTGCACCACGTCTAGCTTAGCCTCTTCCCACACTTCCAGTTTGGAAACCGTGTTCTTTAGCCACTCTAGCGTTTCGTCATTATGACCTAAAAGTGGCTCTTTCTGACTGCCGGACGCGGACATAAGGGTTTCGTCCAAAGCCTCCATTAGCGATCTTTTGACACGATCTCTATATCGGTAATTATTTTACCGTATGGATCGGTCTATAATAGCTACCCGTAAATGGTTGGTAGCTGCTTCGTTGTAGCTTTTTATTTTAGCGTCCATCCGTATCCTATTTCATCTGGAAGAGTTATTCTCCGAGGTGCTGGGGGCGACGCGTTCCGGACCTCCTTTGGAGGAAGAACTGACATCGCTGCCCTTGAATTTTTGGCCGCTGGTGCCAGATTTAGATGGGGGAGAGGCTTGTGTCGCTGGTGGTGTCTGTAGAGATGCCAGCCTGCTGCCTCGCAGACTCTTTTATCTCGACGGTGCTTTTATGTTGGAGGCGAGCGTTCTCGCTCATCCTCCCGTTTTTTGTTTCTGCTTTTGTTGATCCATTTTGATCCCACGAGTCGCTAGGGAAAGGTTGTGTCGTCTCAGGCAGTGCCCTGCATGCCTGCGGTCGCATTTCCTGCGGCCATTCAGCCATCGAAATGTTCCTTACACCTGAGCTTGGGTTTTGTTCGAGTGTCATTTGGTTGGTCAACACTCCTGTCACTGATGATCAACAGTGCTAACGTATCCAGCGGTACCAAGAGGAGGCAGACACTCGATGGTTGCATTTCTCCACTGGTCTGTAGAAAGCTACTTACAAGCGGACAAGAAACCGCCAGTAAGCAAATAAGCAAACCAACAACAAAGCATTGGCCAGCTTACAACCATCCCCGCCCTTCAACTACTTTTACGGATATCATAAAATATATTCCATTAAGTGTTACAAACATTTCTAAAGTTAAAATAGGAGTTCTAATATTTAGCACCATTTTTATTAGTAAGAATTTCGGACTGCATTTCTTAGCGTAAATATGAATCGACTGGTCTAAACTAGATAACCGTAGAGTGGAATAATTCAAAGAGAACCAATTTTTATGGGAACATGAAAAAAAATATAGAAATGGAAGATGAGATTCAGATTCTAGCTCGAAAATTTCATAGGGGACCCTCTTTCGCATTTTTCAAATAGAGATATGAAGGAGATATGTGAAATATGTTTTATTTATGAGTTTTTTGCATATATTTACGGTATAATCTAAATCAAAGATCATCACTACAGAAAGAAGAGATATTTTCACTACTAATACAAAAAACTTGAGTTTGTAACAAGGAAACAGCACGTTGATATTAGGAATAATGAAGAGATCTGATATAAATCCTTATAGAATTTAAGCCATCAAGTGTATAAAAACAGTAGTGATACATCGAATAAGAATGTTTAATAGTTTGAAATTTTCGCTAATAATATAGATTGGCAAAGTTAGAATGGATTAGCAAATAAGACGATTTCATCATATTAGACTTCTTAGCACGAGTGGACAAAGTCAACGAAAAAATCAAAGTCTAAATTATGTCGTCTGGTGTCCGTCCCTTAGGTAACAACGGATTCGGAATCAGCATGCTCTGAAACCTTCCCAATGGTAAAAAATATTCAATTGTTTATAAAGGGTAATTACTATTAAAATGTCTACGTGAACTCCACACTGTGTTGCTTTTCTACTTGTTCGTTTAGTTCTCATACAAAATTAACAAACCCTTTTAATAAACTGACATATTTATAATAATGAACAGAATATGGAATTAAATCAATTAGTTACGACCATGGTTCCCAAAGTGTGCGCCGCGGCGCCCCGGGGCGGCTTGAGAATAAACCAGGGGCGTCGCCAGGCGCTCCTGATAAGGTAGAATTTGAGTTACGTTTGGCAACGCCGGCGACGCATGAGTGCAGAGCAAGTTTCTAGAATTCCTAGAAGCCTGTATTCGACCTGCGCGTCGCTCGACGAGAGTTTTCGCGAGCGCTATTTGACAGTATTTAAGTCGTTGTAGTCCGCTTTGCTAGGTCGTCGGTGTTGCAGGTATTTGCACATATTTTATACATTTGCAACACTTTGTTTGACACAACTATATATATGCATATTGCGAGTAGGGGCGCCCTGATAAAATACTAAACCTGTAAGTGCGCCGTAAACTGAAAAAGTTGGGAACCCCTGAGTTACGATTAGTCCATATGGGCGCGTAAATTGCAAAACTCGCTGGCGCTCGTTTTGGCAAATATTACGCTTGTTGAGCAATATCGCTCTTTTCATAACTAGTTGTAATTAATGACCTCAAAATCGTACAGTAATGGGCCACTTTACAGCATGGCAACCATTACTGCATACGTCAATGTCATTCAAAACACAATTTAACAAGAAATAAATTCGTTTATTTTTAATTTTATTACAATAAATATTAAAAGAACAATAATTTAAGTTAGACAACTTCTGACCTCGCCGCATTAACTAGTTGATGCTGAATTTTTTTTCAATTTACCACAATCCCTATGGGGACTTCTTGGGGTAGTCCCAGTTAGACATTGTTGAATACCCTTTTTGCATTTTTCATTTTATTATCCATGCTTTCTTCCACGTATCCTTCAGCTACGCTTGTGGAACGCCATTCCCCATGCCGTTTGAGATCCTGAATGTACAGCGCCATTGATAGCAAAAAAAGTTGCAAATAATGAACGGTGTAGCTTGAAGCATCAGGAAATTTTAGATATTCCGCAATTGTTTGTGGGATTTTTTCAAAAGTGTTGACGCCAACAGGAAAAATCGATTGTGCCTCACTGTTTTAGGTCTTAACAGTAAGTACTTATACCTATTGCCGTCTGATCCTACGGTAAATACACGTTTTTCTTTGTTTTTGTATCATATACCGTTACTATCAGCATTGTTCCTGAATCCTCTACATCTTCTGTTGTTAAACTGCATAGTTCTGCACGGCGACATGCGCCATTCAACCCAAAAGTTAATACCACTTTCATTATCAGAAACTTATCTTCTGGAGCTTCATTCAAATACTTAGTAACGTTTTTCATTGTCAAAACTTTTGATTTTTAAGTTCATATTTGTCGTTTTGACGTTTCAAAAAAACAATTAACTTTTTATATTGTGAAATATCCGTATTTTGTGCTTTAGGTCATAGAGTACGTAGACCATAAACTGGAAGTTTTGAAGATTTTCGCCTGTAATATTAAGGGTTCGAGTGTTAACTACATCCACCTGGGAAGTGCATTGGTATAGAACCTTGCAAATAAATCCTCAAAAGACTTAACGATTTCAATACATAAGTTGTTGGTTATACGACATCCTGTCCAAAACAGTAGAGAAACATCTTTTATTACTTATAAACGACCAAAATGATGCTTAATATAATTTTGAAATCTTAAACTTTATAATAGGATAAATGTTCATCTAAATTTAAACGAGAACTGGGAACTGTCAACAAACATTTCCAATGGCATACTTATACAGTAATATAATCAAAATTATAATACAAATAATTAATTCATGCATTACCAGCTAAATACCCCAATAACGGCTCCGTATACGGAATGGTTGAAGAAACCGAAATCTGTATAGTCATATAATTAAATGAGATAAATGAAATATTTTCAAAATAGTAACATTAAATAGATTTATATAAAGAAGATTCTTCAATTCAAATTTGTTCATATCAATATTAATAAAAACTCTTTTGTCTTTTATCAAACCGGCCATCTTTATAAGTGAATTATTATTCACACTGTTCTCCATTCCAAACTTTTTGGTACATAATAAGTGCAAGAGGCAAGATAGAAATTTCTTTGCTGATAGATTACTTGGCAAAAGACAATATCGGAGTTTTAAAATATTACGTGTCGTGGAACACGCAGAAACAATGCCTATGTGAAATGAAAAATGTGTCACTCGGGGATGATTTCTTTCCGAATAGAGACTTCTCTATGTTTGAAAATGTCCTTTCATGGAATCTTTTTCTATTAAAATAAAAAATACAAGATACGAGATAGTATAATGAAAAACCGTTTCAACTATATGTTTGGTCTATCTATTTTTGATAATATGTTATAATTAATAATAATTGTAATATTAGTGTCTCAACGAAATTCACTATAAAGATAATGTTAGATTTTAAAAAAAAAAATTTATATTGGCATTTTCGTGAGGAAAAGTGCCATCGGATGTAAACAGTGACCAATATTTGACAGGATAGCGTCTGCCGGGTTCTTTTAGTAATAATATAATAATAAGAGAAGCCGTTTTACGAGTGAACTACCTTAATGCAGTGATAATTTTTTATTTCCTTAAAACAAATTGTGTGTTGTGCTATTTAGAGCTATAAAAATTTATATAAATGTTTACATTTGGTGTATCTTGTTAAACAATAGTTATGTTATCAAGTTCAGCAGTTAATACATCTTCATGAAATCACATGAACTGTTTTTCTACGTCTTTCAGCTTCGAATCTTCCGAAAATAAAATATAATTTTTGATTTTATCTACCCATTTCAAATATCCTTTCTGTTAAATACATATTCTCTCATTCACATTGATTCCAAATAATTGAACAGTTTTAACCTTTCACTTTTCCATCCTTCGCCCCTTCATCAAAGAGAATCAGTATTCAAAATGTACTCGCCTCCGGCGCCGGCGGTCATTATTCGTCGTAATTTTCGAAAAGTTGAACCGTGGTTTTCAAAAGGAATGTGCGAGCGAGAAGAGCAACAGCAGAAACGCGAGCGGGTGACCGCAGAAGCACTTTTACTACCGCGTTTCTTCGATCACAAATATCTGCCAGAGGGCTGGAAATTTAGTACAGGAAAATTAATATATTCCCTTCAAATATTTTTGGTACGTTATATTATTGTAATGTTTTTCTTATTTATTTAAATAGTTTTCATCACAACGGATGGGATAAATTTGTACACACGGTATATATACTTACATAATTTATTTATACAGTTAACTATTCACTTATACTTAATTCATGTACACACTTAATTTCTAATTTATATTAAATACACTATTCACTTTTTAACTAAGCTCACTTTTATATTCACTTGTTCACTGTTCGGCTATGAAATCAAACTATAGACTAACTGCAGTTCGTAGGTAGCCGCTTATATATTAAAACCTTTTTCTAGAACCTTTGGATTCCTAAAATTTCTCGATTGCGGCTCCCGACAAATAATAGACTTTCTGAGAATATCTCTATAAAAACAATCACAAAAAATATCTAGTCCATCCCAGAAATCCATACGCTCCTGCCAAAAATTTTACTTTATATATCTGTTACGAAACAGCACACTGGTATAGTCCCTAAAACCGACCCTGTCAAGCCAGGTATAATAGTTAAAATTATGGCGGATACGCAGTTATAAAAAACTGTTTACGATTGAGACTATCTTATCTAGAACTAATTTTTGTGACCAGAGTTATCTAGAAAAGGGCAGAAAAATTATTTGTGTGTATAAGCCGCAGCCTGGAATTTACTAGTAAAAATGGCTTTAATATAAATAAGGACCGATCAGCGGAAGAGTTAGTTGATAAAAGTGATCTCGTGAAATAAATACACCGAAATAGCAAACAGTAAATATAAATTAGTTAAGTGTTCATATAAATTAGTTTAAGTGAATATACTGAGTATATATAAATTAAGTGTTAGTGATTAGTCTAGTGTTTAAATAAATTAAGTAAGTGAAACTACCGTGTGTTTAAAATTTATCCTACCCGTTTATTGTTTAAATAAATAACAAAAACATTATATTAAGTTGAAACGTTAAATTTTATAGATTAATTTGGCAAGCGGTTTCTTTAAAGTAATAAATATAATTTATGTTTATACTAACAATCGTAATTGATGGGTTAACTACATTTATGCATTTGTTGTATGCCATAATAGTTTGACAAAGTTAGTGTCTTGCTTCCTTATAGTTCACACTTATTCGACTTTATTTTTTTAAATACTTTCTATTGCACCATCTCAAGTTTTTTCATCTTAATGTGTTGTCAGTCCACAACACTGTAATATACTTTTTCTACTTTGCGATTCTAATTATTACTTTATGAAACTCTCTTGAGTTTCAAAAGAGAGCACTTTTCGAAACGCAATATTTTATTTATCAAGGTTGGTAACACTAACATCGAAAAGTCAATGATTGCATATTTTTCACGGTGTCTCACAGATGAAACTTATTGATTTTCAGCTCACTAGAGCCAGTACAATGGGATATTATTTAGGGCGACTTATAGATGAAATTTTTGATTTTCAGCTCTATGTTTTAATAATTTCCTCTGTATTATTAGGTACGCAAACAGTAAATATAAATTAGTTAAGTGTTCATATAAATTAGTTTAAGTGAATATACTGAGTATATATAAATTAAGTGTTAGTGATTAGTTTAGTGTTTTAAATAAATTAGTAAGTAGCCATACCGAGTGTTTGAAATTTATCCCACCCGTAATAAAAACTTCTAATAAATAAGAAAAACATTACATTGGTGTCAGGTGTGGGGTAATATAAATAAATTGCTACGTAAAAATGGCCAAGAGATTAAGGGATCTGAAGGTGGCAGAATTAAGAGCTGAATCGGAAGATCGTGAGTTGGAAACCTCCGGTAAGAAAAATGAATTAGTAGAAAGACTTAAAGTGGCACTGGAAAATGACTGATTTGATCCAGAAACAGTTTTATTTAATGACGAGGTTTCCACCTTAATCTCGTCCATTTCTGCTAACATGGACGAGAAGATTTCTGTCATGGAAGAGAACATTTCTGCTAACATGGACGAGAAGATTTCTACTATGAAAAATGATATTTCGGCTAACATGGACGAGAAGATTTCTGCCATGGAAGAGAACATGGACGAGAAGATTTCTACTTCAAAGAACGATATATCTGCCGATATCTTATTGATGAAAAACGACATTGCCGCTGATATTGAAAATGAAATTTCGTCACTTAAATCTGAAATCGAGGATAAGATGTCAACAATGGACGAGAAAATCGAGAATAAAATGTTATCGATGGACGAGAAAATCGAGAATAAAATGTCAACGTTGGACAATAAAATCAAGAATAAGATTACAACGATAGACGAGAAAATCAAGGAGTTAGAGGAAAAGATTGCCGATTCAAGAACGCGAGGCACGCCAGAGGAAGAAAAGAAGACCGGGCAAACGAAACCTTGCAAGCCAGAAACACTACCTTAGTTTGAAGACATTGGCAGTTTTAACCGAGTCAAGGCCCCAACGTTCGATGGAAAAATGTCGTGGACCAATTATGTGAAACAATTTGAAGCAGCCGCTAGAGTGAATAATTGGTCCGATAGAGAGAAGGCAGTGAACTTAACCATCGCGCTTCGCGGAGATGCCTTAGATGTACTCCAGACGATACCTTTGGAAGAAACGGATGACTTCGAGCGGCTGAAGAAGAGGTTGGACATGCGATATGGTCATGAACATCTAAAACATTTGTACCAATCTCAACTGGAGAACCGAAGGCAGAAACGGGATTAATCCCTTCAAGAATATGAAGTGGACATTGCTCGACTAGTTCGGTTTGCTTATCCATCAGCACCAGAGAACATGATGGAATGTCTGGGCATCCAGGCCTTTATTGATGGCTTACGTGACCCCGATATGCAGAGGACGCTTCGTTTAGCCCATCCGAAAACATTAGTCGACGCATTGACAGCTGCCCTTGAATATGAAGCAGCAACGAGGGCTTCAGGATATAACAAAATTAGGACCATCCAAGAAGAAGGTGACGAAGACAGATTTGACCAGTTCGTCAGTTTAATAAAAAGTATGATTGACAAGAAGCCGAGGAAGATCAGATGCTGGAATTGTGGCGAGCTAGGGCATGTACGTAGTTCGTGTAAGCGCCCCAAGACTCCTGCAAACCAAGAACCTCAGACACAGGAAAACTAGAACGGGTCGGCTACGAGGGGGCAGCACCGACCTATGATCGTTCCAAAGACCCTCTCATACTGATAGCTTCTCTCAGATGTCGCAACGACAGTGTATATGTGGATGGCAAAGTAAATGGCAAGAAATATGCTCTGCTGGTTGACACTGGAGCAACTAGAACCATTATACGACCAGAACTAATAAACTCCAAGAAGAAGCTTTTACCAACGAGACTGCGACTGCGGACCGCCACAGGTGAGAGTGCCAACGTTTACGGTGAGACACAAATCCAATTGGGAATTGGCGTCGAAAAGTTCTTGCATACGGTAATCGTAGCTGACATTGAAGTGGGACTCTCTTGTCCTGGAAGAAGGGCTGTTGAAAAGAGTCCTTGAGAACGATGATGGTTCCGAGATGAGGAGGAAGTTAGTTATCCCGAGAACAAGAGTAGCTGAGGTACTGAAGAAGTTACACGACAGTCCATCGGGAGGTCTTCTGGGAGTGAAGTAAACCCTTCAGCGAGTCCGTGAAAGGTTTTATTGGATGAACAGCTCCGACGATGTGAAGGACTAGTGTAAGAAATGTACGACTTGTGCTACGAGTAATGGACCACATCGCAAGAGAAAGGCACCCATGAAGCAATACATTGTTGGAAGCCCTTTCGAATGGATTGCTTTAGGTATCGCTGGGCCATTTCCAATGACAGAAAATGGTGGCAAATACATACTGGTTGTAATGGATTATTTGACGAAGTGGGTAGAAATTTACGCTATCCCGAATCAAGAGGCCACAACTGTCGCAGATGTATTGGTGAAAGAATTTATCAGCCGATATGGAGTACCCTTGGAAATCCACAGTGACCAGGGGAGAAATTTTGAAAGCCATCTATTCCAGGAGATTTGCGACAAGCTGGGAATGAAGAAGACCAGGACAACAGCTTTACATCCACAGTCAGATGGAATGGTCGAGAGAATGAACAGGACTATTGGAAAATACATGTCCAAAGTAGTATCCAGCCATCAGAGAGATTGGGACTAGTATCTTTCCCTATTCGCATTGGCTTGTCGATCTGCTGTCAATTAGTCCACGGGTGAAACACCGGCGAAAATCCTGTTTGGACGTGAAATGAGGCTTCCTTGTGACCTGGAATTTGGCTGCCGGCCTGGAGAAGATCTAGCAGGCGAAGACTACGCAATCCAATTGAGAAGAAGGCTGGATGATATTCATGAATTAGTTCGAACAAATCTTCAAGTTGCCAGCGACAGAATGAAAAGTCGGTACGACACGCAGGCCACAGAAGGCGGTTTTAAAGAAGGGGACAAAGTATGGTTACACAACCCGGCGAGGAGAAAAGGATTTTCTCCAAAATTACAAAAATCCTGGGAAGGTCCATACTTAATCAAGAAAAGGATCAATGATGTTTTATATCGCATGAGCAAGATCCCCAACGGAAAACCAAAAGTATACTAGCGCCATTCGAAGGAGACCATGACATAGAGGAAGGAGTAAACCTTATTCGAGATGTGTATGACCCCACCTTCGATGAATTTATGGGCGCGTATGGAGGTACCGGGAAGGCTAGATATGGAGTCACTTCGGAACAACAACAAGATTTGTTCACTCTCCCGGAAGATTGTTCACTGGCATACAACATCCCCGCCCGTATCAAGAACGCACGAGGGTTGGCAACGTCTTTCGAAAGAAGTTCGGGCAATTAGAAAAACTTGAAGACCAGATTCCAGCCCCTGGCAAGACACTGAAACTGAAACATAATTCGCGGTACGTCTTCTACGTGGTAACTAAAAATGAATTCCAAGATCAATCTACCTACCGCGATGTGTGGGAAGCACTTCGAAACCTCCGAGAACATGTGTTGGAATCCTACGTGAAGAAATTGGCTATGTCTAAGATAGCGAGTAACCAGTTGGATTGGCGGATCATCAGGAACATGGTAGAGATTATCTTTCAAGATACCGGTGTCCAGATATTAATTTGCAGCTACAACCCCCGTTATCAGTATCCGATGAAGACGGTGCCCTGCTATTTCCATAAGACCGGAAAGTGTAGATGCCGATTCAAACATCCAGTCTCGGCTACACAAAAGTTCCAGGAGAAACTTCCATTTAAGGAGGGGGTAATGTTACGAAACAGCACACTGGTATAGTCCCTAAAACCGACCCTGTCTATGCCAGGTATAATAGTTAAAATTATGGCGGATACGCAGTTATAAAAAACTGTTTACGATTGAGACTATCTTATCTAGAACTGGTTTTTGTGACCAGAGTTATCTAGAAAAGGGCAGAAACATTATTTGTGTGTATAAGCCGCAGCCTGGAATTTACTAGTAAAAATGGCTTTAATATAAATAAGGACCGATCAGCGGAAGAGTTAGTTGATAAAAGTGATCTCGTGAAATAAATACACCGAAATAGCAAACAGTAAATATAAATTAGTTAAGTGTTCATATAAATTAGTTTAAGTGAATATACTGAGTATATATATAAATTAAGTGTTAGTGATTAGTTTAGTGTTTTAAATAAATTAGTAAGTAGCCATACCGAGTGTTTGAAATTTATCCCACCCGTAATAAAAACTTTTAATAAATAAGAAAAACATTACATATCGAACTAGAACAAGGTCGGTTTCAATGTGGGATTTCGTAACATTATGTATGTAATTCAAACGATCATAACATACTACTTACTTGTTTAGTCATTTAAGATATTCATAATTTGATATGTTATGTTCCAATACAAAACACAAGCAATGTTTGCTTCGTGGTTCCTTTTATATTCAGGAAGATTTTTAATATGTGTCTAATTACTGTCATTAATTTTACTGGGTTATTAATGTCAGTGCCGAAAACTGGAAACTGCTGCCTCCACCGCCAGAGGGCCACTTGTGAAGATGCGATGCTCGTAAATTGCCGCATCCCATGATACTTGGTGGCCGTTCTGGAATTATTGTCGGCCGGGAAGCAATTATTTCAGAACATGTATACATTTATGAATGTATGCAAACTATGCAGTGGCTAGTCATTTCTGGCAGAAGGTGTTGTAACACGTTAATCTCCACGATGTTAAAAAAAATAATGGCTGGGGCGGCTGTGTAAACTTAGTAAAAATGTATAAAAATAGTAATTATGCGCCTAGGTAGAAAAGTGAGGTATTATTGTCGAGGTCCATTAATACACTTTTTTACCGTGGCTCATATAGCATTTTTTTCACTACTGGCATTATATTTTTTTTAAATATTAGTTTTTGGAACTAATAAATATCGAATATAATATGAACTTCAAAATTTTCTCAAAAATCAAATCATCCATGCTTCTGTCAAATGTTAAACACAAAAAGGCATCTATTTTTTCGACATAACGAAATTTATTTTGGAAGCACCAAATGAGTTGTTTGTATTTGTCGAGAAAGGTAGGTGTACCTTGTTTTCTTAGGTACTTTTAGCTCATATGAAAATAAAATATCTTACTCTTTTCTAAATAAAATTTGAATTCTTTCTTTTTGTGAAAATTAATTTGGCACAGAACCACAGTACAGAAATGCATAGGGAATAGAATCTGACAGAACAACGAGTGAGTTTATTTGGATGTGTCTACTCACCGATCCCAAGTTAAGATAAGTGACCATTGATTAGTTTTTCGTAGTTTTTTTCATTCCTCCGGTAAAACTCAAATTTGCTCAATCTCTGAATATATTTACAATGTCTCTAAATTCAAATTAGTTAAAAAACACATTATTGTCCTTCTAAATTTCCCTTATAGAATGCTGGTGATTGCGGAAAATTAATTTTAAGGAAATAATGAAAATGAAAATATTGTATTAAAAAAATTACTTAAATATATTTTTGGCTGTACTTCTAATTGGAATTGCGGGTGCCTGTAGAGCAGATGAGCATTTAAATATGAAATTTGTGGATGTGGATATACGAGAAGACATAATTATATTTAATGTTAATAAAAGTAAAAATGGTTCGTCGAGGAACTTTGTAATGATGGATTCTTTGTGGATTAATATAGTAAAAAAATATATATCATTCAGACCTACGCCAAATATTGAGAAACTGTTATGAAAAATGACCTAATGCACGTCCTTTCTCTGTTATATACTCTATGATTTCTTGACATTGACATATGACAGATGTAACTTCACTTGTAATATAATTGAATTATCATGTATGAAAAAGGTTTGAACAGTATAAATCTCTTTGATATATCAAGCGTAATATTTTGTGAACATTGAAAACAACAGTTTTGTATAGATGTATTAAATAAAGTGTAAATAGGGTGTCTGAATATTTTTATTTAATTACAAAAGAAACTATTTATTAGAATAAGAAATTTAAAAGCTACACAACAAAATATGGGTCACAACACTATAAGTGGTGTTCCGATAAAGGGAGCCAAGTCTTTAAATTTAAAAAATATAAATACTTTTACTGGGCACACTTTAAGAATGACATCTGTCACTATATTATCAGAACGTGGGGCCGATATTTTCTCTTTAAAACGCCATGGCGGGTGGAAGAGCTCTACAATGGCCGAGGGAAATATAGAAGAATCCATTGAGGACAAAAAACGCATAGCAAGAATGATACAAAGAATACCAACAGATCTCAACCGTCTATTTCAAAGTCAGATAATGAATGAATTTGAAAATAGTACAATTAATATTACCCCGTCCGGTGTTACTGGACTTTTAATATGACATGCAATAACTTCACATCGTATAATAATTTTAAATAATTACCTAAATAATTCATGGTTATGTTTAGTATTAGTTTATTGTTTTTCCAGTCATATGTTATAAAGCAAAAATTAATATGAAATGAACTTATAATGTCGGCCGAATTTTGGACGGGTCACCAGTCACTCCCATTTCACATGACAGCTGTGCACAAAAGACAACCCATAACACATTTATCCAATAATGTTTGTTTTGTTTGATAATAAATATTGTTTTGTTAAAATCGCTATGAAAACTGCATGGATAAGTCAATTTATTTTCATTTTTGAATAGGTAGGTGGTGTTACTGAAAAAAAAATATTAAATACTGTTGGTATGTAAGAGGGTAAGAAGAGGCTACTTTAATTGCCTAAATTTTTCTCTCAGGGTAAGGGTACGAATCGATTATTTAAGGTTACAAATGAAACGTCGTAGTAGTTTGGTTACATTTTAATTTCTCCCTTTGTAATTATTAGCAGCATTCGTGCGCAATACAAGAAAGAGCGCTTAACTTTGTTTTAGGCCACTAATGGCTGAATTGCGTATTCTGGAACAGGCCGTACAGTTCAATCAAACCGCTAAGAAGAGGCGACGCGATAGATCTATGAGGTTACAAATTCGACTTGTTTTTAGTTTTTACAACAGTATTTTTTTTATAGAATGAAGAACAGATATGCAGGTGTAAGACTATAACAAAGTGGCGTGGCAGAATTGCCCCAATTACAATTATATATGCAGAATATCTACCGCAGAGTATACTGTGCGTTTACAACAATAGTTTACCATGCAACAATGAATAATCGTTTTCAGGGTGAGGTACGAAGTCCCTATAATAAGAAGCTTATATACTAAAGAGTTCTCCAACGTAAAAAAATTAATATAAACTGTGCGTTTTGAGTTTAATATTAAATGTTGTGATTGTTTCTCCCTATGTGTCTGTTAACTTATATGTTGGAAGTGTGGTTTATTTCATAAACAAACCAATAAGACAAACACAACTTATAACTAAAGCTTAGCTGATAAGTCACAGTGGATGATTCCTTCAGCACTGCTGCAAGCTGTTACCGTAGCTTCCGGAACTTCTATGAAGATGGAAAAGTCGTTTTCCGACAATCAGATGCAAGCCCCTGAGGTATGCAAGTATCTTTGAATCTTGGGTGTGAAGTACTTCCAGAAATAAATAGGAACAGAAGTTCTAATTATGACCGGTATGAGAAAGAGGTCTAAAAAGAATAATTCGGTATTATTCGTCGCTGACATGATTTAGGTAATAACAAAAATATGTATTTTCAGCTCAAATAAGTAAATCAATTAATCAATGTCTCAAGATATCTTCTATTGATTTATAAACTTTTATCTAGATAAATTTTATATATCTAAGTATACATTATGATTCCATCGTGAAACTCTGACACAAACATATTTATGACATACTAAGCACATTCTAATACCTAATTGACCTGAATTCCCTACAATAGTCTAAAGATTGTTCACAAATTAATAAAGTTAACTTATTGAAATCTGCTGAAAAGTATGACTTTTGCTTTGTAGAATTAGTTAATAAGTTGAATCGTTCTTGAAATTTCTTTACTTTAATGGGATGATCAAGTGTTACTTCAGGATCTGATTTTATTGAATATATTGTTGAGAAGCTAAACGGATTATATTTGCAAAATCCGCAATTGCAGATCAGATGTTTGATATGAATGTTAGAATTGTTTGAATCTTTGGTTTATAGAGTATAAGCCAAGTTAAAATACTTAATTTTATGTGTAGGTGCAGATATTGTATTACTTTAAGTACATACCTTCGGTGTCGGGTGACCTCAAGGTGGATTGAATTTCAAGTTTTAGTTGAATTTCCGCAAGTAATTAAGTTATTATCCCCTTCAGGGTACTTAAAAGTGCTTCTATTACCAATTACTCCTTGAATTTACTTGGGAAAATTCTTAAAAACCCGTAAAATACGGTAATCTTCTCACTCCATACACATGAATAGCAAAAAAGGAAGATAATTTTTTGTAAACCGAAAATTTCCACCTAAATCTGTTAAATTTTTAGAATTGTAGGTCAAACTGATTTCGAATATTGGTTTAGCAGTCACTTATGATTATGGGATTTAGGGACATTTGTAAAGTACTGATTTTTGAAGTTTGGTAGTGACAATATTGACAATTGATAGATACAAAATTAATTATAACTTGTTATCAAAATAAACATTGAATTTTATATGTATTTTAGTTTGAGAATTTGCTTTTATTTCAGTTAGAAAATAATTTTATTTTTAAGTTCGGTAGTAGGATTTTAGTTTTAGTAAATTATAGATACTTCTGGTTGAAGCCATATACCTGGTAAGATTGTATCTTGTTTTGTTTCTTAAAAGGTTCTTGAAATGATTTTAGTATATTTAACAAACAATTTACTGTAAATAATATTGGTGTTCTTGGTATAGTAGCCTAATTCCTAACCTTTGGAGGATATATAACGAGCTTGTAACAGTGGATATGACCATTAAATAAGCAAGGAAAAATATTTTTTCATTTTGTATTTGTATCAGTTAACCTCATATTCTGTCAGATTGATCGAGATTTAGTTCTAATCAAATGGGCTCTGTTTTTTGCTACCTTGGTTAATAATGAACAACTTTTCTACCGCAACAAAAATAAATAAAGGTTTAGAGGCTCGTAGTGAAAAAAGGTTTTTTAACTGTATGTATATAACTTATGTATTGAATATAATTTTTTTTCATAAATAAGATTTTGTATTCAAATGCATTTTCATGAATTAACATTTTTGGCCACTTGTATCGATGTGGATACCAGTACCTGTCGAATTTTGTTGGTAGCAAGTAATCTACATGCATTTGCAAAGTGGCTCGCGAAGTGTTCGCAACTTTGTTGTTATAAGAGTGTTATGGTGAGTGAAAATAATGTCATATGAAAAAGAACAAGCACATTTGCAAAAAAGGTTGGACATTATAGACTTTTCGGACGAGGAGGAACCTCTCAGTGCAGGTTAATCAGAGTATGAAAAAGAAGAGTCAAGGAGCGAGAGTTCAAGCGATGAAGGTATCCCTGTCAAGAAAAGGAAGCTTACTAGACCCACTAAAAATCAAAAAAAGGGGATACATACCAATATGAAAAATACCCATTTGAGTGTTTCTTCCAGTAAGTTTCCTAATTTTACTTTATTAGTAAGTATTATGAATAATATATTTTTTTAGCTTTTGATAACTGTATCGGTGTTACGACAGAAGTTGGAAAATTTGACCAGACATATAATATGCCCTCTATTTCTGGAAAGTTTACCAATAGAGTAGAAGATGAACTGTCGGACCAGGAACCTAACAAGTGTTCCAATTTTTTCTCATCAAACAGAAAATTACTAATACCGACTTACCTGTTTACACCTGCCAACCCAATAGTTATGACAAGAAAAAAAAACAGCCCAAAGTTTGCATATTCTATAGACAAACTTTCGGTTGGTATATAATTTATTCATTGAACAAATTTTTAATTAATCATAGTCTAGGTAGGGATTTTTCTAGACAACTCATCATATATTTTTAAACATAATAATAATTCTTAGACTATCAGTCTAACTTAAAATATTCTCAGTCCTTTGAAGTAGTATGAGTGTTGATGATCAAAAGAGTTTTAAACATCTCGAGTATAGGAATATTTTATTGGTGAATTTAAAAGACAATATCCAAGTTGAAAGCAAAAACGTATTCGTTCGTCATATTCCTCCAAAGAAACATAATCAATTTATGAGAAAATCTACAAAAAAACAAACTTCTTTTAACGATATCTGAAGTATCCCAGTTCTTTTAAAAATCTTTTCGATAACAAATCAATTTAAAGACGGCCGGAACAAAAAGCTCCACACCGCTACTCGAAAATGCTTTAATACCACAATAAATGTTAATGCCTCTCCGCATGGAGTTTCAGAGAGCGGCTCATTAATTTTTAACAACGAATCTCATCAAAGTAAGAGGTTTTCGCGGTATAGGAAACCACACACGCAAGCCTACATAGGTAAAATTGGATCAAAAACAGATGAAGTTTACCAAATTACAATATTTTGCATATAATTTTAAGGTCGAAGGGAGAATTATAAATAATATTAGAAACATAGTGTAAGGGTAAATTAAATAACAACGTAAACCCACGAACTTGTCAGAAAATATTAAGAGAAACTCTGCCCTCTATAGGACAGCTCCCGTTAGCACCCAAAAAGGCCTTTTGGCAATGTGCAGAAGGATTGGTCCGGGCAACTACTGTATAATGTATACATTCAACATAAATTATACTTTATTTCAACGAGAACCTTCACATGAATCAAGTATTAATATATTATTATCCTAAATCAATAAGAAGTTTCATTCCGCTTGTGTGTTTTATGATTTTGCGAAAGCCCTTGACTGTGAGTACCACATCATTCTATTATGGAAATCCCAGATTTTGATGTATGTATTATTTAGCACTGCAGGCCTAGAAGGCCCATTGCTTGGTATATTTCTTTTCTCCATTTCCTCCTATCTTTGGCTATGCTTCTCCAGTTTTTGATTATTATTACCTTTATGTCTTTCATTACCCCGTCCATCCATCTCACTTTGGATCTACCTCTTTTTCTTCTTCCTCCAATCTTACTTTCTATTATCTTTTTAGGAATTATTTCGTTTTTCCTATATGATCTATACATCTTAGTCTGTTCCTTTTGCGGTGCCTATTATCAGGTTAGTCAAACAATTTTCTTAGTTCATTATTCGTACGTCTTTACCATATTTCATCTATTTTCTTTATACATTCTGCGAACACACTTTCTTTCCCAGATGGCTAGCATTATTTGTTCTCCTTTATCAGTTGTCCAAGTTTCACTATCAAATAATACCGATTTGTAAATTCTTATCTTTGCAATTCTAGATAATATTTTACTATTAAGCACACTCTTTAGCTTATACGTAAATTTATATCCCTTCAGGATTCTGTTTTGTGCTTATTTTTTTAAATTTGGTTTCCTATAGAATTCTGCGCCTTGGATATATAAACGATTCTACTTCTTAGAAACTGTAAATTTAACCTTTTTCAATGAAATTAACTGTCTCGACCATTACTTAGTGGAATCTACTCATATTAGTGTTTTAAATGAAACTCTACGTTTCTAGCTAATTCCACAATATAATGAAAAATGTTGAAAATTGTAAAAAGTTTGACAATTGTTTCGATAACTGAATATCATCGTCAGAATGACAGAAGTTACATTTTATTTGATGCCTACCTTTTTCATTCTTTACCTTTACCCCATTGTTTCTGCACGCTGTTCAAACTGTTCCACTACTTCTCTTAATTCTTGTTTGCTTCTTGTCACTATCGCAATGTCGTCTGCAAACTCTAGGCACTGATACCGTTTATGATATATTAACCCTGACCGGTTTATATTAGCTGTTCTTACAATATATTTCAAAACAAAATTAAAGAGCGTTGTATATAAAGGATCATCTTACCTCACTCCTTCCCCCATTTTGTCTCTACTAATGGTAGTTTTATCATTCTAATCAGTTTACCATTCTTTCCCAATTCTTTTAATGCTGAATATAGCTTATATCTCTTTTCTCTATCGAATGCTTGCTTAAAATCTATGAATATTATGTGTGTGTCTTTCTGAAATTCGTCGCCCTCCGCCTGGATTTCCCTAAGTGCGAATATTTGATTTACCACTTGTTACGGGTTTGCATAGTTTCTACTGATTAAATAGGTATAAACCTTTTAAAAGGATGAACTCCAAATAATTTCAAATTTTACCTCTAACCAAAATAAATTAGTAAGATGAATAAATACATAGATTATTCTAAATAAATTCTTTTAATATTGAATAGATGAGGCTTTTACTTGATGAAGATCCATACTGAACGATTTTAATATTCTTTAAGTGTTGTTTATGAGTATAGGTTATAGTATTTGACATTAAAATTTCCATGGAACTTATAATTATATGTTAATTAATTCTGGTTCTATGTCATATATATATATATATATATATATATATATATATATCTGCATTTCTATGATTAAGCAGGTTCAAGGTTATGCAGGTGATATATTTAAAATTCCTTAGCATGAAACTTTAACTTCAATCATGTCAACCCTTTTTTGTTGGTGATCTTTTTGATACCTTTTTTTTGTTCTCCGATTTTTAAGCATGAGCTTCGTTTTCTAGAATCTCTAGGATTTTTAAGGAAAAAGAAAAGATACGCTATTAGTTTTTTTCAAATCGTATTTAGTTTTTGAAAACAATCTCTGAGTGGAGGATTTAAAGATTTGAACAATTAATATAATCCATCTAGGCCACAGAAGATCATCGGTGAGTGCACAAATTGTAATTGATTAACTGATTCACCGTATGTGACATAGAATTTTATTGTTTGAGGCCTTTTTCTTATACTTCTTTACATCATTATTCCCCTTTCTACTTTCTCATGGTCTCTACAATATTATAGTTAAATATAAACTTCTAAGACCTCAACTATATAGTGATCCAGGCATTGCATTAACTGTTACCTCTCGGATGGTGGATGTAGTTCAGCACCACTGTAGTACGATTGTCCGATACAAATACCGGCATCTAATATAACTTTATTTGGAGGAATACATAAAACCGGCCAAGTAAGCTCTTTCCAATTAATTAGAAACTCTGGGGTGACCTCACAAACTTTCAGCTGAAATAAAACTATCGATATATTATGTATAATACAATATTAATTTAAGACTGCTTACTTATAATTATTTTTGTAAACCAACTGGTACCATTTGGGTTATTAATCAATTTTGTTTAATCACAATTTCCAGTGTAAACGGTAATATTAAATCAGATTTATATTATAAAGTAAAATCCACTTCATATTTACCAACCCCTACTCTACCGAACTAAAATAATATCTCAATGAGCTAGCCTACATGGGTAATACACTGATCTTTCTTTACGAAATCCACATTGATATGCACCGACAACCTTTTCCATTCTTGGCAATAATAAGTTCTTTATGTATGATGCAAATACTTTATAAACTATATTTAACAGTGCTATATGCCTCTGTAGTTATCACAAACAGATTTATCACATTTCTTGTGTATCGGGCATATCATGGCTTCTTTCTACTGTTCCGGCATTTTTTCCTATTTCTATCAATTTGTGTATGCATTTAATTAGGTTTTCCCCGCCATATTTAAGCATTTGGTATTCTTACCAGCACTTTTGTTATTTCTTGTTATCTATAATATCCTTTATCTGCTCCATTCTCGGTACTTCTTTGTTCCTTTATGTTGATTCTAGTCTACGTTCTTACTTTGATTGTTCTGAAAACTCAATAATTCTTCAAAGTATTCCTTCCACCTTTCCAGTATTTCCAGCTGTCTTCAGCCTTTTTGAACTCTTAGACACCTTTGTACATTTTCCGTATCTCGTTTGTTTTGTAGTTCTTTTTTATCTCTTCGATGCGCTGCTCTCTATATTTCCTTTTTCTTTCTCGTAGTATTCTCTTGCACCTCCTTCTTTATACGTCATACACAAAAAGAAGCAATTTGTTCAAGTTAATGTAAATGACTTAGTCAATAAACAAATAAAAAAAAGTTACCCTCAGTCGCCAGTTTTAGGTCCGGTACCTTTCTATAATTTACAAATGAGATTACGAAGCTGAAGGTCGGTGGACAGTTATAGGTCAATTCTGTAAAACCATTGAAACTGCGTCATTTGAAAGCTCCTTTTCTCACATCACAGTTAATCTTACCAGTTGTAACGGATTACAAGCATTTACATTTTTTTTTTAAATTGTAGTTCCTTAGGACTTTTGAACAATTC
This sequence comes from Galeruca laticollis, assembly GCA_963921935.1. Taxonomy (NCBI): domain Eukaryota; kingdom Metazoa; phylum Arthropoda; class Insecta; order Coleoptera; family Chrysomelidae; genus Galeruca; species Galeruca laticollis. The sequence goes on from OY998175.1 coordinate 75,647,773, forward strand.
TACTTAGGTCCCTTTATTCATAACCGCACTTTGATTTACCTGTGTCCTGAACGTATGATGTATTTAGTAGTGGAGCCCTATTCAGGATAGTCAATGAAATGTTTCTTTTTTTATAATTTTTAGATACTACCTTGAGTATTTAGTAATAGTAGCAAATATTGTTAGAGCAATTTCAATTTTAAGAAAATGAACGTATTTTAATAATAACATAAGCAAGAAATAAAAATGACTGTGCTAGGTTATTATTCACTAGTTGGAGTATATTTATTATTAATTTGAGGGTGGTATATAATTTACTAGCCAGTGTATTGTACATAATAGGTACTAGTTAGTTTTTTGAGATTCTTAGAGAAGAGTATTCTCACTCTAAAGAAATAAATTCTTTGATTTTATTCTACAAAATTATGTATTTTACTTCATAGGTGCAATTACGCCTGAAACATTTGTATAGTGTGTGGCCAACTATATATTAGCGAAATTCGGAATCTTCGTTCAATTTACCTGCACTTCCCTCTCCGTGGGTGTATGACGCCGCCATGTAGGTTCTTTAGGGATCATTGGGTATTAGGTGGTTGCCATGTCTTTCTCCAATAAGGCTTGAGGTGTTTATGAGGAAGTAATTACGAGGATACGGTAAATCTTATGGGAAACTACGCACCTGGCTTATATTCTATTGGATTTTCCAATGGATGTAATGAATCGAGTCTTATTAATCATTTATGAACATAAAGAGGCTTCAATATGTATTAAAATGACATGTCGTTAGTTTATAAAAAGAAGACTAGTAATAGACATTTATGAGTATTAAAGTTTAAAAAGTGGATATTACAGAGAAGTAGGTGTGTTATGATTGAAAAACTTTCAATCTCTGCCTCATATTGAGAACTTCATCCGTACATGATAAACTCAATTTTTTTATTGTATGTCATCGGCATCAACTACTAAGGTTATTAGCCTCGTATTCTATTGTTTTAAGCAGTTCAGGCAAATAAACCAAAGTCGTGTTTGGTAATTCGTTTTTAATTCATTTTGTATATTCCATACTTCATAAAGACACACGAGGAAAGTTTTCTACCTGTCATTCATTGAACTTACTTCTTATGTCGACAGTGGCGCTGTATTCTAAATAATATGAAATGACATAGTTACAGTAAATACTTATAATATACAACCTGTAAGACGAATTGTTTAGGGTATTGCCTACCAATACCAACCACTGATATCAACAGCCTCTTTCAATACTTTAAACTCCTAAATACTTCTTAACCTTATTCAAAAAAAATAAACAGCTAGAAAAGAAAAGTAAAAACAGGTAAATTCCTTAAATTAAATAAAACAAGCATTAGGTACAATACAAATATAAAATACTGGTAATAGATTGTACAAGATTCTAAAGACCTATACATACTTTATTACAATTATTTTATCTTTCTGAGATATTAAGTGCAAGTTGCTTCGTTTTTCAACCCTGGTAATTTCACCATGCTGCAACATTGATTTTATGTGACATTTTCTGCGGTTCTTCTAATATTTTACCAATTTGTTCATCGATTAAGTGGTTAGTGAACTCTAAACATAACTCGTTTAGAATTTTCTACAGTTGACAGGAATGAGTTATTTTTCATAATTTCTTCTGCCAAAAAGGTAACTTCTTCATCATCACTTTTTGCAGCAGTAGGTATTGGCCTTTTTATCGACCTTCTTAAGCTTTGGGCAGTCTGCTCGCTTGTGTCCAATTATACCACATTTATAATAATAATAAATATTGGAACTATTTCTTTTTAAGACCATTTCCTGGCTTTCTACAATACTTTTTGTTTTGGCTTGCAAAAGCCGTATCACTTGCACTAGTATTAGCTTCGTGTTACTTTCTTTTCTTAATTCCCATTAATAGTTTATTTTTCAAAAAATCCAGTGTCACTTTGCTTTCGTCCTGGCAAAACATAACATCGATTGTCGTTACTACAGCTTCATAAGATTCTGGCATTGGAAACAACAATTGTGACACCATTTCACTACCTTTGCAATTTTCAAATTCAAATTCAGTCAAGAAAACATTAAGAGTTCTATCTCCTGTGAATTTTAAATATCTCAACTTTTGTGTGTGTAGGTTTTGCTTAAGGTGTTCATTCTTTCTTTTGCAGTCTCTGTACAATTAGGTTTCTCCATTCTATGTCATCATTTTTCCAGGATCTTTCTTCAACTGGTCCCGGACACGGATTTTCCAGAACATAACTAACTCCTGCCTGTTCCAATTCTAACGTTACCCTGAATTCCCAGTTTGAAAACCTCGTTCCATTATAAGGTACTACATTAAGCTGCATCTGGCCAGCTACTATTCTTTCACAAAAGACGGCCTCAGGAACACGAACGACTCCACATACTTCCGACGCGTTTTACTTCCACTATCTTATTTCCGGACTGTTACCGACAATGTTTATTTCCACCCTGGTCCCATAACCTATTATTAGGTTATGGGACAATGAAACAAAAACCTCTTACTCTCAGGGTAAAAATTATTTAAATAATTGAAAGTATTAAAAGAGAGTAGGTTCTTTCCAAACTGACAAAGAGATTGGAGATAACGGAGCCAGTTCTCAGGGCTCTGTTATCTGAAAGAAGTTTAATTAAAGAAAAAAAATGTGAAAAAGAAAGAGAAAGAGAGAGAGAGAAAAACTAAAAAACAGTAAAGTTACATCAATAGTAAGGGCGCCACTAACTTTGTTCCTAAACAAAATTAGAAAAAAATCAACCTCCTTAATCAGTCAACTCTTACCTGCTGTGCTCTGCTAGTTTTTAGACAATACTTATGCAAAAAAAATGTACTGAAGGCTATTTCACAGGTCTTTCTGTATAATAAATAAAACAACAGACTACTAATATGTATGAATATAATGAATGAAAAAATATTTAAACGTGTTACATAGTTTGACAATAATAGGTTAGTAAAAGTGTGTATGTGAGAAGAAAAAGAAAGTATAAATAAAAACTAAGACAAGCTGTACAAATATGAATGGTGAAGCCATACAATATAATTTTACTTATCTTGAAGTAGCAAGTCGAAGTCGATTCTCCATAAAATCTTCCTAGGTTAAATAATTCTCAGTATAATACATAGTTGAGTATCTAGATCATGAATTGGCTCTTATGGAAACACCATTTCTTGTGAGTCAATACAAATTGCCGACAAATCTTCACCTTAGTTCTTCCGTCGGGTGATTTTAGTTAAATTTACCGGAATAGTTAAATTATTCCAGGCGGTATCGCTACAAGAACACCAAGTGTGTTACAGATAGACCTTTTTTTAATTAACACGATAATTAGATATCTGTCCAGTGACATATATGAAACTGTACTTATTATTTTTTTACAAATTATTTAGGTGAAACAAAAACCTCTTACTCTCAGGGTAAAAATTATTTAAATAATTGAAAGTATTAAAAGAGAGTAGGTTCTTTCCAAACTGACAAAGAGATTGGAGATAACGGAGCCAGTTCTCAGGGCTCTGTTATCTGAAAGAAGTTTAATTAAAGAAAAAAAATGTGAAAAAGAAAGAGAAAGAGAGAGAGAGAAAAACTAAAAAACAGTAAAGTTACATCAATAGTAAGGGCGCCACTAACTTTGTTCCTAAACAAAATTAGAAAAAATCAACCTCCTTAATCAGTCAACTCTTACCTGCTGTGCTCTGCTAGTTTTTAGACAATACTTATGCAAAAAAAATGTACTGAAGGCTATTTCACAGGTCTTTCTGTATAATAAATAAAACAACAAACTACTAATATTTATGAATATAATGAATGAAAAAATATTTAAACGTGTTACATAGTTTGACAATAATGGGTTAGTAAAAGTGTGTATGTGAGAAGAAAAAGAAAGTATAAATAAAAACTAAGACAAGCTGTACAAATATGAATGGTGAAGCCATACAATATAATTTTACTTATCTTGAAGTAGCAAGTAGAAGTCGATTCTCCATAAAATCTTCCTAGGTTAAATAATTCTCAGTATAATACATAGTTGAGTATCTAGATCATGAATTGGCTCTTATGGAAACACCATTTCTTGTGAGTCAATACAAATTGCCGACAAATCTTCACCTTAGTTCTTCCGTCGGGTGATTTTAGTTAAATTTACCGGAATAGTTAAATTATTCCAGGCGGTATCGCTACAAGAACACCAAGTGTGTTACAGATAGACCTTTTTTTAATTAACACGATAATTAGATATCTGTCCAGTGACATATATGAAACTGTACTTATCATTTTTTTACAGATATACAATCTAGTTTAATGATTTGTCCTGGACAAAAACCTTTATCAATTTACGAAAATATTACACAAAAAAAATAAAACCTACCAGTAATCCCTGCGAATTTGTTCTTAGAACAAGTTTTTTTAATAACCATACAGAATATTTAAAACTTTTATCAGGATTTCTGCGACTACCATTCTCTATTACAATCTCTCGTATAGTGCCGCATTCCGAATTTCTATTCAGGATTTTTTTCTGTGAGATATCTATACAGTTTATTCCACCAACATTTAAATAGTTGTTTAAAACATTGGCAAGGAAGGACGTGTGGTCTATTCCACCAATACATTTAACATGCATCGCTGAATTATTTATTTAAAACTCTATTAGAAATGTTAACTGCTAAGTGAACGTTTCATACCCCTAACAGCCAAGAAAAAAAATTTTCAAAAAAAAATTTTTTGTTATATAATTAAACTATTGAGACCAAAAAAAACGAGGGAAGAAAATTTAAAATAGAAACTTTAAAATATGAGAATCACATATGAGTAAAAAGGAAAATCCTTACTATTTTAAAAAAAAACATTGATGAAGTCAATATTAATATATATATACATACATATTTTGTACATATTTATACACCCCCAATAAAGTTCATCCCCATATTGAGACTAACATAAACTTTAAGCTTCTGTGTTATTAAGTACTTATTCAAAGGAACAGTCTACCCAATTAGTAACTGCTCTTACTTATCAACATAGAACCCTAAATCGATTATGAAAAAAATATACATTAGGAAAACCAAAAACCCAGATATGCATTTTCAGGGACTTAAGTACTGATACAAGGGAACAGTCTACCCGTTTAGTAACTGAACTTACTCAAACCCTTAAAATACAGCATAACAAAAGAAAATTTTAGACAAAAAAAAATGAAAGATAAAAAACACACCCTCATACATGTTCTGCACTGTCTGCATCCGATATCCACCGTCAGGTCAGATGCTGAGAATCCCCATGGCTCAATCTAGAAACAGAAGGTGTGCCAAGTTGTAAGTGATCACACAAGACCGAAATTGCGCAAACTTAGCAGCAAAGAGAGCCTCGTATTCCGATTCAACTGCTTCCACATTGCCCCATAACAACTTCAAACACCCCACACCGCAATGTAGCTCGAACGAAGACACTACACAACGTCCATTTCAGAGTACTGCACACTCAATGATATTCTAGCATATCATTAACGCTAAAATAATAACCTGAAGGGTTATTAAATGATACCAAAAAGACAAAGTCGGGAAGAAACATAAAAAGATATAGAAAAAGATTAAAAGTTGGAAATTTATTAAGATGGTCCAACATTAACCACCCATTATATGAAAGACAAGTTAGGTATTTGTCACGAACCTTATTCACTGAGTGCATATTTGTTCTGAAGGTAAGGAATATAGGAAAAGACATTTGCCCAGGAGTGATATTTCAGGGTTGCCCCTCGTTATCCGTAGACCGAACTGCAAGCAACACTGGTGAGAATAAACTCACAAGAATACTACCCCAGATAAATTCTTTAAATCAAAAATAAAAGTTAAAATAAAATGATAATAGGAAGAGAAAAGAATAACATAATATGGCTCAGATAAATAGGTCGATAAAACTCATAACTAATTGTCGTATCCTATAACTAATGAAAGGAAAGAAAAGAAAAAAAATAAAAAACTTACTATTCTCATTGAGAATATAGACGTCACAATCAGGTAAAGGAACATCAAAAACACTTCGCAATATTCACAAGAGGGAAGAAGTAAACTTTAAAGAAAATACAAATACTGTCACAAGGGAATGGACGATGATTCCTGCACTAACATATTTAACAACAACATGTCATTATCTAATGGTGAGGTAACCATCTCCAAACTTATTCGTATCTATTTTTCTATATTGTGAATCATTAAAGTAAAGATATTGTGTTTTTAATGCCTAGATTAATATTATAATCTAGTGTATATGAGTCATAGTCAGGTAAAGAAATATCAAAAAGATATTTTGATGTTTCTATGTAGATAATAATAAGTATTCATATGAATCCTTAATAGCAAACAGAGGGAAAGAAAATTAGAGAAAATACAAATACTGTCACAAAGGAATGGACGATTATTCCAGCACTAACATATTTAACAACCATATGTCATATTCTAAAGGTGAGGCAATAAACTCCAAACTTATTTGTTCTATCCTCTCAAATTCCCTTACTATAAGATAAAGAAAATATGTTTTCTTGACAGATAGAAATTTTAATTTCTACGGTAAGATATATCAAGATAATTATAGATATTTTTGAATAGTGAAAATAACTATTTGTTAGATAATAATAATATAATAATAATAATAATAATATTTATTTACACATAACTCAGAAATACAAACAAACAAAACAAACGACATTATGCGAAATAAATATATACACTTGCGAAGCCCATGAGGCTTGTTTGCAAGGATAAAATAATAATAATATAAAACTTATACTAGGTAACAAATAATAATAAGTATAGGTAATTAATAAAAAATGTATACTATAATTGAGGATTAATAAAGTAGAAATAGAAATTGATAGAAACATTATCAGTAATTAATTTCGATAAGGTTGTGAATAGAGCGCCTACTTGTATTGGTGATATACTCATGAAGTTTCAAAGTTAGCACCTTTACAGAAGATTCAGATTTAATTTGTTGGGGTATAGCATTATATAGCTTAGGTCCTAGAAACATAAAGCTTCTTTGTCCAGCTGTTTTTTTCATTGTTGTATTCAGGTAAGTATGTTTATTTCTTGTCATATAATTGTGAGTTTGAATTTGTAGATTTGATTTAAGTTTATGTTGTCTTAATACCGCTTTTTTTAAGTATAATTGTCTAACGTCTAATATTTTCGTTTCAGTATATAGAAGTTCACTGCTATATCTTCTTGTTTTTCCAAGAAGGATTTTGAGGAATCTTTTTTGCGAAACCTCGAGAATATTATAGTAAGTCTTCGCCACTCCACCCCAGCTGACCAGACCGTAAATTAGGTGAGATTCAATCAAACTTTTATAAACTATTAGTTTTTGTTTATATTGTAGGTGATATGAGATATGTTTGAATTTATATAATACACACCTCAATTTTTGAACTAGATAATTAATATGGTTATCCCATCTAAGATGTGGGTCTATCATAATTCCTAAATATTTTATTTGTTTTGCAGGTTGAATATTGATATTTTTTTGTACATTGATGGCGTAGTTCGGAAGATCCGGTTCTAAGGATGCAAAAGGCAGGTAAACAGTTTTTTTATAATTGATTGAAAGAAGCCTATAGTCAAACCACTGTTTTATACAATATAGATCATTTTCAATTTTCAACTTTAAATCGTACCAATTTTGATCACTGTATACCAGAACTGTATCGTCTGCAAAACTTATAATTTTACTGTTGCTTTCAATCATAAATAAGTTATTCAAATATATATTAAACAAAACTGGGCCCAGAACCGTACCTTGTGGAACACCACACTGAACTGTCTGTTCTTTACTGCATTCATTGCCCACTCTTACTTTCTGAGATCTGTTTGTCAGATAACTTTTGAAAAAAGCATGTGCTGTACCTCTAACTCCAATGTCCTCTAGTGTTTCCAAAAGAAGGCAGTGGTCCACGGTGTCGAAGGCCTTTACTAAGTCCAGGAAGACCGCAATTGTAGGTAAACCCTCATCAATATTTTTATATAAAATATTTGTTACTTCCAAAAGAGCATCGTTAGTGGACTTGCGCTTTTGGAAACCATATTGAGACCCTGACATTAGCTGATATTTATCTAGAAATGTATTAAGCCGTGCATTAACTACTTTTTCTAGTATTTTTGATAAACAAGTTATTAATGATATTGGTCTGTAGTTTGTCATTTCATCCCTTCTCCCACTTTTATAAATAGGTTTGACAATCGATGTCTTAAAAGCTGAAGGAAATTGTCCCATTTCTAATGACTTATTTATTATAATCATTAGCGGATATGCAATAAAATCTGAAATATGTTTGAGAGTTTCAGCCCTTATTTCATCCCAACCCGGTGCTTTTTTATTCTTTAGTTCACTAATTATATTTTTTATTTCTGTAATACTGGTGGGTGCCAAAAACATGGAATGACAATTTATAATTTTCTTTTCTTTATAATTTATTGGTTTTTGTATGGTTTTTGCTAGGTTTCGTCCTATATTTACAAAGAAAGTATTAAACATTTCAGAAATTATCTCAGCTTTATTTACTGTTGTTCCATTGTTGTCCTTAATATTTGTAATTTCCGTGTTTTCTGTTTTTTTAGATATTGAGTTTACTACATTCCATATCTTTTTTGACGAATTTTGTTCGTCTTCTATAAGTTTATTATAATAATTATTTCTAGCAGTGACAATTAATTTATTTAGTAGCTTTTTGTAATCTGTATATTCTATTTTAAGTATATTATTTAGAGGATTTATTTTTGATTTTTTATACATTTCATTTTTTTTGTTAACGGATTTTATGAGAGATGGTGTGATCCAATTTTTTCTTTTCCTTAAATTATTCTTAATCTTTGTATACATTGTTGACTGGCTAATATTATCTTGGATAGTGCTGACCAGTTTATCAGTTGCGGAGTCCAAATTTGGATTGAAAATAATATCATTCCAGTCAGTATGTTGAAATCTATGTATCAGTTTATTCTTGTCTATCTGGGCAAAATATTTAGATTTAGAGTTTACAACACGATCTCCCCCAGAAAGAATCAGTTGTAGCATTACTGTATAGTGATCAGTTACTGATGTGTTGATTACTAGAGGAATCAAATTATCATAAAAATTACCACTTTTAGAATATACAAAAATATGATCTATACATGTCTTTGAATTTTTTTGAACTCTTGTTGGAACATTAATGGCCGATTGATAACCGCATTCGTTTAAGACGTCTAAGTAATTTCTCTTGTTATCATTTTCGGTTAATAGATCAATATTGATATCTCCAACAAAAAGTTTAAAATCACTGTTTTCAGTTTGTATATCTAAAATATCATTTAACTCCTCAACAAACGAGTCGATTTTGTTTTCAGAAGCTGGTGATCTGTAGAAAGCATTTATAATAAACGTTTTATTTTCAAAATGGGCTTTTATTTTAATTAGTGAACTACCACTTAAATCAAATAAGTTATGCGACTCATACAGCTCAGATTTTATAAATACAATGACTCCATCACTCTGGTTGAATTTTCCGTAGTTATATACAGTTCGATAACCATCAATATTATACAGTGATAAGTCTGGAATAAAATGTGTTTCTGTTAGAACAATACATTCAATTTTTGTTTCTAACCCCTCTATAAAGATTTGAAATTCATCAAAATTACAAGCGATGCTCCGAATATTACTGTGGATTATTTTAAAGTTAGTATTGTAGTCATTTATTTTTAGGACCTTCTTGGTTTCCTCTGATGTTTGTAAAGGGAATGTTTCTATCTTTTCTACTTCAAAATCACGTATATAATCATCCATTCAGATAAATATTTACAGTTTTAAATGATAAAATATGGGTTATTTGGTGTGTTAGTGGTTTATTTAATACAACCTACTAAGAATACAATATAAAACCAGACATTCATTAACAAATCCGAAGTTTAAAATTAATTTACACCGATAAATATTAAAAACGATAAATATTAAAAACGTCGACTTTTAAAAATACTTCAGCCAAATACACATTTCCATCGATAAAAATCATAAACCTGATAATAAAATTGATTGTCTTTTAAAAACAAGTACCATAGAAGTTGTATCAAAAAAAGCTTGACCAAATTTTGTATTATTAAAGACGGGTTTTAGTTAATTTAAATTTAATCCTTTTAGATATTAGTAATTAGTACATGTGTTTAGCTTATAATATTTAAAGTAAGCTTAGTTATAAATATTGTAATGAATATAAGTGAGCCATTATTTTCTTAAAATTTGTATGCACTATTTAGCCTTGGTGATTGTCTTTGAGCGAATTTTGGCTCTATCAGTGTTTTCTTACTTGACGGTAATTGTTCTTCTTTCTCTTCGATATCTGGTGTTCTTCTTTTCTGCACCTTTGAATGAATTTCTGTTTTGTCTTCCTCTCGGGCATTTATAAGACTGCAGTTTGAAGATGCTGCGCCTGCACAATTCTTATCTTTAATAGAGTTTCTTTCTAAATCCTTATAAGAGAATGCTTCTCCTTCCACAAACAAAGTGCTTTTGTATATATGTGCTTTTTTATTTTCGTTTTTAGCCAGTTTTAAGTGTTGTACCAGTAATTTATTCTCTTTTCTTTCTTCCTGGGATAAGTCTTCCGCAATTGCAATGCCTGATCCTTTCAGTTTCTTACAGTTTTTCAAAATATCTTTTTTGGTCAATGCTCTCAGAAACCTTACACCTATTGGTTTATTCGACTGTGATTTTCCAATTGTATAGATATCGTTTATGTCAGTGTTCTTGAGGCTCAATTGAAGTTTCGAATTCAACAAATTTATTGTAAAGTCTATTAGATCACCTTCCTGGTAATAGCTGTTAAAAATAATAATGTTATTTGAAGAAATTTTCTTTCCCAGATATTTGATTTTGTTTTTCAGTTCTTTCACCTCCTCTTCCACTTTAGTAGTTCTGATTTGTTCAGAAGCTATTAGTTTATTTAATTTTTGAATTTCTTCGTTTAATTTGTCTGTTATTATTTCAGTTTGTTTTTGATTCTGTCGTTCAATTATACTGGTTAACTGTTGAATGGCTTCTTCTGATAAAGACATTTGAATATAAATTTCTGATCATCACCCGGACTAAAATGGTTTTTTTCATTCAATTTGATTCAAAGTTGTCTTTTCAAAATTATGTTGCTTTTATATAAAAATTTAATAACTTACTGTGTAATAAGTACACTGTCCAATTTTCAAAATTTTTCAGCAACTTTATACCACTTTTTCAATAACTTTTATATAGATCGTTTTGAAAACGTGCTGTCTTGTCAACACATATACTAATACTTACAGATAGAGATAAGCGTTTTAGAACACTGAAAATTAAATTCCTTACAATGAACTGGATTCATTTGGAATCTAACTAGAAAAGATAAAGATACAAATTTTAAGATAAAATTAAACCAACTATTAAGTAACATAGATAGATCATTTCTGTGTTGCTGTGCCAAAAGAGGTAAGAGTCAAATTTGCTATAACTATTATAGCAAGCTAGGATATATACTATACAATAGATGTCTGGTGGGACAATATTTAAATGTACAGAAGACGCACGATTTATGTCTGCTGCGATACAAGATAAGATAAGGTAAAGATAAATTTTCGACACGAGATAAAATAAGGTAAAGATAAAGCTCTGTGTGTCATTCTCTCTAACACACAAAAACCCTAGGTAAGATAAATTATTTCAGTTTGTGTCATTTGACACAATTCAACTGAAAACGGTTAGATAAGATAATATTTTTCAGTATGTGTAACTACACATTTCGACTGAAAAGATAAGTCTACAAATTAGAAATATAATATGGAACATTCAAATTTTAGTGATACTAATTACCGTTCCAACATCACATAACTCTAATTCAGTAAACAAAAATAATATTAATTTCTTAATACTTTCTAATTTCAAAAATATAATCTATAAGATAAACCTAGGTTACCAACAAATTAATTTAGCCAAGAGATTATTTTTAACTCTCTGCACAACACAGAAAAATCTACAGTAAAATTACTTTTGCAGATAAGGTAAAAATGTGTTCATCTAACAAATGTTCATTCACTATCCGAAGATACTGAGTCAGGATTATTTTCATCATCGGTAGAGTCACTTGATTCATCAGTAGATAAGTTATATTCTTTTAGATCTTTAATATGCCATCGTCCTATATTTTTGCCATTACTATCTTTAAGTTCATAAATCAAGGGAGATATAACACGGTTAACAGTACAATGTATATATTTAGGCATAAATTTTGCAGAAATAAATTGAGCTTTATCAGATTTCTGATAATTCTTTTTCCAAACATGATCACCTACATGAAATTTAATATCGCGCTTACGAAGATTATAACGGTTACTCGATTTTATGTAAGCCTTGTGTAATTTTTTTCTAACATCTTCGAAAATTTTTGGCATTTCTTGAGTATCCTGTAAACGGTGTATTTTATCAGCAATTGCAGGCTGATTATTTGCATTTTCTGCAATATTCCCGAAGAATGACCCTGATACAGGTACGTTTCTAGCAAACACAAGAAAAGATGGTGGAAATTCTGTGACTTCATGTTTAGACAAACGAATTGCCTGAGCTATTTTCTGTAATTCTACATCCCAAGTTCTATGATCAGAAAAACAATATGAACGTATTGCAGTGACAATAGATTTATTCACACGCTCAGTATGATTGGCTTGAGGAGTGTAATTTGCAGTGTACCAAATACTTTGGACATTGTACTTAGACATCAAACTTTTAAACAACTGACTAGTGAACTGTTTACCATTGTCTACAGCTACTATTTGAGGAACTCCAAAAATTAGAAAAACATTATTTTCAATAAATTTCACAATCGCAGAAGAGGTAGCTTGTTTTAAAGGTTGAATTAAAACAAATTTAGAGAAGAAATCAACAATGACCAATGCACACGTATTTCCCTGGCGAGATCTAGGATATGGGCCTATTAAATCACAGGAAATTAACTGGAAAGGAAACCCTATGTTACGATATTTACCCATGAGACCAGCTTGTGGCAAATTTGTGGGCTTACAGGCAGCACAAACTTTACAGCGCCTCACATATTTTTGTACACTCTGTCTCATTCTGGGCCAATAATATAACTCTGAGATTCTCTCTAATGTTTTGAAAACACCGAAATGAGCTGCAGTAGGATCATCATGAAATTTCGATAACAATTCAAGTCTGTTTTCCGTTGGAACTACAATTTTCCAGTCAGTTAAATTGCAAATATTGGCATACTTGTTAAAGACATGCTTATATAGGATATTATTTTCCACCTTGAAACTAGGATAACTATCCGGATCGGATTGAACCTTATTTATCATAATTTTATACCAATTATCAGGTTTTAGTAAAGATAAATCTAATACATTTATTTCCGGCACCCTTGATAGAAAATCTGCAGGTACGGTACCCGTTGCTCTACGATGGACTATCGAAAAATTGTATTGTGAAAGTTGTAGAATCCACCTAGCTAATCGTGGTGATGGTTTCTTCATGTTATTTAACCAAACAAGAGAAGAGTGATCGGTGATGACAGTAAAATGTCGTCCCAGAAGATAATAACGAAAATGATCAATAGATAATAGGACTGCAAGGGCTTCTTTTTCAGTAGTTGTGTATTTCTTTTGACATTTATTCAATTTTTTACTATAATAAGCTACTGGATGTTCCAACCCATCTTCCAACTGAAAAAGCACACTTCCAATACCTACATCACTTGCATCACACATTAGATAAAATGATTTGTCAAAATCAGGACTACAAAGTACAGGAGCGGTAGTTAAGACAGTTTTTATATCATCGAAAGCTTTTTGAGCTTCCGGTGTCCAACTTATTGGTTGATTTTTTTTTCTATTAGATAAAAGATCAGAAATGGGAGCAGATAAAGTAGAAAAATTATTTAAAAAACGACGATAATATGAAACAACACCTAAAAATCTACGCACCTCTGTAGTTGTCCTCGGTACAGGATAGTTAGTAATAGCTTTAGTTTTTTCACCGTCAATACTTAACCCGTTTTCATCCAAGGTATAACCTAAATAGCGAAGAGAAGGACGACAAAAATGACATTTATCAATATTTACCGTTAAATTAGCCTCTTTTAATTTCTCATAAACTTTAGACAAAATTTCAACATGTTTATCAAACTGTGATGTACAAACAATTATATCATCAAGATAATAGAAACAATATGGTTCTAAAGATGGCCCTATTACCATATCCATTAATCGTGACATGGTAGCTGGACTTGAGATTAAACCAAATGGTGTACTTGTAAATTGAAATAATCCTCTAGAACGTATTGCGAAAGCTGTTTTTGGACGAGACGACTTTTCTAAAGGTATTTGATAGAAAGCATGTTTTAAATCGATACTAGAAATATATCGCGTATCCCTTAGTTGACTAAGAATTACCTCGATATTTGGAATCATATACGAATCTGCTTTAGTTTGCTTGTTTAAAAATCTAGCATCAAGAAGTAACCTTATACTACCATCAGGTTTATGAGTTAAACAGATAGGAGAACAATAAGGAGATGTACTTGGTTCAATAACCCCTAATTTTAATAATGTATCTATCTCATTATTCACATGAACTTCCATAGCTTGAGGCAATGGATACTGTTTTATTTTAAATGGAGGAGAATTTCCTGTGTCGATAAAATGCTCTAAGATATGTGTCCTACCAATTTTATCCTTGGGGCTAATGCTTTTAAATTTTTCGATAACAACATCAAGTTTAATTTTTTCATCATTTGTTAAAGTTGTGACGTCCTTAACAGTATTGATGACATTTAAAGATAAGGCATTTAAATTCATAGTAAATTTAGAAAAATCTATTTTAATATTGAATGTCTTTAAAAAATCCATTCCTAAGATAACTGTTTGAGTAACTGAAGGTAAAAGATATAATTTTAAAATCCGAGATAACTTATCCACTGTGACATAAGTTTCTACAAAACCACCAACATCATGGTATGTACCATCAGCAGTCGAAACTTGAAACTGTTCGGTAATAGAAATAGGTATAGATAAATTCTTAAGAAACTCAAGACCTAGAGAACCCAAAACACTCAGATTACTTCCTGTATCAATCAAACAAGAGAATGTCTTCCCAAAAATAATAATATCCACATAAGGCCTGTTATCATTATCTTTTCGATATAACAAGTCTAAAAAGTAATTACTAGATAATTGAGTATTTATAGAATTCTGAAATTTATTTACTTTGCTTGGTTTGTAAAACGATCTTACTATATTTAACCAAGCTAACCAATCATTTTTATTGAAATAAGATAAGTTAGTTTTATTTGAATTTTTAGATAGATTAGGTAAGGAATAAATTTCACTTATTGGTTGCTGGTTGAAGGCGTTATTTCGGAAACTGTTCTTGACTTTGATTGTTTTTTTGAATTTTTTTGCTTTGGATGTGTGGATCCTGAAGGATTTTGAGGAGCGGTAGGTGTCACCAAAGCATTGACCTGACCGCTTGGTTCGTTTTTTGAACAATTTGGACATTTAGATTTTATAAATCCAGGATTTCCACATCCATAACAGAATACTTTTAAAGCGTATTTACATTGCGGATAAAAATGATTCTGTTCACCACAATTCCAGCAAACTTTATGTGAACTTACTGTAGACACTGTAGATAGATGCCTTGAATTATTATGATTCCTAGACCGATAAGATGAGGTAATAGTATTATTTAACTGTGGTTCTAGATATATTTTAGGTTTGCTCGAACTAATACTTGAATTCTGAGAATTCTGTGAGTAGGTAAAAGATTCTTCCAACTTTTTACATTTATCGGTTAACTCTTCGATACTGGTAATATCTAATAAAGCTAGCGGTTGTACATAGTTAGAAAGCAAATTTCTCTTAATGATTCTAATTTTTGATGATTCATCCTGTTTTATTTCTAATCGATTAAATAGACTACACATAGAATTTATATATAAGGTAACTTTTTCATTAATATTTTGTTTTCTATTTTTAATTTCATCCAATAAATCTTCCTGATAATTATATGGGAGAAAATCTGACTTTAATTTAGAAACTAACTCTGACCAATTTTGAAATTGACTTCTATTATTTAAATACCAATAAAATGCCTGATCAGTGAAGAGATCTGCAGCGCTAGAAAATAATTCGTTATCTGTTACCCCTCGAGAAATCTTTAAACACTCTACACGTTCTAAAAATCCTGCCAAAGATTCATTTTCTGCAATTCCTGAGAAATGTATTCCCCATTTATATATAGGTACTGGCTTAGAGAAAGTAAAGCTTTGGTTCTGACCCACAGGAGTTGATTGAGCCTGAATAGTTCCCGGTAATCTACCATCAAGTTCACCCTCTAACAACAAAATCTGAGTAGCAAACTGTTTTTTCTTTAATTCTTCCTCATCATTATTACATGACAAACGAGACACCCGATTATTTGCATGAGCTAATCTACATGTTAATCTGAGATATTCATTGTCCCTATCTGATCCTACAAATTCTGAAATTTTTCTGCTCAAATCAGATAAAGTTAACTCTATACCGTTTATTTCACTATCAAAATTCAATTGACTATTCTTATATAAAATAGAACTGCGACCGGATGCTTCTTGAGCTAAAATACCCCTCAACAATTTTCTACGCTCCGCTACTGTCGGTAATACTTCAACATTTCTATATGCCAATTCGTGTTCCAGCTCATGAGATAATAAATATTCGACCTTCAATTTATAAGGCAAAGACATTTTTGTAATTAAATTCAATACAGTTTTCTTGGTAATTAAAGTTAAGTTAAAATTTTATACTCTAATGATAGAAAAAAAAATTTTGAAACAAATACTCAACAACATTAATTTACAATTTGAAGGTCACTGAAAGGTAACAAATGAATTGATATAAAAACTGGGTAATATATGAATCGTTAAGCTTCACACCAGTTATAAATATAATATAACATATATCATATAATATTTCAAACAACGAAAAAGATGTATATATTTATTACACAGGACCTGTTTTATAAAAGCAGAAAGCATAAAATATAATTAAAAGTTAAACAGTGAACATTATATCAAAGATATTTCCCCCCTAATAGCAGGAAAAAAAATTTTCAAGTATTAAAATTTTTTACCAAAAAGAAATAGCAGATAACAACATGTAAGAGTTAATACACGTTGGAGCGCCAATGAAACAAAAACCTCTTACTCTCAGGGTAAAAATTATTTAAATAATTGAAAGTATTAAAAGAGAGTAGGTTCTTTCCAAACTGACAAAGAGATTGGAGATAACGGAGCCAGTTCTCAGGGCTCTGTTATCTGAAAGAAGTTTAATTAAAGAAAAAAAATGTGAAAAAGAAAGAGAAAGAGAGAGAGAGTAAAACTAAAAAACAGTAAAGTTACATCAATAGTAAGGGCGCCACTAACTTTGTTCCTAAACAAAATTAGAAAAAAATCAACCTCCTTAATCAGTCAACTCTTACCTGCTGTGCTCTGCTAGTTTTTAGACAATACTTATGCAAAAAAAATGTACTGAAGGCTATTTCACAGGTCTTTCTGTATAATAAATAAAACAACAAACTACTAATATTTATGAATATAATGAATGAAAAAATATTTAAACGTGTTACATAGTTTGACAATAATGGGTTAGTAAAAGTGTGTATGTGAGAAGAAAAAGAAAGTATAAATAAAAACTAAGACAAGCTGTACAAATATGAATGGTGAAGCCATACAATATAATTTTACTTATCTTGAAGTAGCAAGTAGAAGTCGATTCTCCATAAAATCTGCCTAGGTTAAATAATTCTCAGTATAATACATAGTTGAGTATCTAGATCATGAATTGGCTCTTATGGAAACACCATTTCTTGTGAGTCAATACAAATTGCCGACAAATCTTCACCTTAGTTCTTCCGTCGGGTGATTTTAGTTAAATTTACCGGAATAGTTAAATTATTCCAGGCGGTATCGCTACAAGAACACCAAGTGTGTTACAGATAGACCTTTTTTTAATTAACACGATAATTAGATATCTGTCCAGTGACATATATGAAACTGTACTTATCATTTTTTTACAGATATACAATCTAGTTTAATGATTTGTCCTGGACAAAAACCTTTATCAATTTACGAAAATATTACACAAAAAAAATAAAACCTACCAGTAATCCCTGCGAATTTGTTCTTAGAACAAGTTTTTTTAATAACCATACAGAATATTTAAAACTTTTATCAGGATTTCTGCGACTACCATTCTCTATTACAATCTCTCGTATAGTGCCGCATTCCGAATTTCTATTCAGGATTTTTTTGTGTGAGATATCTATACAGTTTATTCCACCAACATTTAAATAGTTGTTTAAAACATTGGCAAGGAAGGACGTGTGGTCTATTCCACCAATACATTTAACATGCATCGCTGAATTATTTATTTAAAACTCTATTAGAAATGTTAACTGCTAAGTGAACGTTTCAGTAGTTCAGGTAAATAAATCCAAGTCGAATTTAGTCATTCTAATTATAGTTTTTAATTTATTTTGTACACTACATACTTCATAAAAACACACGAGGTAATTTTTCTATCTGTCATTCACTGAACTTACTTCTTATGTCGACAGTGGCGCTGTATTTTAAATAATATAAAATGATATAGTTACAGTAAATACTTATAATATGCACCCTGTAACGTATTGTTTAGATAGAGTATTGTCTACCAATACCAACCACTGATATCAACATATTCTGCGTGTCAGTTTAATTACTTTTTCCCGGTTACACTAAGGAACAACACTGTTAATTAGAACCAACAGGGAATAATATTCACTACTAGATCTTTGAAAATAAATTCTAATTAAATAATATTTAGAAAAAATTCCGCCGCAGGAGACAATGGATGCTTAAGTCTAGTAGCTGTATCCATTGAGCTACCCACTCTAACTACTGATTGCCAATCAGGGGGAAAAGGAAGTTGGACCTTTGTCGTCCGCAGAGATGGGAAAGATGCTAACTGTGAAAATATGCATGCGATGGTTCGTTCATGCCTCCACTTTTCGTTTTTCGTACGAATGAAGCAGGTATTGTTAGATAGCGCTCCACCAGGGTCTTGGGCTGAGTGTAATGATTCAGGTGGGATGCAAAATGATTTGTTTGTTGAGTGGTTTGAAAAATTCGTAGTGTGGTCAAGAGCTGTTATTAGATTGTCATGCTACGCACACAAAAATCTAAAACTTATTGAAATTGCAAGATAGCATGGTGTAATTCTATTGTATTTTCCACCCCATTGTACTCACATACTCCAGCCACTAGATGTAAGCTTTATAAAAGCATTAAGTGTCTATTACACCGACGAAATTAAAAATTGGTTAAGGTTGCATCCAAGTTGAGTAGTTACTCACTACCAAGTGGCTGAGCTTTTCGAAAGGGCGTTTATTCAAGCGGCGACTATGTCAGTTACTGAGATATGACCTAACCCATATATTTTTACGGAAGCTGATTTTGTGGCAATGGAGACCACAGGTATAGAACAGCCGCAAAATGTTGACGTTACGCATCCTCAGCTTGAAGTACCACCTTCACAAAACATAAGACATTCCCCCACAGTCTGGACCGTCAAACAGTTCACCTTCTCCAGATTTACCTTCCCAAATTATATGGTACTCTCCACAGCCTGGACTATCAAACATATCGTCTTCCCAGGAATTACCATATCAAAAAAACAATCCAGCTAAATTTGTTCTTATTTCTCCACAAAAAATGTTACCCATTCCCAAGACCGTCCAAAAAAAGGCAGAAAAAAATTCGCGGACAGCTATCCTAACAGAATCTCCTTACAAGAACGAGCTCATGGAATCGACCAAAGTTAAAGAGGCTGAGAATTATAAAGCTCATTCTAAAAAACGAAAAATGCTTAAGAATGATGTGGATGAAAAAGATAACAAAACAGAAAAGGAACATCCACATTGATATTAACAATTTTAGTCATCGTATTACGGTGTTTCATAAAGATATTTATACTGTAATATTAACAAAACAGTACTTACTCTTTATTGAGACAAATATTTAACTTTCCACTATTATCACAGTGCAAGCATCAACTTACCAGAGGCCGTGTAACCGGGATGTCTAACCTATGAAGTTCTGGCAGATAGCGGATATTGTCGCACCTAGTAACAGGTCGAGTCGATAGCAGATATTGTTCTCCTTAAATAAAGTGAATAAAAAGTAGATCTGGAGATAGTGAAACAGTCAGAGTCCGACCCAGCTTTATATCATATTTGTAATCGTTTGAAATCATTTGTATCAGCCCAGAGTTTTAGGAATAACTCCGCCATCATCCTTCCGGTGAAGTGGTGCAGGCTGTAACTAAACCTATCTTCACATCATGACTACAATTTTATATTTGTCGCTAGATAAGTGTGAAGAGTCTTAAAGTTTTGTTATCGTATTGTAATGTTTTTGTTATTTATTTAACCAATAAACGGGTGGGATAAATTTTAAACACACGGTAGGTTCACTTACTTAATTTATTTAAACACGAAACTAATCACTAACACTTAATTTATATATACTCAGTACATTTATATTTATATAATCACTTAATTTATATTCACTCTTATTTACTGTTTAACTCACTATGTCAAATTATAAACTAAACTCACCTGCTGATCGGTCCTGTATTTATATCAAAGCTTTCTTTACTAGAACATTCCTTATGGGCCTTTCGCGATATTTCTTAAAATGCCTTTCGAGAACATGTTTAAAAAGGACGGTCACAATAAATCCCAATAGACCTTCTCAGAATTCGGCGCGCTCGCCATTTTCTTTACTCCGTTAACATAAGGTTACAGGGCCGTACTTAGTATCTGCTTCGGTGTGCGAGTTCGTAACATTACCCCCTCCTTAAATGAAAGTTACTCCTGGAACTTTTGTGTAGCCGAGACTGGATGTTTGAATCGGCAACTAGCCCCATTTCTACACTTTCCGATCTTATGAAAATAGCAGGGCACCGTCTTCATAGGATACTGATAACGGGGGTTGTAGCTGCAAATCAATATCTGGACACCGGTATCTTGAAAGATAATCTCTACCATGTTCCTGATGATTCGCCAATCCAACTGGTTACTCGCTATCTTAGGCATAGCCAGTTTCTTCACGTTGGATTCCAACAGTTTGCTGCCGGCCAAAGTATCTAGCGTATCGTCAATTCGAGGCAGAGGATAGCTGTCCTTCTTCGTCACGTTGTTAAGCTGGCGATAATCCACGCAGAATCTCGTAGTTCCATCCTTTTTCTTGACGAGCACTACTGGAGACACCCATGGACTAGTAGATGGTTCTATTACTTTTTCTTCTGCCATCTCTTGAATTATTTTTTCAGCTTCCTCTCTCTTCGCTCGTGGAAGTCTTCGAGCTGATTGTCTAATTGGCTTAGCATTACCAGTATCGATTTTGTGTTTGACGGCTGATGTTCTGCCAGTCTTTCCTCCTTTTGGTACGAATAAGTCTCGATACTGCAAGAGAAATTCTCTCATTCTCTTTTTTTCAGCTCGATCTAAAGATTGACCAGCTACTGATAACATTTGTTCGAATCTGGCATTAGAATTGTCAGTGGTCGTTGTTTGACGAACTATTGACGTCACTGGTACGTAGGATCCAATCTTGGTTTCCTTCTTGATTGTAATTGGGTAATCGTTCACGTTTATCACACGTACTGGGATCTCTTTCGCCGACGTGACCAATCCTTTTCCAATTAGTACTCCTTTGCCAACTTCTTCGTCGTGGTTCCTTGGCTCCATCATAACCAGTGTACCTTCCTCCATGATTCCCTGTAGCCGTGCTACTATCATGGTTTCGCTTCGTGCAGGTAGAACGGTATCTTCCTGTACAGCTGCCAACACCGCGCTGCCTTCATATGGATGCAGGAATACCTCCTCGGAACCCACTTTAATGGTTCTGTTTCTGAAGTCTAATTGAAACCATGTACATTCATTACGTCGATTCCCAGAATCACGTCTTCTTCAATGTCAGCTACGATTACCGTATGCGTGAACTTTTCTGCGCCAATTCCCAATTGGATTTGTGTTTCCCCGTGAACGTTGGCACTTTCGCCTGTGGCGGTCCGCAGTCGCAGTCTCGTTGGTAGAAGCTTCTTCTTGGGGTTTATTATCTCTGGTCGTATAATGGTTCTAGTTGCTCCAGTGTCAACCAGCAGAGCATATTTCTTGCCATTTACTTCGCCATCCACTGTCGTTGCGACATCTGAGATAAGCTATCAGTATGAGAGGGTCTTTAGATTGATCATGGGTCGGTGCTGCCCCCTCGTAGCCGACCCGTTCTAGTTTTCCTGTGACTGGGGTTCTTGGTTTGCAGGAGTCTTAGGGCGCTTACACGAACTACGTACATGCCCTAGCTTGCCACAATTCCAGCATCTGATCTTTCTTGGCTTCTTGTCCATCATACTTTTTATTAAACTGACGAACTAGTCGAATCTGTCTTCGTCACCTTCTTCTTGGGTGGTCCTGATTTTGTTATATCCTGAAGCCTTCGTTGCTGCTTCATATTCAAGAGCAGCTGTCAATGCGTCAACTAATGTTTTGGGATGGGCTAAACGAAGCGTCCTCTGCATATCGGGGTCACGTAAGCTATCAATAAAGGCCTGGATGCCCAGACATTCCATCATGTTCTCTGGTGCTGACGGATAAGCAAATCGAACGAGTCGGGCAATATCCACTTCATACTCTTGAAGGGCTTCATCGCGTTTCTGCCTTCGGTTCTTCAGTTGGGACGGATACAAATGTTCTAGATGTTCGTGACCGTACCGCATGTCCAACCTCTTCTTCAGCAGCTCGAAATCATCCGTTTCTTCCAGAGGTATCGTCTGAAGTATATCTAAGGCATCTCCCCGAAGCGCGATAGTTAGGTTCACTGCTTTCTCCTTATCGGACCAGTTATTCACTCTAGCGGCTGCTTCGAACTGTTTTACGTAATTGGTCCTCGACATCTTTCTATCGAACGTTGGGGCCTTGACTCGGGTAAAACTGCCAATATCATCTGTCTTGGGTTGTGTTTCTGGCTTGCAGATCTCGATCTTCTTTTCTTCTGCTGAAGTGTCCTGTGTTCTTAAATCGGCAATCTTTGTCTCTAACTTCCTAATTTTCTCGTCCATCTGATTTTCCATCGTTGCCATCTTATTCTCCATGTCTGATTTTAGAGACGAAATTTAATTCTCGACTTCAGCAGCAATGTCATTTTTCAATGATAAAATATCTGCAGAAATATCATTCTTCATAGCAGAAATCTCGCTTTTCATTGTGGTAATCTTCTCGTCCATATTAGTAGAAATATCATTCTTCATAGTGGAAATTTTCTCGTCCATATTGGTAGAAATATAATTCTTCATTGTAGAAATCTTCTCGTCCATGGCAGAAAAATCGTTCTTTATATTAGCAGAAATATCGCTTTTCATTGTGGTAATCTTCTCGTCCATATCAGCAGAAATATTAGCAGAAATTGACGAGATTAAGGTGGAAGCCTCGTCATTGAATAAAAATGATTCTGGATCAAAGCCGTCATTTTCCAGTGCCACTTTAAGTCTTTCTACTAATTCGCTTTTCTTACCGGACGTTTCCAACTCACGATCTTCCAATTCTGCTCTTAATTCCGCCATTTTCTGATCACACAGTCTCTTGGCCATTTTGATGTAGCTATTTATTTATATTACCCCACACCTGACACCAATGTAATGTTTTTGTTATTTATTTAACCAATAAACGGGTGGGATAAATTTTAAACACACGGTAGGTTCACTTACTTAATTTATTTAAACACGAAACTAATCACTAACACTTAATTTATATATCCTCAGTACATTCACTTAAACTAATTTATATAATCACTTAATTTATATTCACTCTTATTTACTGTTTAACTCACTATGTCAAATTATAAACTAAACTCATCCGCTGATCGGTCCTGTATTTATATCAAAGCTTTCTTTACTAGAACATTCCGGATGGGACAAATGCCTTTCGCGATATTTCTTAAAATGCCTTTCGAGAACATGTTTAAAAAGGACGGTCACAGTAAATCCCAATAGACCTTCTCAGAATTCGGCGCGCTCGCCATTTTCTTTACTCCGTTAACTTAAGGTTACAGGGCTGTACTTAGTATCTGCTTCGGTGTGCGAGTTCGTAACAGTATGAAACAATATGAACGCCTACCTTTTTAAAAGTCCGGTAATTAGTTTTCATGTCAGTTTTTGTTGTTGTATATTTCATGGGTGTTACGGGTTTATTTTCTCACTCTTTGTACATCAACGTCTGCGGGGATACTACGGTACTACGATTGTCTAAAATCGTTTAAATAATTCCCAATATTTAAGAATCACTGTATTTGTTATTTGTTGAGAAGTCTGGTTATGTTGGAATTGACAATTTGCTCGAAGACATATACGTCTTGGATAGCTGCGTTCGTTTGTCGTTGCGCACTGGGGGTGGTCGAGACTTTGTCTAGCATTTGTGATTTGACTTTACGAGTCATAGATAACTCATTATGGTTACAGATTTCCTCTCCGATGTGCTCGTAGATGACTTGCGAACTTTTATTATTAATACTTTTGGGTTTACTCGACTTTTGTTGGATGCCTTAAGCGGATTGTGGTTCTATGATCCGTGGTTAAGACGAATTTCTGTCAGCTGGATTGATATTGGTTGGAAAACTTAGTCGAGTTGCGTTGTAGGGAGAAGTTAAGTTACATGTGTTATTGGCGCATCCTTGACTTTCTTTTTTAATCCGAACTTCGAGATGGCTACATGATTTTCAGTAAGATCTTAATTTATTTATGGTATTCGAAACCATCCCTGCTGGGGATAATAATCAGGACGGTGTAAATTGATTCGGGAAGCTGTTGGTGGCTGTATTTTTTTGAAGATTTGGTGGATATTGGCCGTTATTGAAGGGATTTTTAACGATAGTGTCGTTTGGATTTGGATAGCTTCTTTTCATCCTCGTTTTTGATGAGACGTTTGTAGGAGTTTCGAGGAAGTTTAGGCCCTCAATTAGAGGTATGTAAAAGAGATCTTATATAAATATATTTTTTGCAAAGTAAGTTTAGACATTTTTCGCTCATTTTCTATTAAAGAAAAGAATTTAAATTTGTAACTATTAATATATTTCAATTCGTTGTAAAGTAGTATATATTTTTGTACTGTTCAGGGGCACTTTGTCATTTTGAACCACAAATAAAAAACATCTATGTATTTTTTATAGCTACTTTTCCTAACTGTTCTACTTATGATTGTATATTTGATATATTTTTCCTGGAGGGATACCTTTCTTTTTGGATACTTACCTTTTCCTGGAGAGATACCTTTTTCTCTTGGATACTTACCTTTTCCTGAAGGAGTACTTTTCTGGGTTTACTTTACCATTTGATTCCGCCTGGACCGGGGTGATGAGGCGCTCACCGTTCTTCCGGACGAGAAGATGATGAGGGGATAACATGGGGTGGATAAAATTGTTTATATATACATATATATATATATATATATATATATATATATATATATATATATATATATAATTTGAAGAAAGATATTTGCCAACTTATTTGTAATGGATATTTTTGTGGGGATGTGGTAATAAGACTCCAGAGTAAATTCTCTCAGATATTTATTCCCGAGCTTTCGAATAATTTTTATTCATTATCAAGGGATAAAATCTATAGCGAATTTTGGAAAAGTTGTAAATTTTTATAATAAATTCTTTTAAACATGAATCAATGAAAATTTCAATATCTGTTTTTTAAAAACTTTCTTTGTTTGTTAATAAACACGTTGGTAAGTTTAGATACCCGTTTTCTCTATTCTTTTCTATTCATTTGTTAGGTTTAGGATAGGACGAACAATTTGGCCGAGCAGAAATCTGAAGGCTGAAGGCCCGAAAGAAGGTTGTCACCGGGGACAGCTGGACTTACCTGTAGCCCATAGGATCGATACTAGCGAAGCTAGTGACCAATTTGGGAGGTTACAATAGCAGTTCACTTCATATTGTGCGCAATAAATATCAAGCGCTAACTGCATAAAATACCAGTATTTGGAAAAAATGTCACTTAGTAGGTATTGTCAGATCGCCGACGAAATTCTTTATTCTTTTGTATATGTAAAAACTTTTTAGGATACATTTTTTTTAAACTGAAAGAATAAATATCCTGTAGCCAGATGTGTCGTGCTATAGTTCAGTTCCTAAATAGTAGGCACTAAATTCTCAGAATTATTGCATTAAACCGACAATTGTAGTCAGACTATGTTTCTACGTACTGTTTCTAGATATTTATAATTACAGCCTGGCTACAATAATTGTTGTCGATTTAGTACAATAAGTCTGAGAATTTAGTGCCTACTGTTTTGAAACTGAACTATAGTAGATTATAGCAGAATATATGACTGAATCGTCGAAGGATTGACTTTATTTTCGACATTTTACGGCTGTTTGTTTCTATTACAATAAATTATGACCGGATGATTTCCTTTAACGAACGTCTATGAAAGGTGAAGCCCAATCTAGTTATGGGCCAATTATCTAGCTCACACTTCTAGATTTCATATCGGATAAAAATCGAACAGATGTCGGTATTTTAATGCCAGTAAAAGTTTAGTAGGCACGTTCAAAAGGGCTTATTTTATGTGAACTGATCCCTATTTTTCGTTCCTTTTAGTGGATTCCGATGTTTTCAAGGGTGATTTATATGATTAGCTAGTGGTTCTTTAATAAAAGGTTTTTCAACCATGTTTTATAACAAAAATATTTAGTTAAAGAGGTATTATTCATTCATAATAGGAGATTTACGATTCAGATATGAGTATGTTTTATGTTGAAGTATTAAAAGATAGGCTTCTGTTATATTTATTTTGGGTAAATACATATGAATGACTTGATCTGATACAATTAATTAAATTAACTGTCTCGACCCTTACTTCATGGAATCCACTCATATTACTGTGTTTAAATGAAACTTACTGGTTTTAAATAGTTCCACAATATATTGAATAAGAAATTTCTTAGAAGTTTTATCTTTTTATTCAATGTATTGTGGAATTATTTAGAAACAGTAAGTTTCATATAAAAACAGTAACACAATTAATTTAAAAATAATGAAAAGTGATAAATCCCGATATAATATATCAGAAACTTACTAACGTTTGTCTGTAATTTCAATTTTTGTTAACCAGAAATTACAATTTCTTTAAATGTTATTATTCGAGTAACAAGTTCCGAAAGTAATAATTTACAGGATGAGTGAGAACTTTCCAGGACGTTTATGATAAAAAGGACAGCGATGGATAATAATGTATGTAAATACTTTATATAGACAATTACTTATAGTGTAACCCCTTAACACCCAGTTATAGCTTTTAATTGACATTTGATGAACTTCAAATTTTGGTGGTTTAAAAAGGTCGGCAAAGGGACTATTTGTACTTATTAAGATTTGATATGTCAGTAGCGTACATTTTAAAGACTTCAAAACGTCGATTTTTCAAAACAAAATAATTAGCGATTTTGACTTTTCCGCCCAACCTATCTAATATGCGAGAAAAGTATTGGTTTATCCCAAAAAAAGTTGGAATTTTGAAATTTTTGTTTGAGTTATTTTTACGTATACAAGTAACCAATTTTATGATTGAATATTATTCAAAGTGTCTCACAGATGTACTCTATTGATTTTAAGCTGACTAGAGCGAGTACAGCGTGTCTTATAAATCCAGATATACTACATTTTTTGAGAAATTTCGGTTTGTTAGCACGATACATCCCCCGAAGTGTATACAAGTGACAATTTTATAATAGAATATTGTTCAGGGCTACAGATGCGGAATAGTTTGTTTTATTCCTTAAAACCGTTTACTTTATTGGACTTTTGGTTACCACACTGTAAAGAGTATCCCTTGAAACACCTAAAGGTAAATTTTGAGTAATGTAACTTCACCGGTGTCTGGGATGTACGTTGTCAAAAATTGTTTTTATTACTTTTCCGCTCAACCTATCTAATATGCGAGAAAAGTATTGGTTTACCCCAAAAAAGTTGGGAATTTGATATTTTTTTTGAGTTATTTTTACGCTTTCCATCAACAACAACCCAAAAAAACGGTTTTTAGAAAAAAAATCCTGTGTGTATGTCGTCGTCGTCGTCGTTGTCGTCGGCCACTTTTCGTTACATGTCTTGTTAGCACGATACAGCCTCCGGAGTACAACAAATCACAAATTTTATGATTGAATATTGTTAAGGACATGTCACAGATGAACCCTATTGATTTTCAGCTCACCAGAGCCAGCACAACGGGTGCTATGGTACTAGAAGTATGACATTTTAGTCATTTTTTGAGAAATTTCAGTTTGTTAGCACGATACAGCCTACGGAGTTCGTCAAGTCGACAATTTTATGATTGAATATTGTTACGAGCTCGCACACCGAAGCAGATACTAAGTACGGTCCTGTAAACTTATGTTAACGGAGTTAAAAAAATGGCGCGTGCGCCGAATTCTGGGAAGGTCTATTGCGATTTATTGTGACAGTTTTTATAGACAT
This sequence comes from Galeruca laticollis, assembly GCA_963921935.1. NCBI lineage: Eukaryota > Metazoa > Arthropoda > Insecta > Coleoptera > Chrysomelidae > Galeruca > Galeruca laticollis. The sequence goes on from OY998175.1 coordinate 75,676,388, forward strand.
GTTCTCGGAAGGTCTTTTAAGGATTGAGCCGGCAATCGAGAAATATCGCGAAAGGCATTGTTTTGTGTAAGCCGCAGCCCAGAATTCTCTAGTAAAAAAGGCACCGATCAGGACCGATCAGCGGACTAGTTAGTTTATAATTTGACATAGTGAGTTGATAAAGTGATCTTGACAAATAAACAGTAAATAAGTGAATATAAAAGTGTTGATATAAATTAAGTAATTATATAAATTAGTTTAAGTGAATATACTGTATATATAAATTAAGTGTTAGTGAGTAATTTAGTGTTCAAATAAATTAAGTAAGTGAACCCACCGAGTGTTTTAAAGTTTATCCCACCCGTTTACAGTTTAAATAAATTATAAAAACATTACAATATCATTAACGACACTTCACAGATGAACCCTATTGATTTTCAGCTCACCAGAGCCAGTACACCGGTTTCTATGGTACTTGAAGTACCAAATTTTTGTCATTTTTGGAGAATTTTCAGTTTGTTAGCAAGATACAGCCTCCAGAGTGTATACAAGTGACCAATTTTATGATTGAATATTGTTCAAGGTGTCTCACAGATGTACCCTATTTTCAGCTGAGTAGAGCGAGTACAGCGGGTTCTATAAATCCAGATATATTACATTTTTGGTTATTTTTGGACAAATTTCGGTTTAGTGTTTTTAAATGAAACTCGCGGTCTCTTGTTAATTCCACAATATAATAAAAGTTATTGAAAATTCTAAAAAATTGACAATTGTTAGCACGATACATCCCCCAAAGTATATACATGGGACAATTTTATGATAGAATATTGTTCAGGGCCACAGATGAGGAAAAGTTAGTTTTAATCTTTAAAACCGTTTATTTTTTAACGTTTCTGTATACTCGCTTATTAACGTATCATGAACTCTAAATTTTGATGGTCAATAAAAGAGAATTAGTTGATTGGTTGCCTTTATGAATATTGGGTTTGTATCAGTAGGAGCTTTCAAAAATCGGTGATTTTAAAATAGTAATTGCAACATTTCCGTAGATGTTTGACAAAATACATTTACATATTATGGATTCCAAAAACACCAATGTAACAGTAACCAAATATTATGCAATAACCATCTAAAAGAGCGGTGGCTTCTACCAAACTGCCATTAATTTGAATACATTTGGCATATCGCTATTGACTACAGTCCTTATTTCTTGGGGTGTGATTCCTGCACGTATTCTTGTACAAAGATCTACCCGATTAGTTGGACGTGATTTGTAGACCTTTTGAGTTATAATACCTCTTCTTCTTCTTTTTGTTCATGTGCCTTCTCAGTATCATCAGACGTTGGCGATCACCATGCTTCTGCTATTTCGTATACGGTCCAATCTCTAATATTTTTAAGCCAAGAAACTTGTTTTCTTCCTACACCTCTTCGATCTTCAATTTTTCCACTCGTAATCAGTTTCATGATCGTATTACGACTTCCTCTCAACACATGACCCTGATAAGACATTTTCCTATGTTTGAAAGTCCTTAATAACTCCCTACACTGAGAAATTCATCAGCAAAATTTTGTATTAGTCCATTTTTGGCTATCACAATGAAAATTGTAACTGCTACTGCAAATTCGCCTTACTATAATGAAAAACATTATTTTGTTGAATTTTACTTGCAATGATGGCATAGTATTTGGCTGTCAATAGAAACACCATTTTTTAAATTTCGCAGTAGTAAAGAATTCTTTTGTGATAAGCAAACAATTTTTATATAGAAGTTTTTTAGTAGTGGCAAAGTGTTTTCTTATTGTTAAAAAATATTTTACATCGCCAGAAAAGTATCTTAGCTGAAAAAGAACCGTTACGCTTATCGGCCAGACTCGTATACGTACACGGCAGCTCTGATATTACTTGAGCTTGAAACCGAAGAAATGTTTTCTGCCATTTGTGTTCGAAAAGCATACTTCACATTTTTGCAAAGAATATTATGCTTTTATTTTGATGTGGCAACGCAGCATTTGAGAAGGCAAGCCGTTAAAAATACGTTAGCAATGCGCATGACGAACAATGGCTTCGGGATAAAAATTCGTGTGTCGATACGTTGTTGATGTAGCCGGTAGTAAAATAAGCCGAAAACGCATAATTATTTTTATTTATTAATTGTATCAGAACAATATTGATCGATACCAAGTAAAAGTATTTGTACCTGTTTGTTTTTAATTTACACCGTCCAATTCGATAAGTAGAAGAAGTGTATTCATTCATGAACAATTTGTTCGGAACTCAAAGCAGTAGGCATAAATATTGAAGACTGGTGTGTACACTGACTTACAGGGTAGTATTCAAAGCCCAGCTCTTTTTACTTTTTTCGCTACTTGCTTCGCCCACTCTTCTAATTTAGTGGAAACTACTCCTGCTGAATGTTACACGGAACCTTGTCGCTTCTTCATAATACTTCAATAAATCTACGTTTATTTTTGTAAGTTAGACAAAAAGCTGGCAAAAACTTTAAATCTGGGAAAGGAGAACGCTAAAGAGATTAAATCTGACACGTTGGTCAGCTAGAGAGTAGAAATTTGAGAGTTTCTTGGTACGAAATCCTTAAAAAAGCCTGTTACGCGAAGCGAGGCGACGGGAATACTTTAGAATTTAAAAAAACTGGAAACGGCGGTAATAATAAATAGTATGGAATGTTTTTTTGGACAGAATAAATAAAATAAATGTTCAAATTATGGAGGTAATATGTTGCCAAGACTCGTATTGAGATGTTCGGGTGTTAGTTCCAATTTTCTGTGGTAAATCGAAAAAAAAATGTGAGAATTCCAAAACCTTCCTCACTAACGTTTCTAGCTCTACTCAGTCTGTAATTATAGACTTTTTTGTTTTCATCGCCCAGTAGTTGTTCACCAGGATAAGGTCTGATCAAATGTTTGTTTTAGAGGAAAAACGTCATCTCAAACTATGACATGTGGCATACGTGTTGTTGTTCCCGGTAAAGGTTTGTCAGGTGGAAAATCTATTTCCAAATGAACAGTGCGAGAAAATACCTCCATCACTGTTTTTTCCATATGCACCGATCAATTAGTGTAACCTTATAGTTAGCATCAAACACGGCAAGAAGAATAATGCTGGAAGTTTTTTATACTTATAGAACATCGACCCACTTTTTTGGTTTTTGAAAGACAACATACTTCCCATCGATGGCGCCAATAAAGTTTAGAAAATTCCATTTCTGGCTAAATTCTTTTTCTTTTTGCTGCCACATCTTTCTATCCAGCTCTGGCATTACAATTGGCCTAACAACATTCCACATTGCCTCACAAGTTTCATACACAACCTCTCGTACAGTTGTTTCTCCAAGACGATAACTGCAAGTTATAGTTCCAAAACTGTCACCCGTCGCTAAAAGCCTAAAAAAATAAACTAATATATATTTTTTCAGCTGTAGACTGCAAGAATAAATGGAAATCACTTCGACATTGTTACAGAAAAGCGCTTAAACTCTGAGCAACAAAGTCTAGACAGGCAGCAATGAAAAAGAAACCATGGAAATTCGAAATCAAATGGATTTTTTAAAACAATATGTGCTGTCTGAAAGAGACGGAAATCTCAACGTCCAGTCACCACAATCAGCTTGTAGCGACGATGAAGGAAACAATATTCAGGCATCAACATCACAAACGTTTTCCATTGAATCAACTCCAGTTGAGCACCACTACCATCTCCTGGAACTTCAGTTTCTACTGAAAGCTTTGGAAAAACAAAAAGAAAATAAACGGTTTTAAAGATTAAAACTAACTTCCGCATCTGTGAGATACCTTGAACAGTATTCTATAATAAAACTGTCACTTGTATATACCTCGAGGAATGTATCGTGCTAACAACCCGAAATTTCTCCAAAAATAACCAAAAATTGAGTATATCTGGATTCATAGGACTCACTCTGGTCAGCTGAAAATCAATAGGGTACATCTGTGAGATACCTTGAACAATATTCAATCATAAAATTGGTCATTTGTATACACTATGGAGGCTGTATCGTGCTAAAAATCTGAAAATTCTCAAAAAACGACAAAAATTTGCTACTTCAAGTACCATAGCACCCGTTGTTCTAGCTTTAGTGAGCTGAATATCAATAAGATTCATCTTTGAGACGCTCTGAATATTATCAAATCATAAAATTGGTCACTTGTATATACTCCGGAGGCTGTGTCGTGTTAATAAACTGAAATTTCTCATGAAATTAACTGTCTCGACCCTTACTTCGTGGAATCTGCTCATAATAGTGTTTTAAATGAAACTCACGGTTTCTAGTTAATTCCACAATATAATAAAAGTTATTGAAAATTCTAAAAAATTGATAATTGTTTCGATAAATCAATATCATCGTCAGAATGACAGAAGTTACATTTCATTTGATGCCTACCTAATGTTAGTAGTTATTTTTGGCTAGACCAAGAAGTGACCTAACTTGTGATCAACTTAATATATGTTTATAGAAAAAATAAGATGATGATGATAAAGTATAGGGTGTCTAAATTCTATTTTAAGTATTTTTTTCTAAAACCAAATGATAGATATGGCCAAATTAAATAAAAACGTGTCAAAATATTTTAAGATCGTTGAATAAGTGATGAAATTCACCGTAAGTGTCTCTCTTTTGCTTTATATTATGAACCCAGCATTTTTTTTCTTCTTCTATAGTGGTAATTAAACTTAATACAAAGAGATCCTCTTCTGACGAACTGCTCATCGTACCTCACTAGACGACGTACTTCGCTCAAATGCGCGGACGCCATCAAAATGACACTTCGTTTCGCAAAACTTCCGTTCGCGACGCTACGGCTAAGTGGGCGTGAACCTTTATACTTTTCTTATATTTTATTGAAATGGTGTAAATATGATCGTATAGTCCGTCTACGTCTAAGTAGAGCGGCGATACAAGCCACGATACACTCACAACGGTATGCCATCGCGCATATGTAGCGCTGCCTCTCTCGCACGATTGACGTCATGTGCGAGGCACACTGTGCGTAGAATTATAGTAGGTTATTCTGGTTATTCGTGAATTTCGTGATTACTATCCATTATTATTGAAACTTTTGTCGTGTTTTTAAGTTCTATCCTATGTGTTAACGAAGTTTTTTTTAAATCTAAAGTGTACGGTATTTTATAAAAATGCCAAATTGTGCTGTATTCGGTTGTAAGAACCATAACAAAAATAGTAAGGGATCAGACATTAAATATTTTCGATTCCCGAAACAAGTGGATCTAGCAAAACAATGGATCAACGCGTGTTGTCGTCAGGATAGAATTAACATTAAAAACGGTAAACAAATATCTACAATATAGACTGCAACAATCATAACAATACTTTTTATTTATTATTTTAGCCTGCATTTGTTCCCAACATTTTGAACAAAATTGCTTCGAAGTCCCGTTAAAGCAAAGGTTACTGAATTATATACCCAAAAATGCAAGACATTTAAAATCAACTGCACTTCCCACATTAAATATAGGCCAACCAGAGAAGAGAATAATTAGTAGTCTCAATGAAAGGAAAAGAAAAATTGATTTGAAAAGATCAGACAGACTAACTAAACGAAAGAGACGACAAGAGGTTAGTGAACTATTGAAATCATCTACAGTAGAATCGTGCACTTTAATTGTAGATAGCATAAAGGAAAATGTGGATTTTTCTTCTGCCACTACAACTGCTAAGGGCTCTACATCTACACTAAATCTGAATGATTGGTAAGTAATTTTTAACATTTTGTAAAAAAAGCTTTTTATCATTATTACACAGGGTGCTTCAGATTTCAATCAGGAAAATTTAATCGGTCATATAAATTTCAAAAATAAAAAGAAAACTTCATGTAAACTTGTTTTAGCGCTTAGTTTAGAGCTTTGTTTTCAATATACCTACAGAATGCTAGAGTTAAAAAGAAATATTTTTATTTATTGACCAAAAACCCCTTTACCGATTTTGTTGGAAGTTTGTTGGAAATAATAAAAGGTATTTTTTGACATAATTAAATTTTTCCTTATTTCGATATTGTTATTAAAAAATAGCACTAGGTATATCGAAAACGACGCTCGAAAACATATAAGTTTATACTTGGCTTTATAGGAAATTTTCTTATATTAATAATTGGATCAATTTTGTTTCAGCATTAATAAAGATAATTGTGAAGAATTTACAAAAATGAGGGAAGAAATAAGAACATTACAAGCTGATAAAATGGCTTTATTAAAAAAAATAGAAATGCTCGAAAACAAACCATCTGCGGAGGTTCTCTTAGCGAAGATTTTCACTCCAGGGCAGATAAAGAAACTTAAAAATCCAAGTCAGAACATTCATTGGTCGCCAGAGGACATTGCAGCTGCAATCTCTCTTCGCAGTGTTAGTCCTAAGGCATATCGGTACCTTCGAAATCTGAAATATCCCTTACCAGCTCTATCTACATTAAGAATGTGGGCTTCCACATTTAATCTAGATCAGGGTATCCTCAATAATGTAATATCATTGATGGGCAAGAAAGCCCTAGAATTATCAGAGTTAGATAAGCTTTGTGTAATATCTTTCGATGAAATGTATGTTTAGAATAGAATAGACATTGATAAGAAAGAAGAACAAAAACTAGGACCTCATAAGTCATGCCAGGTTGTAATGGTACGTGGGTTGTTGGCAAACTGGAAGCAGCCAGTTTATTACAAATTTGACCAACCCATGAATCAGGAAATTTTGTTAAAAATAATATCTCAATTGTATAAAGCTGGGTTTATGGTGACAGCTATTGTAAGTGACATGGGTTCTGGAAATATGGGTTTATGGAAGGAGTTTAATGTTGGACACAAGAAAAATTGCTCTTTTCAACATCCAAAAGACTCTGCATGCCAGATTTTTGTCTTCGCCGATGCGCCGCACTTGATAAAACTATTGCGTAATCACTTTATAGATCAGGGGTTTCATCTCAGAGGACACATACTGGAGAAATCTTGCTTTGAAAATCTTATTAATATATCTAATTCGGATCTTACATTGGCTCATAAGGTTACCCGTTACCATTTAGATGTAAAAGGTACACAACGTCAAAAAGTTCGACCCGCAGTACAATTATTTTCTGAGACTGTATCCAAAGCAATCGAATATTGCGGAAAAAAAGGACAAATGCCCGTAGGTTCTCCATGGAATGAGGTATCTGCGTTTGTTAAACTTATAAACGATTGGTTTGATCTATTTAATGCAAGAGCAAAATTTGGGAAGATAAGGGGAAAAAACGCGTTTGGAACAGATGTTGATACACAACAGCAACTACTAGATGAAGTATCCGAAACAGTTGCTGCTATAAGGGTTGGGTCACATAAAGGACTACTTCCATTTCAGAAAGGAATCTTGCTAAACAACAGGTCCATAAGTGAAATGTTTTTGTATCTTAAATCTAAATATAAAGTTGATTATTTACTAACCTTTCGTATTAACCAGGACGTACTTGAAATTTTTTTTTCTTATATAAGAGGAATGGGTGGTGCTAACGATCATCCCACACCCCTCGAATTTAAATTTCGATTAAAGTGGTTTATTTTGGGAAAAAACTCTTCTGCTGTTTTTACACAAAATCAAAATACTGAACAAAATCTTGAGGCATGCTTGGTCGAACCACTTTTGTCACCTAATTCAGAAATTAACAGTAACAATGACGATTCAGTTTGTATGACACACACAATTTTTTTAAGTTTAAAAAACATTACATCAGAGGAATATTCTTGTGATGAAGAAAATGAAATAAATTATTCATTTATTGAGCCTCATTATCCTGTGATGAATATTGACGAGACAACGGATATTTGCAATGAAAATTTTGATTTATTAAATGATTTAGATTTCAAGGAAAGTGTTAATAATGAAGCACTTCGATATATAGCGGGATATGTCGCCTACAGATTTAGAGATAAATATAATCTAGGGACACGTACGAGTTCCCTCTTGGAGCCAATTCCAGATTGGTTAAATTTTATATCGAGAGGTGGACTCTTACAGCCGAATTCAGACTTCTTTGAATTAGCTAAAGTTCTTGACTCAGAATTTCGAATAATGCATGGACATAATCTGTGTGGAGACAAGCGTATTCTTAAAAATCTTGCTGAAAAAACTATTTCAAAATTCGGTTCTACGTCAATACCTTTTGAAGTAGTGCTATGTCTTAGCAGAACATATATAAGGTTAAGGGAATTAAATAGGAAAATTAGCTTCTTGAATTGTAAAAGAACGCTAAATAATAAAATTAGTAAATTTAGTAACAAAAAATTGTAGCATTTGTCTTATAGTACAATATATTCACTCTGTTTGTAAAAGGAATCAATAATAAAATACATCAAAACTTAAATTTTTTATTTGTTTACTTTTTAAATACATTTTTCTACGATAGTGCAAAAAGTAACTACTTTTTGCTCTATCTGCAGTGCCAAAAGTTTAACTTTTTTGCTTTTAGTGCAAAAACTAGCTATTTTTGCACTAGTGCAAAAAGTGGCTATTTTTTGCACTGTAATCTACTTTTTGCACTACTGCAAAAAATAGCTACTTTTTGCACTAGTGAAAAAAACAAGTTACTTTTTATCATAGAAAAAAAAGTTGTGTGCAACACGTGCAAAAAGCATGTTTGTTGCACTCAGCATGATTGCAGCTCTCGACTTCGTCTTGAGCTGCAAACTTCATGCTTCATGCAATAAACATGCACTTTTTGCACTAGTTACACAAATAACTGTTAACTGCCTATTTAATAGAAACTGACAGTTTTTTTGTAGGTTTTATGAAGGTTTTAACAGCAAACCGGACTTTACCAAGGTATGTCTAATTATTGTATTGCAACAAGAACCTTTAAAAAAGTCGTGGCAAAGCATCCATTTAAAAACTACTTGGTAATAATTTATTAAAATGAAAAACAGAAAATTTTCATACACTTAATTTTTAAATTCCGTTTAAAACTGAAGAAATTAAATACTTTTAGAGGGTTTAGAAAAAAATTAAGATTTCTCCATTTTAAGTTTATTATTATTAAGTACATCCATAAAATTTCACAAAAATCGAACTAAACATAAAGGTTCAGGATGCTTTTAAAATTTGTCAAGCGTTTGGTTTGCTTTAAAACCATTATGAGTCTTTCAAAAACTGCCTCGCGCGTGACGTAATGCGCGTAACGGACGTATCTCGACCAGCTACCTGGCATACCGTTGTGAGTGTATCGTGATACAAGCGAAGAACGGTGAATACAAACTTCAATAGAACATCCCATGGTTGGAGGGGGGGGGGGGGGTGTTATGAAAAGCAATGCGACAATGAGCGCTATTATAAGCGATAATAGTGAAACAATGAGACATGTTTGTTTTCGTCACTATTCTCTCTGGTGGATTTGACCTTCAGTAATGTTTTAAATATGAATTTTTTGAAGGACCAAAATTTCAGTATATAGTATCAATACAAATGGTGTTAAAAAATAATATATGTCTCATTGAATTTTGAGGCGGTATATTTCTAATTTTGAGGTAGTTTATCAGAAATTTGAATTATATTTTCTCCAAAGTTTTTAGGGAAGTTAAACCAATTATTTCTGTGAAATGAATCAATCAGCAAAGATCTCTTCATAAACATTCCGGGTACGGATGATGGTATGTGTATTTCTGAGGTGCTTTTGATGCATTTCGTTACATACCATATTTTCAATGAAGAACTTTCCCTTAACAAATTCATTGTGTGGGACGGATAAGAGACACGTGGGCACTGGTGAACACGAGAAATGAAACCAGAACATTAGACGTAGCTGTTGCTCTTACCTCCGCACCACTATGCGATCTAATTTCCTGTACTCACAGTCTATTGTCGCTTGTACCTCTGCTCCTCTATACGGTTAACCTGAGAGACGAGTAAGACGACAAACCTAGGCGGCAGATTGCAAGACTTTTAGGAGTATCCAACATTCTTAAGACCCTGGGAATAAGAAAAGTATCCAGATATATACAGAATAAACAGGGTTTGAAAAAATTGAATTTTTTGTCGAAGAAAAGCTAAAAATCACTCCCAAAAATAAGCGTAACCAAAATTCTTATAAATAATGTGTACTACGTTTATGACATAAAATTCTTAATCAGAATTATTGATAATTATTTAGAACCTACCAAACCACTAACAAAAAACTAATTAATAGAAAAATTACTGATCATCGTCCGCCAAAAGATTATAGATCATTAAAATTCCCCGCATTCCCAACCGATTGATTTCTCCATTGTTTTCATTGTATGAAACTATTGAAGAGACCGATGCTATTGTACAAAAATATATTGACCATTGTCGATAAAATGATCTGTCAGAGATAATCACAATTGAGCAATTTACAATTAATTCAAATCTAATTTCACTGTGTTACAGCAACGAAAATGTTGAAAACTATGTTATTTATTTCTATTGATGAATGGCCTGCTTATTTGTTTATATTTATTCTTGTTTCATTATTTTCTATTATGATTGATTTCAATATTTTTCATGTATACAGGGTATAACAAAAAGATAGATCATAAATTAAATAACATATTCTGGAGGCAAAAATATCTTGATTGAACCAGATTTTCCCACCCATCACTATTATTTGATATTAACCTAGCGTAACCACACGCTATAACTATAAAAATAAGTAATATTAAATGAAAATAAATGCAGAGGAATTTGTTGCTAAAAGATTACACTAACCGATACTGCGAAAAAATCATCCCTTATCTCATATTAATTGAAAGTCATCGTGTTTTAGTAGCCATAGCCTAGCAACAATTTGCCCTACTGATTTTAAAGCGATATAGTCGATATTTGGTCAGTAATACACCAGCAACAAATTCCCCGACTGATTTTCAATTGAAATTCGTTTTGTTTTAGCCGCAATAGCCTAGCAACAAATTGCCCTATTGATTTTAAAGCGATATAGTCGATATTTGGTCAGTATTACACCAACAACAAATTCCCCGACTGATTTTTAATTAAAATTCGTTGTGTTTTAGCCGCAATAGCCTAGCAACAAATTGCCCTACTGATTTTAAAGTGATATAGTGCATATTTGGTCAGTAATACACAAGCAATTTTTTGACCGGAATTCATCGTATTCACAGAGGTTTTAAAATCAGTAGAGCAATTTGTTGCTAGGCTATGGCTACTAATACACGATGAATTTCGATCAAAAAATACTCGAGGAATTTGTTGCCGGTGTATTACTGACCAAGTATGGACTATATCTCTTTAAAAGCAGTAGGGCAATGTGTTGCTAGGCTATGGCTACTAAAACACGATGAATTTCGATAAAAAATACTCGAGGAATTTGTTGCTGGTGTATTACTGACCAAATATCGACTATATCGCTTTAAAATCAGTAGGGCAATTTGTTGCTAAGCTATGGCTACTAAAACACGATGAACTTCGATCAAAAATTACTCGAGGAATTTGTTGCTGGTGTATTACTGTCCAAATATCGACTATATCGCTTTAAAATCAGTAGGGCAATGTGTTGCTAGACTATGGCTACTAAAACACTATGAATTTCGATCAAAAATTACTCGAGGGATTTGTTGCTGGTGTATTACTGTCCAAATATCGACTATATCGCTTTAAAATCAGTAGGGCAATGTAATGCTAGTCTATGGCTACTAAAACACGATGAATTTCGATAAAAAAATACTCGAGGAATTTGTTGCTGGTGTATTACTGACCAAATATCAATTATATCGCATTAAAATCAGTGGGGCAATTTGTTGCTAGGCTATGGCTACTAAAACACGATGAATTTCAATTAATATGAGATAAGGCATGATTGTTCCGCAGTATCGGTTAGTGAAATCTTTTAGCAACAAATTCCTGTGCACTTATTTTTATTCAATATTACTTATTTTTATAGTTATAGCGTGTGGCTACGCTAGCTTAATATCAAATAATAGTGAGGGGTGGGAAAATCGGGATAAGGGATGATTTTTTCCAGTATCGGTTACTGCCATCTTTTAGCAACAAATTAGCAACAAATTCCTGTGCATTTAGTTTTTTTCAATATTACTTATTTTTATAGTTATAGCGTGTGGTTACGCTAGCTTAATATCAAATAATAGTGAGGGGTGGGAAAATTGGGGTAAGGGATGATATTTTGAAGTATCGGTTAGTGTCATCTTTTAGCAACAAATTAGCAACAAATTCATGTGCTTTTAGTTTTTTTCAGTATTACTTATTTTTATAGTTATAGCTTGAGGCTACGCTAGCTTAATATCAAATAATAGTCAGGGGTGGGAAAATCGGGATAAGGGATGATATTTTGAAGTATCGGTTAGTGTCATCTTTTAGCAACAAATTAGCAACAAATTCATGTGCTTTTAGTTTTTTTCAATATTACTTATTTTTATAGTTAGAGCGTGTAGCTACGCTAGCTTAATATTACGCTAGCATAGTTTGTGTTTTCTTGGAAACGGCATTAGCAACAAAATCACGTTCAGCGTTACAAATTAGCAACAAATTATGAGCCTGGTCCGAAGGGTGCCCTGTAAAATCGCTACGCTAACATAATATACATGTATCATCTCCCCCTTAAAATTTTTACAGGACACGATGATTCCGTCATTCTAATTCTGAAAGATGCTCTAATCATAAGAAAACCATTTGTCAATTTTCATCATAATACGTCGAACGACTTTGGAAATATTTGAGAAAATCAATTTACCTAACTTTTTTTGTATGCACTGTATTATTAAGGTAAGTGAGTTTCAATCGAATTATTTTGGCCCCAGAATATGTGGTGTGATTTAAGACCTACTTTGTTGATACTGACATTTGATATTGAGTATATTATGCAGAAAACTTTGCAGATAAAATATAATAGAATTCTCAGAGTATTTGACCTGACCTACTAAACAATTTCCTGTACCACTCCATATTAAACAAGTAAATCCTACAGAACTTTGCAAGAATTCTAGAAGTATATTTATTATTAATAATTATAAGTCAGGATTAAATAGGTTGTTAACTTCAATCATTGGCAGATGCCTATGATTAAAGTTCTCATTTCCTCTTCTTTCCTTCATTTAAGGCCTTAGCGACCTGCTTCGATTTAACTTTCTTTAAGTTAACGTCCGTTACGGTTATGTGTCGTTTAGAACTGGATCTGGAGCTAAAGTTACGTTATGTTCGTGTTTTGTTTTCTATAGGAAGCGAACTCTAAACGATGAATTAATGGGTGTGTTTGGCAGAAAAAAGTGTTTGCGAGCGCTGAGAAATATATATATATATATATATATATATATATATATATATATATATATATATATACATATATATAAAACTAGTGAATATTGCGGAATTGCAGCAAAAAATGAAAAAGATATACTCTTAGCGGAAAATGTCCAAGCTTTAAAATCACCACATGAACGGAGCAGTCTGGCAAGTCTCGGAGCTATGTCCCTAATATATGGCAAAGTAGCGAAAATCGGTCCATTGCTCCATCCCGAAGAAAGCTTTTCTTGAATTAATAGTTTTTCTGTTCGATAGTACTTATTTCACTTTTAATAACAAAATTTACAAACAAACCTTTGGTACTCTAATGGGAGCATCAATTTCTCCTATCTTAGCAGCATATGTCATGGACGATGTTCTGGATACAGTCATACCTGTTCTTTCTTTCACTCCTTTTTTATAAAAAAGTATGTCGATGACATTATTTTGGCACTTCCTCGAGAAGGCCTTGATGAACTTCTGGATACATTTAATAGCTTTGATCCGGATATCCAATTCACAATCGAAATGGAAGACTTCAAGAATTCCGTACCTTTCTTAGATACAAAATTTATACGTAACAACAATACAATTATTATAGATTGGTACAGGAAGCCATGCAGCTCTGGTAGATATCTTAATTACCACTCCTACCACAAACATTCCATGAAAGTGAATTTGGTTAAACAAATGAAGCAGAGAGTACTCAGAATTTCAAATAATGTTTTTCATAATAAAAATCTTAATATTTTACTTAACCTTTTCTTGGATAACTCTTATCCAAGACCTTTATTGAATAAGATATTATTCCGCACATCTAATGCTATGGACTTGTTGCTTGAAGATAGCCATCCTAACTCAGCCCAGACGGATGTGTCCTCTCCTCGACCGGTTTTCGCCACTTTGCCATATATTAGGGACATAACTCCGAGACTTGCCAGACTGCTCCGTTCATGTGGTGATTTTAAAATTGCTAATAAAACTGTTCTTTCAATCAGATCGATTTACACTAAAGTAAAAGATAAGAACCCTTTGACCTCACTTACTAACGTGGTGTAGTAGTATTCCCTGTAGAGATTGTGATAAACAGTATATCGGACAGACTTTAAGATCTCTATCTAACCGTATAATTTCACATAAGAGTGATTCTAGATTACACCCAGAGAGGTGTGCGTTAGCTTTTCATGTAAATTCTCTTGATCATCAGATGAATTATGAGGCTGTGAAGGTGTTGGCGACTGAGTCTAACAGAACGAAAAGATCATTCTTGGAAATGGCTTTCATTTCACAAAACAATAATGTAATAAATAAGAAAACTGATATTGATCACTTAAGTGAGATGTACTCATTTTTGTTGTCCTTAGATACTAATTTTGCTCATCAAGTGGTGTTAAACGACCATGTTGCTCCTAACAGCACCACCCTTATTACTTTGACTTAATAATAATAATAAAAAACTTAATTTTGAATGTATTGGTGTAGGTAGATACATTTAAATTATATAAATAATAATAATAAAAACTTAATTTTGAGTGTATTGGTGTTGGTAGATACATACAAATTGTATAATTATTAAAAATTTACTTAAATACTATATTATATTATTATTACTACATATTCATACAGTTATTGTACTGTTTTCTTTCTCTTTTCTTCCTTTGTGTCAGTCATATTGAGGTGATGTTCTCTACATGCTCAAATTACAAAAATGAGAGCGTTCCCCCTCTCTCTGTCTCACACTCTTTCTCCCTCTTCCTCTACTCGAAAATATTGCATCTTCTTATTAAACCAATTGTTGGCCCTACAGCAGAGTCCATTACTGAAATGGTGGCATTGTCCCACAGTTCACTGTTTTGACTGTTGGTAGCACTGGTTGTCTCTTGTTACATCCCATTTGGAGGCAAACTATATCATTTCCTTGCCGGCGTTCAACATGGTTACGCATGAAGATGAAATTATTTATTTTATTTTATAAAATGTTGCGACATTTTCAATTGGTGCTGTGATGCGGTTGGTTTGCCCGTCCGTTTACTCAATTCCTGTTAAACATTTCACAATTTACGATCTGTAGTTTACGAATTTACAACTTTATGGAGTCTAACCTCACTTCGGAGGTAAGTACACACGTAGTTGTGAACTTCATTTCTAATTATTCTTTATTGACCACAGTATTTAACTGTTGTTTTTCATTTTAGTCTCCCTGATGATGAGGACAAACATTCTAGAAAGCTTTTCCGCTAAGAGTATATCTTTTCCATTTTTTGCTGCAATCCCCCAATATTCACTAGTTTTATTCCTAACTAGTCAGCAAAGACTATCCTTCTTCTGTATATATATATATATATATATATTGAGATAATAGTATCTTTTATTTATTTAATTGTTTATATTTTTTTTATTTATATTAGGTTTATATTATTTATTATAATTTTAGTTGTTGAGCGCCAGATGAAATTAATGAAATAATAAATGAATGTCTGTTTAGTTTGAAAAGTAAAAGGCCAGCTAACTTCAGTCCTCAAGATGAAACTCTTAATTATTTGTAGGGAATTATCGTGAGTAAGGATACGTTTATATTTAAATTTAAACTTCAAAATATTTAAGATGCTATATAATTTATAAGGAAAAGAAATATTCACACTAACTGTTACTTCTTATTTTCCAATAATTTTTAAATAGATCTAAATAGCACTCAATACATTTCTGTACTACTAATAAATACCTTGGCCAATGGTTTTAACTATCTTACTGAATAATATTTAAAGGTTATGAGAAATTATATTGAAATTATCGAAAAGTTCCTTCTTTTTTTCTATATTAGTTATAAATCTATTTAGTAAAATTTGTTATAATATTCTTATCTAAAATTTGTTGAGTAACTTTTTATCTGGTCGTTGAATTTTATGTGAAATATATCAAAAAATTACCATTTGAATTGACACAAGTCCGATCAGATAAAAAGGTTATGTACTAAGTTTTGACAGTTCCTTTGTGGAAAATAGAAATGATATAAATTTAGTTTTTATAAATTTACCTTACATTTTGTAATTATGCACTGGATTTTTCTTCGATATTTCTTAATTTAATTAGGTGTAGTAATGAACTGAACCAAAATTCAGTTCTATGTCCTTGCTGGATACCGAAGACTGCTTCTCCGTAGTTCCAGTAAGTAATGCTTTATTATATTTACTTGTGTTGTGATCAAATACTTTTTCTCCTCTTTATTTAATCTATAATATTCTCCACTAGTGTTATTGTACTCTGAAGTAATACTTGATTGATTTTACTTATATTTGAGAACAATTTCTTCTACAGCTTTTCTTATATTTCAACATGTATCTTCTTTCTTTAGTTTTCTTATTATAATCTTATTTGATTCTTCTGAATGTCTCTATTTTAATAATCTCTTTAGAAATCTCTCTCAATTTTCTTCCCTTCTTTTCAATCAAAAATCAATCAACAAACTCGTCGATTCCCGCTTAGCAACCATCAACATTTTTTTATCTTCATCCTAGATGAAACTTTTAATTTTTTTCTTTGGACTAAATGACCTAGCACACTTCACTTGCACACTTCGAAGTTTCTTATCTAATAGTTTTACAATAGATTAAAATTAAAATCGTTATAACAAATTATTGAATTAATAATAAGTATAGAATTAGATTAATTTGAGAATTAAAATATAAGTTCAATATAGAGCGAGTAAAAGGTAGTCGGCTTGAACTAGTTAAAACCAGAATAGTTATAAAGTTATCGGGAATAAGCCTTCTCAGGAATAAGTAAACTTTTTACTTTATGTTGAAAGCTTTCGAAATATCTTTTATTTCTTCATCAGTCAACTACAAAAATGTATACAACAAGTTAAATAGGCAAAAATATTAAATTAAAATTATTACTTACAAGTAATCGTGGTTAATCCTTAAATAATTTTTCCCCAAAGGATACCATTGCACAGAAACCACTCACTTCTTAATCTTTTAAAAACAATAAAATGTGAAAAGTGTTGTCGTTTATAGCACCAAAAAGAATGAAATGAATTTTGTAAATAAATGTTATTCTTTTTTGAAAAACAAAAAGAAGACGGCCTTGTGAAACGAAAAAGTTAGTTAATGACTCTTAACTCAAAATTAGTTCACAACAAAAGAGAAAGTGATTAAAAACAACTGTGTTGCATGGTCTGATGAGGGAATCATACAACCCAGGACATGAATAGGTAGAGTAATTTCATGTCATTCTCCCCCACATCCTGAAAACCACTGTCACTAGCATGCAGGGCGGAGGGGAAATATGTTTAAACCACGAGCTGTGAAGATGATGATAGGCAAAAAGGTGTCGGCTAGGCTAGTTGTTTTTCAACTCTTGTTGAAATCAAAATTGAGGATGTTTGAATAAATAATACTCAGATTTTTTATGTCTGAACGTTTGTTAATGGCCAAAGGTTCATTGTTGATATATACCATCTCTAGGAAATTTCTTTTAAAACAATTACTTTCACAAGTCAAAACTTTGGCGGCGTCAAATTTGAAATTGTGTCCCGTATCTAGGTGATGCGTAGCCATAGCACAAGTCTCCTTTCTTAATTTTATGTCGCTTTTTTGGAATATTATGCGATCTTTAAGTGGTCTTGAACTTTGACCAATATAAACCTGACCACAATTTCCACAATCAATTTGATATACTGTGTTGGATTTCCAATCTCTGTGCGTTTTGACTTGTGAAAGTAATTCTTTTAAAAGAAAAAGAAATTTCCTAGTGATGGTATATATCTACAATGAACCTATGGCCATGAACAAACGTTCAGACATAAAAAATCTGAGTATTATTTATTCAAACATCCTCAATTTTGATTTCAACAAAAAATGAAAAACAACTAGCCTAGCCGACACCTTTTTGCCTATCATCATCTTCACAGCTCGCGGTTTAAACATATTTCCCCTCCCCCCTGCATGCTAGTGACAGTGGTTTTCAGGATGTGGGGGATAATGACATGAAATTACTCTACCTATTCATGTCCTGGGTTGTATGATTCCCTCATCAGACGGTCATAGCAATTAATAGTGAGAGGATTAACCGAGTATGTTCTGTACTGATGTTTTTTTACCATGCAACACAGTTGTTTTTGATCACTTTCTCTTTTGTTGTGAACTAATTTTGAGTTAAGAGTCATGACTAAATGTGACTTGAGCCATAATCAATGGCATTCTATATCATACCTCCAACAGTGCGATATACATTCTGCTCAACAAACAATTGAGGTTTACGACGTTCCCCTCGTCTCCTTCTCGCCTCCGCTCGACCTATATGCATGTCTAGACAGATCCAGAATTCTTCACTGAAGATGATGGTGTTACATTTCTGATTCCACATTAGTCGTTCTTGGCACCACTGGAATCGGTATGGGAAAAGTCCAAACCTTCTGATCCGTCTATAAACACTTCGCTTTCCATCTTCCGCAAGCCCCTGAGTTATTATTTCCCTTGTTGATGAGAAACGATCTCTTAGAGCTAGTAACCTTAGGCGACTATTTTGGCCCTTTGTTGTCCTGCTCACTAGTCCTGTGCCTTTGACTCTTCGTGTTCAGCCTTCTTGATACCATGCCTGATAAAATCTGACAACAATATCGACACTCCTGTTTATTCTATCAGCAATTTTTCGGAACATCAGCCCAGCTTTCCGAAGACCTCTATTGAACTCAACTGCCGATAATTTACATTTCTTCGCACTCTAGGCGTGATAAACACTTGTCAATTCTTGTAGGGCAACGTTTAAGATAACTTCTTGAATAAATTCTGTATTCTGATATCCGAATGAGCCAGCAAAAAATAATTGAATAAAAACAGGAATGTTCAACTCTCAAATTCTTATCTTATATTAAGACTTTTATGATAAACATGTACATGAAATATTTTTGAATTAAAATAATATTTACTGTCACTGAGTTTATTTCACAGTGTCCAGACGAACCAGGTATTCCACACATTGCCAAAGTATTGTATACAATACCTGAATTATACAAATTGTCGGTAACAGATACAATGAATTTGGATAAATAATATATATTTCGTATTTCATTGACATTTTCCCGGCTCTTCTTAGTAATATTAGCATATTTTTTTGATGTCATAAGTCATAATACATTTTTTATTGTACATTTCAACCGTTTTTTTGTCATTACGTTTAAAATACACTGGCCTAAATAGTTATTTAGTCGATGTCGATTTTGCGCCCAACCGGTAGCGAGGGCTAGCAATAAAGTTCGAGACTAGTAAATGTACTCACATCCCGTGAAGTATATAAGATTTTTTCTCCTCCCTGCATAATTTATTCTTGGATTTTTATAAATTTAATCCAATACATTTCGTATGGAATTATGAAGACGGCATTTTTATTTTATCAACAACGTCCAGCTGATAGTTTAATATCAAAAATTGTGATAAATTGAAATTATTGATTTGTATAATAGCCAAATGGATGTAGAAGAATCAGCAAATATTGCTTGTCTATCGCTGCAGTCAGAAAAATCGAGGAGGAGGTATGAAGCAACGTATCTTCAAGAAATGATGCCAAACAAAAACTGGAGAAAAAAGGAATATTCCATGTTGAAGTTCTAGCATTTTTAAAAAGAAAACATGACGGGTATAAACCCAAAGAATCTAATGTGTTTTATAGGGAAGATGTTTTGACGCTGTTGATGAAATAAAAAATTAAAGGTATCTCCTATGTTTGTAGGTGAAAATTAATGAATATGAGGTGTTCCTTAAGTAAATAAGATACACTTTTTATATAGCATGAATTATTACCACCCATGGGTGGTAAGTTTTCTTACAACCAGTCGTCAAGGGCAATCGATACCCTTTTGGTAATTTTTACTTACGTCCTTCAAAACAGTGTCAATATGGGTTGTTTACAATATAGGGACGAGAAAAACATTTTATAAAAGTTCCCTATCACAGCATATGAGATTTTGATGACCATTATCTATTTATATTGTTTTTATCTAACTTCTCGCTTTAGTTCTGAAATCCTCTGGCTAATAATTTAGGGATGTGAATGTGTTAACATTATCAAATATTAAATTTTTTCTTATCTCCCCTATAAATGCCCTACGTTTTGTATCTGTACGGTTATAATAGGTGCCAAAACTGTTGTTCGGTTGTGAAATATCGCCAAGTAGAGGAAAATTCAGGGAGATAACAGTAATTTGTATTTATATACGTATTATTCCGAGCCATTATATACCAAAGCGGTCCCACATACAACTCTAATTCAAAATAACATTAACGAGTGAAGTTTAGGAGGTAATTTTCAAAACATTCTTTTCTGTTAAGTTTTATATTCACAAATTTTTCTTAAGCATTTGCCAAAGTGGCATCCTATTCCAGAATAATGCATAATTTCTACCTAATAGTATAAATGTTTGGAAGTCATTTTAAAAATAAGTTCAAACTAAATCGGTTGATGATAGTTCTTACTAATAATGATGAGTAAAAATAACGAATACTATTACTTACGTCTCTTACAGCACTAAGCGGGAGAAGCTCAACAAAGATGTTACCATCTCTTTACATTTTCTGTTCAGCTGCTTTGGCATTTTATTAACCACAAACTGCAGATTTGCCTAAATAATTAGTTATGAAAATAACTGTTTTTTCAATCTTAAAGAAGCAATGAATTAAAAAGCACCAAAAAAACTTGTAAATATTAGACGATGATCGAATGTCAATAAACGTCAAAACAAACTGGGGAATTTTACCAGTTGATTTGACAACGTCTTGAAGTTTTGCCAACCCGTTAGCTGTAAATTGCCCTGGCTGTTGAGGATAAATTATATTCACGGTTGGTAAATTAATATTTATTCTGATAAGCAGGAAATTAACTAAAAATGACGTCATCGTCTTTTCATCGTGAATAAACTATACAAATACCAGTGACTGACTGATGCGAATAATTTTTGTGCTCAGACGTGTAAGGTATGAAGAAAAATAATGATTAGATAATAAGAAGACGAAAAATAATGGTTAGATAATAAGAACGTAGTAGTCAGTCATTGGCATCTTTTAAAGTGCTAATTCCTATGTAAAGCCTAGAATCGCTGTTTTTTATTATCTGTTTCTTTGATTTATGAATATCCTACGTTCCTCGTTGTCAGGTTATGCTCGTTTCCTAACAGCCTCTTTTTCACTTCCTTCGATATCTCAAAGACGATGCATAATATTTTATTTTTGCTGTATTTAAATTTATTATAATCATTTGCCTTGTTTCACAATAAAAAATTTTTATAATATATTATTTCTTAATCTCTTTTCACTCATTAGTTACCAACATCATTATGTTGGTCATACCGTTATTTCAAACCTACAACCAGTCTTGTATATAGGGGGTAAATCAAGCAAGCAGGAAACAGACAACAGTTAATGGGTTTTAAAGTACACTGGACACGGTAATTGTTGGAATATTGCCAATGTTATATACTTAGGCTACCAACATTGTGCAGTAAATTCAGCAGTAAATGTTTAGAGGCATCATTATCTATTCGGAAATAATGCGATGCACGTGTAGAATTCATTGTGGTCTAAAAGTTTTCCTCCTTATTACAAATGAAAACGAATGATATGCAGCCAGTGATATGTACATAAAAGCATATTTTTTTTAATTCTAATTCTGAGAGTTTTGATTAATAAGTAAGTTTCCACTTGTATGTGAGATACAGGAGGATAAAGTCTGCAGAAAAAATACACATGTTATTGCATACCTTCTCGGGATATAGAAATATAAATTTAAAATTGTTATACGTTATAGAATTGATTATTTCTCTAGTTTGGTAGTTTTGTTAACCCACTGGTAACACTGTTAATCTCCATACTATCTGTCATTTCGTTCAGTTGCCGAACAAACACGGATGTTAAGGTTAGCCGCAAGTCAGTGTAAATATTTTGCTGTCGTTTCGAAGTAAATAAACGAAGAACCAGCGAGTGGAATGTACTTTCTATATTTTATCCATTGTTTATTAAGCTAACGTATAAAATAACTTGTAAGTGACGCTAAAATACGAAACCAAAAAAAAATACTGGAATATTAAGTTGAAAAACAATGCAGAGGGAGCAATGGTCACTTGATATTGAGGGAGGTTTGAGCATGCTCAATGGTCCCACCTATGTGTAGTGTATAGAATGATACAGTTTATTGTACGTTACCTGACTTTGTTACAATGTTTAGACTGTTTTAATTTAATTTAATCACAGGCAAATGCCGTACGTTTAAAAAGAAAGATATGCAAGGCGAAATACTAAAAGATATAATATTACGTGCCGTAGAAGTGTCGAAAGATGGAAAGATATAAACAACTGCTGATAAATATCAAATACCTAGATCAAACTTGCAACGATATCTTAAACAAGTATATGTAAAGGGTTATTCATCCAGAGTTATATATTCACAAAATTTCACCTCAGAAGAAGAGGAAAAATTGAGCTCCGTCAAGCTGCCCCCCCCCCCGGTTAGATTTTTGTTATCAAAATGCTAGCACACATAAAGGGCACCTAGCACAACAATTTTTTATAGCTAGCACACCAACAGCTTACAATAAAAATGCTCTTGAATTCGGGTGGGGCCAGGTTAACGCTAGCCCCCCCGGTTGGAATTTTTTCGCCAAAATGCACAGATAAAGGACACCTAGCACAACCTAGCACACCATTTTTTATAGCTAGCACACCAACAGCTTACAATAAAAATTCTTTGGAATTCGGGTAGGGCCAGGTTAACGCTAGCCCACTCCGGTTGGAATGTTTTCACCAAAATGATAGTACAAAGAAAAGACACCTAGCACAACCCAGCACAAAATTTTTAATAGCTAGTACATCAACAATGCTTTTGAATTCAGGGGGTTGGAGGCGTCTGTAGAATAATGCTATGGTTACACGAATGAATGAAAATGTTGGATGTATTTGTCCCTAAATATCATTTTCTTATAAAAAATGCCCCCTAAACAGATGTTGCCAGATTGTGCGTGATATCTATATTTTCCCATCTAGCAGGGTATTTTATTAATTAATAATTAACTATTAATTAATAATTATCTATTTGTTTTCAATTAATGTTAAAAAACGAAAGAATACAAAAACCTTCACTTTTAAAAATAATTTTGTTAAAATAATAGTAATTTTAATAAAACAAAATAATTAAATTCAACAAAGTCAACGACAAACGTTTGCGTACAGACATATTGGATAAATAAATGTCCAAAAAAGCGAAGCCGTGTTGGATATGTACTTTGGACAAAGTTGTGCAATCTGGGAAGGGGCGGCTGAGATCCCTAAAAATGTTCCAATATATTGAGTTACATGTTTTAGACTGATCGTGGTTCACTGTAGTCCTTATTTAAAAGAAACACTCAAACTTCATACTTAAATTTGCCAGTTTATTTATTGCCGAAGTTGATGGTTAATTAACCATTGTAATGATAACATAAATTGTGCATTTCACTATCAGATTTTTTTTAAATTCCCAAGTTAACTTAGAACGTGCAGCTTTTAATTCTTAGAGCCGGTTAATCAGAGCTTCGAATATTTCGGTTGCAATCTTTCAACTCAGTTTTGAAGCAGAGATCTTCAACCGATTGATTTGAAATTCTGTATATACGTCTAGTTTGCATGCCAATCCATAATTAGGTATGTGACGTCATTCTAAATTCAACATGGCGGATCACCAAAGTTGGCGGACTAAAGAAAGTGGACTAATTTTTTTGCTTTCTTACAATATGGGTATTAAATGGAAGGCAGCAAAATTGATGACATAGGTATTCTTATTTTTCTAAAAACTAGGTATAATCCATCAGAAGTTCTCATCAGACTTTTTAAAAGGGTCGTTGAACCAAGTCTATTGTTAAAATTTGAATCATTCTATAATGCCGTTTTTATGGGTGTTAAGAGTAAATAAAATTCTTGTAGGTACATCCAAACTGGCCGAATCAGATGTTTGGGTTAAGAAAGGGGTTCCCCGAAGGGCTGATGGTTGTAATAATATGTATTCTTTCTAATAATATTTCAAGTAACATGGACTATATAAGTAAAACTAATGATCTAACTATTTTCATGACTGTAATTCGATAGAAT
This sequence comes from Galeruca laticollis, assembly GCA_963921935.1. NCBI lineage: Eukaryota > Metazoa > Arthropoda > Insecta > Coleoptera > Chrysomelidae > Galeruca > Galeruca laticollis. Next base: position 75,700,758 of record OY998175.1, read on the forward strand.
ATTTCTCGATTAGACGACATAAAACTGTATTAATGCGAAATTTATATTATTTAAACAACATTACATGGTATTTAATCACCCTTTTTGGTTCATTTTCAATCACTTATTTTTGGATTAAACTTGAAGAATCGTTTTCAAACCGTGACATTTTTATGGTATTTTAAATTAAAATTATGATAATAACAACAATTGTTACTTAGACGTTACTTAGATACGGACTTAAAAGGGAAATTATCGGCACTACCGGAGAGTTATCTCCGAAAAGATCCTGCTTCATTTGGAATTTTTACCATATTCCGAAAATTTTTCGTAACTACAGTAAGAAACAATTAAACCAGCCGTTTTACATATATATTCAACCTATTCATTTATCCATTTATTTATTCATCGAGTACCTAAGTATAGCGTTATTTCACTGACCTCCGTCTCACTCCCCAGAATTAAAAGTGTAGTTACTGTGCTAGCTATAAAAAATGGTGTGCTAGATTGTGATAGGTGTCCTTCGTTTGTGGTAGCATTTTGGCGAAAAAATTCCGACCGGAGGTAGGCTAGCGTTAACCTGCCCCCGTCCGAATTCCAAAGCATTTTTATTGTAAGCTGTTGGTGTCCTAGCTAAAAAAAATGGTGTGCTAGGTGTACTTTATCTGTGCTAGCATTTTGGCGACAAAATTCCAACCGGGGGGGGGCTAGCGTTAACCTGGCCCCACCCGAATTCAAAAGCATTTTTATTGTGAGCTGTTGGTGTGCTAGCTATAAAAATTATTGTGCTAGGTTGTGCTAGGTGCCCTTTATGTGTGCTAGCATTTTGGTAGAAAAAATCTAACCGGGGGGGGGCAGCTTGACGGACCTGAAAAATTGGCACAGTACATTGCGGTTTCTTCTAAACTTAATTATTGATTGACAAAGCTACAAACTCGTAAATTGGCCTATGACTATGCTGTAGAAATAAAGAAAACTAACACGCCAGATAATTGGATCCAGAGCAAAATTGTACCTCAATTATCGATATGGACACCAGAAGCTACTAGTTTGTCACGCGCAACAAGTTTTGATAAGACTAATATAGGGGATTTTTTTGAAAATCTAAGAAGGGTCTATGAACGGTATCAGTTAAGCCCTGAATCTATTTATAATATATTCGAAACCGGATTGACTACTGTTCAGCGCACACAAAGAGTGATTGCTCTTAAAGGCACTAAGCAAGTTGGACAAGCAACTTCTGCAGAAAGTGGTTCACTCGTCACAGTGTGCTGCAGAATCAATGCTCTTGGAAATTCCATACCTCTTTACTTCATATTTCACAGAGTAAATTTAAAACCCTACATGCTTCATAATGCTCGCATTGGCTCAGATGGTTTAACGTATCCTTCTGGCTGGATAACATCTTCAAATGTCATTAAATGTATGCACCATTTTGCCAAACCGACACCTGACACTCTAGTGGTTTTGATCCTGGACAATCATGAAAGCTACATTTCTGTGGGAGTCCTAGATTTCTGCAAAAAATTGGCAATATTTTATTGACTTTTCCACCTCACTGTAGCCATAAATTACAGCCGCTGGACTTAACAGAGTATGTATGTATCCCTATAAACTTACTACAATACAGTTTTAACAGATTGGATGGCAAGCAACCCTGGTAAGACTGTAACAATTTATTATATCGAAAAATTAACAGCTGTTGCTACACCTCAATCTTTCAAGCAAAAAAATATTCAAAAAGAATTTGAAAAATCTGGCATATGGCCTTTCAATTCAAATGTATTCTCAGTGGAAGATTTCCTCTGTTCATATGTCACCGATCGCTATTTGCCCGATACTGATGGAGCGGTATTGTCAAAAAATGACCCTACAAATCAGCCACTTCAAATCAAGTCCTTGCGGAACAGCCTGGAAGAGATGAAAAATAGTCAAGCAGATCCTCTTACTTTTAATGATATGGCTGATGCTGGTTCTTCCCATATATTCGCTAAAGACCAAATAATAGATGTAGTCGCAGAAGTTGTAACTCGTGAATCAGTGAGAACGTGCCCAAAGGCTGGCTGGCCCTAGAAAACTTACCGGCAGTGCAGGGAAGAAAGGAAAAACAAGGATATTGACAGACACACCCGAAAAAAACCTGATAGACTTACCAGAACAAGAAAAACAAAAGAAAAATAAGGCAATAAAGACAGGCAGGAAAAAAAGCATTAGAAATATAGACAAGAAAAAGATTCTTAAACTTCAACTAGAATTGATATCGAAGAAAGTGAAGAAAAGGCAAATGAGCAGTATTGATAATGAGGTAGAAAATATTTCCCTTGCTGACAGTTCTGAAGGTTCATTTGTTGAAGGAACGTCAGAGAAGAAGAGTTTCATGAAGATGATCTGATTGTGGTAGATAGAAACTTTCGAATCAACGGTTATGTGTTCGTGAAATTTGATGCAAAAAGATTGCTGTACATTATGTCTGTCGAATTGAAAAAATTAGTCACACCATGGCTACAATTAAGTTTAAGCGACTGAACCAAAGGCAAGCAATAATACCAAACGTGGTAGCTCTAAGTATACATTCGATAATCCTTTATGGGTCATACCAAATCTTAGATAAGTAAAAATGTTGATCATGTTAAAATATTCACTCTTTGTTGATTACTTTTGTGATTTAGATACTATTTAGATATATGTTAATAGAAAAAAGAAGAAGATATGATATTACAAATATTAAAGCTTAGATATTATTAGCCCTATGGGGATATCCTGGATATAATTTTTCCCAATTAAGATCAGTATAACTGTGCAATGATATAGAAAACCAGGAAAACTATATCTGCTGATCTTTACAATTATCACTTAAGAAGACAGTTTAAAAGTGGAGAACTCCCCAGATTTAACTGTTCATGGACAATTTGATATTGTGGGTTTCTTAAGTGTCTTCTAATTTCCAATTCTTCAAGGAAATCCAGTAGTTCTTGTTTCTTATCACAAATATGTAGTACTTCTAGTTCTGTGTTAGGTGTCAATGAATGATTGGTGCCAAGTAAATGTTTTGCCTAGTGGAATTTATCTGGTTGTTTTAATATGTATGCTTTTAAATGTTTACTGTATCGGATTTCAAAATTTCTAAGGGTATGACCCAAATAGACAGCATTACATTCTGGACATTTAGGTTTATATACACCAGATTTCTTTAATGGTTAAATTTTTGTTTTTACATTTAACAATTTTGTACTTACGTTTCTTTTCTGTTTTAACCTTTAACTAGTCGCGCGGCGCCATACGGCGCCAACACAAATTTAATGCCCAGTATTTATTTTGAAAAACTTTTTTGAAAATTATCTCACCCAATTATTCCTCAAATAGGGTATAAAGAATAAGATACTAAAATATGAAATTATATTTTCAAGTGTTTTCAATTATAGAAGCAATAAACTAATGCGGTGCATTGAAAGGCTCCGTTTGGCGCCATGCGACTAGTCACCTAGGTATAAATTTGTCGGCGGATAATGAGTGATTTATTGTCTAGGTAATCAGTTTTTGTCACGTTCGCCTCATAATATTATTTTACGATTATTTGTAAATAAGGGCAATAAAAGAAGCCATTGTTGAAGATCGAATTATTTAGGCTGTGCGACCGAATGTTGAAAATTTAGTTATACCTACAATTGGTACCGTAGTGGTTCAATATTTCTATGTGTTTTAATTTATTGAAAATGGCCAGTTCAAGTAAAGATACATGTAAAAGTTTTAGTGCAGAAGCAGGTCCCAGTTGGCGAAATAAAGTCCCGCTAACTCAAACTGAACTAGAACGTTTGATAAATGATTCTGAAAGTGAATTGGAACTAGATTCAGAAAGTGATGACAGTGTTGCAGAAGATTTTATGGAATATAGTGAACATGATACAGACTCTTGCCAATAGGATGAATACGAGGATGATGCTTCTCCAACACCTCTACCGACAGATGCTGATTATTATATAGGTAAAGACAAAAATACAAAGTGGAGAAAAGTGCCACCGCCTAAAACCAAAACTCGAAAATATAATATAATAACACATTTTCCCGGCTGTAAAGGACCTGCAAGAACAATTTCCATGCCTTCAGAGGCTTTTTATCTATTTTTTGATGACTACGTGATGCAACTTCTTGTGACAAACACTAATAATTTTATTACTGCTGAAGTAAAAGATAAGTTTACACGTGAAAGAGATGCTCGTTTAGTAACTGAAGGTGAAATAAAAGCGTTTTTAGCGATTTTGGTAGTCAGTGGAGGCATGAGATCATCTCATTTGAATTTTGAAGATTTATTTGATGTTGATGATATGGGCAATGATTTTTTTTATACCACTATGAGTAAGCAGAGATTCCTTTTCATAATGCGATGTATTAGGTTTGATGACAAAGCAACAAGAGCAGTGAGACTACAAACTGATAAGTTAGCACCCATTCGTGATATGTTCGATTATTTAGTGAATAAGTGTGCCGAGCTTTATACACCAAGTGAATATCTTACAGTTGATGAACAATTGGTAGCGTTTCGTGAAAATTGCAATTTTCGTCAGTATATTCCTTCCAAACCTAATAAATATGGAATAAAGATATTTGCATTGGTGAATACCAGAACTTTTTATAACCTGAAGATGGAAGTTTACTTATGAAAACAACCAGATGGACCTTTCAAAGTAAGCAATTCTGCCTCAGATGTGGTAATCCGGTTAATTACTCCTGTAAGTAAAACTGGGAGAAACATAACCATGGATAATTGGTTTACCAGTATTCCACTTGCTAATGACTTACTGGAGAATCATAAATTAACATTAGTTGGAACACTAAGAAAGAATAAAATACAAATTCCTTTTGAATTCCAGCCTAATAAAACACGCATTGAAAAAAGCACTCTATTTGGATTTACGAAAACCATTACAATGATGTCGTATGTCCCCAAAAAAAGAAAATCGGTCATACTAATTTCAACTCTACATAGGGATACTGCTATCGATAAAGATTCGGGAGATGCTCAGAAAGCAGAACAATTGACATTTTATAATAGCACGAAATGTGGAGTGGATACCAACGACAAGCTATGTGCCACATACAATGTTGGAAGAAGAACAAGAAGATGGCCCATGACTATTTTTTTCCATCTTATCAATGTGTGTGCCATAAATGCTCTTGTGATCTATAACTCCGCACGCAACGGCGAGCTAATGAAAAGAAGAAATTTTTTGAAAAAATTAGGTCGCGAATTAGCGCAACCCTATCAGATGCAACGAAAGGATGATTCACACATTCCACGAAAAATTAGAAAACGGCTGCATAGTTACTTTCAAGAAGAAGCAGAAGTCCAAATCCCTCTTGTTGTTGGTCCAAACACCAGAAACAGATGCCAAATTTGCCCGCGATCAAAAAATAAGTCGAGTAGGATTACTTGTATAATTTGCCATAAACATATATGTCAAGATCACCAAAGAAATGTTTGTTCCGATTGTTATAATGATCAATAAAATATTTTCAGTTTTTGTATTATATATTTTGAAGCATATTATTATTTGTAATGCTTTTTTATTTTTTTTTCATATTAAAAGATTTGTACCATTATAAGGATATATAAATTTAATTTTTCTCCAAATGACATTAAAAGCGGCCTTTTAATGACACTTGGCAGGCTTAGAAGTTGTACTTTTAATGCCTAGGCAGAAAAAGTCCACTTTTACTGCCTAGGCAGAAAAAGTTCGTTGCTAGGGAACCTTCCAAGTAATAATTTAAATCAAACTGGTTATTAAAATTGACAATGACATTAAGAAAACTCAAAATGATGCTGATGATAATAAACTGGTTTTATTGCATTAAAACTACAAACTACAACACGAAATTTTTATTTATTAGATATATTTATGGTGAATTGTGAACAATTATTTAATACAATTGAACTCTGTCCACTTCCCTCCTTTCCAGTAAAATTAACAACTTTAGTATCCACACTTGATACTCCGCAAACGCCAGGAAATATGTTATTGCCGATGTTCGACTTATTGGCTAGCGAGTCCTCAATATAGCCCTCCGCGACAGCGGAAGACTTCCATCCTCCATGTTTCTTCAACATTGTTATGTCCCCACCAGAATGCACCAGTAACGTGGCCGAAGTTCTGCGAAAGCAGTGCCCGGTATACTCTTTCGCATAGGATAGTCCCAGAAAAGTAGCAATTTCTTTTGGCATTTTACCGAATTTGTGAATGCCAATGAATTGATGATGTGCATTACCGTTCGCATACTTATAGAAGACACGCCGATTATCTAAATTCGAGGGTCTGGAGGCTGCATATTTCCTGTAAACGCTTAAATATTCCGTTACTACAAAAGATCTTGATCTTTTGGTCTTAGTATTTGGTAGCATAATTAGCAATTTGTCGCCCATATCATTTATATCATCTGTTTTCATTTGGAAAAGCTCATCACATCTACAAGCCCCAGCGACTGCAACAATAAGTACAACCTAAAATATAAATTGAAAATTAGTTCTTTAATCCATAATAGATCATTTTCAATATATTCCTACCTTCGTACACAAATACAGTTCATCTGGGGCATCTGATAAAAATTTCTCGATTTCTTGTCTTTGAAAAACTCGGGATTTTTTTGCATGGAAACCGTCTGACTGGCGTTTCAAAAAAGCCCGTAACTTCAGGTATTTTGCCAAATCAATGTTATTTTTTATGTTCAGGGTAACTTTCAACATCGAATAGGTAGACCATAACGTTGAAGGCTTCATTTTCTTTGAAAGATCGGAAAAATAGACAATCAGCACATTTTCAGAGAAAGATCCTATATTTTTCTTCTGTCTATATTCCATGAATCTGCTGTATGTGAGTTCATATACAGTTCTTGATTTTTCCGGTAAAAGGTTAAATTCCACATCTCGCGCCTGGTCTCTTATCTCAGGTGGTGTTAATTGCATCAATTCATCCTCACTTTGCAGTAAATCCATTTCTAACATGACAACTTTTCAAAATTGACAATGACAAAGTAAACAGTAAACAAACATATTCAACAAACGTCGTCAGCGGTAAACATAGTAACGCAGGGCCCAGTTACCTTTGATAAAATAATTTAGTTATTTGGATATTGATAATGAAATGCAATTTAAATATGAAAAAGTCGATTTTGCGTGGAATTGGAACAAATTTGAAGAAAAAATGATATGTTTCACACGGCAGAAAAGCAGATTTAATGCCTTGGCTGGTTTCATAGCCTCGCTATGCTCGGCTATGAAACACCAGCCGCGGCATTAAATCTTGTGCTTTTATGCCTAGTAAAACAAATAACTATTTTCTCCTAAAAAAGGCGACTCTCAAAAAAAATGCCTCTATTGCACATTGGCGCCATATGGCCCCACGCGACGACTTATGTCAGTCCAAGCACGCGACTACTTAAAGGTTAAAAGAAATTGTTGCATTTGATGCTAAAGATATCTTTGAAATATTATTAGAAATATTTCCTGCATAAGTGATGGTTTTATAAGTTTTTATTTCTTTAGTTTGTTTAGGAAATAATAGTTGTAATGTAGGTTTCATTTAAAATACTAATATGAGTAGATTCCACGAAGTAAGGGTCGAGATAGTTAATTTCATGTGCTTTTTTATTAATTATCATGTGAAAAAGTGCCCATCCCCACTATCTCCCCTATTCTTGGAATAGTTTTGTTTGCAATTCTTCACTAAATTTCGTTCCTTAAAGGTACTCTCTGCACCACATCCTTTTTAATATTTTTTTTATTGTAATGAAACCACTATTCTTCATCATACATTTTTTTAAATAATAAATTTGTAGTAGTTGAAGATAAATTCCAAAGACTTTATCTACCCTCAAATTAATTCATATATCTTGAAATCGTCTAATACCGTGTTTTTTAACCTGAGGGTGTCGCGATCTCCAGGGGGTCGGAAAGTGTTATACATGTGGTCGCGGGTAAAAGAAAAAGGCAAGAGCCTACATACACTACATTGAAAAAAATTACAAGTTCAGTGAGAAGGCTGTGCATTTTTTAAGTAATTGTAATTTGTCGAAACTTGCTTGCTTGAGACGCAAATAACTATATCATTTTCTAATTAAAGCCTATTTATATTTTTAGTTTTTATGCCCACCATTGAAGAGAGCGTTTATTCACTTAGGCAAGAAGTGGCGAATGTGTAGTTTTTAAAATCACTGGTGGTCGCTAGAATTTTTCTACTTCTAAACGGATCGCGTTTTCAAAAAGATTGAAAAAACACTGGTCCATTCGACATCAGTCAATACGCTGAGAGAATTCTTAATGAATTTTTGTTGAGAAAGATTACCAAAAATGTATTGAAGCTGAAGGACGTAATTTTGAACAATTTATGAAATAGGAACGTTTGTTAATTTAGTTAACTTCTTCTTCCTCAGCTTCTCAGCTTCTCACCATCCACTTCAGTAATTAACTACTTCATTAGTTATTCGTTTATTATGGTTGTAGTGTATGTTGAATGAACAAATTTCAAATTCCTCTTTTTAATTGTGTATTATTACAATAAAAAGTGAAACATCCTCAAAAATAGAATGTTAGAACGAGTTCAGAGAGTAGCTTTTACACTTAAGGTAAGAAATTTGATGAAAAATGCAGACAATATTTATTAACTCTAAAAACAGGGGTTTTCAAGAATACAATTTTACGAACTCATGGTATCATTGGTTTATTAACATTTCACAAAATTAATACTTTTGAAGAAAGTATAACAAGAAAAAAATTGTATTTCTGTTCTCCGAGAAGACATTCATTGAAATGTGTATTTCCTTCCCTACATCGTTAATCAGAATGTATCTCACAAACTAACATGTAAGAAAAAGCTATGTGTTTAAAATATTTCTTAATGATCTATTATTTCTTTAATCTACGCTACTTATTTACGGAACATGTGTATAGGTACTATTAGTGATCCTTTTTTAATTTCTTCTCTTGGCGTAGTCTAGAAAACTACACCTTTCTTTCTAACATATAAAGCAGGAAGAAGATTAGCTTTTTGAGAAGCAAAAAACTTTGAGGTATAGATCCATCCGAATCTCCAATGTCCAGTTGGAACAGGATTTTCATAAATTCCATAAATTTTAGCTAATTCTTTTATAAAAATATGATAATTATGTTTTTTAAAACTTTTATACTGGTGTTTTTTTTTGTTCCTTTAATTGAATTTGTTTTAATTTCTTTTTCTACTTCCGTAACTAAAACCGCATTTTGAACGCGGGTTTGACATTCACAAAACGACTCTTTAAACACTAGTGTTTAAAATGCGAAAAGTCACATATCGTTTATCTTTTGTTTTTTATACGTCAAATCAAGTGTACCTTTTGTATTTCATGTTCCGTGATAATTTTGTTGTTCTGTGTCATTTGATTTGTCAGCCAGCCGTCTGCCATCGTCCGTCATGTTATGAATATAATTAAAATATAATATATTTTGCCTTCCTGCAGGCGAAGAAAAAGTATAGTAAGCATCTCGTGTTAAAAACGTCTTTAGTTACTCGTTTCACGAGGCAGTCGTTCCGCTTCGCTCCATTCGTGCCTAAAGTAACCTTTTTGACACTTGGTACTTAATATACTATTAACGTTTTTCGTATATTGTAACAAATTAAAATTGCACTTAGGGAATAAATGTCTGCAATATTCGTAATCGAGCCGTCATTAAATAAATCATTTTGATGAGCACCCAGAAATGTGAACAAGAAAAGTTCTCGCGATCATCTTCAAAATTATGAGTTCTAATGTAGGTACCATAATTAAAATTAATTTTCATTCATCTTCTGAGTATCCACGTGCGACGTAGGAATATCCCTTTAAATTCCATCATAAAAGCGTAGAGCCCATTTGTCCGTAATTCCGCAGAGGGGAATCCTACGCACTCTTTAATGTGTCCCTTACGCATTAGTAGAGATGAGCAATTCCCTGGAGCAGTTACGAACGTTAAAAGTCCCAAGCTTTTTTAATATCCGATTGATTATACATGATAGGGTGCGTGACTCGAAAGCTTTTTATATGAGTTTACGGGACTTTATAGTATATAAGTTGCAATAAATGTGATCTTTATGTTGTGTTATAAATAAACAAAGATTGATAGTGGACAGATTAATTATAAAATAACTAATGATTGCTCGGATCGTTATGAGTATTAATTCGTATTCTATCCAATACAGTTTGATTATCCACAAAGATATCTTTGAACGTAGACATACAAGTAACCTATTTTTAAACATTATAATATATCATTTTATTGGGTTTTTATGAAGAATCAGGAAAATGAAGTTTATTCCGTTTTGGTTTTTTAATAGATTATCTTGGTTAAAAATATTACGATAAAAAAATGAGAATTTGTGACCACAGATGAGACATGGTTCAGTTGAGTTTATATCTAATGAATAAAAATATTGCGCTTCTTTTTAATACAAAATATGATTCGATTTTTTGTAGTAAATAAACTGAAAGACTGATAGGTTAATCAAAAAGCTTCTTTATTTGGTTTATACAGTAGAACCTCTAAGTCGAACTTGAAGGGAGACATCGAAAAATTCGAGTTTTCGACTTATGGAGGACTTCGACTTCAGTCATAATTTCCTTTATCATTTCATAGAATTGGTTTAATGTATAACTGTACCTACTTTTACATTATATACATTGTCGGCATATTCTTATAGTCGGTATGTATCTTATTTTTCTTCGAGCTATAAAGGTAATACGTTTCAAATAATCAAGTTGTTGAGGTGGTTGTAAAATCAAACATTGCTGTGTTCGAGATGTATATATTTATAATATTATGTAATTTTATTTATTTATTATTTTATTTTAAGTTCGGCTAGCTCAGATTTTTTTTTATTTTATATTATATTTTTTTAGAAAAAGTATAGAAAAAAAAATAATATCCAATTTGACTCTTCAGTTTATTTGTGGGTTCAAATTATATTAGATATATACAAAATTTTTACATATTATCTATATACTACTAATTAACTATTTCTAATATTGAATAGCTTATCAGTCCTCAAAATTGTCCTTTTCTATTGTTACGAACTCGCACACCGAAGCAGATACTAAGTACGGTCCTGTAACCTTATGTTAACGGAGTTAAAAAAATTGCGAGCGCGCCGTATTCTGAGAAGGTCTATTGGGATTTATTGTTTTTATAGACATGTTCTCGGAACGTCTTTTAAGGGTTGAGCCGGCAATCGAGAAATATCGCGAAAGGCATTTGTTTTGTGTAAGCCTCAGTCCTATTCTCTAGTAAAAAAGGCACTAGTATATAAAAAGGACCGATCAGCGGACCAGGGCAGTTGATAAAGTGATCTTGACAAATAAACAGTAAATAAGTGACGATGATATTGATTTATCGAAACAATTGTCAATTTTTTAGAATTTTCAATAACTTTTATTATATTGTGGAATTAACTAGAGACCGTGAGTTTCATTTAAAAACACGGATATAAAAGTGTTGATATAAATTAATAATTAAGTTTGTGTGCATATAAATTAAATTTAAGTGATTAGTTAAGTACATATAAATTAAGTGTTAGTGAGTTAGTATTTAAATAAATTAGCAAGTAGCCATACCGTGTGTTTGAAATTTATCCCACCCGTTTACGTTTTAAATAAATTAGAAAAACATTACATTGGTGTCAGGTGTGGGGTAATATAAATAAATTGCTACGTAAAAATGGCCAAGAGACTATGTGACCTCAAAGTGGCGGAGCTAAGAGCAGAATTGGAAGATCGTGAGTTGGAAACGTCTGGTAAGAAAAGTGAATTAGTAGAAAGACTTAAATTGGCACTGGAAAATGACGGCTTTGATCCAGAAACAGTTTTATTCAATGACGAGGCTTCCATCTTAATCTCGTCAATTTCTGCTAATATTTCTGCTACCATGGACGAGAAGATTTCTGCCATGGAAGAGAATATGGACGGGAAGATTTCTGCTATGAAGAACGATATTTCTACCATGGAAGAGAAGATTTCAACGAATATGAAAAACGATATTTCTGCTATGAAGAACGATATTTCTGCCATGGAAGAGAAGATTTCAACGAATATGAAAAACGATATCTCTGCTATGAAGAACGGCATTTCTTCTAATATAGACGAGAAGATCTCTGCTATGAAGAACGATATATCTGCCGATATCTTACTAATGAAAAACGACATTGCCGCTGACGTTGAAAATGAAATTTCGTCTCTAAAATCAGAAATCGAGAATAAAATGACAACTATGGACGAAAAAATCAAGGAGTTAGAGAGTAAGATAACAGATTTAAGAACACAAGACACGCCAGATATGCAAGCCAGCAACACAACCCAAGACAGAAGATATTAGCAGTTTTGCTCGAGTCAAGGCTCCAACGTTCGACGGAAAGACATCGTGGACCAATTATGTGAAACAATTTGAAGCAGCCGCTAGAGTGAATAATTGGTCCGATAAGGAGAAAGCAGTGAACTTAACCATCGCGCTTCGGGGAGATGCCTTAGATGTACTTCAGACGATACCTCTGGAAGAAACGGATGATTTCGAGCAGCTGAAGAAGAGGTTGGACATGCGATATGGTCACGAACATCTAGAACATTTGTACAGATTCCAGCTAAACAACCGAAGGCGGAAACGTGACGAAACCCTTCAAGAGTATCAAATGGATATTGCCCGACTGGTCCGATTTGCTTATCCATCAGCACCAGAGAACATGATGGAATGTTTAGGCATCCAGGCCTTTATTGACGGCTTATGTGACCACGATATGGAGAGGACGCTTCGATTAGCCCATCCTAAAACATTGGTCGATGCATTAACTGCTGCTCTTGAATATGAAGCAGCCACGTTGGCTTCGGGATACAGCAAAGGTAGGACCATGCAGGAAAAAGGTGACGATGACAGACTTGACCAGATCATCAACCTGTTGAAAGGTATGGTAGAGGTGAAGCCGAAGAAGATCAGGTGCTGTAATTGTGGCGAGCTAGAGCATGCCACAATGTAGATTATTACTATTTAAATCGATTAATTACATATTACGTTATAAAACCAACTTTTCCCATGTTATTTTGTTACCTATTATATTTATTATATGAGGAAGCACATTTTGGATCTTCCTTCTTAGGACACATGATTTGTTAATTTTAAAACCAAAGCAGTAGGTATCTTCAAATAGTTTAAAATCCGAATATTAACAGCCTTATTAATTTTGTCGCAACGTCAATGTATTCAACCAACTAGATTCAAGGCGCTTTTTATACTTGCTGGATGGTTCATATCATAATATATATATAATATATATATATATATATATATATATATATATATATATATATTGCATTAGTTGGTTATATTTGGTTAAAATGTTATATTGTTTCCGCAAGAAAATTTTCTTATCTTAGGATGAGTTCATTTAATTATGAAATATTTCAATAAATTTTAAGTATTATCTAAATTAATTTTTCTACTATTATTCTTCCGTATTATTTATCCAGTTTCCAGCTGTGACTGTATACGTTCAATTATAAAGGCTATCTAATGAAACACTGACGTTTCCAATATACTTCAATTAAATATCTGTCAGCAGATATCAAGACATGTCAACGTCACATATTAAAATTTTCCTATTTAAATAAACAAATCATTTTATTATAAAAACATTCAAAACCCCTAACAAATAACATATTCAATACGTTCAGTTCAAATCTGTTTTGTGTCAAACCTACAAGTCGTCAAACAAACCTTAGTTTTTCACAAAAATACAATATATTATCTATAAAAATACAAAATTAGAATCATATACAATAATCAAATTGAATCCCCAAGTACATTCTTCCAAAACGCAGAAAGTTTATTTGTGATTACTAAATATTCCGATAATTGTCAATGATTTTCCCGAAATATCAAAAGGTAATTACGATCCCAACGTACACCGATATAGTTCATTTCTTCCGTAAGTATACGTAAGATTTCCTTTTTTATTATATCCAATATTCATAGATGATTATATCTTTGATTCATTTATTATTTATATTATAAAAGCCTGTTATCTTTGATAAAATAATGCATTATCAATCATAATTAATAATTCAGGAAAATCTCACCCATGCTCTGCATTCGGGACTGGAATCTGGAAGTCGAACTTAGAATTTCAGGAGCATTACACTTCGCATATTACGAATTGTTTTCTTCATTCTCGAAACACGCACAGAATTTAAATTGTTTGGGGCCGAATAAAATGTTTGAACATTGATCACATTTTTAACAAGACATGTATAACTTACCCTATATAATGAGAGATCTTTAAAATTAGATCCTCTCCGTTCATGATATCAAATCAGATTAAATTCCTTTCTCAAATCAACAACCCACTATCGCTTAGTTACACAATTCTTTTCTTTTATAAAAAAAACTGAAATTGTTTGCTGACCTAACTGATCACATTGCAAAACTCTATCAAAAAATGAGATTGTTCTTATTCTATTATCAACTGAATACCTATAGTAACATCTGACCACATCTTGAAATAGCATTTCCTTTTATTATGACATGACCTATCCATCATTTCTTATATTCTGTGTGAATTGTCATACGAATCATAACCAATACAAATTTGACACATACTGGGTATTTAAAAAATATTGAATTTCATTTATAAAATTTCAATTTATTATATATTATTTAAGGTGATTTTTTAAAATTCAAATAACAGAACAATATTAATATAATACATATATAACAGTCGAAACGCTTAGTCTTTTCCATCATGTGACTGATACATCAACCATATGCATCTTAATCAGAACAAAACGACAAACGCTTGTATTGAGTTTCGCTCTTTTTCTGTTATTTGAAAAAGACAGCACCAACATAGTATATGTAGAATAATATCGTCAACTAAGTCACGTGTGGAAAAGTTTCACCGTTTCTACTGTACATAAAAATTGTTTCAAGAACTGAATTGCTTCTATTAATTGCTTATTATAAGGAACGAAATCAAAAATCCAAGCTCTTTTTTACAGTAATATCCTCTCTCCGAAAGTATAGTTTACATTCGAAATCTAATATTTTAATAGTTGTTTTCTTTTTCTATTGAATTTATTTATAACCAGTTTTTTTCTTGTTTCAGGTGAGTTTACTAGAACAAATATTTAATCGGACATATTAGTGAGTAATTTATTTATTTTTATTTTATTATTGAGCGATAGTCTTTTAGATGTATTTGATAATCCAAATACTTATTTATCATCATTAATTTAAGAATTTATTGATTTTTTTTGGAATTAGAACGGAAAGTTATATGTGTTAAAACAAAAAAATAATAATCAAATAACGTCCGATGAAAATTTATTCGAAAACTTTCGCACATTTCTGAATCATTCCTTTGGCTTATTAATATTTAGATTGATTTCCATAATTTGAATTGAATAAAAAGTTGAAAAGTCAAGTCAAATGTAAAAGTGTTATTTCTACAAAATCGCAGTTGTAAATAATATACTAATTTCCACAAAATTGCCTCTCCGTAATAACTATGGTTTCCAATTCTGTATTTTTTCAGGAATTAAAAACTCTTTCTGGAAAATAGTGCTTTTATGGGAGTCTCCATTTAGAATTTAATTAGACCCTATAATAAGTATAATAATTTCCAAGGACGTAGATACCCAAAAATATAAAAAATAAAAGGGTCACGATTCCTTTACTTTTTATCAAAATCCTGAACATTCATCAAAAGCAGAAAATCGTTATGAAAATGTGGTAGATACAAAAAAGGGACGAGACAAGATTACCTTCTCGACTTTCCCCTTCTGATTAGTTCTAGATGTTTTAACAACCGCAAACTCTTGAATCATATTAAATTAATTATTGTTAGATCCTTATAGAGCTTATGTATATCATTGTATGTACGCCTATCCCATCCTTCTTTTGTTTTTTGACTGTAAATTCTTTTCTATAGTTTCCTTCTATCCTATGGAAGGCGGTGCTGGATTTAGAAAGTTGATAACGGAATCAATCACGGGATTCATTGGTATCGAAAAAAGGTTGGGACTGGTTTTGGTATGCAATAAATAAGAAACATTATAGTGTGTTAAACGTAGTTACGGTCCCGAATAATTATTAGAAAACTGTTGTTGATAGTTTGTGAATTGATTATTCGATATACTGAGTTAAAGTTAAAAGTGTATTTGATTCCAGGTACCCCACATTTCCAAATTTCAAATCTAGTTTGCTGTTTCTTCTTCAATACTTAGGTTTTACTTCTTTTCTTTATTACTTGTTTTTGACATTAATTAGGACATACATAGTTATCTTTTTTATATGTTCCGTTATCGTTTTAAAATTAATTTAAGCCACATGGTTTTTATTTAGTGAAGTGCCTTGATCGTTAATTTGCCTCGTCCTTATAAATATTTCTAAATCTATATTAAATAAGATAGTAGATAGAGGATCTCCTGGGCTACATCATATACGTCCGATCCTTCGCTTTCTGGTCTAATTATATTTTTCGTCTGAGTGTAATTGAGGACCTCTGTGCAAAAAGAGGATGAGTCCATATTTTGCTATATTCGGGTTATGTTTGCGGTCTGAATATAATGTAAACTAGCCATCCTTTGGTACAAGAATGGGACGAGTCAGGCAAATATATCGTTTTCTATGGGGCAGCCGAACTTAGTCGCCACCATTTAAATGTTCTTCCAGTAGGACGCAATGAGCTTCCAGCAGTACCGCGACATTTTCCATAGGCGTCAGGAATAATTTTGTCAACAGTTTAAGTTATTTTATTTGTACGACATTGATAACTTATTTTTGACAAAAATAAATCTCATTAAAAAATAACAAAAAGGTAATTCTCAAATAAGTAAAAAACTACAAAAATTCTCAAATAAATAAAAAAACTAAATCTTCAAATAAATAAAAAAAAATAAATTCTGGAATAAATAGAAAAATGAGAACAAAAAGTTATTTTTGCGATATTCCGTGTAAGACGTGATACGCAAAACAATTGCGCCCAGTAGTAGGAGAACAAAGAATAGCGTTCTGCTTCCAAAGTAAATACTGGAACCCTCCTTTCTAAGAAAAAATTCGCAGATATTTAAAAAGCCACAACTATGTTTCGTGCTCATTAACCTTTCCAAATAGAGTCTGTCAAACCGACATTCACCCTTGGGCACGTGTTTCTCCTAAAATCCATACTAACTTAACCGATCTCAATAAACATGACTATAATATACATACTATACATCAAAAATTTAAAGAAATCACAAGCAAATATCGTGGGTACACAGAGATATATACAGATGCATCTAAAAAAAGGGGAAACTGTTGGAGCAGCCATTGTAACAAATACTAACTCTGAAATATTCAAACTACCAGGCACATACACTATCCTTTCTGGAGAACAAACATCAGCAAGATAAAAACTTTATCATTTTGACATCGAACTCACTAAAATTATTAGGAAGAATTTACGAAAAACATCCAATAGTTAATTTAATAAGAAAAGAGTTGGAACAATTGTACAACCATAACCAAGACATAAGATTCATTTGGATTCCATCGCATGTGGGAAACAAAGATAATGAGGAAGCAGACGAGAAAGCACAAGCGGCAACTTATCAAAACTGTCTAGCTTGTAACCTATCGACATCAACTGATTTGAAATCACACTTCAAGGACAAAATCATAAAATGCTGGAACACTTTTTGGCAAGACTCCGAATTTAAATTAAAACACTTAAAACCCAACTTCGGACCTTGGCATATACCAACAGAAAACAGAAGGAACCAGGTAATCATCACCCGACTACGTCTACGACACACCAGATACACGCATGAATACCTCCGTTTTGCAATTTCTGTGATGAAGATATCAGTGTACATCACCTACTAATCGATTGTCCTATGTATGATCTACTACGAAAGACCAACAAATCTTAGGAAATGCTTCAGACCCATCAAGTGTTATAAGCTTTTCTGAAAAGTGCAAATATGTTACATAAGATATAACCATTCTACCGTCACACACTATACCTAAACTAAACGTTAATACTGCACTGAGACACCCGTTTTCTGTTGTTTATTCTATTAATTATGAATTATGTACCATATACCGCTACTGTATTTTTATTTGTTTCAATATCTACCATGTAAATGTTGATTTATTTTGTATTAAGAAATGTGTACTATATGAACCGCTAATGATCTTGTAGGTCGATGCGGATAAATAAAAACCACAGGGTTCACAAAAGTAACTTGTTTTTTATTGTTTGTGGTAAATACGAGAACAAATGATACACTTGCGTTGAACACATCGTCTTTCATCTATACTGCTTAGTGCAACTAATCGGTGTGACGTAGGTATGTTACCGGATTGTTCATTTTGCCGATCCCTTAGTACTGTTTGTAGCCTATTATATGAATTTGCAACATTTTCTTCCGCTTCCCAGTTATGGTTTAAGATCTGATAAGCCAAATTCTTTGTAAAAGTGGCATAAGATATTTTAGGATCGTTCTTGAAATATTACCACGCTAAATATGCATTAGTTTCTATAATTCCAAGAAATGAAGCGTATAATCTGTGCTTCCAATTATGTGTAAGTCAACTCTGTTCCAGTGCCAACCCGGCTTATCGCAAATGATTGTGAATACCAATAGACGGAGAAACTTCATAATATTCTTCCAAGTTTTATTCACGGTACCTCAAATATATATTTTTCACCATTTTGATGTGTGTGTTGTAGCATCAGGCCAAGCAACCTCAACTATTTCAATGTCATCGATTCTTGTTTTACATGTCACAGTAGCACCGCGTTGTTGAGGACAATTTTCTTTCAGGTATTTGATTGGGTAATTTCTAGTTGCAACTTTTACCATTTCTTGAAAGTACAAGCTTCGACGGGATAATTCCACAGCTGTTTTTACAGAACCAAACCAGGCATCACCGACTACAATACGTCCAGATCCGTAATAATTTTCAGTCAACCGCAATGTTGTAGCTGTTTCAGCAACCCACTCCCTTTGCTACTTTTTCCCAGCCATACCATTTTTTCCTTCATTTATTTCTAGTCTTATCATTATATTAGTTTGTACATCGGCTAGTGTTTTGCACTCACATCCAACACCTTTGGGTTTACGGGCGATTTTGATAACAGCTGGTGAACCCTCTGGATGGTGATTACCTCTTCCATACCAAGAGAACATGGATTCATCAATACTGACTTTATAACTAGGAGAAAAAATGTCATTCCATTTGGTGTGTAACATATTGACAAAAGGCCTCATGCATATCCATTTATCAGTATCCGCAGTGTCTTCAGTGACGAAACAAAAGGCTTGTAGTATACGCTCAAATCTATGGTAACCCATCCCGAATCGAACTCCAAAAGCTGATGGAGAGAATAAGCTATTTGTTGGGCTTTTCAAGTCCGGTTTCCCTCGGCTTGAGTTGTTAGCAGCTACAATAGGTGCCAGATTATCTCAAACAATTACTAAAACTATTGACCCGGCTCTACTAGTTTATTGGTGGTCTGATTCGACAACAGTTTTGTCGTTGATAAATGATGACAAAGATTGGAAACCTTTTGTCTGGAACCGTGTGAAAGAAATTCGCAGCTTAACGAATAAGAATGCTTGGTTTCATGTTCCTGGAGACCTGAATTCAGCCGATCTACCTTCCCATGGCTGTTCACCGAAAAGACTGATCGAATCAAAATGGTGGGAGGGGCCTCAATGGTGAGACAATCCCCAAAGAACTGGCCGAACCAAAACTTTATCAGGGATGAAGAATCAATAAATTCTGAAATGGGAAAACGTACAATATCTTCGAACTTATCTACGAAAATATATTTTTCCTGGTATCATGAACGAATTTCAAAATACGAAAAAATTATTCGAGTTTTTGGTTGGATAAGAAGATTTCTCTCAAACTGCCGATGTCTTCAAACAGATGAAAGATTGATGGAGAAAGAATTTACGAATTTATTTAAACACTAAATTACTCACTAACACTTAATTTATATACACTCAACTATTCACTTAAATTTAATTTATATATACACAACCTTAATTATTAATTTATATCAACACTTTCCTGTTCGCTATTTCGGTGTATTCTTGTTTATTTGTCGAGATCACTTTATCAACTAAACTAACTCTTCCTGGTCGGTATCTTATATATTAGTGCCTTTTCCACTAGATAATTCTAGATTGCGGCTTACACAAAAACAATTGGCTTTCTGACATGTTCTAGATAAGACTGGTCACAAAAACAATGTCTAGATAAGATAGTCACAATCGTAAGCAATTCTAAGAGTCCCTGCGCGTTCGCCATAAGTTTAACTTCCATACCTGGCTTAGGCAGAGTCGGATTTAGGGACTATACCAGTGTGCTGTTTCGTAAGACTAATTTTGACTAAGATGACTGGACTATTAATCCTCTTATTAATTTGCTGTTGTATCATCAGCTGTCTGGAAATCAATGAAAGGCATAGTATAGTTATTGCACCATATGAACTGTTATATCGATTAGCAACAAAACATAATATACTTTTACTACTTAGTCTAATTAATTAATAAACAACTAATCAATAAACAAACAACCCATACTTTTAAAATGATACGATTATTGATCAAATACTTTGTTAATTTTTTTATCGATATATTGGAAAAACTTACCATTCAATCATTAATTATATTATTAATATTTAATAAAAATCAAATCTACAACTTAAAACATTACCCTGGCAAATGCAGCAACTGCGCCCATCTCTATCACACAATTATTGTCAGTGGATACTTGCGTCGACCCAAACCCATTCAATCCACTTTCAGTGTTGATGTACCGATCGAAGTAGGAGGTTATGTTTTTGCTGCGTGCGACTGGATTACACGTGCGTTCACGAGAATAGGCAACTCAATAAAAAAACTATGTAAAATCTAAATAACAAAATGGTGGGAACTTAATAAACTCTGCACTGTTGGATTAACTATTTTATGTGCGAGTGTTAGAATCTAGTGAGTGTAATGTCATACATTTGAGTTATAACAACTTATAACTTGCCAGGTTTTTTATGTAGTGATTAGGAATTTAAAGTGATCGAATTCGTGTGCAATATTTAGTTTGTGATATTAGTAGTAGTTAATCGACGATATTTCTCAATGGGTTTGAAAATGAAATATTTTTCGTCTGGTCAACGGGAATCCTATACTTTGATAGTCAGAAAAAGGCACATGAAAAAAATGTGAGTAAAGTATTCCTTATGTTTTTTCAGTGAGTGAAATGCATAATTCTTATGTTGTAAAAACAATTTTGAATGTAAATTTCATTACTTAATAACTTTTTGGACGATAATAATAAAGTTGTTATCAAAACATATTATCTATCTTCTGTAGTTATTTGTTTATATAAAATAATGAGAAAAAAAGATAATATATAGGTAATGTGGGGATAAAAATAAATTTATGCTTTTACTAAGATATGTGTTTTAATATTTTGAAATTATATCAATAATTTTTAATACAATTTACAAAAAAAGCAGATTATTTGTAGACCATGGAAAAATTTTATTCACGGATATTGAGTCAATACTTTAAATCAACTTAATCATGATAGTCATAACGCAAGTTCTAAAATCTACAACAAAAACTGTAAACAAAATCAGTCAATCGATAGTTACAAAACATGCTTCAATATTTATCTCTTTTATTTACTTGTCCAATGGTTTTTTGCTCTATTTCAAATTTCATGGTTACTTAGAAGAAAAATAAATAATATATCTCCTTTAAATTAGTTTTTAGAACCGTTTTCAAGAAAAAATTCCTGATTTTTTTATTTTATTACTAATGTGTTTTTTATTAATCATATTAATAAATTTAGAAGGTATCCGATAAATAGTAGTGAGTTTATCTTCCGTTAATAATTCCAGAATTTTGCTTTATTTTATTCAAAATATTGTTTTATAGGAATAATTTGAGCTAAAATAATATTTATTAAAACTAATAAGCAACTATCGTAAACATGATTTGGCAATGAAATTAAATGTCTCGACCCTTGCTTTGTGAAATCTCTCATATTAGTGTTTTAAATGAAACTCAATGGTTCTAGCTAATTCCGCAAAATAATGAAAAATTTAGAAAATTGACAATTGTTTCGATAACTGAATATCATCGTCAGAATAACAGAAGTTACATTTCATTTGATGCCTACCTGATGTTTAGTAGTTATTTTTGGCTAGACCAAGAAGAAAAAAGAAGAAGATGTGATATTACAAATATTGAAGCTTATATATTATTAGCCCTATGGTGATATCCTGGATATTTTTTTCCAATTAAGATCAGTATAACTGTGCAATGATATAGAAAACTAGGAAAACTATATCTGCTGATCTTTACAATTATCACTTAAGAAGACAGTTTAATAGTGGAGAACTCCCTAGATTTATCTGTTCATTGACGACTTCATATTGTGGGTTTCTTAAGTGTCTTCTAATTTCCAACACTTCAAGGACATCCAGTTCTTGTTTCTTATCACAAATATGTAGTACTTCTAGTTCTGTGTTAGGTGTCAATGAATGATTGGTGTCAAGTAGATGTTTGGCATAATGGTATTTATCTGGTTGTTTTTATCTTTATGCTCGTAAATGTTCACTGTTTACCAAATAGACAGCATTACATTCTGGACATTTGAGTTTATATATACCTGATTTCTTTAATGGTGGTATTTTTGTTTTTACATTTAACAATTTTGTACTTACGTTACGATTTGATGTGACAATTCCATATAGTTCCAATCACCCCATGTCACATAAACAAGCGGCATATAATTCAATGATATATAGAGCATTTTCAGTTCTTATGAACAAATGTAATTTTGATAGAGAGATTAATACAATTAGACAAATAGCAACATCCAACGGTTATCCATTACATATGATAAATAAGCTAATTAATAAAAAAGAGGAAAAAGTGGCATTACAACTAATATTTCCTAAAAAAACTGAAAAAATAAAAACTTATAAAACCATCTCATATGCAGGAAATATTTCTAATAATATTTCAAAGATAATATCTTTAGCAACGAATACAACAATTTCTTTTAAAACAGGAAGTAACGTAAGTACAGAATTGTTAAATGTAAAAAGAAAAATACCATCATTAAAGAAATCAGGTATATATAAACTCAAATGTCCAGAATGTAATGCTGTCTATTTGGGTCAGACCCTTAGAAATTTTGAAATCCGATACAGTGAACATTTACGAGCATACAGATTAAAACAACTAGGTAAATCCCATTACGCAAAACATCTACTTGACACCAACCATTCATTGACACCTAACACAGAACTAGAAGTACTATATATTTGTGATAAGAAGCAAGAACTGGATTTCCTTGAAGAGTTGGAAATTAGAAGACACTTAAGAAACCCACAATATGAAGTCGTCAATGAACAGATAAATCTAGAGAGTTCTCCACTATTAAACTGTCTTCTTAAGTGATAATTGTAAAGATCAGCAGATATAGTTTTCCTGGTTTTCTATATCATTGCACAGTTGAAAAATGATATCTAGGATATCACCATAGGGCTAATAATATCTAAGCTTCAATATTTGTAATATCACATCTTCTTCTTTTTTCTATTAATATATATTAAGTCAATCACAAGGTAAGTCACTTCTTGGTCTAGCCAAAAATAACTACTAAACATAAGGTAGGCATCGAATGAAATGTAACCTCTGTCATTCTGACGATGATATTCAGGTATCGAAAAAATTGTAAATTTTTTAGAATTTTCAACATTTTTCATTATATTGTGGAATTAGCTAGAAACATTGAGTTTCATTTAAAACACTAATATGATTTGGCAAGTCAATTAATACCAGAAAAGGAATATTTTTTGCGAATACAAAAAAGAGCAAATTTGATAAAAAACTTTTTAATCTGAAAACATCTTTGAATATTATAAAAATCTTTTTTTAAGATACTCCTTCCAAATATACTTTATATACAAATTTATTTTCCTTGAAGACCCATTATTTGAAGTCATTATTCAACATTATTTTTGTCTGTTTTTGGCTCTTGAACTTCTCTCTATTGGCACTGTAACTAAGATTATTATAAATAATATATTATTATGTAAGTCAAAGCATCCCTAAGCTAGAATGTTTTTGTATATGATGAAAAAATTTATTTGGAACACATTTCACACCCAGGGACCATCACAGAATTATCAGGTAGTCCAGATTCAAAGATTGTAGAATGAGATATAAACAAGGTTAACTCATAACTTTAACTTACAGAATTCTACAAAAAGATGTTATTTCATTATATTGTTCGTTGATAAGAAATGCATTAAGCTTATGAACTGGTGTAACTTGATTGTACACTGAATCATCTATAATAAAATAATTTTCAGTTGATGGTGACTGATGCAATAAATATTGTTCAACTCGTAACACTGACATTATTCAACTGGTAACACAGATATTATTTGAAATAAAGCATTCAACCATATCATGTCTTCTTTCATGATGTATCTGAGGTCCGTCAAGCTGGCCCCCCCCAGGTAGATTTTTTTTACCAAAATGCTAGCACACATAAAGGACACCTAGCACAACCATTTTTATAGCTAGCACACCAACTGCTCACAATAAAAATGCTTTTGAATTCGGGTGGGGCCAGGTTAACGCTAGCCCCCCCCCCTTCCGGTTGGAATTTTTTCGCCAAAATGCTAGCACAAATAAAGGACACTTAGCACAACCTAGCACACCATTTTTTATAGCTAGCACATCAGCAGCTTACAATAAAAATGCTTTGGAATTCGGGTGGGGCCAGGATAACGCTAGCTACCTCCTGTCTGAATTTTTTCGCCAAAATGCTAGCACAAACGAAGAACACCAATCACAATCTAGCACACCATTTTTTATAGCTAGCACAGCAACTACACTTTCAATTCTGGGGAGTGGGACGGAGGTCAGTGAAATAACGCTATACTTACTCGATCAATAAATAAATGGATAAATGAATAGGTTGAATATATATGTAAAACGGCTGGTTTAATCGTTTCTTACTGTAGTTACGAAAAATTTTCGGAATATTCCACTCACATGGTAAAAATTCCAAATGAAGCAGGATCTTTTCGGAGATAACTTCTTTTCGGAGATAACTCTCCGGCAGTGCCGATAATTTCCCTTTTAAGTCCGAATCTAAGTAACGTCTAAGTAACAATTGTTATTATTATCATAATTTTAATTTAAAATATAATAAAAATGTCACGGTTTAAAACCGATTCTTTAAGTTTAATCCAAAAATAAGTGATTGAAAATGAACCAAAAAGGGTGATTAAATACCATGTAATGTTGTTTAAATAATATAAATTTCGCATTAATACAGTTTTATGTCGTCTAATCGAGAAATATTATATCGAATTACACTCATGAAAATAGTTAGATCATTAGTTTTACTTATATAGTCCATGTTGCTTGTAATATTATTAGAAAGAATACATATTATTACAACCATCAGCCCTCTGGGAAACCCTTTCTTAACTCAAACATCTGATTCGGTCAGTTTGGATGTACCTACAAGAATTTTATTTATTCTTAAGACCCATAAAAACGGCTAATTAAAAAGATTCAAATTTTAACAATAGACTTGGTTTAATGACCCTTTTAAAAAGTCCGATGAGAACTTCCGATGGATTATACCTAGTTTTTAGAAAAATAAAAATACCTATGTCATCAATTTTGCTGCCTTCCATTTAATACCCATATTGTAAGAAAGCAAAAAAATTAGTCCACTTTCTTTAGTCCGCCAACTTTGGTGATCCGCCATGTTGAATTTAGAATGACGTTACATACCTAATCATGGATTGGCAAGCAAACTAGACGAATATACAGAATTTCAAATCAATCGGTTGAAGATATCTGCTTCAAAAATGAGTTGCAAGATTGCAACCGAACAAACACACATTGCCAGTTACATACTAAAAACTTTGAAAAATACATAGTAGTGTTGGTGTCTTATGATATGCCACAGAAATATTTGAAGCTCTGATTAACCGGCTCTAAGAATTAAAACCTTCACGTTCTAAGTTAACTAGGGAATTTAAAAAAAATCTGATAGTGAAATGCAAAATTTATGTTATAATTACAATGGTTAATTAACCATCAACTTCGGCAATTAAGATTCTGGCAAATTTAAATATAAAGTTCGAGTGTTTATTTTAAATAAGGACTACAGTGAACCACGATCAGTTTAAAACATGTATTCTCAATATATTGGAACATTTTTAGGGATCTCAGCCGCCCCTTCCCAGATTGCACAACTTTGTCCAAAGGACATATCACATGGCTTCGCTTTTTTGGACATTTATTTATCCAACATGTCTGTACGCAAACGTTTGTCGTTGCCTTTTTCATAGTGTGACGTAATTTGCAACTTATTCGTGCACGGATTGTTTCTGATTCCGTGACTAAATGGTTGAATTTAATTATTTTGTTTAATTAAAATTACTATTATTTTAACAAAATTATTTTTAAAAGTGAAGGTTTTTTGTATTCTTTCGTTTTTTAGCATTAATTGAAAATAAATAGATAATTATTAATTAAATAATAGTTAATTATTAATTAATCAAATACCCTGCTAGATGGGAAAATATAGATATCACGCACAATCTGGCAACATCTGCTTAGGGGCCATTTTTTATAGAAAAATGATGTTTAGGGACAAATACATCCAACATTTTCATTCATTCGTATAACCATAGCATTATTTTGCAGACGCCCCCCACCCCCTGAATTCAAAAGCATTGTTGATCTACTAGCTATTAAAAAATGTGTGCTAGGTTGTGCTAGGTGTCTTTTCTTTGTGCTAGCATTTTGGCGAAAAAATTCCAACCGCAGGGGGCTTAGCGTTAACCTGGCTCTACCCGAATTCCAAAGTCTTTTTATTGTAAGCTGTTGGTGTGCTAGGTTGTGTTAGGTGTCCTTTATCTGTGCTAGCGTTTTGGCGAAAAAATTCCAACCGGGGGGGGGCTAGCGTTAACCTGGCCCCACCCGAATTCAAAAGCATTTTTATTGTAAGCTGTTGGTGTGCTAGGTTGTGCTAGGTGTCCTTTATCTGTGCTAGCATTTTGGCGAGAAAATTCCAACCGGGGGGGCTAGCGTTAACCTGGCCCCACCCGAATTCAAAAGCATTTTCATTGTGAGCTGTTGGTGTGCTAGCTATAAAAATTGTTGTGCTAGGTTGTGCTAGGTGCCCTTTATGTGTGCTAGCATTTTGGTAACAGAAATTTAAGCGGGGGGGCCA
This sequence comes from Galeruca laticollis, assembly GCA_963921935.1. NCBI lineage: Eukaryota > Metazoa > Arthropoda > Insecta > Coleoptera > Chrysomelidae > Galeruca > Galeruca laticollis. The sequence continues at coordinate 75,728,053 of OY998175.1, forward strand.
GCTTGACGGAGCTATGTATCTGTACCATTCCGAGTTCCAATAAAAGGTTGGTTGTTGCTAATTTTAAATGTCTCGTTTTTACGAGCTACATAACCCTCTACTTTTCATTGTATGGGAGAGTCTAAAGGTCTATTTATAAACTTGCAGTTGCCGTCGCCGTTACCGCTCCCGTTGCTGTTTGACGTTGCAGTTGCCGTTGTTAGTGTCAATTTATAAACCTGACGTTTAATGTTCGCCGCGATTGTGTTCAGGGTAGATAATCTTTATCTTTATTACCTCTTTCTACTTCTACAATGATTTCGTGAGTCAGTGTCATGAAGAACATTGTTGTCATCCATATCGAAATTCATTCTTCACAAAGCACAAATCATCAAATCAATAAAAATAAATCTTAATCAACGTAAATCAGCTACCCATGTTTTAATAACATATTTAAGAATATGTTAAACCCACTAAAATCGATTCTTGCCAAACGACCAGGCTTTTGATTGGTTAATATGCGAACGGTAACAGCAACGGAGAATATAAAGGCGCAAATGTGAAAGTAGCTTTTTAACTTTCAACGGAAACGGCAACTGCAAGTTTATAAATCCGCCTTTAACTGCGATGCGACGAGCAAGAGCCATTGCGTCCACACCATACTTACAATAGAGTGTTATCTAATGATGAACTTTGGATGTCCGGTTTTATGGCTGTCTGATGTTCTGAGCGGCTGTAATAGGAGGGGTTATCCATCAATATCGACTTTTAAGAGAACTCTTTCAAACCACTCTTCAAAACGATGGGCGATCATGTTTTCCTGCGAATCTCCTTTTTTTTAGACAGGAACACGAAGGCACTGTCACTAACGATATTGGCGGTCACCCTTTACTAGTTGGTCCTGCAATTATCACGAAATTCCACATGTTTTTCTCAAAGTTTTACGGCCGTGGAAAACTATCATCCTCTAATAATTTTCTATGAACCACGTCGATGATTGGCTCTTTATTCCGAAGAAGAATATTACTTGTTTATTATTTCTGGGGTAGGTACCTGCACTGGGTGAAGGGCGTGACTTTATAAAAACAGTGGTTGGGTATAAGTTTGGATGTTAACAGGCAAATTTTGGTTTGTTTACATTTACTAAAAGCAACACATACATATTCAATATTTATGTAATAAATGTTTCACACTACAAAGTTGATAGGAGGTTTATTTCTTACCATTTTAACTAAACTGAAAATTTTCGCCATTGTACATGTGAGTTCCAATATTTTTAAATTTGTCTCAGAGATAAGTTTAATTAACACACTATATGTAATATATAGGTATATAGAAACACAAGGAGATATTATTTCTAAAAGAAACCATCATGCATTTTTGAATAAATCACATTCAAATGAATAATTAAAAGTATTGAGATTTTACTACACATTCTCATGAAATATATATATTGTTATATTATTTATTTTCTTAATTTTTTCTAATCCTTAATAATAATTATTTGTATTATAATGAATGGTATTTAGTTTTAAATTTATTATGTTGCGCCACTGATTATGATATGTTTCTAAACATAAATGTTATTTCCCCGACTATTGAGACTCTTATTTAATATTGGTTTTAGTTTTAATATGTAATGGGTGAGTCCGGCACTGACTCCATTCAATTATAATCCACCCATATATTGAATAGTGTATTATTGGTTATCTAACTTGAACAACATAGAATGTTTTCTGAATTTAATGCAAAGATATACAAAGAATATCATCATCTCTTACTTACTTATAGTATCAAATAAAGAACATAGATATGTGATATGAAAATGAAAACAAATAACGACTCAATCTAAAATATTACTCGATGATTTTAGTAGTTTTAAAAGTATTTATCTATGGTAGTATGTGTATGATTCATAAGAAAATGTAATTATAACCTATAATAAAATGTTCATAGTTAATAATGTTGGAAATACTTATTATATGAAAATAGTGAATTTATTTAGTTACTCTGAAAGGAAATGAAGAATTAAAATGTTACTGACTATATACTAGGTGACTAAATCATCAAGCTTTTCAAAGATATCTTTGTAAACTGTGACTAATACTAAATACAGGTAAGTTTATATTAACTACACTTATAACTAAACGAATAAACTACCACGTTTGTGAACGTTCAAACACATAAAATATTGGTAAATTGAGTTGTCTATTGTAACGCAAAAGAAATTATAAATAAAATAACTTATCTGTGTCCAATTCAGTTCATAGATCACATGATAATGTATTCCAGCTTTCCATTTCATGCATCGTTTTTCCAATTTGCATATGTTGTAATGCGTTATTTTGGGTTATTTATATCCTGTTTACTAATTTCGAGGTTTTGATATCTTCTTTTCAAGTAACTTACTAATTTTTTACTGTTAATTTCAATTTTAGTTTTCCAAAAATGTTTAATGTCTGCTTCCCTTTTAATAAAATATCTCTCAATTGTTTCAATAAATTTCGTTGCTAACCTCCGTTGCTATGAAACTGTTTATGACCTCTAATAAGTTTATATCACATATGGTGCCTTGATTTTTCTTATAAAATTCTTAAATTGCTTTAGTATTGTTATGTCATGGATAGCCAATCATAGATGAAGATTTTATATTATTGGTTCATTATACATTTTTCTGGCAAATCTTCACAATATCACTAGTTACTTAAATTTCCGTGCACTTTAAAAGATAATTACTGTGAATGGTATAATATACAGTGTGTTGTATGACAATTACAGTTTGTTTTTTAATTGCTCTAGTTCTTCATTTGAAATTGATTTTATTGATGTCTATCTGTTTAGATCATTGAAATAGCTTATATGATAATGCTGTTTTACTACATAACAATAATATACTGGATGTTTGTTTTAAATTAATTCTAGTGCAATAATACCTGTTTCAGCCTATATTTTGTTTTTTATGATTAGGGTAATTATATCAAGTAGAGCATGAGTACTCCTCAATCTCTTGAGTTCAGGGCTAAAGATTTTTATGTAATTTATTATTTTGTTTTATCTATTTTCATAAAAAATTATTTGTTTTGGTCTTTTATTTAAAATGAAAAAATTATACTTTGCCTCAAACCTATTCCTGTATTTAGAATTGACACTTGAAATGAACTGAATAACTATTTACTGTTTCTGATATTGGGTATTGAAACGACAATGAAGAACACTGTAATTATATATTATCAGAAATGCAATGGAAATTGGGAAAGAACTACATACATCAATACAAACAAATTCGAAATAGTGGAACAAACAACTAAAATCTAATATGTCAAAAAAAATAGGTACCTTTGCGCAAATTTATATTGTTTAAAATGGCCAAATCAGAAAATTTTAAATTGGGATATCAATAAAATTACGCTACACTAACCTTCACTGAACAATGTTTTCCGCTTGGCACCAACAATCTCCTATAACACAACGTTTGTATTATTGTGTCTACTGCCTTTACCTTTACTCTCGGTGGACTCCAACTAGACACAACTCCTCCAGGTAAGTTTTGAATTTCTCTTTCTTGATATACTTTATACTATTTTATTTATCTTCTTTTCTTCCACAATCTGGTTTCTTTCGTTTAAATATCTTTTTAAATAATGCTTTCAGATATATTTTATTATTCTATAGCCTTTGATTTTTTATCTATTTTAATTAGTTATCTTCTGTTTCTTTACTTATCTTTCAAATCCTCTCAAACTACTTCTTTAACTTTATTTAACTTCTCTTTATGCTTTTCTTTTAATTATATGAGGACTATCTTTATATTTTCTTAAATTTTTCTTTCCATATATCCTCCCTCAACAATATCACACCACATACTCTATTTTTCCAAATCAACAACCATCCTTTTTCCTGTCCGTTGCTATGGACAAAACTCATCATCTCACTAGATTTTTTTTAACAATAATTTACAAATCAAGAGGTTTTCATTTAATTTCATATTTTTCTTAACTATTTGATGATATTTAATGCTTCGTTTACTTCCAAAATAATTTAATTTATATATTTAAAACTCTACTTCTCCAAAAATATCCCTATTTATAAAAAAAAACCTCTCATTGTGTAATACGTTTCCATTCTAAATTAGACAAATCTACAAACTGATACTTTTCAAAATATATATAATTCTTTTCAATTTCTATTAAAATTTGGTCACGATTATGATTTCTCATAAACTTGGCCTAAAATTATATATACAAAAATTCTTCATGTGTTATATTTCATTGTCCCTTCAGAAATCAATCAGAATTACATAGTTCTATGACAACGAATTCCTGTCGCGCACATCGAAATCTGTCGCTGATGTTTCATGCTTTGAAAGTATTTTTGACATTCCAATCAGTTGACAGTTATCTGTGTCATAATAATAATAAACATCTAAAATAATGATTCTGCTACTAATTCTTATTAAACATGATGTATTATAACAATCTAAATACATTTATTGATTCTTTTAGGGTTTTAGATACGTTTAATGACATATATGAAACATTTACAAGTTATTATATTATTTAAAGATGGTTTCTGGTCTACAGGTATGAGTTGAATTATTTTATGAAGCCCTGACAATGGTAAATGTTTTGAATATTATTTTAGCATCTCAATATTTACATCAAACAAACGATATCATAGGTACAAATTCAATATATAACCCATTTTAATTTCATTCATATCATGAAAAACAAATAATTCCCTATGTTTTGGCAACCTCACACACCAACACCTTCAAACCCTTATAGATGTTGTGATGAGTTCAATATATATATATATATATATATATAATATATATATATATATATATATATATATATATTTCATTTCTTGTTCTTGGGTTTAGGTCATACATAAATAAAAAACTAAATATCGTCTACATACTTTAACGTTTCGCTCCTTGTTGGGAGCTTTCTCAAAAAGATGTTATGTCTTATTTGGACAGAATAAAATATTTACAATTAATCGATATACAATTTTGGAACGTGTACAAAAAGGACACTGAACATATAAAAACATATAAAAACAAGTTTGTTGATAAAATAATAAAGGTGTTCACCTCAGAACCAAATTTACGATATACGAGTGAAATCAAAAGTGTGTAGTATTTTTATTTTGCTATTGAATGTATATATTTTGGTTTCCAAATTCATTACACAATTAAATTATGATAAATTTGACTTAGATTTTTTATGTCTTGTTTATCGTTCAATGAATTCTTTTCTTTTTTTATATGTACCATTTCTTTGATTGCTAATTTATGGTAATTAGAATCCTGGGTTAGTATTTTTGTGCTATTGAAGTCAAATTCATGGTGTTCCCTGGTTTCGTGTTTATGTAGGGCGGTGGACGCATTTTTTGTGTACTTGTGACCATTTAAGCGATTTTCTAGAGTTTGTGTTGTCATACCTACATATTTCTTCGGGCAGTTTAAACATGGTATAGAATACACTACGTTAGATTTTTTTTTGGTTTTAAATGAGCTTTTCAGTTTAGTGAACAATGGCGATAAGGTATTTTGAGTATATATATATATATATATATATATATATATATATATATATATATATATAATAAGCAACGAATAGATAAGTGGGTATTGCACGCAAATAGAAGAAGGTGCTACTGAAAAGAGTGGTAACCGCAGACATGCATGTTTCTGGCTCATTAGCCGTCATCGGTACGGTACAACCAAGAAAAGATGTGAAACATGGGAGCAAAGGTGTTGAATGAAACATGAGAAAATATAACAGAATTCAGCAGGATAGTCAAACACAACATTTGTGTCAGTAATATTAGAAGATCTCGAATATTCGAGACAACAACCAACATAGACACGGAGGTGCATATAACACTCCCGTCTGAAACTTCCGACCCAGATTAATGAAATAATAACAAGATGTACGAATAGTGCGTGACATATGAACAATAAGCAACGAATAGATAAGTGGGTATTGCACGCAAATAGAAGAAGGGGCTACTGAAAAGAGTGGTAACCGCAGACATGCATGTTTCTGGCTCATTAACCGTCATCGGTACGGTACAACCAAGAAAATATGTGAAACATGGGAGCAAAGGTGTTGAATGAAACATGAGAAAATATAACAGAATTCAGCAGGATAGTCAAACACAACATTTGTGTCAGTAATATTAGAAGATCTCCGTGTTTATGTTGGTTGTTTTCTCGAATATTCGAGATCTTCTAATATTACTGACACAAATGTTGTGTTTGACTATCCTGCTGAATCATTTTCATTATTGAAAATTTTTGAATTCAATTATTTAAATGTCCTTCAGATATTGGGTCTTAAAAAGTTTTCATGTATCTTTTCAAGTTGACATAAGAATGAGTTTTATATATAGCAGGGTAGCATATTTAGAGTATTATTATTCGATCGAAGCATTGTTGACCAATATTGTGGATGATGCTAATTTTTTAATAGCGAAACATGATCTGCAGATGGCATGCAAGAATACATTTAAAATAATCCAGGCAGTTTGTTAGCAAGTAGGTCAAGAAAAAAAAAGCATAAAAATAATAAACAAAAAATATTTAATGAAATTAACTGTCTCGACCCTTACTTCGTGAAATCTACTCATAGTACTGTTTTAAATGAAACTCACTGTTTCTAGCTAATTCCACAATATAATAAAAAATGTTGAAAATTCTAAAAAATTGACAATTGTTTCGATAAATCAATATCATCGTCAGAATGACAGAAATTACATTTCATTTGATGCCTACCTGATGTTTAATAGTTATTTTGGCTAGACCAAGAAGTGACATAACTTGTGATTGACTTAAAATATGTTAATAGAAAAAAGAAGAAGATGTGATATTACAAATATTGAAGCTTAGATATTACTAGCCCTATGGTGATATCCGGGATATCATTTTTCCAATTAAGATCAGTATAACGGTGCAATGATATAGAAAACCAGGAAAACTATATCTGCTGATCTTTACAATTATCACTTAAGAACTCCCTAGATTTATCTGTTCATTATTGTGGGTTTCTTGAATGTCTTTTAATTTCCAATTCTTCAAGGAAATCCAGTTCTTGTTTTTTTTCACAAATATGCAGCTTTTCCAGTTTTGTGTTAGGTGTCAATGAATGATTGGTGTCAAGTAGATGTTTTGCGTAGTGGGATTTATCTGGTTGTTTTAATCTGTATGCTCGTAAGTGTTCACTGTATCGGATTTCAAAATTTCTTAGGGTATGACCCAAATAGAGACTGCCTTATATTCTGGACATTTGAGTTTATATATACCTGATTTCTTTAATTTTGGTATTTTTGTTTTTACATTTAACAATTTTGTACTAACGTTACTTTCTTTTTTAAAAGAAATTGTTGTATTCGTTGCTGAAGATATTATCTTTGAAATATTATTAGAAATACTTCCTGCATATGTGATGGTTTTATAAGTTTTTATTTCATCAGTTTATTTAGGAAATATTAGTTGTAATGCCACTTTTTCCTCTTTTTTATTAATTAGGTAAGCACAATAATAAGCACCAAGTTTGCATATTTGAGTAAAAAGCAATTTTTTCGAGCCCTTTCAGCTTAAACTCTCTCAAAAATAAAGGCAAAATATCAAACTAATTTGATCTTATAGCCATTAAAAAACTGTACAAAATGGGTTTTTAAAAAGATCGATAGCGTAAAAACTAAGCGAGTTATGGATAAAAAACCAATTACTTTTTTAAACTCGTACATGTCATGTCAATTAATAAAAAGATATTAGGGTAAAATAAATTAATTATAACCAGTATCCTATAACGGGTTAATGTTGATAGTATAAAGTACGGAACACTTTTACCATTTTATAAAAAATCAAACCGTAGAAATTACAGTCAGCAGGTATTCAGCACTTAATTTTTTTAGAAAAAAAAAGTAGTAAACAAAATATTATAAAACACAAGACTTGACAAAATAAAAATAACTTTAAATGTAAAAATTAATAGGATTACTTGTTTTTATGTACTTGTTGCACGGTTCAGTGAACTAACCGGTTTAATAATGCCTCTGGCGATGCATCGCTTTCATAGCACTCCATTTCTGAACAGGAAAAATCAAGAAAGTCTTGCCTGACATGTTCTCGCGGTAACTGGTTGATATACTAATAAAATTTCGTGTGTATTTATACCTAACCCTATTTACTTTCTCGATTTTTGCTTTAAAATTAATTTTGTTTTTTTTGCAATTTTTTTTGGACCCTGGGTGCATTGCACATTTTGCACATATGGTAGCGGGGACCCTGCTTAGAAACGATGTTTGAAAATTAAATTATCTATGCCTAGGGCGAACATTTAAATTGGAGTGTATTAAGGCATTCTGCAGTTGACTCCACATATTCTTGCTGTCCTTGAATATATTCCTATATGACCACGTGCTTTTTTCTATATAATTAAGTATATAATAAATAAATTTACTGTTTCGACCCTTACTGTGAGGAATCTACTCATGTTACTTTTTCAAATGAAACTATCTGTTTCTAAAAAATTCGAAAGGATTGTCAGTTTTTTAGAATTTTTATACTTTTTTCATGATATTGTGGAATTATTTAGACACAGTTAGTTTCATTTAAAAAGTTTATAACAACTAATTTTGGTTTGAAATTGCACAATAAAGACTAATGTATAGCAGCGTTGATAAAAAAATGAAAGGGATTTAATCGATTTATTTTTAATCCAAGATTCGGCGACACTTAGAAAAAAAATCGTTTTTAATAGGCTTAAAGATTGTATTAATCAAGTTGCTAATAAAATAATTGAGTAATCATAACTGCTTAAAATACTAACTATTACATATTATTATCAAACTAATGCAATTTCCTATTTTTATATCTTATATTGTAATGACTACACAGTATGTATATCTGGGTCATTTACTAATGTTACAAGTTATTTTTTTAATAAAAAAGCGGAAGACTATGTGGTCTGATTGTTCTTAAACGTCGTTTCTCTTCGCTTATATCGATGTTTGATTAATTATAATTGATGGTAATTATCAGTTTTTACAATATATTTATAAATTAATTTAATAATTACTATTAGTAAATTAATAATTAGCTGCTATTATCCCGAACATTATTTTTTCGAAACAAAATATCGACATTGGGCTTTGCACCATAAAAATAATTGAAGTTTGAGGGGACATGATGTGAACGTAACTTTGTGTTACAATTTTAAATACAATTCGTTTTGTTGTCTTGTTTTAATAACCTTTTTTTGGTTAAAGGTAATTTTTTTCTTTTATCGATTAACATGGCTCTACATTTTTGGATTCGTTGTTAAATTAGCTGATTCATTTATGTCAAGATATTTCGTATCATGTCGAGATCTTGTTATTTTTAATACAGATACGATCTTGGAAATGAATAAAAGTCGCATAGCACAAAGTCGAATGAATTAGGTGGATATTCTAACATTGGGATATTGGATATTTTTATCGTTTTCGTTGCCTGGTCGTTATCTTCAATGACTTTCTGCGTTTCCTCTCTTTTAATTAGTTTTTTTTGGTCTGTTCTTGTTACCCTCATAAATTTTCGTTCCGGTCCTTCTACTTTTTTACTAAGTGACGCCATTTATCACCAATTTATTATACTTGAAATTTGTTTTTTTCTTCTTGTCTGGCTTGTTTAAGGTATAGTAGTAATCAATCCTCTTCGTTCCTCTTGTACTTTTTTTGAGAAGTCATCCATATCTTTATTTAAAATGCAACTTGCTTAACAACTTTATGGTTAACTGGATAGTTTACCATTTACTGCTAAATTAATTGAATTACTTTTCTATACGGTGATCTTGTTCTTTTGAATGCAAATCTGATAATGGAGTATGATCTAGAGTTACGTGAATTAAGTGGATTTTGTACTTAGTAACTAGAGATGTCTGAGCTGCAGCACATAGTGTAAGGTTTTGTGAATAAGGAGGATGGATGTTGTAATTATCTAGAATTGTATGTATGTGTACATATTTTATCGAATCATCAATCTTTTCAATTTATTAAAAAAAAATCTACACTAACAATGTTAGTATTTTCACAATTGATTACGTAAATAGGTTTCCAAAAAAAAACAAATTGTCCATTAAAACAAACAACAAGAACATTTTTTATCGACCAACAACGTTGTTTAATATAACTAACGTCATCTGAGTTAGTTTATTTTCGGTTTATTTTGAACGGCAGGAATATTACTCAAATTAATGTAGCATGAAGCGTATACTTAATATACTTTTTCTTGCACCACCTGTAACTGTTTTTACAAGTGTTGTCAAAACAGTTTCCGACGCTCTCGTTTTAATTTTTTTGATATCCGATAGCAGTTTGTGCCAAATGTTTGTTTCTTTAAACTACAATTTAAGTTTAATCAAGCTAGGAGTGCGTGTTAGTTTGTTTAATTTATATTATCATTTTCTGACAGAGGTGTTCACGTATCTGTTATAATAAAGACCAGTTTTCGAATCAAAGTATGTTAATAAAATACTTCCTGTAATTGATCATCAAAAATAATAACTGAAGCATTCAAGAAATGAAAAAGTTAATTATCAGAATTATTAATATTTGCATTATTACTTTTCCGCCCAACCTATCTAATATGCGAGAAAAGTATTGGTTTACCCCAAAAAAAGTTGGAATTTTGAATTTTTTTTTAGTTATTTTTAAGTTTTTCATCAACAACACAAAAAAACGGTTTTTAGAAAAAAGAATCCTGTGTGTATGTCGTCGTCGTTGTCGTCGGCCACTTTTCCTTACATGTCTTGTTAGCACGATACAGTCTCCGAAGTGCAATAAGTCACCAATTTTATGAAGGACATGTCACAGATGAACCCTATTGATTTTCCGCTCACCAGAGCCAGTACAAGGGGTGCTATGGTACTTGAAGTACGACATTTTGTCATTTTTTGAGAAATTTCAGTTTGTTAGCACGATACAACCTCCGGAGTTCAACAAGTCATCAATTTTATGATTGAATATTATTCAGGACATGTCACTGATAAACCCTATCGATTTTCAGCTCACCAAAGCCAATACAACAGGTGCTACAGTACTTTAAGTACGATATTTTTGTCATTTTTGGAGAAGTTTCAGTTTGCTAGCACGATACAGCACCCGGAGTATATACAAGTAACCAATTTTAAAATTGGATATTATTCAGAGCGTCTCAAAGATGAACCCTATTGATATTCAGCTCACTCAAGCCAGTACAACGGGTGCTATGGTACTTGAAGTACCAAATTTTTGTAATTTTTGGAGAATTTTCATTTTGTTAGCACGATAAAGCCTCCAGAGAGTATACGATTGATCAATTTTATGATTGAAAATTGTTCAAGGTGTCTCACCGATGTACCCTATTGATTTTTAGTTGACAACAGCGGGTCCTATTAATCCAGATATACTAACTTGTTGGTTATTTTTGAAGAAATTTCGGTTTGTTAGCATCATACATCCCCCGAAGTGTATACAAGTAATACTTTTATGATAGAATATGATTCAGGGCCACAGATGCGGAAAAGTTAGTTTTAACCTTTACAACCTTTTATTTTTCCAATCATTTAGTAATTCTTGATTCTTCTACTTCTAGTTCAGGCAGGGGTGGTTCCGAACCTATAAACAATTCTTAACTATGTAGCTATTTAGTATTTTTCATAAATGACATATATACAAAATAATTTACTGCTACAAATCTAATTTAGTTTAAAATAATATAAAAATTTAGGATATTGAGGAAGAAAGGCAAGCAAATAGGATAATTTAATATTGCTTTAGAAATACTTGATATAATCGTTCTGGCTTCAGAACGGTTGCGTTTTCCAGCAATATTTTTTTTAGTTTCTTTAAAAAACTTTCATTAGGCTCCGCCGAAAGCTTGGTATTCCAAATCCAAGCTAATCCATTGTAACGCAATCCAATCCAATATAACGCAATCCAACCCATCCAAATAGATAAGTTTGGCCTGACATATAAGGATAAAACTAATTCAGGACCAATCCAAAAGTTAATCATCGCTGGATTATTTGGGCAAGGATCTTCTAACACCACATGGGATTACAAAAACTTAACTGTTTCACAAACCTGATACAAAATGGTGAAAATATTTCGAAAATATAATCTTCTTCGCTCGACTAGGATATCTCCTGCTTATCTGTCTCTGCTGCTGTTGTTGTTGATAGCAAGTTGGTCTACTCGATGGTCTTCTACTGTAAGGTTTGTTGTTCTTACATATGTAAGTCAGTTTGTCACGTTCCATTCTATATATGTGATCGACCCATTATTTTTTCCTCGTTTTTACCCATTTATTGGTGTTCTAAATGTTGCACTGTTCGCGTATGCTTTTATAGGTTTTTTGCCAAATGAATGTGGTTTAAACAGTTTTTATGGGTGATGGTAATCGATGATAGATAAGATGATCATGTCAAGATTTTAAGAAGCCTAAAATTCGGATGTTTCCTGTATGGGATATATTTTCAATATTTTCGTAGAGATAGCTGACAGACTATAGTACTCCGTTCATGGTAGTAGAGACGTGTCGGATGGCGTTAGCCTTACAGAGCGACAAGGGCTCGTGGTGGCCTTTACACTACAAGGGACGATGCTGGACTCATGTTTGTTGGTGACAATCGCGGGATGATTCCATTATGGACAACGATACTTAACCGGATGGCTGAATCTTGTTCCACAAGTCAGATGTGGCTTGTCAATTAAGCCGATTGACGTTTAATAGTTTGGACATTAACCGCAAGTAACATTAAAAGTTTTATTCCTTTTTATCTGAACTTTTAGCAATTTATTTACTTTGTAATTTCATGTTTCAACGTTTAACGACCCATTAGCTTTTATATTTCAATATTTAGTAACTTCATATTCTTATATAGACGTCTATCAATTCACAATTTTATTATTACATTCTTTCAACTTTGTAAAGTTGAAATAACAACTTTATTATTGCATATCGCCCTGAAATTATATTTCAGCTTAATCTTACTACATAAGAGACACTCTTGATCTATTTGGTGACACTTTGTTAATTATTAAGGTGGGTACAGACATAGAACAAAACTTCGTATCGTAACCCAGTCGCGTAACAATTGTTTGTTACGCATCGAAGATACGGCGTGTCAACAAATATAGCGTATTAATACATCGTCGCGTATCTTATAAACGGGACATTTTGCCGTTCCGTCTTTACTAAAACAGAACAATTAAATTAGTCTTTTTCTTGTGTGCAATGGAGGTTGTTGCAGCAGCTCATATATACATGCATTACTTAGTTAAACAAAATAAAAAAAGACGCGCAGAAAGACGCTGGTGGCAGACCCGGTTATATACTAATAGAAGTGTGTACAGCGGAAATCATTTATTGTTGGATTTAAAATTTCAGGCAACTAGTGGCATTTACAAAAATTTTACTAGAATGTCTCCAACAGACTTCGATTACTTGATTAATTTAATTGGACCCAAAATAGCACGAAAAGATACTAGATGGAGAACGGCAATTTCTGTTCAAGAAAGGTTGGCAGTAACAATTCGGTTTCTGGCGACTGGTGACTCTTTCACCAGTCTACAACACCTTATTAAAATTTCTAAACAATCGATAAGTGCTATAGTTCCTAAAGTGTGCGAAGCCATTATAGAAGGATTAAAAGAAAATATACAGGTGAGAAACTGTTTTATTAAAGAAGTATAATAAACACACATTAAACAAAACAAATTTTTATCTTAAATTCTCTAGTTCAATATCGGGCATATCCAATAGTTGGCGTGGTAAAGAATTGACTGGAGTACTGCGACTTGAATGATTCGAAATACTAGAATTATATGCTGGAGATGGTACCTGTGAATGCTGTTGAGTAAAACTGGAAGCTTGGCTATCCTGATACTGTTCAAATTGAGAATGTTGTGGCACAGAATTTGCAAAGAATGGCTGAATAGTATGAGTACGGTATGATTGCGAATGATAAAAATTGGTTGAACTTTGGTCGAGATGGGTCTTGTCTGCTTTAAACAAAATTAACATAATACCTTGTTGTACAGTACTTTGTAATTCAAGAGAATATTTGGCCAGTTTTTTAGCCACAAGATTTCCAAATATTTGACATTCGTTTTGCTCCTGTGGGTTTCTAGCGTTTGCTGATGCTACTGACAGTATTTTAAAAACTTTATCTAATTTCTCAGAATCTTCATTCCACTTTTAGCGTTTCCTACTAGGTGTCGTTTCATCGCTTTTCTTTTCGGTACTAGGTGTTGCTTTTCTTTTCGGTACATTTTCTATACTTTCCCGATTCTCTTGTACAGCAGAATTTTTATCGTTATCTGCCAATGTTCCTTCATCACCCGATATTTCCTTTTCATCATTATCTTCATCTTCGTGTACAATCTAAAATTAAAAATAATTTAAAATAAGTATTTAATAAACAAACTTATTTAGAAAATGAAAATATGTCCTATTTTTGGCGCACTGTATAATTTGTTTTAATTTTTACAGATACCTTCAGCACCAGAAAGATGGTTAGAAGTGGCAAAACAATTTGAGGATACCAGGAACTTTCCACATTGTCTGGGTGCTTTAGATGGGAAGCATGTTGTTCTACAAGCTCCAATTAACACCGGAAGCGAGTTCTTTAATTACAAATCAACATTTAGTGTAGTTCTTTTTGCCCTAGTGGATGCTAATTATAACTTTTTGTATGTTGATGCTGGAGGCCAAGGAAGAATTTCAGATAGTGGTATCTTTAAAAACTGCTCGCGTTACAAAAAATTAGAGCGAAATGACTTAAATTTACCTGAAGCTTTACATGACAGGCAACACAAAATTCCCTATTTTTTTAATGGAGACAAGGCATTTGCCTTAACTCAGTCGTTAATAAAACCGTTTTGGGGAATACATCCTAAAAGATCATTGCAGAGAGTGTTTAACTACAGATTATCTCTCGCACGAAGAACTGTAGAACATGTATTTGGCATCGCCTCGTCCGTTTTTAGAGTACTTCGTAAACCGATGTTACTTGAACTCAGAAATGCTGAATTAGTTATAATGACAGTAGCTCATCTACATAATTTTTTAAGAGAAAGTTCCACATCTTGTGCTTTGTATACGCCACATGGAACCTTCGATACAGAAACTGATGGAAAGCTTGTAGAAGGAAAGTATAAAACTATAACTAATGAACCAATGTCTTCTTTATTTCCAATTAGAAATATTCCCAGAAGACCAACTGAAAATGTAACACGAATTAGAGACGAATTGTCATCGTACTTTCAAAACAAAAATCGACTTTTGTGACAAGATAATTATACGTAATTCGTAATTCGTTTTATACTTACGGTGCTTTGTGTTTCCCGAACCTTGTTTTTGTCCCAAATGAATAGCAAACTTTTAAAGGCAAACCAACTACTTTCATAGATATCTGAAGCCCTGTAATAAATAATAATAAAATTTGTAATTGAAAAGTAAATAAACAAAATAGAAAAGAAATTAATTTTAAATTATTCAAACTTACATTTACCCGTATCGTGGCTCTTTTTAATTTTTGCTTTCTCTCGCCTGAGTCCTGACAGAAGAACATTAATTTTTTTTGCATTCATCTACTGTTGTCCGAAACTCTACAGCAAGTTCTTCCCAAGTATCATGCTTCTTTATTTTATCATAGTATTTGGGATGTTTTGCATCCCACAAAATTTCTTTATTACGATAACTATTTATGAAATCCAGGGTAGATTCTTCTGTCCACTCCATGTTTTCAACTGAATAAACAAAACGAAAAATAAATCGCAACTGTGTACCGCAGACCTGTCAAGACGTGCTAACAAGTGGTGCAACATCAGTGCGTATCATTTCTTTGATGCGGCGTCAAAAAACTGACAACCGATGGAACGCCGAGATGTTACTATGTTCTGGTGTTACGGTGTTACGCAGTGCCGTCCACACTTGTTACGCGACGGCGTTACGATACGAAGTTTTGTTATATGTCTGTACGCACCTTTACAGTTTGTAAGACTGTAACTGGTATACCATTTACATGTTACTAAAAGATTTAGTGTATTGTACATGATAATCTCAGATAGTTGATAACATTAGAAACTGTTAAACATTTTAAATTATTCAACCATTGATAGCTGATTATCAGTTCATAATTAGAGTCGGTTACCTCATATTTATTGAGACAGGTTATTACACCATCTGTTCAAGGTACCATTAAATTTAATTAAACTGATTCATTGGCAATAAAATGTGTTTTATTTGATTCACAAACGTAAGGGCAAAACAATATAAATAACATATTTGAAAAGTTATAATAGCTAATTTATTCACTATTGGTTTCTTGATTAATCAGTAAGAGTTTCTTGAATGTCCTAATCAAGTGGCGCCTTAAAAAAATAATACAGGACCAGCTTTCAAACATTCCTCACTAACTCACGGCCTTATGCTCTCCGGCAAAAGGCAAACCTTTGGCAATGTAACCTCACGTTTTGTAGTAACAACAGCTAGGTAAGGTTACAATCTTCTTGGATAGATTTTTTATATGAATATAGATTAGATTTTGTATATGAATATTAGTAACATCGTCATATCCAGGTGTATACGTTTACATTTTGCGAATCATATTTCTTGCTAAAAAACTGTAAAAATATACAAAATTGGCATTATATAGTTTCTACGAATTCTGAAAGGTGCGCCACTGGTATAATATCGTCTCATGTGTGTACACTGACAAATCGTCCATAGTCATAGCCTACGTATAATTAGAAATAATGTCGTGCATAATGCACGTACGAGTTACGACGATTATAAAGCAATGATGTCTTCACACTTGGAATTTTATCGGTTAACGATTATTGTCTCGCACCGATAATTTCTCACGATGGATGGCATCGGGATTGTGTTAATGGAAGGAAACATACTGTTTGGATAAATTATTGGAATAACACCAATGGAGAATGTGCGACTGTATATGTAATTAGAAGTTAGGAATGCCAAAGTTAAGGAAGATATATGTAGAGATTTTTCTGTCAAATAGTTAATGTTATTTGAGTATTATTGAAAATAGTTGTAGGGAATAGCTCGTTCTTCGCGTTTAAATCAAGTTGCGGCCATTATTGAATTTCTATACAAAATTTATATGGATAAGCTGGAACGTAACAATGGAACAGTGCAGTGTATATGGAATTCCCGGATATATAGGGTATTAAGAAATAAAATTTGGATAAATGCCAAAATTGTGCCGAACCGTCAAAAACAATGTTCATTGAATTAAAACTCAAATTCCCAAAATGAACACTGTGTTAGGTTCTAGTTACCCATCTGGGGATCAATACTTTCGAAATTGGGTTTCATAATTTATTTTTAAACATTTTTGTTAATATATGTATCCGAATTGAGAGCTTTCTCTATATTAAATATAAAAACTTGATTCCATGACAACAGAATGCGCATAAAATCGCGATACAAACAAAACATTCTAATCAAAAATCGTAACACACTGTTTATGTGGTTCCTGTTTGAATAAATGAATAGCACTAGTGTGCGAGAAATATTCTCAATTTGAACAGTACAAACCAAGAGCAGTGAAGAAACTATGGAAATACAAAACCAGTGGACGATGGATAGCGAAATGAATATTCGATGTTAACGATTATCTAGAATGGAAGCACGAGGAAGTAAACTCCTATTTGACGCCCAAGTCGTACCACTTTATATGAAAGGTTGAAACGGTATAATTTTAATATTGATCAATTTAAATTATCTAAACTTTAATAAAATAAACGGTCTCGTGGAATCTACTCATATCTTAACTTTGATTAATTCATATACTTACAGTCAACGTCTTATTGACAAATCAGTCAAAATACCTCATGAGCGACCACTTGTTTCAACTGAATTATTATGGCCTGATGACGGATGATACTGCCTTCAATTAGGTACCCACATCTTTACTGATGCGACCAAATCAGAGCAAGGAATGTTATCGGCATTTTTGTAAGAAAATGACAACTCAATAATCCAACGAAATCGTTACTTCAATATTCGAAGATTTGCATACTCAGATTCTTCTAGTTCTTCGCACGACATAAAACAAATATTTCATACGCATCCATTACCTTCAAATGTTAAATAGAAACGTTTCAGTTTCTCTGTAATATTTATATCACGAAAAACTGTCGTGAAAGATGTATTGACGTATCTTTGAATTCACATTTTAGAAATAAGATAGGCTAAAGTTTTTTCATAATTGAACTCAAGAATCAAAATGACCCAGAATCTAAGAGTCATATTTCCAAATTTTAATAATAATGACCTAGAATACAGCTTTTTACGCGACTTCCATCATAATCGTTTCCTATTTAAATAATCCGAAAACTGTTCCACCGGGTCTATAATAAGGTCATTGGCATCTGAAGAGGTCCAAAACAAATTCGTATCACAGAAGAAAAAAACGAAGCCCTTCGAGGCGATTGTACGTCTTAACTTGCTGACGGGTCTTTGCAACAGGTTACGTAACATTTTATTTAGAACCACTGCATAACATCGAGGATATTAATCATTTTGAATAGAATTCGCTCGGTGTATGCAAATGCCCGGTGGGAATCGACGAGATAAAGGAGTATAATTTTATGATAAAGAATATTGGTAAATATAGACATTTTCTTAATTAAGTAAAATAATATGCTTGAACGAAAGAAGGTATATCACTACAGAAATATCCATTGAAATTATAAAATAAACATTGATTCAAGATATATTTCGAAAAGTCGATTCTCTTAAGGCGAAAATAAATGAGTTATCTGAATAAATACTTTCTTTTTCATTATTATTTGATAAAAATGTATTTCCTCACTTAAAATATCTAAATTCATCATCCGGAATCACTACAGAAATCCCTGAATTCTTAAATTTCATTAAGTAAATGAGATTCACTAACATAAACTATTTACCCAAATTTCTCTTCATTTTTATTCAATTATAGAAATCTTCACTGAAATAAACACCATCTTCCTGAATCTGGATGAAAAAATAAATGTTTTTCGAAAGAAAAATGGATTGGAAGAACAAGTACAAAAATACTCCCTTCCAACATATTCACTAATATGAATCATATTCCGATAGTTACAATTTTTTAATAAACAAACAAGAGTGAAAAATCCCCATTTCCTGTTCACTTCAAATTTCGTGTTATATCATAATCTAAAAAGGATGTGAGTTTGCGGATGACATAGTGATAATAACAAGTCAGAGAGTGATCTGCAGAAAAATATGGATGTATGGATTTGAAGAAGAAGAAACTATAGAGTCCACAAGACAGTTGAAAACATGGGCTAAAAACCAATGGAAGAATTTCTCAAAAGGCACGGGACGGACTTGTACGTTTCAAACGAGTGAGGAAAAAATTCAGCAATTTTTTCAAACACTCATATTCTCGGAAATCACATTTTTTTTTAAATTGTAACCCCGGAGTTTCACCTTATTTTAATGGCAAATAAAAAAGAAACACATTCCTAAAACCGATAATTTAAGCTTGAGATCAAGCTAGCACACCCACCTTTACATAATAAAATTTTAATAGCATACATTTAAACTTTGAATTTAGGACAAATTTGTACCCAAAAATTAGAATTTTTACCCACCCAGTTTTCCCGGTAAAAGACCTTTTATTGTGTAAGTAAATCGTTAAAAACATTTAAATTATCAAAATTTTGACCTCAAGCTAGCACCTTCACCATTACAAAATCAAATTTTAACAGCATAACTTTGAATTTAGTACTAATTTGTACCCAAAAGTGTTTTTTCATTATTAGGAAGGGACCCAAATTTAAGACACTTTTTTTGGAAATTCGAAAAAAAAATCATCATTGAATAAATTTTTATTATTATTTTACAAAATCGCTTGCTTGGTGTATTAACAAAACATCGTGATAAAGAATCTACATTAAAATAGCTAGGCTACTGAAGTTATTTAACTTGAAGTTTGTTTTTGTCAATTTTCCCATATTTCCTAATTTGAGACACACTGATGTCCCAATTTGAGACAGATTTCCTAATTTGGGATACTACTAAAAAAAACCAGTTTCTTCGCAGAAAGAACATAAAATTAGCATCTTTAATTTCCCCACAATTTTCATGGGCCCATCTGCCGCAGTGAACACATTTTGCTCACAGCTCGCCATGCTTGTCCTCGGAAAATCTCCCGGAACAAAATAAACATTCAGCATCAGTTCCTTCGGATTCGTCTGAAAAGAAATTAGCCAACATAATACTGCTGTCGCTTTCTGAGCTTAAACTAGAAGAAACTCGGCGTTTTTTTCTCTTTTGCGCTCTAACCCCGAAGTGGAAGGTTGGTTCTGTTTTAAAACTGCTGATTTCTGTTTTCGTAGAATTGCAGTAGATTTTTTTACCAGTTTCTTTGATTGGTTTTCTTTTGGTTCTACCTCTTCACTGATGTTTTTTTAGGTATAGTATTTTTCCCTTTTCTTTTTTCTAAACTACCTTGTAATTCATCTTTGTAAGGAGTTGAGGTAATTATTGATGCTTTCCCAGCCCTAACATTTACCTTAGTTTCTCTGGTTTTGTGTTCAGGCAGAGGACAAATATCCATGGGAGAAAAATATTCTCTCCGAGGCTTATTTGCTGAGGATGGACTTGGTGTACGTTTATTTCTTTCTGGCGTTGGTAGAGCCATTGCTTCATTTTCATTTTGGTTGCTCAGATGATCTTCCTGATGATTTTATTTTTCGGAGAGGTGTTTTTCTTGAAGGCCTGTTTTGTTTTCCATTACATTATGCACGCCAAAATCATGGTCTCTGAAGGTGTTTCTATTCAAAGGAACTAGTCCCGTTTTTCTAAAACCATTGCACGATGTTTCCATGGTGGCAACTCTATTGTAGGCTTTGCCAAAAATACTAGCAATTGCGTATGGGGATACAGTACTTAAATAGTTCTCCCGAAGCCAATTTTGTATCTCCTGATCGTAATAGGTTTTTAACGGAGACATAAATGAAACATCTAAAGGCCGCATTTTATTGGTAGAATGTGGCGGAAGACAAATTATCGTCACATAATTTTGTTTTGCCAAATCTATGAGAGCAATGTTTCTTGTGTGGGAGTAGTGTCCATCCAACACAAGTAGAACAGGGTCAACAGCTGTGGGTTTCGTGAATTTGATCAAATTACTTAACCATCTTGTAAAAATATCTGATTGAACCCTACCAGAAACTCATTAACTCGGACAGATTGTTCCGTGGAAAAATGAATAATGGCGGTACATAAACTCCTACAGGTTATTACGGTGATTAGTTTACCTCTTTCTGCGGAGGTTAATGTAGAAACCTGTTTTTTCCCTTCAAGGATAAAACCTTTCTATGCTTATGTTGAACGATGGTAATGCCCGTTTCGTCGACATTGAATACCCTCTGGGAAGGATCTTGAAGCTTGGAATATTCTGGCTCATAGAGATCAAAAAACGCTGAGACTTTTTCGGGAGTAAAAGATTTGATACGAGCTGCAGACATGCCTTGCGGTGTTCTCATCGAAAGTTGTGAATGCCTCTTCAAAAATAACCTCAACCATTTTTTCCCAGCACGTGCATAAAAGCAAACAAACTGACGCGCTTAATGACTCCTTACCATTGCAGTCTAGTTTATTGGCTTACGTTAACAACACTTTTGTTAGATGACGTTACATATACCATAATATGCGGAGCTATCTCAAATTAGGCGCCTATTTCAAATTTGGGTCCCTTCCTCTATTATTTTGTTTATAAAAGATGATAATAAATTAGACCACTTGTCTTATTAGTTTCCAAGTAAATCTTCAAAAAAATTTATATTATAAAATTAAGTAAAGATCCTTGGAACATTTGTTATTCACAAAAAAGGCATATATTGCCAACCCATTCATATTTAATTCATCTCCCATAACATACGATGCTCCTGATTGCTTCGATATCAATGACTAGTTAGCGACAAGTTTATCTTTATTGCCAGATATTACATCGCAAATTTATAGCTTCATAATTCAATTGTCGAGGTCTTCCTACTTTTCGAATCATTTTGTCATTTGAAATATTATTTAACATAGAAAATACCTTTACTACCAAAAATTAGAATAAGTCCTTTTCGCCTTTGGCGTTTTGTGCACTGCTCAATTACTCCTAAAAATCCATGCTAAAAGTTTTCCAACCAGTATAGAAAAATTATTACGAAATAAAGCACCAATCAGAAATAGAGCGATAGATCAAAGATACGTAACGTTTGAATAACAAAAAATATCGCCACACTGGCTCCTTTCGGTTTTTGTTACAGTGTGACAAAAATTTTTTTTTCAATTTTTCATCCAATCAGAAATGAAAGCTCTCCGTAATACCCTATGAAGGACATCTTTAGAGCTTGTCGAGATGAGGCGTTTTAGGCTCGAGTGAATTTATCATTTCGTCCAGATGAGGCGTTTTACGCGCGAATTCACTCGAGTCTAGTAGTCGAGAGTACTGCGTTTTGATTGTGATTTACGCGCGAGTTGAGAAACGCGCGACTGCATCTGGATGCAATATATGATCCTCTAGAATCTTACACTCGCGCGTAAATCGCCTCATCTGGACAAGTACTTACTAAGCCGGCAATCAGTCAAAAAAAGTAATAATAACAGAGTATGATGCTATTCTTATCTTCTAGCCGCTATCAACTATTTGCGCCTTATTGCGCACTTGTACTAAAAACTTCAAAATCTTTCCCCGACATCCAATACATTGGAGAATTTATTGCTCAAATTCTACGCAAAAACGATTTTTTACACGAACCCCTTCAGAGAAACAATGGTTCAGCCAGTTTGAACCGTAACTTGGCATAGTCATGACCGTATCTCGGCGAGGAAAAGTGTTACGACATATTTTATTGCTAGTTAATTGCTGTGAGGAGTCATGGAGATAAATTTTCAAAACCGACCCTTTCAACCCCTGGTGACACATGCATCCCCATAAAAACTTCAAAATCTTTTAAACTGATATTTCCAACATGCAAAAAATTGGAGAATTTATTGTTCAAATTGTACGCGAAAAACAATTCTTTGCACAAACCCCTTCCGAGAAACAGTTTGAACCGTAACTTGACATAGCCTTGACCATTCCTGGTGAGGAAAAGTGTTAGGGGGGTTAACCCAGCGGCATATTTTATTGTTAATTTCAATGTCAATATATTTATTATTACAGCCAAACCAATACATAATATCAAAACAAAATAAACGGTTTTAAATATTAAAACTAACTTTTCCGCATCTGTGAGATGCCCTGAACAATATTGCATTATAAAAGTGTTACTTGTATACACTTCGGTGGATGTATGGTGCAAACAACCCGAAATTTCTCCAAAAAGGACCAAAAATGTGGCACTTCAGGTACCATAGCACCAGTTGTACTAGCTCGGGTAAGGTAAAAATCAATGAGGTTCATCTGAATAATATCCAATCATAAAATTGGTCAATTTTATATACTGTGGAGGCTGTATCGTGCTAACAAACTGAAAATTCTCCAAAAATGACAAAAATTTGGACTTCAAATACCATAGCACTCGTTGAACTGGCTTTAGTGAGCTGAATATCGATAGAGTTCATCTTTGAGACGCCGTAAATGATATCCAATCATAAAATTGGCCATTTGTATATACTCCGGAGGCTGTATCGTACTAACAAACTGAAATTTCTTACTAGTGTTTTAAATGAAACTCACGGTTTCTAGTTAATTCCACAATATAATAAAAGTTATTGAAAATTCTAAAAAATTGACAATTGTTTCGATAAATCAATATCATCGTCAGATATAGTAAGGGTCGAGACAGTTAATTTCATGAAATTTCTCCAAAAATGTCGTACTTAAAGTATTATAGCACCTGTTGTACTGGCCCTTGTGAACTGAAAATCAATAGGGTTCATCTATAATATGTTCTGAATAATATTCAATCATACAATTAGTGACTTGTTGCACTCCGGAGGCTGTATCGTGCTAACAAACTGAAATTTCTCAAAAAATTACAAAAATGTCGTACTTTAAGAACCATAGCACCCGTTGTACTGGATCTGGTGAGCTGAAAATCAATAGGGTTCATCTGTGAGATGTCCTGAACAATATTGAATAATAAAATTAGTGACTTGTTGCACTCCGGAGGCTGTATTGTGATAACAAGACATGTAACCAAAAGTGGCCGACAACAACGACGACGACATACCCACAGGATTTTTTTTTCTAAAAACCGTTTTTTCGTATTGTTCTTGATGGAAAATGTATTTTTTTTGGGGAAAACCAATACTTTTTTCGCATATTGGATAGGTAGGGCGGAAAAGTAAAAGCCTCGGAAGTAGGTAGGTGGCCAGGTTTTATGAAACGCTTCATTTAATAGTTTATCCAGACTTCTGTCCATTTTGAACTTTCATCAGGATCACTCAACATCAAAAAAACTTTTTCAGGGAAAACTTTGTGGCTACAAATTCTAGTTTTTTGGGTACACATTAGAACTAAATTCAAAGTTTAAATTGATAATGTTGGATCTTATAAAGGTGGTGGTGCTAGCGTGATGTCAAGCCAGCTCCCCCACATTAAAAACTCTTTTACAGGGAAATCTGAGTGGGTGCAAATTCTAATTTCTTGGGTACAAATTAGTCCTAAATTCAAAGTTTAAATTTATGCTAATAAAATTTTATTTTGTAAAGGTGGAGGTGGTAGCTTGAGCTCAAGCAACAATCCCACTTTAAATAGCGGGTTTTCAGAAAAATTGAGTGGGTAAATATTGTAATTTTTAGGCTACAAATTAGGTCTGAATTGAGAGTTTAAATTTATGCTATTAAATTTTTATTTTGTAAAGATATGTGTGCTAGTTTGAGCTCAAGCTAGCACCCCCACTTTGAATAGCGGTGTTCGATAGCTCAATAAAATATTTAAAAAATGGACTGTAGAATGTGTATACAGTGCTATTCAAAAGTCCCCTTCCCCCCTCGTATCTTTTGAACGGCTACACTTACATTAATAAAATTTGGAGGGTGAAAATAAAGTGTTGTAAACTTCTCTACGAATGGTAACAGGTGACGTAATAGTAATAGATGACGTCACAGTACCACTCTGGCCAATAATTTTAAATAGGACCTTAAGGCAAGTGATATCTCCTTTGAAAGGCATTGACATTGGCTACGATGTATATAAAAATGCAAACCGACAGACTGACTTGGATTACGGACTCCTGCTCCTACAAGTTCAGCCGCCTCCAGTGCGAAGCGTAGGTCGAAGGTACTGACTTTAATCTTAAACGCTTTACACTATCCACCGTCGAGTGTTGTACTAAGTCGGAGTATTGATCCGATTTTATACATCATTCACTAGAACGACCGTTGGTTTCTGCTATTGACGGAAACGAGAACGATTGTTCAAACTGTTAGAAGAATTTCGGTGTGGTATTGACACACTGAAAGCTCTACAGTATCTTCGTGGGGAAGCGCCGTTAAGCCGGGTACTGACTGGCTATAAACGATCGCTTTAACTGTTAGTATAATTCTGGTATGGTATTGACGCGCCGTAATAACTACAGTCCCTACAAACCGAGATATTCGTTAAGCCGGGTACTGACTAGCTAAAAACGATAGTCTCACACCTTGAGATTAAAACCGAAAGAGTATTGATCTGTCGGTTGCTCATACCCCTGGCTGTCTGAACATTTCATAGGGCGCAGAGGATCCCGTGCACCGTCGTGTGTATCACCGGAATCGAAATACACACCGCTGCTGTTACACCTACCCACCGGAATCGAAATACACACCGCTGCTGTTACACCTACCTACTGTTCGGACTATCAGTGTCTATCGATCGACGAAGGGATACGGACCGTCGAAGCGTGACCTCCGAAATATTTACTAATATTTTTTAGAAATAAATCAGTTAATTTAATTGAACTATGTCTCCTTTGGGCTTACCTGGGCAATACGCAATACAACTTTATTTTCACCCTCCAAATTTTATTAATGTAAGTGTAGCCGTTCAAAAGATAGGAGGGGGGGAGGGGACTTTTGAGTAGCACTGTATAAATGATTAATTTTAAAATTAACTTACAAATAAACTGTTCCTCTAAGATTCTATTTCTTGCTCATTAGGAAATGGGATAAAGGGGAAAAAGGAAAAATGGAGCACTTTAAGTTCTTTGTCACACGTGAGAAATCGTAAAGATATTGGTTGATCGGTTTTGTGTCACAACTAGATAAAAATCGCCCTGCTGGCTGCTAAATTCTCAACTGAACCTTTTATGTTTGTACCTCAATTGTACTAATTACTACTTAAATCTTTTTAACAATATTCGCCAAATGAAAGCGTTGTTGCCAAATTAAATAAACCGTTTCAGGAAAACTAAGCGGTTTTTCAGAAAAACTGAGTTGGTACAAGTTCTAATTTTTTGTATAAAATTTAGTCCTAAAGTAGTTCTAAATTATATGTACATTAGTTTTTTTTGAAGTTGAAAAAGTGGGGTGCTTGCTTTACAGACGTCATTTTATCTTGATCATCCTGGGTATATTTATACCATCAATTCGCATCGCTTCGTCAGTTTTCATCACTAACCCTATTAAGCGTTGACATGTAAATATTGTTCATTCACATAAAAAACGTTTAATTAAAACGTATATCCTATACAAAGGTTCATTCTGTTTCTATACCCCGTTGTTTATAAATATCTCGTATTACGCCTCCATTTTACCTGAGTTCCCATCACATTGTTAATTTCCAATCAAAAGCCCGTAAACATAGATTCAGTTCGGTTCCATCAAACCACCAACTTATTAATAAAACATTTTCAACATTTTCCACAAACCGGAACGGTTTATTTCAACCAATTATGCTTTTTTGAGGACGCTAATTGAAAATATAAACGGAGGATTTTTCGTGAAACCATTGAAATCCTAAAATACCACATCAAAATTCAAGTGTCGTTGTTCTTCTTCAGAAAATCAAAAAGAATCGAAATTCACTGAAATATATTCAAATGTATTTTAAATTATTCAGATATTCAACTAAAGGGACGCGATACAAAAGGTATTACTAGTGTTCGCGATGGACTAGGTTATAAATGTTACCAATACAGTGACGTAGATAATAACAAACAAACAGATGAAAGGTTTTGCGTGAAATACTTTTAGACAAAAACTATATATTTCGTTCTTTTGTTCATTGAACAGCAACATCAGGGATCAGGATTGACGCAATATGTCTAGATTTTGAGATATTTCAGCATTTTTGACTATTTTGAGATAAGGAAGACAGAACATTTTTTTGGATTTTCTCTTTAGTGACATCATTCAATCCAAGTGTCGCTGAGTTCAATTACGATTTTTCTGCTTTGGAAGTTATTAATATGACTCATTAGCCCAACGGCCATCTCCATCAAATCCTTTGTTGAAGCCGATTCGTCATTCAATTTTAAGTCGAAAAGCTCTTCAAAACATGTCTGATAAGTCTTGTTGTTAATTAAGTTAATGCTCGATGTTTTTATTATTTCAATGGAAGCGAAACCATTGGATAAAGCTTAACAACAAAATTGGATATTGCATTGTTGGAAACGTGTACCTCCGGCTAAAATCTTCTACCGTTATGATAGAGGTTGAGCAAATCAATGATTTTAAATATCTTCTTCCTTCTTTTAGTCTAGGTAAATTGCCTGTTTCTTTTCGTCGTTTCTTTACCTACCCTACTAAGTTGTCACTCGTTTTCGAGGGCGTCCTAAACTCCTGCGACCTAATGGAGATTTGTCGCGTGAATTCTTACTATAATTGTGTCGTCCATTATTTTCCTTAATAGAGAATGAGTGAAAAATGTCTAAACATACTTTGCAAAAAATATATATAAGATATCTTTTTCATACCTCTAATTGAGGGCCTAAAATTTCCTTGAAACTCCTACAATCGTCTCATCAAAAACGACGATGAAAAGAAGCTATCCAAATCACAACGACGCTATGATTCCAGTCAAAAATCCCTTCAAAAAAAGGTCAGGCAGCGTGGTTTCCAAAAACGGCCAATATCCACCAAATCTCCAAAAAATACAGCCACCAAAGCTTCCCGAATCAATTTACATCGTCCTGATTATCATCCCCAACTGGGATGCTTTCAAATACCATATATAAATCAAGATCTTACTGAAAATCATGTAGCTATGTCGGGGTTCAGATTAGAAAAGAAAGTCAAGGATGTCCCAATAACACATGTAACTTAACTTCTCCCTACAATGCAATTCGAGTAAGTTTTCCAACCAATAGCAATACAGCTGACAGGAATTTGTCTTAACCACAGATCATAGAACCACAATCCGCTTAAGACATCGAACAAAAGTCGCGTAAACCCGAAAATGTTAATAATAAAAGTTCGCATGTCATGTACGAGCACAACGGAGAGGAAATCTGTAAGCGTAATGAGTTGTCTATGACTCGTAAAGTAATACCACAAATGCTAGACAGAGATCTCGACTACTCCCAGCGCGAAACGACAAACGAACGCAGCTATCCAAGACGTATCTGTCATCGAGCAAATTGTCAATTCCAACATAACCAAACTTCTCAACAGATAACAAATACAGTGATTCTTAAATATTAGGAATTATTTAAATGATTTTAAACAATCGTAGTACCCCCGCAAATGTTTATGTACAAAGCCAAAATACCCGGAGTTATCACACAAATCAGATGTAATCAAACAGTTAACGTCTTATGGGTAAATGTTTACAATATTGGCAACCAAGGCTTAAACAGAAGTTTCCGAACGATATGGAAATACGTACTGAAGCCATGGCATGGTATATAAATGATCATCAAATGTACAATCTTGAGAGACAAGTATGTATAAACTAATCAGCAAATTTGTTTTAACCCAACACTAGTAAAATGTTTTAGACGAAGTCAAGGAGTCGACTACAATCGAACCCTGATAAGTTATAGTACTTATCAGCTAAAGCGGGCAGTTTTTCGGACTGAGGCTAACACCTCAATATGATGTAACCAAAGCAAAAATCAGTAGTCCCACGATCACTTATATCTACAATAAAGACCACAAGAGAGAGAAAATAAACCCTTAACACCCATGAAATATACAACAAAAAAACTGACAAGAAAACTAATTACAGGACTTTTAAAAAAGTAGGCGCTCATTTTGTTTCATACGATAACAAAACTTTACACTCTTCACACTTACCTAACGGCAAATATAAAATTGTAGTCATGATGTGAAGACAGGGTTGGTTACAGCCCGCACCACTTCGCCAGAAGGATGATGGCAGAGTTATCCCTAAAACTCTGGGCTGACAGAAATGATTTCAAACGATTACAAAAATGATGATATGAAGCAGGGTCGGACTCTAACTGTTTCATTCTCCCCAATAGCGTTTCTAGTAGCTGTCTTCTTTTCGCTATGTTGGGTCGAGTTTCAGCGGTGTGTCATGATTGGTCATACTATTGCCTTGTAAATTCTTGTTTTGGTTTCAATTTGAATATTTTTATTTCGTCATACTGTGTCATTTAATCATCCCACTGATCTCGTTGCCTTCGTGGTAGGTTCTCTTACCTCCCCCTCAACATGAACGAGTAGAAACTTGGTCTTCAACAAACAGTAAGAACATCGTAATATTCCCATCGATCGGAATGTGGCCCTGGGCCACTAAAGATCAACATTAGCTAAGCTACAGCCAACATAACCCGTCGATATACTGGAAAGAAGTGAAACTTCAGAAGTATTATAGCAGTGTAGTGACAGTAACAAACGCCATATGGCTGGTATCGTATTTAAAGGTGCATTTGTGATCTGTTCTATTATCTTCCCCTCAACATCACCACAACCTGAGATCTCTATGACCAAGTACTTAAACTTCATATCGAAACAATTGTCAATTTTTTAGAATTTTTAACATTTTTCAATAAACTGTGGAGTTAACTAGAAACAGTAAGTTTCATTTAGAACGCTTACATAAATAGTTTTGCTTTAATAGTAACTGGGCCAATCAACCCTAGAGGATCATATATTAGCGATATTAGTGATAACACTGCACGTTTAGCTAATATCTGATTTGTTAAGACCGAAAGATTAATTGAGTATTTTAAAACATCTAGTTTGGGATTCCAAAGGATACCCAATGTTTTTATTTCTCTTTCATCAGGAAGTTCACTGATTTTTTCTGGAAATCCTTGTATTATTGTCTGAAGTAGTAACTGTAAATGTGAATCTTCCTTTATAGCTGTAATTAACTCCTCTTTTGCGTCATGTGACATAGGTAGTATTACTGTAACTTTCAAATTTTCTTCTTGTTCATATTTCAGAATAGATGAATTTCTGTCTCGACTAATAAAGTCGGCTAAGGGTGTTTCTATGCCTTTTTAAATATGACCTTTGGTGCGTATGGTGCAAGATTGAATATTATGCGTTGCAATCTCGCAGTAGCAGAATGTATGTTTTTCTTGAAGATTGTCTCAGGTGGCTTATGGTGTGATTCCACTGTCAGTTCTTTACCATAAACATATTCGTAAAACTTCTTACATCCGAACTGTACAGCTAGTGCTTCTTTTTCAATCTGTGGATAATTTCCTTCAGACTTGGTTAACGCTCTTGCTCCATAGCCTATTGGTTGTCCTTCTTGAAGAAGCGCAGCACCAGATCAATACTGGAAGACTTTAAAGAACTTGTTTTATTTTGTTCAAAGCTTCTTCGTGATGAATTTCCCATATAAAGCTTTTATATATGTGTAACAAATCTCTCAGTGGATTTGTTAGGTCAGACATTTTCGAAATACATTTATTTAGGTATGTGATCATTCCTAGTAGTCTCTGTAGCTCTGTTTTGTTTGTTGATGTCTTCATTGCCTGTATAGCTTCTACTTTTTCTGGGTCTGCTTCTAGTCCGTCTACTGAAACAATGTGCCCCAGGAATTTTATTCTTTCCGATTCAATGATATATTTATTTTTATTAAGTTTGAAGCCCAATTCCTTTAGTGTTTCGATCACTTCACTAACGGTTTTTTGTAGTTCTTTTCTACATTTTGCATATATAAAAATGTCATCGATTGATACTCTTACATTTTTAAATTTACTAAGGAAATTTGTTAAAATTTCTTGGAATATTTCAGGTGCTGATGATACTCCAAACGGGTCTCTTGAAAGAATATCTTTCCCATGGGGTAGCGAAAGTTAATATTTTTTGTATTCTTTCTGAAAGTTTAATTTGCCAGAATCATTTTGTGCAATCTAGTATTGCAAAGAATTTAGAACCTTTAATATCAGCTGAAATTTCCTCTATAGTAGTAAGTGGAAAATGACGTTTCAGTACATCTGATGGATCTATACAGATTCTTATTTTGCCTTTTTGTCTTACAATTACCATAGGACTTACAGCAAGGGGTAGGCTCTGTTTCTGGTTTTATGACGTCTAATTTCACCATTCTGTCAAGTTCGTGCATTACCTCATCTCTTATAGCATGTAGAATTCTTCTTGACGGTTTAATTTCTAGTTTTGGGTTCTCGATTAGGTCAATATCATACTCATGACCTTTATAACAGCCTAAACCTTCAAATATGTCATCTTTATATTCACTTTCCTTCAGTGTTTTCGTCCTTGCAATAAGTTCTAACTTTTCGTAGGTATCAAGTCTTAGGATAGGTGTAACCTTTTCTTCAACTACCTTGAATATATTGTTGTTTTCTTCATTTTTTATTTTACAAAGTAACCCTGCTTCACCTTGAACTGCCATTTTATGTTCTGTGTAACTTATTAAATGTCTCGGTAACACGTTGCATTGTGCTCCTGTATCTATTTTGGAAATGAATTTCACATTACCAACTTGTATTTTTTCTGTCCTGTCTTTCTTTTCACTGGCAGTTATAATTGATATGTATACTTCATCTTCAGAACTATTTGAGTTTTCTTCTACTGTATTTACTCTATTTTTCTGTTTCGGATTCTTCTTAGTGCGGCACATTTTGGCAAAATGACCATTTCTATTGCACTTAGTACACGGTTTATTAAATGCTGGACATTCTTTGCATCTGTGGTTTGTACAACATCTCTTGCAGTCAAAGTATTCATTTTGTTTATTTTTGACACCTTTATTTCTCACTGCTGATACTTTACCTGCTTTATTTTTACCTTTGAACTCGACTAGTTGTTTGGACGCTTGTTCACTAGTTTCACAGATTGTTATAGATTTGGACAAGTCTAGTTCATCTTCGTTTTGTACAATTTTGAAAAATATATATCTTTCAAACGATATATTTGTTTTTGGTGCGAAATCCTCTTTTAACTTGGCTTTAATTATTAATTTGCAAGTTATTTTTGTCTGCGTCGCGTCGCTAAGGTTAAAACTGTTGTAAATTTCGATTGCTTCTGAGCCTATCACTGCCATAAATCTTGCTGCCTGGACTTCGGCTGGCTTTTTATCTAGTTGAACAGCGATTGCATATCACTCGAACTTTTGTAACCACTTTTTCCAGCACGTTGATTTGTCCGAGTCAATTTGTAGGTCAGCTGGCGGCTTTATTCCAGATACGGCGTCGTTAGTAGCCATTTTACAACTTTCTCACATATTTTCTTTTCTTTAACACTTTTTTTTCATAATTATGACACCACGTAACGTTGTAATTATTGGTTTAATTATGATTTTAAAGAAAATATGTAAGCGGTTAATTTGACATACGAAAACTATATTTAGAATGACGTTTCAATGATGATCCACAAGTTTTACTAGGTGTCTACATTTTACAATATTCATTTATGCTTTAATCAACAGTTTTCGATAATTAAAGCATGCATTTATCGAACATAAGCAAAACTCTTATTTCTCCTTTTTGTATCTGATAGAAAGTCACGTACCGTATATATGGGGTATATCTAACACAAAACTGGTAATACAATGAAATCAGTAGGATACAAATTTCTTATTTGGATTGTTTTTTAGGTTGGGCACAATAATTGTCAACATTCCAAAGGCCACTTAAAATGATCTTCCCCATCAATGTCGCCGCTTAGAAAAAATCATGATGAAACATAATTTCACTTACTATTAGTTGACACCCTGTACCTTATAACTTTTCTTTCTGAAAAGTGTAATATCCCACAACATACAACAATATTTCAGATTACTTTGGAAACGCACTATACTAGCTAAAACAAGCTTTGCAACGGATCAACAAGTTATACGATTAATATGAAAATATGTCAATGTCCACTAACAATAATAACAAAACGCATCAGTCAGTTTTTTCCCAAAATTCATAAATTTTCAGAAAAACTAATCCGTTCTAACGGCAAGCCACTGATTGAAGATCGGTGTTTTTTTTTCGAAGATGTTTTACGGGATGCCTAAACTCGATGTTATAGGGGATTTATGCTTTGAAAATGCGAAGGATTTTGTCTCCCCAAGAATACGATTATACTCTTTACACCTTGATAAATATTCAATAAGACACTTTAGATCGCGTTTCTTCCTCTTACACCAATTTTAATTCGAAAATGTGAAAATATAATACTTATTATATTTTGTATAACAACAAAAATGATAATAATACTTGTATGTATGCTCTCGTACATTAATATTTAGTGTACTGTTATTCCAATTATTATTGTTTGTAGTTAAATAAAATATCTAATTCGAACACTATTACTATATTTGCACCCAGTTATTACACTTCTTATTAATTATACAATGTTTCCTTATAATTGCGAAAATTTGCTGGTTTACTAATAGAGATCCCGAAAGAAAGATTTGCAAAATATTGTTGAGAATGTGTAGCTCAAATAGAGAAACTCACGAGATATACAAAGAAACAGAAGCGTAAGAACATTAGAAGTTACTTCAGTAAACTACTGAGACAACTTGATCTTGATTCAAGCTGGAGTTTCAACCGATTCACTTAGAAGAAACATTCACGACTGAGGCTTCAAGCAAGAAACATTGTATGCCATCAATAAAACACGTGCAAATCTAAAACAGGAAGATATATTTATTTTTCTTAGTAAAACTGATTTGCCTCAATTAACAGAGATCTATCTTTACAAATTGTTATAGAATCTTTTATAGGAGGTAATTGAATATTATAATAGGGGCCTACAAGGGATCACAGTGGTTCAAGCTGCGCGGATAATAGTTTTTGAAATACAAAAGGCGGTTGTGAATTCTTGCGCAGTACAAAAGAACAAGAATAAACGAATAATATTTATTCTTGTGATAAAAAGTTGTAAATTCGGGGTCCGGTGAACTATAGGAAGACACGAATTTTTGACTGATTTTGCGAAAAATCGATAGTACTCACCTATTTTGAAGATTATCCGTCGAAAAATATGCGGGTTATACAAAATTTACAGAGGAAAATCCAAAAAATAAAGATTTTTTTTTCGCCACTTAAACCATCACTTTTGGATTAAATATTTTATACAAAAAACTGTTTAAATGTATCGCACTGTAGAGGAAATTGATCAACAATATATATTCTCACAAATTATAATAAAATTTCAGTTAGTTTGCTGATAATATTATTTAAATTACCACTTTTATAAATATATATAATATTAAGACAACAAATTTGTATGTGAATAGTTTTAATGACAGAATTGACAGATACCTTTCCGTGAAACGTAATGCATAACCAAAACCATAAACTAAATATGTATTCTCTAACATTTTCTTTTCATCATTCAATGCGAATGAGATCATTTTAAATTTGTTAGGTCATTATAAAAAATAAAATTGTTTGAACCATTTAATTCTAAATTTATATCACGTTTGGTTCTCTTCATTTTATACTTTATAATCTACCATGGAACCAAAACTTGAACATTTACATCAGTAGGGGTGTATTCACAAACCAACGTCTTGAGTGTAAGAGTTATACTTAGGTACAAAGTGACCGTTCATAAAACATTTAATATATATCTCACACTCTGTAACACAGCGTTCATAAACGCACCACGAGAATCGCCGAAAGTGTATTCTTAGTTACCCGCTCGAGATCGAGGAAATTATTACCCTGACATGCGTAATTCGTATTACACAAATGTTCTTGTTTATAGAGGTTAATGCGTCAGTAATTGTTATTCTGTGGGTTGAGGTTAGCTATAAGTTTCCATCAGCAGAATATTTTCAAGTTCCATTGGTAATAATGTTAAAGGTTAAAACACTCGACAATCCCTGTTTTCCGCAACCAACGTAAAATAATTTCAATGTCTACATCAAATTTGGACAGTGTCGACCTACAAATAGGTAGGGCGCGCTCTAATCGTTCAAGTTGGTTTCTGCCTATGTTTCTACCCGGCGTTTGACTGACATGTTACCCTGTCAGAGTTCTCTCCTCACCCCGCCAATATATTATGAATGCACTCTAGCAGTCTAGCGTGTATATACAGATATGCAACCAACAAAACAGAATACGATACTTTGTAGCATGGTTGCCAGCTGTAATCGACTACTTAAGAATCATGGTATTTTTCACATTATTATTAAGATGCGAAATCAAATATTTGATAAAAATATATCTTTATTGAATTAATTTAACCCGAACTCAAGAAAATAAATGAAATTATAGACACATTTATATATGATGATATCATTATATTGAGTATTTGAAGAAGGACAATGACATATAATCATTGCATTCATCCTTCCCCTTCTTAAAAAATATTCAATACTTTGTAACGCACATTAAGTTATTCAAGATGGGGAAGGATGAATCCAATGATTATATTCCCTTCCCCTTCTTGAATAATATTTGATTTCGCATCTTAATAATAATGTAAAAAATACCAAGATTCTCAAGTAGTCGATTACAGCTGGCGACCATGCTACAAAGTATCGTATTCTGTTTTGTTGGTTGCATATCTGTATATATACGCTAGACTGCTAGAGTGCATTCATAATATATTGGCGGGGTGAGGAGAGAACTCTGACAGGGTAATATGTCAGTCAAACGCCGGGTAGAAACCTAGGCAGAAACATTTAGACATTGAAATTATTTTACTTTGGTTGCGGAAAACAGGAATTGTCGAGTGTTTTAACCTTCAACATTATTACCAATGGAACTTGAAAATATTCTG
The DNA here is from genome assembly GCA_963921935.1 of Galeruca laticollis. Taxonomy (NCBI): domain Eukaryota; kingdom Metazoa; phylum Arthropoda; class Insecta; order Coleoptera; family Chrysomelidae; genus Galeruca; species Galeruca laticollis. The sequence goes on from OY998175.1 coordinate 75,764,141, forward strand.
CTGATGGAAACTTATAGCTAACCTCAACCCACAGAATAACAATTACTGACGCATTAACCTCTATAAACAAGAACATTTGTGTAATACGAATTACGCATGTCAGGGTAATAATTTCCTCGATCTCGAGCGGGTAACTAAGAATACACTTTCGGCGATTCTCGTGGTGCGTTTGTGAACGCTGTGTTACAGAGTGTGAACTATATATTGAATGTTTTATGAATGGTCACTTTGTACCTAAGTATAACTCTTACACTCAAGACGTTGGTTTGTGAACGCACCCCTACTGATGTAAATGTTCAAGTTTTTGTTTAATGGTATATTATTAAGTTTAAAATGAAGAGAACCAAACGTGATATAAATTTAGAATTAAATGGTTCAAACAATTTTATTTTTTATAATGACCTAACAAATTTAAAATGTTCTCATTCGCATTGAATGAAAAGAAAATGTTAGAGAATACATATTTAGATTTATGGTTTTGGTTACGCATTACGTTTCACGGAAAGGTATCTGTCAATTCTGTCATTAAAATTATTCACAAACAAATTTGTTGTCTTACAATTATATATATTTATAAAAGTGGTAATTTAAATATATTATGAGCAAACTAACTGAAATTTTATTATAATTTGTGAGAATATATATTGTTGATCACTTTCCTGTACAGTGCGATACATTTAAACTGTTTTTTGTATAAAATATTTAATCCAAAAGTGTTGGTTTAGGTGGCGAAAAAAAGTCTTTTTTGGATTTTTCTCTGTAAATTGTGTATAACTCACAAATTTTTCGACGGATAATCTTCAAAATAGGTGAGTACTAACGATTTTTCGCAAAATCAGTCAAAAATTCGTGTCTCCCTATAATTCACCGGACCCGTAAATTCGATACAACAGAGATATTAGTGTTTTAAATGAAACTCACGGTTTCTAGTTAATTCCACAATAATAAAAGTTATTGAAAATTCTAAAAAATGGACAATTGTTTCGATACATCAATATCATCGTCAGAATGACAGAAGTTACATTTCATTTGATGCCTACCTGATGTTTAGTAGTTATTTTTGGCTAGACCAAGAAGTGACCTAACTTGCGATTGACTTAATATATGTTAATAGAAAAAAGAAGAATATGTGATTTTACAAATATTGAAGCTTATATATTATTAGCCTTATGGTGATATCCTGGATATCATTTTTCCAATTAAGATCAGTATAACTGTGCCATGATATAGAAAACCAGGAAAACTATATCTGCTGATCTTTACAATTATCACTTAAGAAGACAGTTTATTAGTGGAGAACTCCCTAGATTTAACTGTTCATTGACAACTTCATATTGTGGGTTTCTTAAATGTCTTCTAATTTCCAATTCTTCAAGGAAATCCAGTTCTTGTTTCTTTTCACAAATATGCAGCACTTCTAGTTTTGTGTTAGGTGTCAATGAATGATTGGTGTCAAGTAGATGTTTTGCGTAGTGGGATTTATCTGGATGTTTTAATCTGTGTGCTCGTAAATGTTCACTGTATCAGATTTCAAAATTCCTAAGGGTCTGACCCAAATAGACAGCGTTACATTCTGGACATTTGAGTTTATATATACCTGACTTCTTTAATAGTGGTATTTTTGTTTTTACATTTAACAATTTTGTACTAACGTTAGTACAAAACAGTGAGTTTCATTTAAAACACTAATATGAGCAGATTCCACGAAGTAAGGGTCGAGACAGTTAATTTCATTACAACAGAGATAGTTTATCAGACAGAAATATCTATTTTCGAACAATACTTACTACTTATTCATTGATAGTGTTGGCATCAATTTTGAATACATTTAAATTGCTGAACTACTTTTTTCTATATATTTATCGCAACCACTGTAGAATCGAAAAAAATGTATAAGTGTCACATTTCCATATTTCTAGAATGCAACTCCATCTATAAGATAAGAAATTAAAAATATTACCACCACGTATTTTCTGTGGAACCCATTCACAAATTCAAATCTTCCAGATTAAAATAAAAGTTCTCTGCATATTTCCTATTCATTTATCATGGTATCCTGATATGATGTATATATTAATTTGAAAGTACCTTTTTATATGTAGGTTTCAATTGTATGTTCTCATTTATCTGTGTGGGTACCACCCATGTCAATTTTACCAAAATGGTAATGTCCATGACACTAGTATTTTTTCCGGTTTCGTACAAACAAATGAGATTATTATTTGCTACATTCTTCTGAATGAAATGGAACTAAAAATTATAATTAATGCTTATCATGTTATAACAATAGAAGAATTTTGAGAAATACAATAGATAACGGCAGAATAATTTAGATATATATTGAAGTATACAGGGTATGTATAATTTTAAATTTTTAAACTGTTTTGAGGACATTGGCAATAAATATCCGGAAGAAACCAATGAACATTTTAGAACTCAACCTGGAACGTGGGAAATATGTGGAAAGTATGCGAAGACATATTATACGAGGCAGCAAAAAGTATATTACGATCTAAGAACAATAGGAAAGTTTTATAGGAGACAAAAGAAATAATGGCTGTGTCAAGAGTAAACAAACTTGGAGAAATCATTTGTAAAATCAAGTGAAAAGTAGAGAAGTGTATTTAAAAGAATAAAAAAAGGAAAGAACAACAATAATATAAAATTTTGGAAGGCACGAGGAAGAGAAAAAGTGTACCTACTAATCATTACGGAAAAGTTAAATCAAGAGCAGCGAGTAAAATAGCTCCGGATATGAACAAATTTCTGGGAAATCAAGGTAGGGGATAAGCAAATTCCCTCCCAAGAAAAAAGAGGTCAAAAATAATGGTTAAATTCGGTCCCTAATTTTGTTTTTACCTTAAACTGTATAGGTAAATTCGGTCCCGGGTAAAATATTTTAAGATTGGACCAGTGCAATAAAACTGTAATATTGAATAATTTTAGTTTTATTAAATTAAATAAAAATATTTACATTGTTGACAAAGTTTACATAAATGGAATTAATATGTCTATATATTGTTTATACCTATAAAAATATAACATATTACATACAATTATATATTTAATAATATTAAGAAACCAAATTCTCGAAAATTACGAAATAGGCTACAAGACATAGGTAAATAATATTGTATACCTAATAATTAAACGCCACAGTGAAATGAGACACATTTAATAAAATGCAAACGACTTATTTCGTTTTTCGTACATGATTCAATCATTTTTGTAATACATTTTTGACGGTTTTTAACTTTACTATCGGTAATTTTAGTATTCAAATGTACACTTTGTAATTTTACATAAGTTTCGATTTGAAACTCTTTAAGTTTATTAATAAAAACAAAAATGTTTGGATGAGACTTGTAAAACGAATCGTTAAATTGTCTATGTATTCGTAGTCCGTGTAAGTTCTGCTGAGTTTGTAGCCCAAAGTGAAGGAGGGAATAGTGACTCCTCAGATATGTAATTATCTATCAAATAATCTGGTGCTATTAAGAGCAGATCGAATACAAAACAATCGCTGATTTCTACAGGATTTAAGAAAGTTAGGGCAAAAGTCATTTTTAGCCATCGCCACGCATCGGAACATTCATCTTTGTAGGCAGATATTAAACCAATTTGCAGAATTTTTCTATACCATGCCTGCAAAAGATGAAATCGACATCCGATTATTTGAGCTAATGGCCAAACTTGTTCTACAGCCTTATGGATACCTTTTTCAAAATCGATTACAATTTCAGAAATATCTAATCTAATACTATTTTTGATGCAGATTTCTGTTACAATATCAAATAATTTTTGGTACGTTTCACTCTGTTTGTTGGGTAATAGAGAAAAAATCAGAGGAATATAGTGGCCGTTATAATACCCGTGTATCGTAAAAAACTGACAAAAAAATTGTGGGCAGTAATTAAATGTTCCATCTAAATATATTCTTCTGACTTTTCCAATAAACTGAATATTTGATTTACAAGAAAAGACGACGATTTGATCAGCTGCATCATTAAAAAGTAAAAAATGTTCACCGTTGGATGTTTCAATGTTGATCTTCGTCAGAGTGTCAAAAGTTTGTTGAATACTTGTTGGCAATTATGGAAGCAGTTTTCGACGAGCATTGTACAAATTCTTCCTTATTAACGCAACGTCTGACGTATTCATCGTTGAAGGCAGATTTTCTTGAAGCTCCCGGCGGATGATTTTTGCTGGCTTCTCCGATAAGTCATCAATAGCCTTTCTTTTACAAGAAGTGCTTACAATTTGGCGGTTCAACTGTTTTACATTTGCAATATGGCAATGATCCTTTACATGCTTTGTAACAGTTACATTGTCCACTCCACCCATACTAAGCAAATAAGATATACACTTTTTATTTATACACGTCCACCGCTTTTCGCCACTTTTTAAATTTTTTTGAAAACTATACTTATAGTTATTTATAACTACTATACGCTTTCCTTTTTCACTCAAAATAATATTAAGATCCATGGTGCCAGACTACATAGAATCGACTAATATGTAAACTGGGTAACCATACGCAACTAAATGGTACATATTTCAATCCATTTCATGTATTTATATTATTCATTTACCTACTAATTGCTACTATTTTCGGAAAAGCCCATAATTACTTCATTCTACGAAAGAGATTAAGCTCCTCAGTATCGTAAAACTCTGGTTGGGAGGGAATTAAACTACCGATAAAAGGGTATAACATTTTTAATTTAATCTGCTACCTGCTGGGACCGAACTTACCATGGCCCTCAAGGTAGACAGTAGATACGGTAAAGCGGAAGCTTGTAGGATCCAAACGAATAGGAGGACAAAAAATGAGAAAATCAAACTGAAAATAACAGTATGCGTAACATCACTGTCCTGCAAGATATAATCGAGAATAATGCATTCAGAAAGAAAAAATAAATAATTGAGATTATATTTCTATTAAAAAAATATAATAAAACGTCAATATGAATAGGGTCAACGAACGAACAATGTACTAAACTTCAAAAAATCATATATTTCTCAATGAATGTATATAAATAGTAAAAGAGAGAGTATAATACAATTGATTGGGTCAGAAGCAGAAGGTTTCAAAATGAAAACAGGGATAAAAGAAGGCGACGGTTTAAGCGCACATTTAGTCATACCAATAAAAGATGACATGTTCAGAAACGTGAAGATATAAACAAATGTCGGATGCCTCAGTATTATTCCTATGAAAATTAAAAACAATGATCATGAATAGGGAAAAAAATGTGTCAGTATATCTATAAAAGAAGAGCAAATAGTGGCAACATTATAATAACTTCGGATAATAATTTCAGAGATTGAAAACAGATGCGGACACTACAAACTATATTAAAAATTTATTACGCATTTATTAAAAGGGGATAAGAAAGAAAGTGAAGCAGAGGGTACAAACACGTTAACGGTACCAAAGGCAATCAAAATCAAATATCTAGGAAGAATAGGGGCAAAAAATTGGATATAACATGAAATAAAAATATACTGATAACTGATCTACAGCAGGTATCAATCAGAGTAAAAATCAACGTTATTGACATCAAATGTTTAGGAAGAATAGAAGCAAAAAATAGATAGAACATGAAACAAAAATAATACTGATAAATGATCATAGCTGGAAACGAATATGGAAAGCTAGATCAAGGGGAATAAGAAGAAGGAAACGTAGACCAGACAACACATGGAATGAACAAGTAGCAGGATTACGTCAACACAAACAAAAATCAATTAACCAAATGAACGAGTATTTATCATAGAACAGAAAATGAAGAGAAGAATAACTTCCAACGCCTTATAATAGGTAAAAGGAAAACGAGAAGCAGAAGCAGGAGAACTTGATAAGCTTGATTAAGTAATGACTTTTTAGCCAGCCAAAGACCTAAATCAATAATATCATATCTATTATTAAAAACAGGATACCGAGTGTGTGATTCTAAGTTCACCTTAAACACTTTTATTTTTGTTGAGATTTTACTGTTTTTTTCCAAAATGTGATGACTTTCAGTGTTTTTATAATACTATAAAATAGGGTCGAAAATAATATAGCAAATCGTTCTCACATTGTAAAATAGTTTATAGGAGTCACCTTTCTAATTTATTTGTAAAATATTTAAACGACTACTAACTGATTTTAATTCGGATTTTTGAATCGCCTATTCAGTGCAGTATTTTCTGCGTCACCAAAAAATTCCTCTAAGTTGTTTCTACACCACTTCCAAATATCGATTTCACAGTTGACATGAACACTTCTCGCTAGCCGATGCCAATTATTAAGCGTTAATTAGCAAAAATTGAAAGCTGTTTTCGACCAAAATGGGTTGAAGCTTGAAATAGAAAATATCTTTCTCCACAATATTACATAAATGAGAGATTCTAAATAGTCAGAATTTGATTCTTTTTTTTATTTTTTTCATCTGTTTTTGTTGGTTTTCTCCACATGATTTGAGGAACAGTTCCAAAATTGAACTGTAACTGTTATAAATAACTAACAATCTAACTGTCGTTATCAACACGTAAATATTGAATCATTTACTATCAGTCAATTATAAGGTCGTATAATTACTGCAGAGAATCTATGATGTAAATATGTATTTATATTATTAATAGTAGCAATAAATTATTTAGAAATATGAACTGATGTTGATTAGTTAACTGCCATGATATGTGAGCTACCCGGCAGGAGATTGAAAAATAATAATGAGTAATTTGTTTATGTAACTCGTATTTTTGAAGTAAACAAAACACTGAATTGAATTGGGCAAAGTTGGTTCTTTCTACGAACTATATTTTTAAGATTGATTCAATTGTATTAAATTGAATGTTGCTATCAGATATATACTTAATCTTTATAAATTGTAAATACCAAAAATATATATAATATAGTGATGAATTCCGGGAAAACCTACTGACAAATAAAACCACAGGAAACCATTGGTAAGAAAATAAATCATATAAAATCTATTCAAGGAATCTTATAAAAATCGATAGATATATTCTTAGTTCACTCAACGGATGTTATCTACAATTGTGTTATTTAAAGCGATTTGTTCGTTGATACTAATACCGAATACTTCTTTCAAGTCAGTTGCATTGAACAAGGTGGGCAAATAAGCAAGGTAAGCGGCTGTATCTCAGAAACTAATGATCGTAGAGAGTTACGGTAAACATTTTTATAGGTAAAGTAAGCAAGGGAAAATGCTGGACATTTTTTCAAGTTTCCAAGATGGCTGCCAGTGGGCGTTTCCACCATCTTGAATTACATAAAGTTACGTTTCTCGCGATTTTCCCCAATTAATGCAACAAAAAAGTATTTGCGATTTAATGTTAACTTAAATCTAAACATTTTTTATAACAACAATTTTTCTCTATCTTTCGAAATAAAGTGGTGGGGGTATTTGAATGTTGTTTTAAATAAATGCCCGTAACTTCAAAACGGCTTAATGGATTTGGTATTGTTGAAAAGAGTATTTCTTGGGCTTCTAGACTTCTCATAATAATGGCAGTTGTGACCTACACGGCCGCCGATAGAGGGCGTTATTCGATATTATAACCAAAATATTGGATTTTCTCAATAAATTTAGCGATGCGATGATATGATTTTTTTTAGACTAGAAAATAGACAAATGACCAACCAATAAGCTTGCGCAAACCGTATCTTAATATCTTTTTCCTAAATCAAATTACATATTAGAAAAAAAATACTAAACCAGGAAAATTCATATATCCCCATTTAAAAATGCATCGGTTGCTTTCGATAAGAAGTAGTAGGCCATGGAAATAAAAGACAAACTCGTCTCTAAAATATTCACAAGAAATGTCAGTTTATTTAGTGCTCTGATTTTAAGTCACATGTTTTCGTATTTATAAGCGATTTTCCTTTTAAATAAAGTTGTGGTCCTAGAAAGGACCGATTTTTAAAAAAATATTAATGCTTTCTATGTTCAAATTGCCTTCCGTCATATTCCACACATTGCTCCAGTTTTTCTTGAGTCGACAGAACCGCAGCCTCAATTTCTGCCGCTAATAGTTGACGAATTTAGTTTCGAATTCTGTTTTCCATATCCATTCGTGTTGTTGGTGTAGTATGCAAAACAATGTCATTTAAGCGTCCCCACAGGTAAAAATCAAGACATGACAAGTCGGGAGATCTTGCCGGCCAACGAAATAGGCTTCCCTTTCCTATTTAGCGTTCTTAAAATCATATGGTTTCAAACATTAATTGAATAATGTGCTGGACAACCATCTAATTGCAGAAACATAGTTCTTCTTGTTTCGAGTGGCACATCTTCCAACAAAATTGGCAAGTCGTTGATCAAAAACTCTAAGAAGCGGTTACCAGTAAAAGCTTGATAAAAAAAATAAGGTCCAATAATTCTGTCCCCAATGATACCGCACCACACATCCAGCGTCCCTGGTGCTGCACTTCTCTTAACCAATGCAGATTTTCAGCGGACCAATAATGCTCATTATGACAATTTACTATACCATCACTACTAAAGGTAGCCTCGTCGGTCCAGAGAATTTCCGTTAAGCAATTTCGGTTTTCCTCAAGCATGCCTAGCATACATTGACAATAATTTTATCTATCATCGAAATCTTGTTCATTTAGCGCCTGGTGCAAGACTATGTGGAAAGGATGTAATCTAAAAGTAAAAAACAACTTATGCGTAAAAATAATATAATCAGAATAACACTGAATTGTGTATTTGACAGTATGTGCTAAGATAGTTTGAATAAAATAAAATTATTCACCTATAATCTTTCAAAATATTTCTAACAGTTGTTCGTGCTATTCCCAAGTCTAGAAACAATGTTCTAGTTCCTACATGTCTATCAAATTCTATGTAAGCCAAGACATTCATAATGTTTTCTTCGGTCCTTCCATTGCGACGCCTGTGACGTTTAGGACGACGAAAACTTCCAGTATCGTGTAATCGCTGTACCAAGCGCGGAAACATTCTTCTCCCGTAATGACGGTGATCTGGATACCGTGCCGCGTACTGTCTATAGCTATAGCTGCATTTTGAAAACACTCGAAATAAATCGCAATCATGTCAGCGGCTTCATTATTTGTGAGAGGCATTTTCATTAAAAAAGTACTCAAATTATACGCAATCAACAATATTGGGCTGCGTGTGACAAAAGTTTGACGTTACTTGGTAATCTTTTTGTTGGGCGATTGTCGTGTCCATGGCCTGCTACTTGCCTTCTTATCGAAAGCAACCGATGCATTTTTAAAAGGGGACATATGAATTTTCCTGGTTTAGTATTTTTTTTAATAATTTGAGTTAGGAAATAGCTATTGTATAACAAGAGAGGAAAGTGCTACTTTTCCTCCCGAGGATGAAGTTATAATTTCCAGCATTTTCCCTTGCCAACTTTACCTATATTTTTTTTACCGTAACTCTCTACGATCATTAGTTTCTGAGATACAGCTGCTTACCTTGGTTATTTGCCCACGATACAAGATGGAGCAGAGCAATTTTGTTAAATTTGAATTTAACCCCTGAAGCGACTGGACGAAATGGAACGCGCGTTCCCTGGCGAGGTTTATTTTAGTAATGGTCGCTCGATTATCGCCACGCCATCTCTTCCGTGTTAATTTCAATCTTGCGCTCAGTGGTCGTGTTCCGGGTCGGCAGTCGACTGTAAATTGTCGATCGCAGCGCTCTTTCTATATGGGGGGGGGGGGTAGCTTGACGTCAGGCTATCCCCCCCCCAACTTTGATTTTAATTATCGCCGAAACGGTTTCTTTTTTTAAATTATCTTTGCATATTTTGAGAGCACTTAAAAAGGAGGCAAGCTTGTTTTACGATTGCAGCACTTTTTTTGAACGTGGGAGGCAAGCTTAACGTCACGCTCGCCCCCTCTTTTTAAGTTTAAATTTCTGCTAAACAGTTGGAGCACAAAAATCTTAAATAGAGCCACTAATTAGCAATTGAATAGAACTAATATTTTGTACCGGCGTTTATTGAAATTTCGCTGGTCGGGGAGTTAACTTGACAGCGGTCAGAAATTCCAACTTATTATATCAACAAATTACCCATTTTTGTTTTGTACAATCTTTGGGCGAATCCGTAGCATTCTAATATTTGAATATTTGAGGATAATCACCCATATTTTACATATACCGACTTATCATGTGATATAGTTGACACAAAACATATAATGTAGCAATGTAATGGTATATCCCCTTTAAGTTATGTTGCGGAGCTAGACTCTGAAAAGTTTTAAATGAAACTTAATGTTTCCAGAAACAGTAAGTTTCATTTAAAGCACTATTCATATTTTGTTTACTTTTACCAATACATATATTGTATTTGATGTTAGGTAATAATTGAAAGGGCGTTCGGTTTAATCGGGATACCAGACGTGAACTAAGCCCTTTTTGGATCCCATTTGATTTTTTATGGACAAAACAAAATTCTATGAAAAAATAACAAAAACATAAATTTTATAGTAATGAATAAAACAATTCTTTAAAAATAAATATTATGTCTGACTCCTGTTTGTCACTACTATATAAGTAACATGAAAAATATATTAAACTTAATTAATTTTCTTCTTCCAAAAATTCTATTAATCCTTCTCCCATATCATCTGCTTCACTATCACTATCGTCTTGTAAATCAATAATATATTCATTTCCTCCATTAATATGTACTTACCTAATATTCTTATACTCATCTTCAATTTTGATTACTTTTTTAACTTCTGTTTCAATTGTGCCTAAATTAACTCGATGGGATTGAAAATACAAAAATAAAGAGGAAGTGTCACTATAGAGTGTCCATGTTGTTCAGCAATATTCCCTTATAATTTCTTAAATTTCGTTGTTTGTAAAACTTCAATCAGTTGTTGTTTTGTATAATAATCTTCAAAGTACAAATTCCTGAGAAAAACAATGCACTCTTTGTTGATGTCATAATTAATTAATTTGTAAATTACTTACGTGTTTGCAGACTTTTGTTTAGAGGCAAATTTCTACAACACCGTTCATTTTAGCTCCATAAAAGGTTAGTAGTTTTTTAACTACAAATAATCAGGCAATTTAAAACAAAATTAAAAAAAGAATTTGTTCCAGTGGCGTAAAAAATATGGGGATAAAAGTGACAACTAACCCTGACAACGCGCCACTGGTTAAATGTTTCCAAAGTTTGTTTATGTCAAAATATTACTTTATTAAGGAGCATATTGGTCAGCAAATTTGAAAAAAAAATTTAAAGGCGTTCTTGATTTATGGCAAATTTTTGATTTTGATTTAAAATTTTGAACACCCTATGTCTCAGCAACTAGTCCCCGTAAGGGTTCGTATACCTATATCAAAATGAATCATTTATTGAGATCTCTCTGTGGTAGAGAGTTGTCGGTCGAATATAGAAACACCCTGTATATTAATTCATATTCATTATTAATCACGTTGTTGGTTCATTATTAAAGTAGTTGTTGAATATAAGTTGTGGTAATATTCTTAGCATTGTCGGTTGATCATTAGCTTTGTAGCAAGTATTGTAATTTTAATTATATTGTGAAAATAAAGTTTTTAAAAATAGTTTTCGGTGTTAAAAATATATAATTTCCATGTCAAATGTAGTCTGTAGGCAAATAGCAGTAAAACTTACTGCTATTTACAATATATTTTGTTAGATAACCGCTGTGATATTATTTTACCTCCATAATTTTTTTCTAGATCTTTTTAGAATTCCCGACCAATTTACGATAGTTATTTTCCTATATTATCTTTAAGACATATTCTTGATAATCTTCCGACTTTATTTTTTATGCAAACATTATAAATTACTTCAGCTACTTCATTTTATTTAACTCATGTTTAACTAGTTAGGACTAATAGGCCAGTGCCTCATCTAAAAATTTTACATTTTCCTAATGTTTGTGTAATTAAAAGATATTGCACTACCTTGTGCACACAGTTTAATTACTCATTTAATTAATTCCACATTAAAGTATTCAAATTCAATTTCTATTTGTAATCAGTTGGCTATTTATCTAAACATCTACATTGGTTGACCAGCTCTATCAAATCGACTATAATCGGTTCAGATATGTTGTACTTATATCAATAAATAATTTTGAAATTACAGAACAATAACGAGTTAAAGAAAAATAAATCAAATGATTCCAAAATCGATATATAAAGTATACAGATCAAATCAGCTGAGTATACTCAGTGACATAGGAACATCCAGTAAATATTATTTTATTTCAAAAATATTCCACGCACATGTTTATTATAAAAGTCTTAATACAACTGTTTTAAATGAAACTAACTGTTTCTAGATAATTCCACAGTATATTGAAAAAATGTTAAAAATTCTAAGAAAATGACAATTGTTCCGATATTAAATATAACATTTTTCAAATATATTGTGGAATTATATAGAAACAGTAAGTTTCATTTAAAACAGTAATATAAGTAGGTGCTACGAAGTAAGGGTCGAGACAGTTAATTTCCCCATTTCTGTATATGTATCTTCAATAACTGGCCTATGTTTGTATCTGTTTGAAAGGTAAATATTTTGTGTTAAAAAGGTGAAATATTTTTAAAATATTTATATACGGCAGCGGTACACTTTATAAATGTGCCGGCATCGTAACTTTTATTAGGTATAAAAGACTTCGGTTTTTCTATATTGAATTTTATTGCAGATATACAAGTATGGAGGGTACCCGAATACCATAACATATATGTATATATGCTGCAACGTTTTTCCATTTTAGTATGGTTCAAATAAGAAAGTTTGACCGTTTTGTTGTGGAGGTGTTTTGTCAACAGTATTGGAATATATGTGTATGATTTATTAGAAAACTGATATTTGTTTTTCTTTATTTCGTTTTCCCAACTACCTGTGTGTATTTATTCTAACGAATTTCTGAAAAACTTGATAACTTTTCTTAGTAATGAACACAAAATAATCACTTGCTTCTGTATTAACGTCTTTAGTTTAGCCAACTACAACTATAAGTTTGGAAACAGAGTGATAAATCTGGGAAAATGGATGACAATGAAGCACTATAATACGAACAATTCCTTTTTCTTGTTGAATAAGTAGCTGTGATGATTTTTCTTATTTTTTTAGACTCCCAGGTGACCAATCATTCACCATAAGTATTATGTAATATTTCCAGCGCTTTCGGGCACGAAATTCTATTTGCAATGCAGAATCAAAGACAGATTCTTGGCACAATATTTGTATTCATGCTAAAAATGGCACACTTGAGTAAACTAAAAAAGTGGAGTACTGTAAGCAAACTGAATAACATATTACGTTCCAACTTCGCGTGAGTATAGAGGACAGTTACATCAACCTAGCGACATAAATAATTTCAACCATCTCTTTGAGGGTGCTATTTAAATTTTCACCTTAATGGCATATAAGCTATGAACTGTGACAGTAGATACCTCCACGACTGAATGTATTTTGCAGTTACGTAGTATATGGTAAAAGGGATAAGAGACGCCGCAATACATTATTATTGAACAAAACAAAACATTTCTATGCAATAGATAGGTAGAATAAAAATAAAACTATATGTAAATATGAAGAGGTCGTTGATGAATCTGACAATACAACTTCTCACCAATATTATCCTCAGTTTCACGGAGTACTTCGTTAATGCTAGTTTCATGTAAATCTTCAAGTTCTCCAGGATTAGATATAGTAAATATTGTATTTTCAAGCTTTAATTCATTAATCATATCACAATCAATTGCATCATAAAACTATTATATAATTTCATTCATTTACAACATATTCAGCTATATACGTTTACCATTATACTATGATTTTCTCTTACACATTCAGTAATTGCCTTTGATTCTTAGTATTCATCACATTTTCATCATTAGTTTTATCAAATAATACGTGTATGTGAAAATTATCAGTATTGTTAATAGTATTTCATTTTTTGTTGTTCTTTTAGTAATTGCTGGAGATTTGTCTTTTCGGAAAATATATTTGTAGCTAAACCACACTACCAATATTGTTTTCAATCTAATCTCAGCATAGTAATCGACCGTATGACCAATCACTGTCAATCGGCCATTGAGATTAGTACCAAATAATGTTTTTTTTTTATTATAGGAGTTTCTAGAAATAGTAAAATCATCATTTAAATCATAAATCATTTCATCATATATAATATCACATGAGAAAAACATTTGTCGGAAAATGTTTCGAAAGGTATGAAAGTTTGTTGCTGGGCAATTTCGCGAATGACATTTTTGACAAAATCACGAGCCGTGAGACGAGCGATTTTTATTTAACAATGGAGCATAAACAAAAAATAACTTCAGTTATGATAATTAAACGTTTGTGAATTAATTTTATCGTTATTGTGTGATTATAGAACATGTACTTGCGGTATGTTTGAACTCGTACAAGGAAAATTTACTTGATCTGGTGGTTTTTCTCTTAAGGTTTCAAATAATTTTAAATTATGTTCGAGTCCAACTGCAAATAAGGTTTGAAAAAGTTGGCATGGGAATGAATGTCCTGTTAATTTGATCATCATTTCTTGCTGATCAACACATTTTTTTGCATACGGCAGATATAGTGGAGGAGTGATGTGAATGGTATGTTACTTTAAACTTTTTGTTATTTACGCCAATTTTTTGTGCAGAGAGTTTGGTCAATTTTGACTTGCTGTTGATTTCAATAGGCATGTTTTTGTACCAAATTCCTTTTTTCCAATTTGAATGGACTGTCAAAAAAAGTCTGACTGAATCGATATTTTTTTCCAATAATTTTAAAAATAGACGAGTAGGACAAAAATATTTGTTAGTGTTGTTTCTTACCAACCATTTGCTACTGGCCAAGCCTTTTGCACCTCTTTGTGTGGTATTTGAAAATATGGGATTGTATTCTATACGTCCAGTAAATTCTCCTTTTAGATCTAATTCTTGTTGAAAATAATGTACTTTGCAGTTTGTTGCCTCGCCAGGCAAGTTCAAAAGAGAATAAGCGAAATATTTTTGTCTGTAGGCCATCTGGGGTATCTTCGTCATGATTTTTTTATCATTTCCAATCATTCTTGTGTTGTGAGAGCATTCGAACTTTCTTTTCTCTTGGTGACTTTGAAGTTGTTTTTATTGTGAGTCCATTGATTTAAAAACAATGTTGGTAAGTGGGTCTATTTTTAACTAAAATTTTTAATAGTACTTTTCTTGTAGCATTTGCGCCGTGAAGCTTTTGATATTTAACTCTTTGTAGTCCTCTCTATTTTTTTCATATTGTAAGCATAATCTTCCATAATTTTTGCTAATTCGTCGGCTGGAGAATACTTTTCAAGCTTATCAATAAAACTGCGAAAACAGTTGCCTACAGGAAGATTTTTAGACACACGTATTTGGAGATATATTCCCCGACACTCCCCTTTTAATTTCTGCAATGGATTGTGTTCCATTGTTTTTTTCGTTTGAACTGAACTAATCTGACGTTTTCTATCAATAAATAACACAATGACATTTTAAATAAATAACAGAACCGTGGTAACAAAATTTGGTTTGATCAACGCACCTTGAAAAAATCAAAATGCTCTCGCTGTAAAAACCACATGTTAATTTTGTCAAGGTAGTAGCAGGTAACTTCTTTGTCAGTAGAAAAGATGCCGTTCCTATTGTATTTTGCCAGTGAAAAACACTCTAATGAAATAGTCAACTAAATACACTTATGAAACTGTAAATTTTTAAACAAAAAATGTACTGATTACCTATTAAATACATACACCAATACACGGTGCTTCAACAAAAACTTGACCTCCCTAGAAACTCAGAAACCAAGAGTTTCTTCAAAATGTAACAAATACGGCAAATTATATTGTGAGGGGGATTAATTTCAATAATAAATTCATACCCAAAAATGCAACCCCGCAAATTGTTTTTAAATAGCATGTGTGGTCGAGTAACAGTCAAGTAAATTTAGAAGGTTCTTAAAAAAGAACATTTGATTGAGGTGGTTTGTAAATACAAATTATATATAAATCGATACTTTTGTTGTAAATTATGGAAAATTCAAAAGTATTTTCTACTTGTAGATAATTATATTTTAATACAGCCGAGAAGTCCTCACCAGAAGATAAAATTAGGGTTCCACCGTGAGCTGAATTATTCCTGTCATATCTACTAATAACTCGATACTTTTGAATAAAAACAGGTTTGTTTGCTTTTAACAAGTGTTCAGTAATAGCAACTATCTGCGGGAACCCCAATTCCTCCAAAAACAAATACAACTCGTCCGTTTTATTGCGTATTGAGTGAATATTAATTAGAACCATTCTTAATTTACTGTCCTTAAATCTAAGGGAGGATTCTAATTCCTCTAGACACGTCCTATCAAATAAAAAAATTTCTTGGTAGAATCGGCAGTAAAGTAACGAGTATTACACTCTCTAAATTTTGGTGGATAGATCTTCATCCACTTCAACTGAGCGTATGTCATAAAAATCGTCCCTCGGATGCTAAAAAAAGACGTGTGGCACTCGGAGACTGCCGCGATAAAGCTATTGCATAGAGTTTTACACTTTGGCGTTCACAATTTCTTACTCTTTTTAGCTCTTTTTTTACCATTAGAAGTTTCACATTCACAGTCCTCGTATCAACATAAAATAATAAAAACTCATTGGACAGTCCTCGTATAATCATACAAGTATCAAAGTTTATTGGACAGTCCTGGTATCAGCATAAAATAATTAAAACTTATTGGGGAATCCTTGTATAAGTATAAAAAATCAAAATTTATTGGACAGTCCTCGTATAGTCGTAAAAGTAGTAACATTTATTGGGCAGTCCTCGTATAAGTATGAAATAATCGAAATTTATTGGACACTCCTCGTATAAGTATAAAAAATCAAAATTTATTGGATAGTCCTCGTTTAATCATATCAGTATTAACATTTATTGAGCAGTCCTCGTATCAGCATAAAAGAATCTAAACTTATTGGACAGCACTCGTATAATCATAAAAGTATCAAAATTTATTGTGCAGTCCTCGTATAGTCATAAAAGTATCAAAATTTATTGGGCAGTCCTCGTATAAGCATAATACAATCAAAACTTATTGGACAGTCCTCGTATAAGTATAAAAGTATCAAAATTTAAATGGGCAGTCCTCGTATAAGTATATAAGAATTAAAATTTATTGAGCAGTCCTCGTATCATCATAAAATAATCAAAAATTATTGGACAGTCCTCGTACCTCGTAGGTATTAAAACTTATTGGGCAGTCCTCGTATCAGCATAAAATAATCATAAAAGTATTAAAATTTATTAGACAGTTCTCGTATCATCATAAAATAATCAAGACTTATTGGACATTCTTCGTATAGTCATAAAAGTATCAACATTTATTGGGCAGTCCTCGTAAAAGTATAAAACAACCAAAATGTATTGGACAATCCTCGTATCATCATAAAATAATCAAAATTTATTGGGCAGTCCTCGTATAGGTATAAAAAAATTAAAATTTATTGAACAGTCCTCGTATCATCATAAAAAAATTAAAATTTATTGAACAGTCCTCGTATCATCATAAAAAAATCTAAATTTATTGGACAGTCCTCGTATAAGCATATGGGTATTAAAATTTACTGGGCAGTCCTCGTATCGTGTCAGGTTATTTTCGTTACGGAATTTCTGGATTCAGTCTCCACGCTCAAGGCCTGCGATAGAAGCTAATGCAATAGCTTAAAACCTTTACACTTGTGGAAGTATAACCGTCAAAACATACAGACGATGGTTGGTCATGTATCATGTAGATACACGAGGAATAATTTGAGAGATGATAAAATAGCCGGTTCCCTTAATCTAGACATAATATAACGATTACCTCCAGTAGAGGACTCCTGTATTAATGTGATTATAGGAGGAGATATCGGGTCCAGCACAAAGTTAGTGTTATTGTGTGAATCTTTTGCGAAAAGCTGTTTGATTTACATACGGCCATAGCATGTTGATCAGATATGATGGCTACTACTACGGGACGAGAAGGGTCATTACCTTTCAAATGATGTGTCACTCGACCACACTTGCCATTTATTAAAAATTGGGAGTTGATGCGGGGTTGCAGGGGGTTGCATATTTGGGTATGAATTTCGTAGGAAAATTCTTTCCCCTCCCAACACAATTTGACGTATTTTTTACATTTTGACGAATCTCTTGGTTTCTGAGTTTCTGGGGGAGGGTCAAGTTTTCATTGTATAACGTGTAGCCATAAAACTTTTTTCTTGCTCAAGAATAATAAGAATTTGATATCGGTATTTAAATATGTGGCAAACATTTGGAAACTCAGACAGATTTCTTTACAAAATTCATAACTCATAAGCAAACTCACGTTACGCAACCCTTTATAAAATACTCGTTTATATGCTGCATCCCGGAAAGAGATTTTTCCTGCCTTTAAGAGGACGTCTATTAATTTTTTTCTACATCTTTTAATTTAACAACTTGTCGGTTTCTACAATGGAGTTAACAAAGCATTCCGTTACATTTACAAAAGGGTTCAAACACGGATTCAAAGGACACAATAGATCAAAAAGTGTTGTGAATAGTACATGAGAAAGATCTCTGTAATATCGGGGTCAATGATCTTTCTTGGAGAAAAGTAAAAGGGTTGGGGCTAAAGTTTAGGGCACTCATTTACACTTATTATACCACATTTTATTGTGTCTTTTTGATATAAAGTTGTTACTTTTTGAGTAATGTTCCTATCATAAAGTAATATCCAATGAGTAATTAAGAGCTTTATTTAATGTTATTTATAAATAAAATTAGTAATTTTAATATTTTAGTTTTTCTGTTTTATTTTTTTGTAGTAAATTTTTCGAACAATTTTAGATATGAGTTAAAGATGTAACTATGATTCTGTCAAAACAAATAAGCATTAATATTAGTAGAAGTAAGTTAAAAGTAAAAGTAGTAGGATTCTTTTAATTCTAATGAAAATTAGTAATACTGATATTTTAGTTTTTCTGTTTTATTTTTTTGTAGTAAATTTTTCGAACAATTTTAGATATGTGTGAAAGATGTAACTATGATTCTGTCAAAATAAATAAGCATGAATAGTAGTAGAAGCAAGTTAAAAGTAAAAGTAGTAGAATTATTTTAATTCTAATGAATGTTTGCGAGTTCGTAAATTAGAGGCTTTTATATTCTTTCGAAGATGTAATGGGAAAAAATTCAATAGAAAAAATTAATTAGATTTCCTGAGGTATTAGTTGTATGATTCTAAAATTCATTTATACGAAGTCACAGGCGGTGGAAATATTAAAGGGAGAACAATCCTTCGAATGCCAATTAAATTCATTTGGATGACAAAAGCTTCAATTGTGTCATTAACCCTATTAATTAGCGAAGTGATTGTTGTTTGAATATTTGCACGTCTATTAAATTCAGTGAAATGCAGGCAGTGAATAGAAATAAACGCCGGTATTTCGCTTCGATCATATCTTAAGGACACGCAAAAATCGTTTTGAAAGCCAATTAGTACCGTTATACGGTTGACTCTTTTTGTTACGACATTAGTAGGAGTAAACCTATATATAAAACATTTTTATGGGAACGAAATTGAAGAAGTCAGAAATTAATTTTTTACATATTAACATACGGTACCGGAACTTAGGATGCTAAACAGTTGGATACGTATTTTTCAATTTCAATGGTAATTTATTGGGTTTTGGAACCTACTGAATATGAATTTGATTTTGGTTTATTTACATATCAGAATTTTCACAATACATATTTATAAAATCATGTAAAAATTTTGATATTCAATAAAAAAAACCGGTTAGATGTAAAAAAGATACTGAATAGTTGGAATAATTTTCATTATCAACCGAATCGATATTTTCGAAGTTAGCTTTTTTAAATATCACAGAGGCTTATCAACCTTTTCTGCCGATGATCAATTAAGAACAAACTAACTTCATTCTGTATCATAATTATGACCCCTCCATACCATGGAGTACCTTTACCTGTCACTTTCAACCTCTGCTACAAACCATCCTTCCATCACTGGTGTTTCACCCCCCCCCAAGCTGTGAGTCAGTATGGCCGAATTCAGTAAATCTACAGTGAACCCAGCAACTAAGTAAAATGTACTTTACCCTGATGTCAGTAATAACTGATAACATAACCGACATAATTATTAAGTGGCATCTCTTTCTATTAATAGTGAAGAACAGAACAAAATAATTTGACATTTGCCGGTTATGTTATCACATATTAATGACATCAGGATAAAGGTCAATCATTTTAAGTGTAAGCAATTAGCAATTATCAAAACTACAAACATATATATCTATTAAATAGGTACAATAATTTTTCTTAGTGAGCTAAAAAGAAAGTTGTGGTAAGCGAGTATGAGCTTTGGCCAACCACTGGTGCAATCAAGAAAAGCCATCTTTGTTCTTCAGGTCATATATCGTAAAGTTGTGGACTATCAATTTAGTCTGCAGATGATTTGAAATTCGGGGCAAGAAGTACACTTTGCAAATCCATGGTATACACAAATTTTTCATGCTCTCTGTCTTTGGCCGTTTCTTCTCAAGCATTTTCTTTAGTTTCTGTGTGCATATTGTAAGCATTCTCTGACACATTTTGAACACGAAAGCGCACACATAGATCGCATTGATCTTTTTTGGGTTGGTGTATACTAAGATTCAATCTCCATGAATGTTTTAACTGAAAGAGATTTTTTATTGCACTTATTTTCATATTCTTTGAATTCTTCCATCTTGGACCTCCATACGGGTACCAAGTATAACTTTGTAGTAGATGCTCTAAGTAGATGAGCTATGAGAGTTCAGAACCACTACTTTGAAAAACGTCCGCTTGGTGGCGCTGTCGGCGGGTGTATTGTGTGTTGTCTATCTTGTCGCTATGTGCGTCATTTTTATCCTATCGAGTGTTATATGGCGCGCTGTATGTGTGTCCTCCATTTTTTATCCAGTGATTGTAGATTTTTATCCTATCGAGTGCTAGATGGCGCGCTGTGTGTGTCGTCCATTTTTTATCCTGTAGATTTTATTCGAAAAAAAATTGTCCTAGCCCGGACTTGAACCCATGACCTCTGCGTATGTAATTTCTGTATTGTACGCGTTAACCGATCTCGCCATAAAGCTACGATAATAAATGGTATAATAGGGTTTTAAAATTTTATGCGTTATCAAAATTTTCCAAATCGAGTACAGGCGTCGAATTGAGGAATTTATGCTAAAAATAAATCAAGGATGTTACTTTTTATGAAGAGAACGGTTATGAAGCTTAAATAATAAAGAACCTTACAACTAAATTCACGACATACGAGTGAAATCAAAAGTGTCTATTATTATTTATTAGTCATAAGGATATTTATATATACAGCGTGTTTCCTAAGTAATTTAGTGCGTCATCTGTCACATGCGCCCACTGCAATGTGTCATCTGTCTAGAGAACCCTAAGAAAACTTGTATTCTATGTCACCTATCAATCTTCTTGTGTTCTGTGGCGTGTGAGTGTCTTCTAACCATGTGGTGTGTGTCTTCTGTCATGTGTTAAGTGACGCACCACCTCCCTTAACCTATATCTTTAGGAAATAGGAATAAAACAACACTGGTAGGGATAAACAAAACAGTAAGAAAACGCTATTTTTTAATCGGTTTTATTTACAATAATAACATGTTGAGTATAATACAAAACAAATCGAAATATTACACACAAAATACAACTCTTTCCTTATTTCTATTAGGCGTATGTTTAATTTTATCTATTTTTATCTTAATTCTATAACTTAGGTCCATTTCTGCAAATTCTTTTTCCAACCAATAGTTCGAGCAATAGAAGATTTCCGAATTTTTAAACTTTAATATGTAACGAAGTCTCTCTCTGTGCTTAACTTCCTTTATAGCGGTAATTACCATTTCTGTTCCTTCGGCAATTTCTTCTAAGCGCTGGCAAAGCTTTAATTTAATACGATCTTTTATCTTATGCATGGTAATGTTTTTAATTTGGGTCATATTTTCTTGGGTAAAAGGAATATCCTTCCATACCTCCGTAGAAAATTTTAAATTTTCTATCTTAGCGAATGTGTTGCCTTGGTAAGACGTAATACCATTTGTTGTAAATGTTACAAACGTTTCTTCTGTAGGCAAACATATTATCTCCATATCATTACTATAAAGTATTGTAATATAACCATCTGCAATAAGAGCTGCTCTATTGTTGTAAACACTTAGAAATATATTTTTGTAGTAACCCTTTAAGAAGTAGACATATTTTATGGCATCCTTTTCCGCGAACACATCAACATAAGTATATTTGTTTTTATTGCTTATGGTAAACGCCGACACTTTGTACACACCTGCTAGGTCTAGGTTTATCCAATGGTTATAAAAATAGTTTTCTAATCTCTCCCTCAATTGTGTTATCTTCTCTTCTTTCTCCAGTAGCCTTCTATATTCTTCCTTTATTGCAGTCGTCTTTTCGAGAAAATCCAGCTTTCGCCTCTTGGTATCTAGCTCATCCATTTCCTGTTTTCGTTTCCTTGTCGATGTAATGTGAGCTTGTGACAGAGGGTCGGTTTCTTTAATCTTATAAGGAGAAAGTTCGTTTGTTTTATTAGTTCTCTTCCTTAAAATACGTGCAACCAAAGTATCTGTAGAGATTAGTCCAGCGTCCTGTATGTCAATATCCTCCGGTATAGTAGAAAATTGGGTGCTGGACCTAGAAAGGTAAGTTTCTCCAGCTTTAATGTAACACTTTTGTATAATTCGAACATTGTCTCTGCTCTCCTTTTCTTCTACAACTTCTATATGGTTAACAGGGAGGCAATTAAAGCTGCATGCAGAGAGAATGTAATTTATAACCTTCTTCCTTGCATCGGATTCTTTTGGTAAATATATTTGTAATCCCATCAACTTTCTTGTATTGCTGTTACCCCAATAAACATATTGCAGCATATTGTTAAACACAAGACAACAGCTGTTCTGTAGACTCTCGGTCAACTTTGTCCACATTTTTGCTATCGAAACAGAGTATAACGGAGAATTTTGGAAGTAGAACTTACTAACTTCTTTCATTTTGCTATATCCATCTAAAGAAAAATCATCAAAATCGGCCCAAATAGAAGCCGAGATACAGCAACTTGGCTTGGTTGTAAAAGGTTGTCCACAGGGAGGGGTGCTCTCACCACTACTATGGAACATGGTCTTAGACTCCTTGGTCAGCCACCTCAATGATAACAACTACTACACAATAGCATACGCAGATGACTTAGTGATTCTGCTAACAGGAAGATTCGAGGAGACACTCTGCGCTTTAATGCAGGAGGCCCTCAATATCACAGAACAATGGTGCAGAGACCATTCGCTGTCAATAAATCCAAAAAAGACTGAGATGGTCCTCTTCATGAAAAAAAGGAAGCTTGCAAAACATCAAGCCCCAAAGCTCCTGGATACCAAACTTAATTTCTCTTCAGAGGTGAAATATTTAGGGGTCACCTTTGACAATAAGTTAACATGGAACTCCCACTTAGAAAACAGAGTTAAAAAAGCATATATTTCTTATGAGTAGTGTCGTAGAACCATCGGCCGCACCTGGGGAATGTCACCTAAGGTTGCTGCCTGGATCTACACTGCCATCATCAGACCTATGCTAACGTACGGTGCGATTGCCTGGGGAGCTAAGGCAAACCAGCTGACAGTCGTCCGTAAACTGGACCAAATCCAAAGAACAGCATGCCTCAACACAACAGGAGGCATGAGAACCACACCAACAAGAGCTATGGAGGTAATCCTCGGTCTCACTCCCCTTGACATATACATCAAGGAGGTTGTTTTGATGACCATGGCACGTCTGCGCTCTACTGGTATACAACCTTATGTAGGTTCCGGTAAACTGAGACGTAACTTGTGGCATGAGGCCCTCAGGGAGATCCCACTGCTGCAGGCCAATACGGACTCGATTCCACCGCGATATGCCTTCAACAGGTCCTACAAGGTAATCTTTAAAAACAACTCACAAGACCTATTGGAAGAAGGCGCAATCCGCATCTTCACAGATGGGTCTAAATCCAATGTAGGCTCAGGATGTGGTATTTTTTCCAGATCCCTGAATCTAAACATAAAATGGGCAATGGGCTGCAATGCAGGTGTTGCTCAAACAGAGCTCACTGCTATCTGCATCGCTGCTAAAGAGATTACCAAAAGGAAAACCACAGGTAATAATATATACATCCTTACGGACGGTAGACAAACACTACTAGCCCTGAACAGACCACGTATTACATCAGGCCTAGTACTAGAATGTCACATGGCCTTAATCGAAGCCTGTAACAACAACACGGTCACTTTAGGCTGGATCAAGGGCCATGATAAATCGAAAGGAAACAGTATTGCAGACTCGCTAGCCAGGAAGGCAGCCTCCCAAAAACTCTTGGGACCTGGCACTTTCATTGGTCTATCGGTGTCAGCAACGGCCGACCTATTAAAGGAACACTCCCTTAATAAGTTTAAGGGTAGATGGGACGACGCAGAAGGCTGCAGGCTTGCCAAGGAACTGCTACAGTACCCGGACAGCAAAGTAGCCAAAAAATACGTGACTATCAACAGGCGGAACCTACGAACAACCACGGGAATTCTGACTGGTCACTGCCACCTACGAAAACACCTTCACAGACTGGGTTTATCTAACACCCCACTTTGTAGAGGATGTGAACAAGAAGATGAGACTGTCGAACACATTCTTTGCGAATGTCAGACACTCTCTCAATTTAGGTTTCAAGTATTCGGCGAGTACAGGCTAACATACGCCAATATGAGGGAACTTAATTCAGGCGACGTTATCGCCTACTTCAAGGAAGTAGGCTGGATGACGAGCTAGAAGGAAGTTTTGAACCTCAGAAGGATGCACAATGGGCCAATTGTGGCCTAAGTGCTGTGGGGCCACCCACCCTTCAAATCTTTACAGATACAGAGATACAGCAACTTTTTGCGCCGCGCTCTATTTGAAGCGTCGATTTCAAGTTTCGCACTCTATCCCCTCTCCCCTCAGATTTGACGCGCCGAACGCTACCGCTACTAGGGATGCGCATAATTTTGAAAACATCGATGTTGACATCAAACGATACCTCGAATATGCACTATCGATGTTGTAAAAACATCGGCTTGAAAATATCGATGTTTTTAAGAATATGACATATGGCAGAAAAAATTAAACTGTTAATAAATTGAACATCATTTCTATTCAATGTATTTTAATGATACATCAAATACAATTTATATGAAAGAAAAAATACATTCAAGAAGTAAACAGAATAGAAGAGAACTAAAACCTAGTTTGATACTTAAATGATATGAATGAGATGACAGTAAAGGCGCAACAATGCCTCCTTACAATTTTGTATAAGGGCATCTTTTTCCATTGCGCGTAAGTAAGACAAAGAAAGTGAATGTTTTTCAGTTAAGCTTGGCAACAAACTCCGACGCATATTTTATACCATTCATATTAGAGAATAAATAAATCAGTGATGTTCTATTAAATGTTTAATTTACTTTCTGCTTTCTTTAATCAAAATAGAAGAAAACATCGAAAAAAACATCGCAAAAAAATATCGATGTACCTATAAATATCGAATAAAAAACATCGATATAAACATCGAACATCGAAATACAAAAATCGATGTTTTTGAAACATCGATACATCGTGCGCATCCCTAACCGCTACAACTTACTTTGAATTTTCCTACTTCATGCACAAGGGCGATGTTATATCTCAAAGCACATACAAACACTTCTCGGAAAAATCTATCTGCTGGCATTTTTTTTATTGTTACAACATTAATAGTTATACCGCAAACACTCTCGATCTTTGACGTTTATTATCTCAGCACCTATTCGATCAAATTAAACGCATTTTTTTTAAAAAGAGCGTCTTTCCGAGAACTTTTTTTAGATACTTTGAGTATTTTTCTTCGGTATCCAAATTCGCTTCAAAAATTAATTATTTATAAGACGAAATATTTCAACTTTTCAAAATCGCGTAAAATAATGATAAAAAATATTGTTCATTATAACTATTGTGTATTATAGTTTAGAGGTCTAAGTAGTTTTAAAAAAATCGGCGCCTATTATAACTCAAAAATGTAAGCCTGGCATGAACGCAAAAATGACGTTAATTTTTTCGCGGAAATTAATTAACAATTATTCCATGTAAAAACTATCAGGCCAATTTAATCGGCCTCTGGTATATTGTTTTATACTATAATAAGGTTCTTAAATCCCAATTTATAGCGTGATTGGATGATTTCTTATCTGCGAAACAAATGCTTTAAAATAACCTCGTTTTTAGCTACTTTTTTTGCATTTATCGCCATTTCTCAGCGAATAAATTGAATGTATCGATTTTAAACCAATTCTATCTTGTAGAGAATGTCATAAAGAACAAATTCGTAAGTATACTTTTTTTCTCTATCTTGCATATTTAAAGAGTTATATTTAGTTTTTTTGCAGTTTATGATTTTTCCTGCAAATAGCACAACTTTTTCAGCTGGCGGACCTTCATATTTTCTTTTCTTAGATTATTTCCGAGCAATTCCATTTCTTAGTGGCACTAGCTTTATCAATATTGTCAAATGCCTTAAATAATTACCAGTAGTAAAAACGAAAACTATTATTGTATTGGCTACAGAGTAAATTCTGTGAACAAATTAACCACCTATTCAGGCCATATAAAT
The DNA here is from genome assembly GCA_963921935.1 of Galeruca laticollis. Lineage (NCBI taxonomy): Eukaryota > Metazoa > Arthropoda > Insecta > Coleoptera > Chrysomelidae > Galeruca > Galeruca laticollis. The sequence continues at coordinate 75,790,889 of OY998175.1, forward strand.
AAATCATGTTATTATTAATTCAACAAGAATACGAGGAGAAATTACGTAAGTTGAATTCGAAACGGGTTTGTATAAAAATGCACGATTAGAAATTGTTTTCGCAAAAGCAGTCTTTTGTCTGCCTACCTACCGTGGCATAATAGTTTCGATAATTTTTAATTGATACTTGAAACAAAAAAGTATTTGTTGTAAGTGAAAACCGGCAATTTGTGTGTAATAACTGTTTAAAATATATCTCAAATCTTAATCAGAATTACCAGATACGAAAGTTTTATTGAAATAACTGACATTTTAAATGATTTTTCGGTCTTTGTGTTTTCTTTTCTCATTTGTAAGCATTTCTTAGCAAACGTATATTATAAATGACCAACAAAAAACAATGTCGTCTTAAAATATTTATCCTAAACTTTCGAAGAAAAATCTTTCTTGATGTTTTGCTGAAAAGTTGAATATTTATTTATTTATTTGTATTCTCAAAGATTTTACAACCTAATTACAAGAATACATTTAAATCAATGTAGTACATACACAAAACAAAAATTAAGTTTTATCCCAGATTAACAGCTGGTGAGTTCGTTACCAGAACCGTAAAGAATCATCACTGAATAAAATGGGTTAAGCTGATGTATTGATTACATGAGTTAGAATCAATTTGTAAAAGGTAATCAAAGGTATATCCCAATTTAAATTAAGTGCAATTGTAAAATTGTTGGCTAGTCGAAACATGGTTACCAAAGGAGCTCGGTAAGTAGACAGTACAAAGGGGACCCTGAACATGACAGAAGAACGCATAGATCTTGGAGGAATGTTAAACGGAATTAGTTGTGAAATATATAGTGCGTTAATTGTATTGTTAATAATTTTGTGCAAAAATACCATTGATGAAATTTGACGTCTATGCTCTAAAGACAAAATCTTTAATTCAGTTTTTAAACTAGTTGTCCGCACTGTATTATAACTAGGCCACTTTCGATGCTTTTTAAAGTACTAGTGTCGTAGTTATTTATTTTGTACTTTTTCAATTTCATCCAATGTTGTTTGGTGCTCACCAGACCAAATAATAGAAGCAAATTCTAATTTTCATCTAACTAGGCTAAAATATAATATTTTTATTACACATATATTACTAAAAGAATAGCAGTTTCTTATTACCCATCCTAATGTTCGATTTGCTGATTTTACAAGAGTACTAATGTGATTTTGAAAAGAAAATATGTTATTGTAAGTTACCCCAAGATATTTGGTTTCGGTTTTCCGTTCAAGAGTATCTGAATTCATATTATAATCAAAAATAATTGGATTTTTCTGGCGAGTTATTGTCATCATTACACACTTTTTGATGTTGAAGTATAGTTTATTTTTGATACTTCATTCCAATATATTATTTATGTCCTTTTGCAAAGAAATACAGTCTCTAACTGTATGTACATCTCTAAAAATATAAAGGTTATCTGCATACAGTAAACAGATTGAGTAATTACTGATGGCAAATCGTTAATAAATATTATAAACAACAGAGGTACTAAATTAGAACCCTGTGGTACCCCTGAGTTAGCATGAAACTTGCCAGAAGTGTTTCCATAATGTTTTACGAGAAAATGTAACTTTTCATTAATTCCAGTAATTTATCAGATACCCCATAATTTACAAGTTTTTGCAAAAGAATGTCATGATTCATTTGATCAAAGGCGTTACCAAAATCGCTGTATATAATATCAAGCTGACATTTATTTTCAAGGGTATTATAAACTTTATTACTGAAGGTGAATAACTTTGTTGGTTTGGTTTAATATATGATTGAACATATTCATTTAGCTTGGAGTAAATTATATGCTCAAACAATTTGGATGGTGCACACATTATGGAGATACCTCTGTAATTCTCAATGTCCATTTTATTACCAGACTCAAATAGTGGAGTAGTAACTGCAGTTTTCCAAATAGTTGGAAATACATTGTACTGAAGAGATAAATTAAAAATATAAATGAGAGGTACCTTTAGCCATTCACTACATGCCTTTACAATATAAGGAGGTGTCCGAACCACCCCTGCTGCTTTTGTAGGCTTCAGCTTGTGAGCAGCCTCAATAAGGTCCGCCTCTTCAATGAATAATAACGTAAAAATATCGTTACAGAAATGAGGATGATTACCATTACTAAAATTTAGGTTGTATGAAGCCACTTCTGAACTATGTATTGTTGAAAAAAATTCGGCAAAAACTTCTGCCGTTTTGTTATTAGTTACCTGTTCACCTTTGTATACAAAATTTTCTAAATTAGAGCTACTGACCCTTCTTTTCTTCGTGTAGTTCCAAAATTCATTAACTCCCGTTAGAATGTTTTCTTCTATTCTTTTAATATAGTTTTTTTCCTCTTTCTTTATTAATTGTTTTATCTGTCTTCTCATTTCTATAAATTTTTCCCCGTAATAAATGGAAATAGACTTTAACTTTCTATATTTTTCCTTTTCATGCAATAAATTTTTTTATTTCCTGTGTAAACCACACCGGATATTTTCTCGTATAATTAGTAAACTTTGAAACACATTTTACTATAATTTCATTCCATATTTTATAAAATTGTTGTAAAGCCATGTTTACATTAGTATTTGTCAAAACTGAGTCCCAATTTGTTTCCCTAACACAAATACTTAACCTGTTAAAATCAGCTTTCTTGTAATTATATCTTATTTCATTTGTATCGTGAGTATGTTTGTGTTTTTTTTAAATTTTCAATTCTATATTTAAAGTAGGATGATAAATATCTTCTTTCACAAATGGACACATATCCCTAATAATTTTACAATTCTGTGCTTGGTTTTCTGGTACTAATATTAAATCCAATATCCTTTCCTGTAATTTTGAAATGTAGTTAAATTGTTTAAATGCATTAAAAACTATAAAGGCATACAGAATATCAAGAATTTCCGTAAAAGGTAAATTATTTGATGTAATATTATTTAATTCAGGAATATTTAAATCTCCAAAAATGTAAGTGTTGTCTGCATCTTGAATCTGCTCTTGGAAAAATGTGATAAGGCATTCATAAGTCTGTGCTATACTCTTTGGGGGTATATACACATCACAAAAAGTGTATATTTGTTTAGCCACCCTAAATTTAATAACGAACGCATCAAACGATGTAGAATTTTTTATAACACTCAAAATCTTATATTTCTTTTTAATAGCTATCAGAACCCCTCCTCCCCTAGTTTTAGTAGTTACTTGAAAATTCCTGTCTGCGCTAATTAAATTGAATATATTTATATCCACTATCTCTCCATCTTGAACTCCTTCATGCAACTATGTCTCCACAGCCACTACCGCATCAAAATCATTTTCTAAACAACATTTAACTTGGTATTTAGTCCTCTACAGTTCTGGTAGTAGATATTGAGATCAAAACTCATTACTCACAACATTAATAGAGAGCCCAAATTATACAAATGAGTAATGTAATTTAAAGACACAGATACTATTAAACAAAATCACAACTTAGAGCGTCTAAAAAACATTAATTTTCTACAAGTTGTATGCTGATTGTCTCTATACATATTGATTAACCAAAGTTCATATCCACATTAGAAAGTGAGAAAATAAAATGCGCGTTACAATTTAATATGTAAACAAATCAGTGTAAACCGCACTTAAGAAATAATATCTACAAGACAATTAATTAATTAACACATATGAATTTCTGATATGACCAGTTTTTGTAACCACACATATCTTCTAGCTTAGTTCACTTTCTCGAATAACAAATTTTACAGTGTCGCCAATTCTAATTTTAATTCTACCACTCTGTGACCATGCATTTTTATTGAATTTCTTTCTCGCCGCCATAAGAAGTTTATATCGTGGTTCCGTAAGATCTTCATTGACAAATACTCCTGATCCCTTTAAACAATCCCTGGCTCTATATACCTCATTTCTTTGTATGTTTGACACAAACTCTACAATGACAACCCTAGTTTTTTGATGATCAGGGTGAACTTTACCAATCCTGAAAACCCTATTTAGATCTGCTACCGAACACTTAATATTAATTGCATCATTTGTTAGCTTTAGTAATTTACTTATTGAATTTTAATCTCTTTCTTTTTTAATACCTACTATTCTGAGAGTATTCATTCGCAGCTTCTGATTAAATTCGTCCAAAGTATCATTTGCCAATGATATATGTTTTGTATTGTTATTGAGTTGTTATTCTAACTTGCTCATTTTTGTATCAATATTATTTACCGTTATTTCAACACTCGCAAATTAATTGATTGCACAAAGTTCCTAACTTAGTTTCAATGCCACTTATTAGCTTCGAGAAAACCTTAGTAACCACAGCTTCCAGAGTGGATTCATCAACTAAACTTGATTGGCTCGATTGACTATTACTATGTGCCGATCTACTCATTATGATTTATTACACTAGCTGGCAACTGCGCCTGGTATACCCAATTAATTAAATGATAAGAAAAGTCTTAATACTAATCAAACCTTGTAAATTCTGGTTGTAGTACACTATTATAAGATTAATATTAGAGTTTTCCGCGTAACACTTTTGAAAAACACCGAAAACACCTTGTAAACGTCCACTTTTAAGGAGCTCACTAAATAACGTGTGTTCACAGCGCTACCATTATATTTAATATCATAAACTTCGGTGATTGAGTCTTGCAACCTTTTGATGTAATACTCATTTCAGTCCGTCTCTGGTGTCATAAATGTTACCTTTTTACTCTTTGGCAGTAGGCATGCTCTTTGTCATCTGAGATCCGACCAGCAGCAATAGTTTGTTCAGGAACTGTTATTAATGTTTTTAAATGAAACTCAAGGTCTCTAGTTAATTCCACAATATAATACAAGTTATTGAAAATTCTAAAAAATTGACAATTGTTTCGATAAATCAATATCATCGTCAGAATGACAGAAGTTACATTTCATTTTATGCCTACCTGATGTTTAGTAGTTATATTTGGCCAGACCAAGAAGTAACCTAACTTGTGATTGGCTTAATATATGTTTACAGAAAAAAGAAGAAGATGTGATATTACAAATATTGAAGCTTAGATATTATTAGCCCTATGGTGATATCCTGGATATCATTTTTCCAATTAAGATCAGTATAACTGTGCAATGATATAGAAAACCAGGAAAACTATATCTGCTGATCTTTACAATTATCACTTAAGAAGACAGTTTATTAGTGGAGAATTCCCTAGATTTAACTGTTCATTGACAACTTCATATTGTGGGTTTCTTAAATGTCTTCTAATTTCCAGTTCTTCAAGGAAATCCAGTTCTTGTTTCTTTTCACAAATATGCAGTACTTCTAGTTTTGTGTTAGGTGTCAATGAATGATTGGTGTCAAGTAGATGTTTTGCGTAGTGGGATTTATCTGGTTGTTTTAATCTGTATGCTCGTAAGTGCTCACTGTATCGTATTTCAAAATTCCTAAGGGTCTGACCCAAATAGACAGCATTACATTCTGGACATTTGAGTTTATATATACCTGACTTCTTTAATAGTGGTATTTTTGTTTGTACTTTTAACAATTTTGTACTAACGTTACTTTCTGTTTTAAAAGAAATTGTTGTATTCGTTGCTGAAGATATTATCTTTGAAATATTATTAGAAATGTTTCCTGCATATGTGATGGTTTTATAAGTTTTAATTTCATTAGCTTGTTTAGGATATATTAGTTGTAACGCCACTTTTTCCTCTTTTTTACTAATTAGTTTATTTATCATATCTAATGGATAACCGTTAGATGTTGCTATTTGTCTAATTGTATTAATCATTGAATTATATGCTGCTAGTCTGTGTGACACAGGGTGGTTAGAATTGAATGGAATTGTTACATCAGTTTGTGTTGGTTTTCGGTAAATTGAATAATCAAGTACATTATTAACTCTTTGAATTTTTAAATCAAGAAAATTGATTGAGCTAGTTTCTTCAGTTTATAATGTAAATTTAATTTTCGGGTGTAAATTATTGATGTGGTTGAAAAATACATCTAATTGTCGTTCACTACCCATAAAACAAGCTAATATGTCATCTACATATCTATACCAAAATAAAATATTTTTCGAAATATTACTTTCAAAGATCTTTCTTTCTAAATTGTCCATGAAAATGTTTGCTAAAATAGGTGATATAGGGCTTCCCATTGGTAAACCTTCATTTTGAATATATATCTTATTGTCAAAAGTGAAATAATTCTGATTAATGCATACGTCAAATAAATTAAGTATATCTGATATTATTCCTGGATTAATATTTTTATCTTCTAGTAATTTTCTTACAAGTATTAGACATTCTTTAGGAGGAATTTTAGTAAACATGTTAGTTACATCGAACGATATGAGTTTATAGTTATCTTGTAAGTGGATTGCTTTCAACTTTTTGATTAGTTCTATTGAATTTCTAATTGAGTACTGAGATTCATATCCGTAAATATTGAGTATATTGTTGAGCTTCTTTGCCAATATATCATTAGGAGCATTAACATAAGAGACTACAGGTCTAATTGGTTTCGTTATTTTATGTAATTTAACTGTTCCATATAATTGTGGACAATGAGGATTCTTATGTATGATAGACCTCTTTTCGTAATCATTTAAAAGATAATTTGAATTATTAACAATATCCCTTACATTATGAGAAAACTTCTTTGTTGGGTCTGCTTTAAGAACTTTTACATCGCTGGATTCTATGTAAAAGTTTTATGCCTTTCGGAGGCTATATCGTGCTAACAAACTGAAATTTCTCAAAAAATTCCATAAATGTGGTATAGTTGAGAATTTGAAATACCGTGTTTATTATCTTCGACCGTTGTTAACCTTACCCAGTGCGGAACAATTTATGGACCGTAAATAGCATAGTTGTAAATCAAGACCAAGTACACAGTCCGACCCTACGCAGGGACGTCTTTAAAAATTTGAGCAAAGTAGAAAACAATTGCTTCTTGACAAGGATTTTATGGATTTACAAACAAAAACGACTCATATAATTATTACATTATAATTGTACACAACTATATTAGGGTAAAAGAAAAATTATTTCATTATTATATTATGATGTAATAACTTTTTTATAATAATACATTTATTCATTCAGTAAAACATACATAGAAAAATATTAGATTTCCGCTGGACATGTCAACAAAACAAAAGTACATATTATACATAAATATATACACAAAAAAAGACACAGTAAAGTAAAAAGTCATCTACATCATAAACATCCTTCTCAATCAAAAAATGTTTAACTGACTTCTTGAAAATGATATATACAATATACACATATATATAGACACATAATATGTTACAATAATAACAAATATTTGCGTTATAAATCATCGTCACTATCATTAAACAGGTCACTATTATCGCTGTCTTCGTCTAAATTAATTATAAATTGTTGTACATTCGGAGACACAAATGAATCTTCCACTTCCACTACGTGTGCGATGCAATTTTTCCATACATACTGTCTATATTTTCCACCTCACTTCTAATTAAATCTATTACAGCAGAACTTAACCTTGGAGCTGTATTTTTACTCCGAATTCCCCGTTTTAGACTACTCCAGATAAGTTCAATGGGATTTAATATACAGTAGTAGGGCGGAAGACGTAGTACCGTATGTCCTTTTGCTTGTGCCATTGTGTCAATCCGATATTTTGTAGGAATGTTCAGGTCTTTTATAATGGTTAGAAGATCTTTTTTGATGCATTTTGATTTAGGTATTTCTATATCATTTTCATCCAGATATTGTAGGATTTCTACTTTTTTCGTGCTTATGGTGGGTTTCTTGTTAATTTGTTTTGAATGATAACTGGCGTTGTCCATCACAATGACAGAATTATCGGGCAAATTAGGCAACAGTGGTGAATTCATGTCTGCGTGATAGTCGGCTGAACATTTTTTTAAATTTTATGCTGACAACAGCAACGTATTGGACACCCATCCATCGCTGCCACCGGCATGTAAAATTATTATTCTTTTTCCGCTAGACGGTGGGGCCTCTAGACCACAACTTTTTGTGCCATCAGTCCATCCTTTCTTTATAACGTCATGGCTATCGTACCATGTTTCATCCAACCAAACTATGTATCGACCTTCTTGGCGAAATATTCTTATTTCTGTAACGTACTCTCAACGCAATCTTTTTAATCGTCCACTTTCCATGATGTTCATCCTTCCGTTGAGGGTTTTACACCATTGTTCCGAATAGGTTACTACAATTCCCGAAACTTTCAGTCTTTCCAAAATCATAGACGTTGTTGGCACCCTATTTTCACTTATAATTGCACAAGTGGTTTGTATTTTATCGGGTAAATTTGGGTTGTTTAATGAGAAACTGTATCCTAGCAATTTGACGAGAATAACTGTCAACTATTGAAAACACGACACCGAAGGTGGAGTGTTTTTAGGTTGACAGTCAGTATTCTCGTCAAATTGCTAAAGGAAACAGTTTAGAATTTGAACAACACAAATTTACCAAATATCAATACAAACCTCGAGTGTAATTCGGCAGGACAATTTAATGAATGAGAAATTTGGAAACATATCTTGCAATATTACATTCAATTTCTCGATGGAAGTATCTGGCTCAAATGCGTATCTTTTTGCATCGCAAAACGTAGAAAATTGTTGCCAGATTGATGATTGCGTCGCAACTGTATTATTAGGCACACAGGTATTAACAATTTGATTAATTTCGGCGTTCGTAGACACACCGAATCGACTCATTGTTAGTTCTTGGAAATTCAATAAGTTGTTGACAAACATGCCAAACTATTTATTCTGGTAACCAACACCGCGATAATTGATGAACAAATGTCGCTGTAAAAGTTAAAGCTAACAATTGCACTGCGGCATATGCGATCTTTTACACATGAGTTAAATTGTCTTTGTAAAAAGAGTAAATTTGTTGTTTTATTTCAGTTCCCGCCGCTTCATCGATTCCAGAAAATTTTTCCATTTCTCGTTTCTGTCTTTCTGTCTCTCCTTTGTTTATAATGTCCCTTACCGTATATACAGGGACTTTTGTTAATTAACTTGTCACGGTGAAAGATGTTGAACACCCTTTTTCAATTAGAGTTTGATAAACATTTTTTATTATCGTTTTTGCGTCACTTGACAAATGTTTTCTTTTAACTTTCCTGTTGTCCGAAACATAATCTTCAGTATCACTGTTGTCACTAATTTCAATCACTTCATTCTCTATTTTCATTTCATTCGATACAATGTTTTCCCATGAACGAAACACTGCCATTTTTATTTGCACAATTCACAACGAAGAAAAGTCACAGACTGATAGACTGCACCCTTGCTTTACCTGGTTGGTGATTTTTCCGACCCTGTTAGGACGCAGGTATAAAGGATAATTTCCAATTTATGATGAGGCAGTATCTGTGGTCTTTATGCATTCTTGTTGTATTTAACATTTACGACCCTGTTAGGACGCAGGTATAAAGGATAATTTCTAATTTATGAGGAGGCAGTATCTGTGGTCTTTATGCATTCTTGTTGTATTTAACATTTACACAATGTTCCCTTTCATAAACACGGTATTTCAAATTCGCAAGTATACTTCAATTACCATAGCACCTGTTGTGCTGGCTCTGGTGAGCTGAAAATTAATAGGGTTCATCTGTGAGATGTTCTGAACAATACTTAATTTAAAATTGGTGACTTATTGCACTCCGGAGGATGTATCGTGACCGACGATAACGACGACGACATACACATAGAACTTTTTTTCTAAAAATCATGTTTTCGTGTTTTCCCAACTGAAAAACGAAAAAGTAACTAAAAAAATTTTAGACCCAAATTTTGAAATTCTCCATGTAGTCGGTAAATCCTTTAGTTTAAATTTATTAGAAGCCCTAGAGATTAACAAAAATAAATATTCAGGTAATCTCCTTAACGACCAAATAGATATCAATCAGTCTCCTTTATTGAACCTCTTTACCTAGAAGATAGCTTAGGAATGTTTGTAGTGAATGAATTTCCAGGTAATTTCTTTTAATACCATTGTTAACCTTAGTAAATAGATTTAGCACTGTATATATTAAGACATTTTTATATTTTACCTTCATTCGTTTTGACAAAGCTACTGTGTTAGTGACACGCGTCAACAAGTTTAAATTGAACCTTATTTCAAATATATGAAGATTTAAACAAACTATATTGTTTTATTTCATCGTTCAGTATGGATCTTCATCAAGTAAAAGCCTCATCTATTCAATTTTTAACTAAAAAAATCCTAAATTCCAACTTTTTTGGGGTAATCCAATATTTTTCTCGCATATTAGATAGTGTTGGGTGGAAAAATAAAATATGTTCAGTTTTTTAGTATTGAGTTTATTTCAGCGAAATATGACTCGACTACCCTTTAATGCCAAGTCTGCACCTTCTTGAGAAATATTCTTTTCTATATGTATACTTAGCCATCAGGCCAATCAATTTGTCTACATCGATTCTAGAATTTAGATCTAATTAACATATTTCCTCAACATCTTAATAAAATTCAGGTTTCATTAAATTGTGCTACTTCAAATGCTACAAAAAGACGCACTCAAACCAAGAAAGAATCCTTCAGTGCCACATCCCCGCTTTTAAAAACAGATGGTAGAAATTTTCTCCTTGCATAAAACTGTATTTATGATATTCGCATTCACTTGACATTTTAAATCCTGCAACAAATATGCACAATGGTTACAAAAAAAAGGAAAACCAAAAAAATAAATCAACGGTGGGACAAGACTGCTCGTATATATTCGTGTCAGGTCCATTAAGAGACACAAAAAACATATGGCATCACATGGAATTCGGTGTGTTGTAAAATGTATACGTGTATATTATTTTATGTTGACAAATTATTGTGGGATGACAGTGTTTATTCCGTGTAATAACAGATATCGCGGTTGTAATAAACATTACATGAATAAAAAATAGTTCCGCTTGGAAGGTACAGTTTTTTCATAGGCTGTGTACTACCCTTCCATTTCAATCTTATTCGTGCTAAATAAAAATTGACATTCTTCACCTTTGAACTTTTTAGCCATTAATTTTTAATAATGAAACTAAATACTGTTAGTTGGTAATTTGAGTTTATGTTTATGAAACTGTTCAGTAGAAATGGGAATAAATAAATTGGCTGGATCAAACAGCAAGTCTGGAAACACGTCACTATTTAATGGATGAATGTCCATTTTTGGGCGGTGACATAAAGCTGACATTCAAAAGATGTAGGCGGTGTGTTATATGTGGAGGAAAACACACATTCAAGCGACTTTGTTAATAACTATCTTAACCCAATATCATTATACTTACCTATAAAACAATATTTAATGGTTAGGGCAGCTACAACTCCCATAACGGTTGGAATGGGCAGTAAGTACCTTTCAACCATATAAATCACCTGCTGAAGATTGCAAGAAACAGTCTAGCAGTGGGTCTAATACCTAGAAAATGGGCAAGGGTAACCTTCGTACCAAAAATAGGGAAAAACGATGGTATTGATCCCCGATCTTTTAAACCCATCTGCCTAACATCGTTTCTACTCAGAACGATGGAGAAAGTAGTGGATAACTACATAAGAACAGAGAACCTGGAGAATATACCACTTCATAAATATCAGCATGCTTACAGAGCGGGTCGATCAACTGAGACGGCTCTGTATTAGCTGACCGAAGTCATCCAGAAAACTCGGAACAACAAAGTAATCGCAATGTGCGCATTCCTGGATATATCTGGGGCCTTTGACAACACCACTCATGTGTTTGTCAAAGAAGCACTTAAAAACGCGAGGAGTAAATGAAACCATTGTGAAATGGATGTGTGAGTTGTTGACGACGAGGATAGCTGAAACGCAGGTGGGGAATCAAACCACCTCAGTTAAAGCCACTCGCGGGACACCTCAAGGGGGAGTGATATCTCTCCTTCTATGGAACCTCGTCGTAGATGAGTTGCTCTACAGGCTAACGGAGCTTGGCTTCTAATGTATCTGCTATGCTGATGACATAGTTTTAATAGTCAGAGGCAAGTTCGAGAGCACCTTGTGTGATTTATTACTAAAGGGCTTCAAAATTATTCACCAATGGTGCTTGTCAGTGCGGCTAAACATTAACACCCAAACCCAGACCATAGTAATTCCATTTAACCGGAAAACACCACTTCCAGCCATGAAACCTCTATCTTTAAACGGGGAAATCATAGAATGGAAATCAGAAGTTAAATATCTAGGGATAACCCTAATTTTTTACAAACTTTTCTACTTCGGCTTTATTCCCGTATCTTGTCTGTAAATATAAAATGGAAGAATTCAAATATGGTAATTAATTGAGATGCGTATCTCTATCGAATGGCGTAAGAAAGGAATCGATATATCATATGGTTTCGTAAATATAGAATTGTTTATACAAGAATATTAAACATTTTTCAAAAAGTTTGCGGTTGTGACCAAAAAATTGTAAATTTCGGTTTACGATGAATGTATGGAAAAAATTATGCAGTACCATGTATTTTAGTACGAAGAATCTATTTTTTTGTTCAGTTCCATGAACTTTTTGTTATTAAAGAAATAAAGGAATTTTTTTCAAGTAGAGTATTAGAAAGAAAAATGTTGGGTGGAAACTGATAGCCTCGTTACATAAGGTGAACTCATGTGCTAGGTACATCAACTGGTTTAATAAAGCAGGTCCATGAACAAATTCGGTATAGTTGAACCTAGAAAGTACGAGTTGTTTGTTTAGTGAGAATATTTTTTATTTTCACACAACCAAGACTTTTTTTATGAATAAAGGAACATGATCCTCAAACCGAAATTCAATATCCAATTGTAGACTTAAATTTCTTTTGGTTCGTAAATCTTAATTCATTAGTATCAACAGAAAGAACTATTTTAATATCGCATGTTTTGTGTAGATATTTATTGAGAAACAAAATAGCGTTCGATTCAGATAAATGACTAGAAATATTAGTACAGTATTCATAGGAACTAGCGCTTCTTGAAGATCGTCAATATCAAAACGAATGTATAACTAATATCATCTGCTTAAAATTCGATAAAAAAGGGTATGAAACTATGTTTGCAAAATAAAAATTTGTTCCAAAAGTTTAACTAAGATAAGTGTTAGTGCCAAATACTTGAATCGTACTAAAAGTTGACCAGAATAGAGGAACCAATATTCCCGCGGCAAAATAAGAAGATTTTCTAACCTAACTGTGTTAGTTTTGTTTTATGTATGATACTTTTGTTTTGATGTTTATTATGATAGAATACTTTGTACTGTTCCCGAGTAAAAATAATACCCATTCATTATTCAAGCCGTGAAATTCTGAAAATATAGACGATCTGATAACAATAAGTGCACAAGATTCTGAACCAAAACCAATGTAATTAAGAAAAGCGCAATAAACTCTATTAAAGTCTTTGCTGTAGTCGAATAAAACTAAGTCACATATAGGTTGTTTAATTAATAATTGGAAATATTTTTACCGTTGAATCTTGAGCAGAAAACCTAAATCACTTTGATAAAATGTATTTTTTGATATTTTCGTGTTATTGAAATTCTTTCTTTATTTAGGTTATAATAAAATGGTTCTTTTGTGTACCACAGTTTGTTTTTAAACCTATTCCTTTAAAAAAATTTCAATCTATATAACTGTTTTTTTGTGTTAATACTGATAAAAGATTCATTTGCGTAATAAATGGAATCCTATTACTAAAAAAATCCACAATATTAATACACAATATTAATCATAATCATTGTGCAGCTTCTTGTTTTACTTCAAATATCTCATAAAATAATGATTATATCGTTACGAGGAAAAAGTACATTATTTACATAGAAAGTGCTGCAGTACCGAAAAATTGTGCTAAAATGGCACCCCTGTTGACCCGATACCCCCCCCCCCACTTGGTATAAACAAAAAACAAGTAGCGCATATTTATGAGCTTTCATATCCCGCAAATTATAATTTTTGAGCTCTTCATACTACGCAGGAATTCAGTATTCTTTGTGGGGGGGCTGAGTCGACGTTGACTCAGCCCCCACCACTTAAAAATAATAAAATTAAATAAGTATTTACGGTAGAAATAGAAGCTAATTATGAGCTTTCAAATTGATATAATTTTAATTTTTTAGCTCGCTCTCTTAACCCCTAAACCACCCATAACTGATGCATAAGCAAAACTGACAAGAGTAAAGTAGCTTAAAAAATTGTGATAAAAAATTAAAATTAGTATTAAAATATTCCCTGTTTTAGGTGCTCTTAAATTACATATCAGCCAATATATGTAGCCTTCCTCGATTATAACAAAGCCTTCGACAAAGTCCGCCATAATCACCTCATAAAACTCATGAGAGATAAAAACATTGACAGGAATGATATCAGGATAATAAGATATCTCTATTTTAACCAGGCTGCCAAAGTTTCGGTGCAAAATGAACTTTCAGAAGAGATGAAAATAAAACGTGGAGTAAGACAGGGATGCGTGCTCTCACCATTACTTTTCAATTTGTATTCAGAAGATATAGTACAAGAAGCACTGGAAAATCAAAAAACAACGGGAGTGAAAGTTAATGGGAAGGTTATAAACAACATCAGATACGCGGATGACACAGTACTAACAGCAGAAACCCTGGAAGAACTGCAAAGGCTAATAGACCTAGTAGTACGGATCAGCGAAGAAAGAGGGCTCACACTTAACACCAAAAAGACTAAATTCATGACAATCACAAAACACCAACAACAGCGAGAAACATCATGGATCAAAGGGGAGCCAGTGGAGAAGGTCCGTAAATACAAGTACTTGGGAACAACTGTAAATGACAATAATGATTACTCACAAGAAATAAGATCAAGAATCGGAAAGGCTAGAACAGTGTTTAATAAAATGAGGAATGCATTAACCAGAGCAGATCTTAGTCTACATATTAAAATCAGAATGCTTAAATGCTACATATTTCCAATACTATTATATGGAAGGGAAGCCTGGACGCTTAAGAAGTGCGACACTGACCGGCTGGAAGCATTCGAGATGTGGGCATATCGAAGAATTCTCAGAATAAGCTGGGTGAGCAGAACAACGAACAAGGAGGTATTGAGAAGAATGGGAAAGGAGAAGGAAATAATCAACACAATCAAAGTCAGAAAATTGCAATATCTGGGCCACGTGATGAGAGGGGAGAGGTATACACTGTTGCAAACTATTATACAAGGAAAAATACAGGGTAAAAGAAGTATAGGAAGAAGACGCATCTCCTGGTTGAACAACCTAAGGCAGTGGTACAACAGTAGCTCTGTTGATTTGTTCAGATCCGCAGCTTCAAAGATAAAAATCGTCATGATGATAGCCAACCTTCTTAAAGGAGACGGCACGTAAAGAAGAAGAAATTACATAAGGTCTGATTTCGGTGCTCAACGTTTATCGCGGGAAATTCACCCTAATGGTAAAACGGACAAGAGTAAAGTAGCCTAAAAAATTGATATAAAAAATCAAAATTGATCTTGACATATTTTTTGATTTAGGAGCTCTTAAAATACATAAGGTCTGATTTTGGTTCTCGACAATTATTGCGAGAATTTCTCCCTTAACTTTCTAATTAGCGAAACCGACAAGAGTAAAGTACCCTAAAAAATTGAGATAAAAAATCAAAGTTAGTCCTGAAATATTCCTTGATTTAGGAGTTCTTAAATACATAAGGTCTGATTTTGGTGCTCGACATTTATCGCGAGACATACATAATGTAACGTATTTTGTGTTTTATAAATACATTTTCTTAAGTTACTAAATGTTGGGTACCAAAATCATACCTTATGTATTTAAGAGCTCCTAAATCAAGGAATATTTTAAGACCAATTATGATTTCTTATCTCAATTTTTTAGGGTACTTTACTCTTGTCGGTTTTGCTAATTAGAAAGTTAAGGGCGAATTTCTCGCGATAAATGTTGAGCAACAAAATCAGACATTATATATTTAATAGCTTCTAAATCAAGGAATATTTTAAGATCAATTTTGCCATTAGGGTAAATTTCTCTCGATAAGCATTGAGCACCAAAATCAGGCCTTATGTAATTTTAGAGCACGTAAAACTGGGAATCTTAATACTAATTTTGATTTTTTATCACAATTTTTTAAACTACTTTACTCTTGTGTGTTTTGCTCATGCATCAATTAAGGGTGGTTTAGGGGTTAAGAGAGCGAGCTCAAAAATTAAAATTATATCAATTTGAAAGCTCATAATTAGCTTCTAATTCTACCGTAAATACATGTTCAATTTTATTATTTTTAAGTGGTGCTGAGTCAACGTCGACTCAGCCCCCCCCCCCACAAAAATATTGAATCCCTGCGTAGTATGACGAGCTCAAAAATTGTGATTTGCGGGTTCTGAAAGCTTATAAATATGCGCGACTTGTTTATTATTTCTGCAAAGGGGGGGGGGGGGCAGGTCAACAGGGGCACAACTCAATGTTTCTAGCTAATTCCACAATATAATGAAAAATGTTGAAAATTCTAAAAAATTGACAATTGTTTCGATAACTGAATATCATCGATGATATTCAGTTATCGAAACATTTGTCAATTTTTAAGAATATTCAACATTTTTCATTATATTGTGGTATTAGCTAGAAACATTAAGTTTCATTTAAAACACTACTTAAAAAAAAGTTGCGAATGTCATCATATGATAAAAGACGCAAATAATCATTCGTATTATTGGGAAACATAATGATTAGAGTAACTCCTTAGAATTTGAGTGGTTAAAATTATATTTTTCCATTGTTTTCAAATATTCTTACTATTTTTTACCTTAAATTACAAAAAATTCTCCTTTTCTCCTTGATTGTATGGTTCGTTTAATCAATAACATTTGTTGTCTTTGGCAAATTTCAAACATACAAAGTGTATTATCTCTCAGCTTGATCATGAGTTTGAGAGTATCATTAAACCAAGATTTTTTATAAGAAACTACTCTTACGTTCTTACGTGATTATCACATGACCATATTAAGGTTTTTGTTTATGTCTTGGTTTTATCTTCATAGTAAATAATTAATATCAGAACTTATAAATTTCATATCGTTTTCTTTTTTAATTTCAGGTAAGCAACTTTTCAAAGCAAATTACTCCACTATTATTCTTCAATATTCATCTAAATTCGTGAGTATATCGCCATATATTATGGATACGTTTAACCAGAAATAATAACCAAGATAGAAATGCATTACATCATATCATTTTTAGAATTTCTTAAACAATTCAAAAGTATAATCGTTCAGATAAAATTGTTGCATAAATATACCTTCACAAATAATGTTTGGTGTAGGTTTTGATAATGGCATTATTATTAAAAGTTGAAGCAGGGACGGATTAGTGAATTTTAATAAATTTAAATACTGAATCAATTGCGAAAAATTCTATTAAATCCCATAGAGCCAAGGATCCAAATTGAATCAGCGTCATTTTTTATTAGAGAATTCAACGTTTCGAAATCGTCTCTGTTTTGATATTCGTCATTTGAACACTAGTAAACCAAACTGCAGCTCTGAACACAAACCTTTCCGAAGTTTTAAAGTGGTTACTTCTACCTAATTCAGGCACTAATCAATCAAGTCGGAGCAGCTGGACTGAGATTCTTAGTCGAAATGCTTGGGTCATGTGGCTGATGGTTAGTTTATTGATCTAATTAAAGACCCCTTTCTTTGTTCTCTGGAATACGCTGCTTATAATAAAAGCCAATAGAAACATTAACACTTTTTAGCACATTTACCATCTTGTTGCTACACATTACCTATTCGAAATTCTCAATACTCCGAATGTCCTCAACTGATTTGAGGATGCCTCACGAGAAATCAAAGTTTTCTTTTCAAAACGGTAGGCTTCTATTATTAAATCATACAATTGAATTCAAACGAATGTGCGGATAGTTGACAATAAAATAGCTAGGAACCAATAACTTCATGTGTTCCATGTATGTATTCTGTATTCTTTATAACTTTACCCTTTCCGCCCGTTGGTCACCTTTCCCATCTTTTTAATTAAAATGTCCTGTATATTGTTGCAATGCTGGATTGTCCTATAAACGGAGATTCCAAAAATATAAATATAAAAAATACAAAGTAGATGACTTTTGAAAAAGAAATAGATAAAATGCTCTAAGCCACAGAAGATGGACTATACCGAAGAGACGTGCGGTAAGAACCGGCTCTGTATGTGTTCTGTACCCGTCTATTTTGCATTGTACCACATTCATAAATCAACATTTTACTTCCTGTAATTTCAATCCTACGTATTGTTTCTTTTCATTGTCAAAAGATTCCAGAGGACAATTTTTGTTGTATCGGTTCCATAGCAATATAACAATGTGATCATGATGTTAGTTATTTAGAAATGCAGTTATAATGACTCAATAATTACACTTCATATATGTAATTAAGCCATTATACAAAACTATTTAATAAAAGGTTTTTTCGTCGTATATGGATGTATCAAGCGTGTTATATATAATATCATATGGCTTTCAATTACCTCCAATTTGAAAACCTCGAAGTGACATAAATGTTTCCATTCCAAAGAAGGTATGATGTTTGGAAATACTCTAGAAACTTTTAGAAAAATTGACGCTATCATTAAATAATAAAATCCACTTCCCACTGTGGTGTAAGCTAATTGCAATCTTGTTGGTGTTCAAATAAAAGTAGCAATCCATTAGATCATTAGATGATTCTTGGTATCCCAAATTTCGTTTGTTTCGAGGCTTCTGATGCACGATAAACAACAAATATGAGAAGACAACCTTTTACCTTAGTCACCAACTTTCCGACCAAAATAACGTTCGAACAATTTCATGATGAGCTTGGTAAACCGACGTTTTTTTGCGTTGCAAGTTTATTTTCCACAAACGTAACAAAATGGTTCTGTACACTTTCCAGGATGTTAGCAGACAATTGAGAAACTTCTGAGTACATAGCTACATACTGATCCGAATGAAATTACACCAAACTGAAAAATATGTATGATCTGCAATATTAAACGAAACAGAGTAAAAATATAATTAAAACACAACTAATCTCAAATAAAGAATACGCATTTGTGTAAAATATTTTAATTAAAATTACATTGTTAATTGTGGGTGATATAAATAGACTAAAATCAGATCCGGAATCATCGTACTAAAACCTATATGACCTGATACAGCACTTGTTTTGGTTACCGATATATATATATATATATATATATATATATATATATATATATATATATATATATATATATAAATTATTTGATTTTCTTTAACCTTTATATATAAATTTTTTTTCCATTTTTCGTGGGCATCAGGTTAATAGTAAACACAGTATCAGTTTATGTTTTAATTTGACGTTTCGCTCCCTCAATTTGGAGCATTTTCAAAAACTTCACATATCGATGTTTTACAATAAAATGAACAAGTTTAAACGATTAAAATTGAATGTAGACATACAGGTGATATGTGAAGTTTTTGAAAATGCTCCAAATTGAGGGAGCGAAACGTCAAATTAAAACATAAACTGATACTGTGTTTACTATTAACCTGATGCCCACGAAAAATGGAAAAAAAATTTATATATAAAGGTTAAAGAAAATCAAATAATTTATAATTTGCAAGGGCTTAATTGCAAAAACTATCCATCATGTCATTTTACGAAGATATTCAGCAACAATATGGCAGAACAGTTGTAGCAGCAATGAAAACAATAGCGAAATCATATCGGAAGCTCGCTTGCCAACGAAATCGGAGGATATTCTTGTTGCGATGCAAGGACAACAACATTCAACCGAAGTTTTTAAATTTTAACGTGTCTCACATAAATGTAACAGGTACGTGCCTCAGAAACAAATTCAACAATATTATAAATAATACTAAATTAAAAATTATAAATTTAAGTATTTCTGATACAATACAAAACATAAAACTATTGAATTCGTTAATCACAAACGAAATTAATAAAATAACTAATATTATTCCTGAGAATATTCTTGAACGATTTTTGAATTTGGAGAGAGATAAATATGAAAAACAATTTAATAAAATTAAAGAAAAAAATAAAAACAAACTTAATAAGTTAATTGCACAAACCACACGCAATGATTTTAAAATTAACACAACAAAATGGATTGAAAATCTATCAAATACAGATATACCCGCCGACATAGCAGATGTGTTAGCATTAGGTAAAAATTTTGCGATTCCTTACAACACCGAAAATGAGCTACCTTGCACAGAATATATTGCATGCATTGAAACCGCGATTACAAATCAACCTGAACACACACAAAATATTATCAGAGCCGAAGCTGTTAATGCTATCACTAACCACAAAACTAAACTCCGTCATTACAAAGGTAAAACCAACAATAAAATACAGAAAGATTTACAAAAAAAAATAAAAAAAACCAAACATTTTATTAAAAATAACCCTCAAATCACGGTACTACAACCTGACAAAAGTAATAAAACTGTCATAATGAACACTACAGATTATGACACAAAAATAAATGAAATATTAAATAATACAAATGTATATAAAAAAATAAAATCTGATCAAACAAAGTCGTTTCAAGAAAAAAATAATAAATTTGTTAAAAAACTTTTGGATAATCATTCAATTGGTGCAACGGAAGCTAAGCAATTACAAACACATAACGCCATACCACCAAGAATTTACGGTTTACCTAAATTACATAAACCTAACATACCATTACGGCCAATAGTTTCTTACGTGCAATCCCCCTTTTACAAACTGTCTAAATATTTGTCAAACTGTCTCACACAAATAATCAACAAGAATGAATTCTACGTAAAAGATTCGTTTACACTTAAACATTTTTTAGACACTGTTGAAATACCAAACAATTATAGCATTATTTCTTTAGACGTAGTCTCAATGTATACCAACATTCCTAACGAATTAATAACCCATATATTAAAACATAAATGGAGATTATTAAAAGAACACACAACTCTCACATATGAAGAATTCATAGAAGGAATAATGCTAATCCAAAACAATAATTTTTTTCAATATAAAAAAGATTTTTTTATACAACTCAACGGGTGCACTATGGGTTCACCAATTTCATCAACCCTCGCACAAATTGTAATGGAATATCTAGAAGAAAATGTCCTAAACCAAATAAATTGCAATATATTATTTTTTAAAAGATACGTTGATGATTGCTTAGCTGCCGTTCCATCCGATGAAATAAATCATATATTGGCTGCTTTCAATGGTTTTAATCCTAAGCTTCAATTCACAATAGAAACAGAACAAAACAATACCATAAATTTTCTGGACATGACACTTATTAAGACCAGAGATAATAAAATTACAACAAAACATTTTTTTAAAGAAACATCATCCGGTCGCTACTTGAATTACCACTCCCACCATCCTAATTCCCAAAAAAACAGCGTAATCATAGGATTAGTAGATAGAGCAATCACACTTACATCACCTGAATATCGTCCAGAGATTCTATATAAAACCAAAACTATATTACAAAACAATCACTATCCATCCAAACATATTGACAGAATTATTAAACAACGTACACATAAATATTACAATAATCAATCCCATTCAACACAAACCAATACACTACCCCCTCATACATACATCGCAATGCCATATACAAATCAACTATCGGAAAGACTAAATTATATATTATCTAAACACAACATAAAAGTTTGTCATAGGGCGCAAAACACTCTATCACCATTGTTCTCAAAATTAAAAAGTCAAATAAATACGTCAAAAAAATCTAACGTCATATACTCAATACCATGTTTAGACTGTCCTAAAAAATATATAGGTATGACAACCCAACACCTTGAAAATAGACTCAATGGCCATAAATATACAAAAAACGCCTCCACTGCACTTCATAAACATGAGAAAAATGAAAAACATAAATTCGACTTTAATAATACTAAAATAATAAACCAAGACTCTAATTACAAAAAACTAACAATAAAAGAAATGATACATATAAAAAAAGAGAACAATGTAGTAAACGATAAACAAGATATCAAAAATCTAAGCCAGATATATTATAATTTATTATAATAATAACATCAACTATTTAACTGTCCCTTGTATACTGTAAATGAATTGTTTCTGAAGCATGTACTTTCGATTTTATTTGTTTATGAAATTATTTTATTAACTACCAGTTTTTATCACCTGTATGTCTACATTCAATTTTAATCGTTTAAACTTGTTCATTTTATTGTAAAACATCGATATGTGAAGTTTTTGAAAATGCTCCAAATTGAGGGAGCGAAACGTCAAATTAAAACATAAACTGATACTGTGTTTACTATTAACCTGATGCCCACGAAAAATGGAAAAAAAATTTATATATATATATTATATATATATATATTATATATATATATATTATATATATATATATCTTAGTTTCGTAAATGGATGGATTGATACGTTTTTAGTTATTTCTAATCGTTCTATATTTCACACTATAGTTTTCCACGTGTGATTTGTTACCTTTTTTTATAGGTCTGCCCCAGAACTGCAGATACACACTTTGTTCGAAAATACATTTTTCTCTCTGATAAATTCTTTTTTGTGTCGAATTTACAACATTTTGTCACATGAATAAATATTATTTATCAATTCTGGTGCTTTTGTGCTGGGACAGGATTCACAACCCCCTTTTGTATTTTAAAAAATATTGTCCGCGCGGCGTTTACCACTGTGATCCTTTGTAGTGTCCTATCATAATATTCAAGGTTTATTGTACACGTTCAAAATATACTCTGTCGCATTTCCTCTTATAAAAGATTCCATAATCAATTTGTAAAGATAGTTATTTTCTGTTTATTGAGGCAATACAGCCTTACTGTTATAAACTGCTATTAGTTCAGTTTCTTAAGAGTCCACTACTAAAACTGTTATGGATATACCGTTTTAATGAATAGGTAGCCAGAATTACATCAAATATATACGAATTTAAATTAAATTGAATTGTCATCAACTGTCAAGATCAGAAACAAAACCTAAAAATAATACAATAACACACTCCCACCTTGTGTCTTGTTATCGTCACGTGCTCTCTAATTGTTGATTTCTTTGACAACTTGTCGTCTTTACTTTGTGTTCGAATATTTTTAGCCCTTTATGACACTGTATGTAAAGTAATTCGTTGTACTGGCCTCAGCACCTCACCTGTGGCAGTTTTCAGCTTAACCAATCTGACTATTCCAGCACGTCCAGCTATAGTATCAATCACATGGCCCATAGGCCATTCGACTTTCCTTTTATTGAAATCTGAGATCAAAACAATGTCTCCGACTTTGACTGTCTCATCAGAAGTTTTCTTTGAGAAAAAAGTGAGTTGGCCCAAATATTCAGACTTGAAGCTATTGTTCACATTTTTTCTGAGTTTCAAACAATACTTTAAACGCCTACTTAGATCTTTGGCTTCAACTAAATAAATATCAGTAACTCCAACTTCTTTAATATCTTGTAGGAACAATGCAGGTGTGAGAACAGTATAATCATTTGGATCCTCAGACATGTATGTGACTGGATGGGCGTTTAAAACGGCTTCACAATCACACAGTCTGTAATTCTTCGAAATCAAGGCTCGTTTTTCCAAAAGTTTTTCTTAACAATTCTTTCATCAGCCGTATATGGCGCTCCCACCAGCCTCCCCACCAAGCAGCTGTTGGAGGATTCATTTTCCAGTCTATTTGGTGAATTGTTGTACATCTCTGTGCTACTTCTAACCAATTCAAATCTTTGAAAGCGTTTGCGCACCCAACGAAATTTGGTCCGCAGTCTGTATATATTGTTGAAGGTCGACCTCTGCGGGCAATAAATCTTCTTAGTGTCTGCATAAACGTATTGCTTGACAAGGATAACGTTAGTTCAAGGTGCACAGCGCGGTAGATAGCATAAGTATACAGTACGATACAAACCTTTTCATTTGACTTGAGATACAAAGGTCCTGCTAAATCTATGCCTACAATCTCGAACACTGCAGCATCACGAACTCTGTTTTCTGGGAGACATATGGCGGGAGATTCAATCAGTTTTCCTTTGAATCTCCTGCAAGTGACTGCAGTCTACTAATTACTGATTTAACAGTGCGTCCACATTGGTGAATCCAGTAATTTCATCTAAGGATACTCATCAAACCTTGACCTCAAACATGATTATTCCTAATCTGTTCTTCAAAAATCAAACGTTTTACAACTTCATGATTTGAGGGCAAAACATACGGCATACGAAAGTTATCCGCATCAGCACTATCTGCAATTTCGGTATAGGTCAGTATAAGGACACAGGGATATAGAAGTTTAGGATCTCGATCTGACTGAAAACGTTCTTCTTGTATATAACGAATGATTAATTTTCGTGATGCGTCTAGAACTGTTGCAGTAAGAATTTTTTTTTCATAATTGTTTTTGTACAGTTATTGATCCAGGCAATCATGTTAACAATTTTGCTAAATTTTGAGGAATACTTATAGTACCATGCATAATCAACAGAACATCACCATCATCCAATTCTGTTCTGAGGAATATACAAGCTGTATAAGCGTTTGCACTTGCATCACAAAAAACATGTACAGATTAAGCTGTCGAAATAGTCAAATTTGTTGCTATCCATCGAGGAATCTGGGATTTATTCGGAAGCTGCGTTTTGTATTTTTCTTTCAACGTATGTCTGGGGTGTTGAGTGCGTTCCAGCTATGCAGATGCGTTGCTACTCTATTATTTTTGAGAACGCATGTTTTCAAGTGACTTCCAGGCTTTTATTTTTTCTTAAATTTCAACCTACACTGTTTTTGAAAGCGCATCGGCCGTATGTCAACTCCCGTACTATGGAATTTTAAAGTGATAGAGTGTTTCCAAGGCCTAGTGGACTAGGTAATCCGACAAATAGTTTCTGTGATGTTTTGGAAAATATTGTTCAATAGAAATTTCATCAGTTTCAACACTTTTCTGCAGTTAACCGATATGCTTGCCAATTTTATACTTGCCACAATAAGAATCAGTCAAGGAGCAACTATACGGGATATTACGTATTACTTATATTCAATTCCGACACATTCGTACACCCTGTAGAACTTCCTTATCTGCCAAAAGCATCAAACCGTTGAATAACTACATAATTATTAAAATAGTTTAGTTACCATAATTAAGTCGTGTATGTGTTGGCTCTTAAGCTTTTTGTCTTGACCGTTTTTTGCTTCTGACCACGAGCCTGTTATGTAAGGATGCAGGATGCAAGATGGATCGTGAACATTATTTTTTATGGGCGTTATTATCGTAATTTCTGGGCGGTTGGACATGTGCCTGATGATGCAAGAGATGCAAATGTTCATAATATGCGGTGTTGTCGTGTGGTTGTATCGAGAAAATGGAGAATCCATTTTGAAATTAAGATCAAGAGAACATTTAATTTGTTAACTGAAACAGATATAATAACACAAAAATATATAAAAATCGTTTATTACAAATAATATAATACGTAGTGACACTTCTACATGATTTCTGAATAATGTGGAAAAAATAAAAAATATCTCCATTGTTTTGCAACTATTGATTGAAAAAAATCGTTTGATTTATATTTCTGGATGCTTGAAAAACATTTGTTGAAACTATTGGGATTAATTTCTACTACAAGAGGAATCTACTTTACTTTTTTTAGTTTGATTTAATCTTGTTTCCTCAGCCAACAATTACAAGAAAACTTTGTATACAAATGTTGGTTATTATTCGCTAGGCTAGAACGTTAACGTTCATTAAGTTTACTGGTCCCATAATCTTCAATATTAAATTTACCAAGTTGTGTGGTAGCCCTGTTTTATAGTTCAACAAATGATTTTTTGTCCCTTGTGTGGTTTTATTGTGATATTACTGTTCAGCGCTTTACGAGTTGGATACAGTTATTGATATTTAAGATACAAGTATCTTGAAGTCGAAAGGTTGACGCCGAATGGGAAGATTACTAAACAACTTAATGTTTTATGAAAGTTATAGCGAACACCCTTTTGTACAATTTATTTAATAATTAAAGAAGTTTATAACACATGGTTATAACTGTATTTTGAAGTAATCATATATTGTAGCCCTTTCTAACTAAAAGTAATTTGCTCGACAAGGTTGTGATTTTATTCCGTGAATATATTTCAAGTTCCTAAGGTAGGATGAATAATAAATGTTAGGTTGGATGTTTCCAGTTTTTAGAGTTCAACAGTTCACAAGTTGCTCTGCAGATCAATTTGTAACCAAACATAGTGAATTTTGTGCAGTCTTGTTTCTGAATACCGATATTTTTTTTCTTTTGTAGCCCGAATCATTTAACTTTACAAAGTCCATTCTTCGGATGTACATTATTCATCACATTTTTCACCTTTGAACTTCAGTGTTAAGCTTCCCCGTTTAAAGAAAGATTAAAAACTAAAACTATTAGGTAGAAAAAAGTGACTCTAATTGCTTATTGAATATATCTCACACATTTTTCAGATTCTTGAAACTTCTATAGTTCATAGTCTAAAGCATAACCTGATTATCATATCGCATTAAGTAATACATTTTACTGATATGAACCTTCCGTAGCTAAGATGTTTTATTTTAATATGAACGGTAACATCCGTTTCAGAGACCGACTATGAAAAAACTGTTTGTATCTGGAAAAAATCTAACTGGTATTTTATTTGTTAGGTAGAAGTATAAAAACCAGTCAAATATAGAATAAAAAACAAAATCGGTTAGGACAAAACATAAAATTCTGAAAATATAAATGAGTTATGGTTTGTTATAAATTTTGAGCAATAAATATTCTGTTCCTATATTTTTGTCAAATTATTAGTGGCTGCACAAAAAATATTGTACGCCCCACACTCGGAAAGTGTATTTACAGAGCTCGCCCTGTAAAGTATCACTTTCCGAACTTGACTAAATAAAGAACTATTATGTACGATACTTACAATTACAAAAAGTAAATATAACTGAAGGAGCATTCACAGATGACGTTATATTACTGGCTGGAAGTGAAAAAGACAAAGAAACATAAATGTATGGAACCCAGTACTAAAGGAAAATGAAATGAAAATAAACAAAAATGATGATGATGATGATAGGAGAGCACAGAGAAAAATTAAACAGCTACATCGATGGAAAAAAAATAAAACAAGTAAATAATGTCCAATATCTAGGGGTAACAGTAGATGAAAGAGGGACACAAGACGCCGATATCAACTTTACTATGCAATGAACACAACACTTATATAAATAAAAGAGAAATTTCAAAGCAGAGAAAAATAAAGGTTTTCAAAAGGATATATCGATCAATACTAACATTTGTATGTGTATCTTCGGTCTTAACAGAATAACAAGAAAGTAAAATATAAGGAACAGAAATGAAATAACTTAGAAGAGCTTAAGAAGTCACCAATAGAGAGAGGCTGAGAAATATAGATATAAAAAAAGATCTAGAGATACAATCCACACTGGAATTTATAGAAGAGAGAAAACTAGATCGGTGGGAACATTTGCAGATAATGAACGAAGAAAGACTAGCAAAAAGAGTTTGGAGAGCGAAAATACAAAATAACAAGAATACGGATAGACCAAGAAAGACGTGGGACAAAGTTATAGGAGAAATACTAAATAAAAGTAACAAGTACAAGCAAGGTCAAACTGAAAACGTAAAAAAGGAGGCTGAAGAACCAAGCAAAATGAATTCGTATACGATACCGGTTATAGAAGCAAACAATTTTAATACTTGGCTGTTTAGAATAATGGCACTATGTAGGAGAGAGGGATGTAGTGATGCCATAGATCAAACACCACCAGCAGAAACAGCGAGTCAGGCAGACAAAGACAACTGGAGCAAAAAGGATGTGAAAGCGCAATCAATCATAGTGTCAGGTGTTTCTGATAAACATCTAGACATCATAAAAGAAAGCACAAGTGCAAAGGAACAAGTCGAAGATTTGAAGGCTGTCTTTGTAAGAACCTCATCGTTGACTAAATTAGCATTGTGGAGAAAATTGATTAACCTGAAAAACGAAGAAATTGAGAAACTAGAAGATTTATTTTTGAGGTTTGATACCACAATAAGAGAACTGAAAGAGAGAGGATCAGTATTAGATGAAGGAGACAAAGTATGCCACTTACTTTTATCTCTACCATCGAAATATAGCCATGTAGTGACTGCTTTAGAAACTATAGAAAATGTGAAACTAGATTTTGTGAAACATAGACTACTAGACGAAGAACTCAAACTCAACACACAATTTAACAACATTGAATCTAGTTTTAAAGCTTCTAGTGGCTGCTACCAATGTGGGAGTCAACAGCATTGGTTTGCAGCATGCCCTAAAAGAGAAAGAGGTAGAAGTGGATACAATAGACGTCCCAGAGGAGGAAGAAATTACAGGCGAGGCTCGAGAGGAAGTGAACAGAGTAGTAGACAACACATAAATCAAGCCGATGTTACAGAAGAGAATGAAAGTGAAATTCAACTGTATGCAGCAAATTTATGTTCAGAAATTGATGGGAAAATAATAATGGTTTTGGACTCAGGTGCGAGCAATCATTTCTTAAAAGAAGACTTGGAGAAATACATGATAAATATTAAAAACTTAGAAAGACCAGTAACAATTCATATTGCAAACGGAGCTACTAAGCTAATAAAATGGGAACATTGAAAAAAGAATGTCAAGGACAAAAGATATCGATAGAAGCATTGATAGTTAAGGATTTGAAGCATAACTTATTATCAGCATCAAAACATACATCAAAGGGACACAAGATTATTGTAGAAAAGAATAAAACAACCATAACTGGGAAGAATTTTACGTTGACATGGGAGTTCAATAAAGGATTGTACTTATTAATAATAGATAAAACAGAAAGGAAAGATAGATTTGAACAGTACAATATGACTGTAGAACAAAGTTTATGGCACAGAAGACTGGGTCATCCAGGAAATAACTCCTTGGTACAGTTGCAGTTGCCCACAGAAACTAAAGTGTGCTCGACCTGCATGGAAGGCAAAGGTGCAAGGTGTTCATTTAAGAATTCTGATAAAAAAACCACAAACATTGGTGAATTAATCCACACAGATATATGCGGTCCACTTAATCCAACAGCCTTTGATGGCTCAAGGTACTTCCAAACTATTATTGATGATTATTCACATTTTGTAGTGGTAAAGACATTGAAAACTAAAAATGAGGCATACGAAAATTTGATAGATTATATTGAAGAAGCAGAAAGATATAGAGAAGTAAAAGTTAAAACAATACGTCTAGATAATGGAGGAGAATTCATTAGCCATGTTTTCAAAACATAGTGCAAGAAAAAAGGGATAATATTAGAGTATACCATGCCCCATACGCCACAAGAAAACGGGACTGCTGATAGGATGAACAGAACATTACTTGATAAGATCAGGACAAAAATAATTGAATCACAAATACCCAAATATTAGTGGTGTGAGGCTCTAAAATGTTCAGTTTATGAGTTGAATCGCCTACCAACAAGAGCTTTACCAAGAGGAATGATACCATCCCAAATTTGGCACAATAGAAATGACGTGAGTAAACTGATAGTTTTTGGTTGTCCATCTTGGTACACAGTATTGCCAAAAGGTAACAAGTTGAATGCTAGAGTGAAAGCTGTAATGGTTGGCTATTGTGGTGGAGGATGGAGTTTATGGTTACCTGGTGAGCAAAAAGTTATAAGATCAAGGGATGTAAAGTTTGATGAATCAGTTATGGAGTATAAAGAAAGAAACAAAACCAAAGATGAAACAGTTTCAGATAATGAGACAGTAAGACATTTTACTGAAGAAGAAATCGAAACACCAGAAATTGAACAGAACCAAACTGAACGTGACAATGACATGGATGAAACTATCTCAAATCAAGAAATTACTTCAGAAAGCTCTGAAGAGATAGATCATGATACACCTGAAGTACGAGAAGAGAGAATAACAAGAACAGGAAGAACTGCAAAGATGCCATCATATTTAAAAGAATATGATGTTTATGTTGCTTATTGTCTTCTTTCTTCAACATATCAAGAACCGAAAACATTTAGAGAAGCCATCAAACAATCAGAATTGCAAGAATCAATCCAAAAGGAACTAAAATCTTATGAGACATTACAGACATGGACAGAAGCAAAATTACCACTGAATGCACAAGCAATTGAGACTAGATGAATTTTTAAGCTAAAAGAAGATGGTACGAGAAAAGCAAGGTTAGTTGCAAAGGGATTTCAAGTTCCCTACGAAGGGGAAGAATTTGACTATGCACCAGTTTGTAGAATCTCAACAATAAGAATGATGTTATCAATTGCGATGGAAAGAGACTACATGATGAAACAAATAGATGTTCCAACGGCATTTTTGAATGGCGAGTTAGACAACGAAGTTTTTATCAAAAAACCTGAAGGTTTGGCAAGTAAAAGTCGATACCTTAAACTAAACAGAGCATTGTATGGTTTAAGAAACTCTCCAAAATGCTGGAATATCAAATTTAATGAAATTATGACAAAATTACAATTTAAAAGATCGGATTACGATTACTGCTTATATGTTAGAGAAAATGTCTACTTAGTGTTATATGTTGACGACGCTCTAATAATGTGAGAAGAAAAACTTGTAGAATTATTAATTCAAAGTCTTTATGATGAATTTAAAGTCAAAAGAATGTTACATGTTCAAACATTCTTAGGCATGCAAATGGAATTTACAGAAAATGGACTGAAAATACATCAAACAAAAATGATAAACAGACTTTTGAAAGAATTTGACATGGAACAAACCAAATCCATATCAACTCCAATGGAAGTCAACTTCAATGTATCTCCAGATGAGGAAATCATAGAAAATGTTCCATATAGAACGAGACCTGATATATGTCAAAGTGTATCACTGTTGAGCAGATACCTTGATAAACCAACTACTAGTACTTGGAATGCAGCGAAGAGAGTGTTACGTTATCTTAACACCAAAGAATTTGGATTGACTTACACGAAAGGAAGGACAGGATTAGTCGGAATGTGCGATGCAAATTGGGCTGGAGACAAGCAAACCAGAAAGAGTGTGAGTGGGTGTATAGTGTTCCACAACAATAACCCTATTTCATGGTTTTCAAGGAAGCAGACCTGTGCTGCTATTAGCTCCATGGAAGCCGAATATGTGGCAGCGTCCTTAGCAGCACAAGAACTGTTGAATCTTAAAGGAATTTTGAGCGAGTTTGGAAATTTTAGTGAAGTTATTTTGCAATGTGACAACCTAAGCGCCATTACCACAGTCAAAAATTTTGAAAATTCAAAAAGAGGAAAACATATTGAAATAAAATACCATTTTATAAAAAATTTATGTTTGTTCTGAAAATATTACCGACATGTTCACGAAGTCTTTATCAAAAGAAAAATTTGTTAATTTTAGAAATAGTATCATTACAGAATAGGTCTTTTGTAGAATCCTAAAGTTTTACAATTTCATTTAACAATTTTAATGTTTGTTTATTATTGAAATTCCCACATTATAATTGAGGGGGCGTGATGAATATAGCTAGAGTTTCTGTCTTAGTGTTCTATGTAGTGTGCCGGATAGTTTTGTACTCCTAGAAATAAGATTTTGACAGTTCACTTGAGATGTAAGATTGACAATAAAAAAATACGTTTCTCAGTTTAGTAAAGTCAATAAAAGCTTCTTCAAGTGCATTTTTACTGCAGTAGAACCCATTACAACAATAGAAACCTGAAACAAGAAGTAAAACCACAAACAACAGTAGCAGCTAGGATATCGGGATTCCTTCGAGTCGTAATATGGAGAAATAGATTTCTAAGATTTGAAAGCTAATCACGAATATATAAAACATGCGTTAAATCCATTATAACATACGCAATCGAGACGAGGGCTGAAACAGTAGTTACTAAACACCCTTTAAGAATGAACGACATGAAAATATTACGTTCAATCACAAGTAAAACGCTTAGAGATAAAACAAGGAGCAATGATATCAGAATGACATGTGATATTCCTGGTATTGTAAGATGGGCCAAAACTGGACGTAGAGCATGGAGAGATCATCGATGAATTGACTGGAATTATATCCAACATTTCTTAATCAGAACAACTCTCAATTCATTTTCCTTTATCCGTTTAAAGAATGTGCATTTTTTTCCGAATTCCTATTTGTGGGTTTGGCAACACTGTTTAATTTCTTATAGTTTTCGCTGCTGGAGTTTTGAATGAGAACGCGGTATGTGGGTCCGAGGTTGCACCTGATATGAGAATCTTATAAAAGTTTTGCTTTTATTTTTTCGAACATGATACGTATATTTAAAAACCGTTCCCGGAGGCCGTAACATTTTCATGAAACATGAGAAGAGCGTTTTAATATCGACCAAAAAGTTAATTGTCAACATACAGGTCATTTCAACAACAAATTTACATATAATCAACTATAGGTGACCATAAATCTCATCATAAAATATTCAGGTCAAATGAATTTCCAATAAACTTAGTCGTAGGCTAATGCGCTTTTTTTGATTCTACGACTGTTCAATTTAATATATGTTTGTCCGGGACTACGACTAGATATTTTACTTCTTCTGGATGAAACTAGAATTCTTCTGCGTCGCACTAACTCTTGGTAGTGATGAGGCTAATTTCCGCAAGGTTAATAGGTCTTCTTTTTTCAATAATAAGGAGACTGTAGACATTTTTGTAAAAATACTATTTCTGAAATCAAATTAAATAATAAAAGGTATAATCTGTATTGGACGTGTTTTTCTCAATTATTCATGCGTTCAACTTCGGTGACGCTTTGACAACTATGTCTTCTATCTTCAGTAAAAGTTTTAGTCAATAACTTGATTTGAGTTTTGTAACCGCTATTAAATGATATATTTTCAGCCCAATAAACACACAAACGTTTTAAAAACGTAAAATATTTAGCATGTAACCTAACGTTTATAAATGGTTTTTAGGCAACTGGTTATATTACCGGAGTAATGTCTCTCGTTTCTACGTAACATATAACGATTTTTCCAACGTCAAATACAACGTGATTTTCGTAACTGCATTCAAACGTTACCGTTTTAATGTGATTTACCGGTTGCTTTTGAACGCAATATAAACGTTTATAAAACAGTCTTCTGAAACGAAATTTATCACACATCTTACTAACGTCACTTAAACATTACCTTTTCAATGTGATTTACCCAGTACTTTTATAACGTAATATAAATGTTTTTATAATGCAGTTTATAAACATTTTTGTATAATGATATTTAGCAGATACTTTTAACGTTATTTGATGTGATGTACCCATTGCGTTTGTAACGTAATATGAACGTTCTTATGCTACTTATAGACGGTCTTTTGAAACGAAATTTAGCACCCACCTTACTAACGTCACTTAAACGTTACCTTTTCAATGTGATTTACTCATTGCTTTTGTAATGTAATAGAAATGTTTTTATAATGCAATTTATAAACGTTTTTGTATAATAATATTCAGCACTTACTTTTAACGTGATTTAAGCGTTACATTTAATCGGATTAAACCATCATTTTCGTAACGTTATATTCACATTTAAAATTAAAAGTAGAGGGGGGCATATTTGACAAAAACTGGAATCGTATATTAACGTTTGTAAACAAGTAATATTTGATAAATAAAACTTTATTCATATTAATAAAATAACAAATAATATTTATTATACAAGAAATAAAGCATTTATATATTCTTTACTTTTTACCGTCTTCGGTCCTCGATGGATCCCTTATACTGATGAGCTACGCTTACGATTAAAAGGAGCTAGTCAATTCGTACAGCGACATCGATGAGCGGGAACCGGAACTCCACGGCGACGTTAATAGGATTACTATCAACTCTTCAGGCGTCTCGTGTTGGCCGTTTTGGTTTGGGGTTGCGAGAATTACGGGCGATTGTTACACGTTATATTTATTTTATTTGATAAATCCACAAAAAAATAGTATACAATAGAAAAAAGAAAATTCTTGTAATTAACATAATAAAATAAAAAAGTTCTTAAAACTATAACATAAAATATATAAGATTTGTAGTTTTAATATTTTACAAAACAACGTGTATATATAACGGGATTAGAAAGCGTTTTTGTAAATGCATATGAGTTCAATTAAGTCGTTGTTTTCAAATTTAAAAAAGCGTTGTATATACAACGTGTTAAAAAACATTACTGCATAACCGTTTATATCACGCGAAATAGTATAAATAATGTTAAAAATACTACGTTAAAATAACGGGAATTAAAAGCGTTTTTGTAATTGCATATGAGTTCAATTAATTCGTTGTTTTCAAATTTGAAAATGCGTTGTATATACAACGTGGTAAAAACATTGCTTTTTAACTATTTATATCACGCTAAATAGTATGAATAATGTTGAAAATGCTACGTTGAAATAACGGGCATAAAAAGCGTTTTTGTAAATGCATATGAGTTCAATCTAGTCGTTGTTTTCAAATTTAAAAAAGCATTGTAAAATCAACATATTATAAACATTTACTGGATAACATTGTATATCACGGAAAATAGTATGAATAATTTTGAAAATATAACGTTAAAATAACGGAATTAGAAAGCGTTTTTGTAAATCCATATGAGTTCAATTAAGTCGTGGTTTTCAGGTTTAAAAAAGCGTTGTATATATAACATGTTGAAAACATTACGGTATAACCGTCTTTATCACGCGAAATAGTATAAATGATGTTGAAAATACTACGTTAAAGTAACGGACATAAAAAGCATTTTTGTAAATACATTTGAGTTCAATTGAGTCGTTGTTTTCAAATTTAAAAAAGCGTTTTATATACAACGTGTTAAAAACATTTCTGTATAACCGTGTATAATTTGCGAAATGGTATAAATAATGTTAAAATAACGGCCATAAAAACCGTTTTCGAAAATACATGTGGGTTAAGCTAAGTCGTTGTTTTCAATTTTGAAAAAACGTTTGGAATATAACGTTTCGAATTGAACCAATTTTTCAACGTTGAAAATTCAACGAGCAACGTTGAAATAACATTAAAACGTTTTTTTACGTAGGTGTGTTTATTGGGAGATTGCTAACAAATATAATCTGTCCCGAGAATAGAAATATGTCCCAAAATGTGACGTCCAAGTGTTTTGAATATTAGCATTAGTCCTATCTAAGGCACTGTTTAGTTTGATTGACAAATTAATGTTGATCTCTTTGATAGTATTGTTTCTATTTCATTCAATTTGAATCTTCATTTTTGAGTCCATTTATGAGTCTCGTCAATGGTAATTTGCAGTTTTCCCACCGCTTTTTCCTGGATTTTGCCTACAGAGATGTAGGGTAAGTCCGGGAGAGATGCCGATTTTTCATATCGACTTTGATTAATGCTTCCAAATTAACGTGTTATAATCAAAAAATACGTCGTTAGATTCAACATTCATTTATCAAAACAGAAACATAAGTTTTATTCCGCAATAAACATGTAACAAATATTAAAAAATTATTTTTCAAAACTCTGCAAATCGGCATCTCTACCTAACCCTGCGGGAGAGACGCCGTCAGGTTAAGGTAGAGATGCCACTACACTATACACCTCTTAACAAGCACTTTAACACAGATCTCGCACGTATTTTGATACTTGGTACATCCCTAATGCACCCACTGCTGGCAATGAATGCATTGAATCCAATCTTCATCTTTAGTTGTCTTCGTATACTCTTCGCCACATCCAATGCAGGTTGCGTCATCATGATTTTCCAAATCTGAACTGCTATCATGAGGAGACAAGCTTGAATCTTCGTCACTGGACTCCTCTACCTGCAGTTTTCCTTTTGGCACTGTTTTCGCAGTAAATTCCTCGTTTTTAGATACCACAGGTGCTTTAGCTGTCTTTGTGCCACGTTTCGTTTTGTTGAGATTCACTTGTTTGTCCTCCTGAATGCGCCTTTCTATGGCTTCTGCATTGTTTAAAATCTCTGCGAGTTTCCCTCCTTTTTTTTAGCGTCTAGCACAGCAGCAGCTGGAATAGGAGATACAATATCCAAGGCTTTTATAGGCGTACTTTTTGGAGAAGTAGATGTTTGGGTTGGAGCTATAGGCTCATCAGCTAAATCAGCAGCACGTGAAGTTGAAGGTTGGGGTTTGGTAATTCGTTCCTCCTCTTGGGACAGCATTTTCGCAGACGTTTCTTGTATTCCCACATCGGTATCTCCATTGGCGTAGTTCGGGATACTTTGCGGATTAAACGGGTAAATTCCAGCCGCCTTAAAACCTGATGTTGCATTTTGAACACTTACAGCTTTTCCCCAAGCAACACCTAGGAGTCGTCCGAACTGTAGCCTGCCGAATTTAATATCAGCATTGTATTTAACCCAAGTATCGCAAGCTTGATAAAATGCTGTCTTCAACGACTTAAAAAAGGATCTATCGAGAGGTTGGAGATAGTGGGTAGTATGCGGGGGAAGGCAAAGCAGGATTATGTCATTCTCATCAGCGTATTTCAGAGCTTCCACTGAGCTGCAGTGAGATCCGTGGCCAACAAGAATTAGGAGCACTTTTCCCGCAGTTTTTCTTGGGACGAAATGAAACTTGAGCCATTCGAGAAAAATCTCTGTGTTGATGTAGGCTGACTTCTGATTCATGTCCATTTTTTCCTTTGAGAATACACGCAGGCGGCAAGAAAGTGCCTTCCGCGTTGCAACAGCTTATAACTGTTATTGTGTCGCTCCGTTCCGCAGCCGTCAAAGTAGACACAACTTTAGAGCCTTTTTTGGCAATGGCTTCGCCTGGGTGGTTGTTTAGCTGGAGCCCCGTCTCGTCCATGTTGTAAACACAAGCGGGTTTGTTGAACAACTGGTGTTCCTCCATTGTACAAGCCAGCAGTTCAAAGTAGTTTGTAACTATATTTTTAGCCATGCTTAAGCTTCTACTACGGGATAAGGCTTCAGCTTTTCTTATGGCCAGTTCAGGATGTCTTCGTAAAAAGGACGTAAGCCAGTCGTAACCTGCGAGTTCAGCTTGTCTGTCAAATTTATGGCGTATTTTCTCGGCCAGGTGAAAAGCCATGCGCCTAACTTTAGTTCTCGTTGGTGTAAATCCTCTTGCTTGCGGTTTATTTATGTAAACAACCACTTTTATTTCAGCTTCTTCACCAAATAAACAAACTGTCAGGTCACATTCGTCCTTTTTTGGAATTGCCGGATATAACTCTACGCTTTAAAGTTCTTGGTGGAATGCTAAACACCCTAGATGCTTCATTTACATCCATTCCCTTCTGCCACGCTTCTTATAACCGCTTGCAAACTTTCTTCGCTCCATCTACCCATATTAGGACACCTTCTTTCGTATTTGCTTGGCTTTGCTTAAAATTGATGCAAATAGTGCACGAATACAAAGACGTATAACCTCTTTACATGCTCTTTCACCACGAGCATTTAAAATTTTCACCAGTGCAATAATTAGGTATATAAGGTCTACTTACTTTATGCTCCGAAAAACTTTTCACTGCACCAAAATAAACAATATTAGGCTAATTCGAAATGCTTCAAGATTGCGCAATAGCGACGACCGACTGTGACAAGCGTTGGTACATGACTGCCGTAGATCGCGGCTTCGGCCTTGTAGGCAGTGCTGCCAGACGTGACATAAGAAATTATCGAGCAGTGTTGCCAAAACTATCGGATTTTTCAGAAAATATATTACACACAGAATAATTTAAAACCTAAAAGCAGGGGTCACTAGGGCTCTAATAAGGAAATATTATGCACGGATTTTTTTAAATTTATTTTATTAACAATAAAATATTTTTGGTAAAATATAAAAACTTAAAAACATAAATTATGTAATGAAATATATAAAAAAAGAAACAAAAAGATACATTCTACTCTACTAAAA
Source organism: Galeruca laticollis (assembly GCA_963921935.1). NCBI lineage: Eukaryota > Metazoa > Arthropoda > Insecta > Coleoptera > Chrysomelidae > Galeruca > Galeruca laticollis. The sequence continues at coordinate 75,828,863 of OY998175.1, forward strand.
ATTAACTCAACGTAACATCTGGGAAAAAAATCATAAAAATAAAAAAATAACTCATTCAAAACAAACTTGTCCATCGTCTTCATCGTCCTTTTGATAAATATTAATTGAAGACATTGCCTTTATCATCTGACGAGTAACTTCAAAGTTATAGCGTTCGCCGTTACATCGTTGTGATGATAAAAGCAATGCATTTACTGTTTCTGTACAAATACTATTTCGAATATTAGTTTTTATTAAATTCATTTTGGAAATACTTGCTCACAGTCAGCGTTGGAGTGAGATAAAACGAGTATGTCCAAGACAAATTCGCCCAAATCCTTAAATGATATGCATCCCAAAAGGTCTTTATTTATTGATATTTTATACCAATAACTGTCGATACTGTTTTCATTTTTGATCTCATCTGGAAACTAGTTTAGTCGTTGACAAAACAGCCTCCACTGATCATCAATTTTTTGTCATTTTCAATTACAGTTACAATTGTAGGTAGCAGCTTTATTACCTCGAGAAGAAACTGAGGTCTTTGCTTATCATAATCAAGGATCGTAAAAACCCATAAAAATTTATGTCCCACGTTATGTTACTTAAAAAATATTGATTTATTTAAAAAATTAATATTAGTTTTCATGCCTCAGTAAAATTATGTTACAATTATCGATTATGGTACAATTGAAATTTCAACTTTAGTTTCGGATAAAATTATGTTACAATTCGATAATTATGTTACATCTGGCAGCACTGCTTGTAGGCGAGTACAGTCCGAGATATAAGCAATCGGCATCTCTCCCACACCGGCATCTCTTCCGGACTTACCCTATCATCGATGGCTATAGTATTAAATTTCAAGCTCAACAACTTTAATTTTATTTTCTAATTATACATAAACTAATTTTAATTTCATATAATTTCAATTACTGCACAATAAATGTATGTAGATGAGGCCAAATCAACGAAACAACATAAAACTAATGAATGTTTTAAATACTCCACAATTAAAAGTGTTCACATTAGGTTACTGCCTACTAAATATATTATAAGAGTATTCGCATTTGTAGATATGATTAATTAATTTGTCTTTATCTAGTAGTGCATGAACTGTAATTTCTCAAGTCTTTCTTCCGCAACATTATGTAATTTCTCTTTTAATAATAAACGTATTACTCTTTACATACAACGAATATTAATATTAAAAATACGGAGTATTCTGGTGCATGCGAATTAAGCAGGAACCATTTTCCTAAACAAAACACCCTTGATACTCAACAAAATGGTTTATTTACCAAACATGACAAAAAAGGTCTCTGGTTTAATGCACGTTTAACCCTGAATTGCCTATTTGATATTCACAAGAGAAATTAGCTACCAGCTTAATTTCTCTAGGGCCCTTTTTGATTAAGCTGGTCTCTCGTGTAAAAAGTTTTATTTAATTTTGAACATTTTATTTTATATACGAGTATCCATGCGAATATAGTGTTCTCTGTTGCAGTTCTGGTTTGTATAAGTATATTTCGGATGATTGAATAACTTTTGGATTAATACAAGATTTATAGGGAATTTTTGTATAAGAATTTATGTTATTTCCAGAATCAGTGGTCAAGAGTTGTTCTAGTAAAATAGAATAATAAATATAATAAATTCTGCTAAAAAGTATAGTTGAGGTGAATCAAATATTCAAAACTTCTTTTTTGGTTTTTAAAACAGATTGTTTGAGAAGAATATTAATAAATCAGTCGGTATAATTTTCTCTCCATTAAATATCCAATAAAGAGCGTAAGGAAAATTTAAAAATAAAAATATAAAAACTTATTGAAACTTCAATCAAATCAAATCTCAGTTGAATTGAACTTTGAGTAAGTTACAAGGTTAACTTGTTAGAGACTTCAGAATTAAAATACCATATTTGTTCGCACTTGTTAAGATAAACATTTACATACCTTCCAAATTTTTTAATCTCGGCTGGAGAATAACGAAAAAACATTGATTGTCTTTGAAAGCATCCAAGGAAATATCCCCCGAAATGAAAGAGCAGAAATGTACGGAGAGCTTATACAACAACTCTATTTAGTATTGTTACGAAACAGCACACTGGTATAGTCCCTGAATCCGACTCTGCCTAAGTCATGTATGAAAGTTAAAATTATGGCGGATGCGCAGGAATTTCTTAGAATTGTTTAAGATTGTGACATCTTATCTAGACATTGTTTTTGTGATCAGTTTTATCTAGAAAATGCCAGAACGCCAATTGTTTCTGTGTAAGCCGCAATCTAAAATTATCTAGTAAAAAAGGCACTAATATATATGTAAAGGATCGACCAGTGAGAGTTTAGTATAGTTTATAAAGTGATCGCGGCAAATAAACAAGAATAAACCGAAATAGCGAACAGTGAAGTGTTGATATAAATTAATAATTAAGTTTGTGTGTATATAAATTGTGTTAGTGACTAGTTTAGTGTTTAAATAAATTAAATAAGTGAACCGAGTGTGTTTAAAGTTTATTCCACCCGTTTACTGTTTAAATAAATAATAAAAACATTACATTGGTGTCAGGTGTGGGGTAATATAAATAAATTGCTACGTAAAAATGGCCAAGAGACTATGTGACTTGAAAGTGTCTGAGTTAAGAGCAGAATTGGGAGCTCGTGAGTTGGAAACGTCCGGCAAGAAAAGTGAATTAGTAGAAAGACTTAAAGTGGCACTGCAAAATGACGGCTTTGATCCAGAAACAGTTTTAGTTTAATGACGAGGCTTCCACCTTAATCTCGTCAATTTCTGCCATGGAAGAGATTATTTAAACGAATGTGAAAAACGATATTTCTGACATGGAAGAGAAGATCTCAACTAATGTGAAAAACGATTTTTTTGATATGAAGAATGATATTTCTGCAGATATCTTATCATTGAAAAATGACATTGCTGCTGAAGTCGAGAGTAAAATTTCGTCTCTAAAATCAGACATGGGGAATAAGATGACAACGATGGAAAATCAGATGGACGAGAAAATCAAGGAGTTAGAGACAAATATTGCCGATTTAAGAACACAAGACACTTCAGCAGAAGAAAAGAAGATCGAGATCTGCAAACCCGAAACACAACCCAAGACAGGTGATATTGGCAGTTTTACCCTAACGTTCGATGGAAAAATGTCGTGGACCAATTATGTGAAACAATTTGAAGCAACCGCTAGGGTAAATAATTGGTCCGATAAGGAGAAACCTAACTATAGCGCTTCGGGGAGATGCCTTAGATGTACTTCAGACGATACCGCTTGAAGAAACGGATGACTTCGAGCTGCTGAAGAAGAGGTTGGACATGCGATACGGTCACGAACATCTAGAACATTTGTACCAGTCCCAGCTGAAGAACCGAAGGCAGGAACGTGACGAAGCCCTTCAAGAGTATGAAGTGGATATTGCCCGACTCGTTCGATTTGCTTATCCGTCAGCACCAGAGAACATGATGGAATGTCTGGGCATCCAGGACTTTATTGATGGCTTACAGAACCCCTATATACAGAGGACGTTTCGTTTAGCCCATCCCAAAACATTGATCGATGCATTGACTGCTGCTCTTCAATATGAAACAGCGACGAAGGCTTCAGGATATAACAAAATTAGGACCATCCAAGAAGAAGGTGACGATGACAGACTTGACCAGATCGTCAACTTGTTGGAAGGCATGGTAGACAAGAAGCCGAAGAAAATCAGGTGCTGTAAGCGTGGCGAGCTAGAGCACGTACGATGTCCGTCTAATCTCCCCAAGACTCATGTAACCCACGAACTCTTAGACAGGGGTGAACATCCAGCTAATGAGAATCACCGAAAAGCCAACTCTTTGCCTAGACGGTCATGTCGTGTAGACTATTCACAATGCAACAAGTCGAAATCTAAGGAAGTTGCAGTTTCAAGAATTACAGTAGTCAATGAAGAATGGTCACCCACCAGGATCAGAGAAGATCAAGTGAATGATCCTTGCCTGAAGATGATCCGGCAATGGAAGGAAGAAAATCGGCGACCTACATGGCAAGAAGTGTCAGGATTTTCACCGACACTCAAAGCATATTGGGCGCAGTGGGACTCCCTTGTCCTAGAAGAAGGGCTGTTGAAAAGAGTCCTTGAAAACGATGATGGTTCCGAGATGAGGAGATAGCTAGTTATCCCTAGAACGAGAGTAGCTGATGTACTGAAGAAGTTACACGACAGTCCATCGGGAGGTCATCTGGGAGTGAAGAAAACCCTCCAGCGAGTCCGTGAAAGGTTTTATTGGATGAACAGCTCCGACGATGTGAAGGACTGGTGTAAGAAATGTACGACTTGTGCTACGAGTAATGGACCACATCGCAAGAGAAAGGCACCTATGAAACAGTATAATGTTGGAAGCCCTTTCGAAAGGATTGCTTTAGATATCGCTGGACCATTTACGACGACAAAAAATGGTAGCAAATACATACTGGTTGTAATGGATTATTACACAAAGTGGGTGGAAAATTACGCTATCCCGAACCAAGAGGTCACAACTGTCGCGGATGTATTGGTGAAAGAATTTATCAGCCGATATGGAGTGCCATTGGAAGTCCACAGTGACCAGGGAAGAAATTGCGAAATCCATCTATTCCAGGAGATTTGCGAGAAGCTGGGAATGAAGAAGACCAGGACAACAGCATTACATCCACAGTCAGATGGAATGGTCGAGAGAATGAACAGGACTATTGGAAAATACTTGTCCAAAGTAGTTGCCAGCCATCAGAGAGATTGGGACCAGTATCTTTCCCTATTCGCATTGACTTATCGATATGCCGTCAATGAATCCACGGGTGAAACACCTGCGAAAATCCTGCTTGGACGTGAAATGAGGCTTTCTTGTGACCTGGAATTTGGCTGTCCGGCTGGAGAAGATCTAGCAGGAGAAGACTACGTGATCCAATTGAGAAGAAGGCTGGACGATATTCATGAATTAGTTCGAACAATCTTCAAGTTGCCAGCGACAGAATGAAAAGTCGGTACGACACACAGGCCACAGAAGGCGGTTTCAAAGGAGGGGACAAAGTATGGTTACACAACCCGACGAGGAGAAAAGGTTTTTTCTCCAAAATTACCAAAATCCTGGGAAGGTCAATACTTAATCAAGAAAAGGATCAATGATGTTATATATCGCATAAGCAAGATCCCAACGGAAAACCAAAAGTAGTTTACCAAAACCGACTAGCGCCATTCCAAGGAGACCATGACCTAGAGAAAGGAGTAAACCATCTTCGAGATGTGTCTGACCTTACCTTCGAAGAATTTATGGGCGCGTATGGAGGTATCGAGAAAGCTAGATATGGAGTCACTTCAGAACAACGACAAGATTTGTTCACTCACCCGGAAGATTATTCACTGGCATACAACATCCCCGCCCGTTTCAAGAACGCACGAGGGTAGGCATTCGTCTTTCGAAAGAAGTTCGGGCAATTAGAAAAACTTGGAAGACCAGATTCCAGCCCCTGGCATGACAATGAAACTGAAACATAATTCTTCTAGGTGGCAACTAAAAATGAATTTCAAGATCGATCTACCTACCGCGATGTGTGGGAAGCACTTCGACACCTCCGAGACCATGTGTTTGAATCCAGCGTGAAGAAACTGGCTATGCCTAAGATAACGAGTAACCAGTTGGATTGGCGAGTTATCAGGAACATGGTAGAGATTATCTTTCGAAATACCTGTGTCCAGTTATTAATTTGCAGCTACAACTCCCGTTATCAGTATCCGATGGAGACGGTGCCCTGCTATTTCCATAAGATCGGAAAGTGTAGAAATGGGGCCAGTTGCCGATTCAAACATCCAGTCTCGGCTACACAAAAGTTCCACGAGGAACTGCCATTTAAGGAGGGGGTAATGTTACGAAACAGTACACTGGTATAGTCCCTGAATCCGACTCTGTCTAAGCCATGTATGAAAGTTAAAATTATGGCGGATGCGCAGGGATTTCTTAGAATTGTTTACGAGTGTGACTATCTTATTATATATATTATCTAGTAAAAAAGGCACTAATATATAATAGGACCGATCATGGAGAGTCAGTTTAGTTAATATAGTGATCGCGTCAAGAATACACCGAAATAGGGAACAGTGAAGTGTTGATATAAATTAATAATTAAGTTTGTGTGTATATAAATTAAGTGTTAGTGAGTAGTTTAGTGTTTAAATAAATTAAGTAAGTGAACCCACCGAGTGTTTAAAATTTATTCCACCCGTTAACTGTTTAAATAAATAATAAAAACCTTACAATATCGAAAAGTTAAAAAATTGAAAGTTACTACCTCTATATTAGGTTTTAACAAATATCTTTATTGGAGCTACTAATCATATAAAGACTAGGTGTTTAAATAAATCGAGTGAAATGTCTTTGAATTTAAAAATTGCGAACACAATATTAAAAAGATAAATAAAGGAATTTACACTCATCTGATACCTCTGGGCTAAGCTGAATCGACTCCACAGTTTCCAAATCATCATACCAATATTTACGAAATCAGGAAATGTAAAATATAGTTAAAGCAGAGTAAAGGGAGGCAAAGCAAGATAAAGTAAAGTGATGGTAAAATGAAGCACTGTTATTAATTAAGTGTCATGCTCAATAGTTTAGTTATTAGTAATTTCTATTTTTATTTTTACGTAACCTGAGAATATGTGTATTTTTCATGTTTTGTGAATAAGAGAATACGTAACACCAGGTTAAATTAATTGATCTGAAACCAGGTTCAATGAGAACTCAGATGATGAGAATATGTGTATTGTAACTGTTCTGCCATTTAAAAACAAGTCTCCTATATCAATAATTCTGATTTCTCGCCACGACAAACTTAAAAAGCATCACGGATTTAAAAACGACTTTTAAAATTTCGTAACGATATTCACGATTCGAAAGCTCACTTGTATGTAATTTCACTCTCAATAATAAAATACTACACATTCATCCACCAACCACTAATACAATTGTATGTATGTCATCACAATACGATGGTATTCGTCACGTTGTGTCGTCGCCCCCATCACATCGTACATTCTTCACCGTAGTACTCTAATCAAAGTAAAACCGACTTATCGTACATAGGGCGTTACTTCTTCATCACTCTGTACTATTAGCATGTCACGATTCAGACTAGATCGTGAAAAATAATTATCTATACCTCACTAGAATTGCTTCAGTACTAACATCATGAAATTATGGCATTTGCTGATGTGCCAGTATTTCTTCTTCACGGGCACGACTTGATTCATTCATTCATAAGATTTATTATGACATATTTTCATTAATTAATTTTACCTAATGAGAAAGTTGAACAGTATTATTATTATTAAAGTCCGGGAAATTAGCATACGAAAAATTTGGGTACAAAACTGTTAAAATGTACATTTAATACTGAGTGAGTTTAATCGCAAATAACTTATTCAATATTATAATGCAGGGTTCTGGGTTAATTAATTAGTATTAATTACACTTAAAAAGGTACCAATCAAATCAATGCTTTCCAATTGGAAGAAATTGAATTCGAAAATATGTAAATTCCAATTGTTAGTTCATTTTTTATGTTTTTGATATGACATTTGATTAACGGGGGAATTATAAACCATGTAATGTCGATAAAATATTTGTAAGTAGTTACTACCGGCTACCGTGACAGTTATGAGGAAACCACAATCCAGGTAACGGAATCAGATATCACTGCAGATTCATCGAAAGATATAGCATAAAAAAAATATACTCCCCAGATTAGTAACGAAAAGAAGATTATGCAGACCAGAGCCGATACCATGAAAACGAGGTACGCACTAAGAACAGTTGAGGTGAAAACAATAATATTAAGTATGCCGAGAAATAAAATGAAGGTACTTATTCGACAAGATGGGGGTAAGAACGAGGAAGGAAATGGAATAAACGTATAACGATCATGGAAAATGATAGGCTAGGAAAGTTTACACGAAATGGGGAGCTAGAAAGGAATTATAAGGAAGATCACTAAAAAGAGAGCAGGACAGTTAGTCATTCAAATCTTAAATGGGACTCCATTAACCTAACGTACGAAAAAAAAAAGAATTTGACTTGTTATTAATTGTTAATTTTTCTCTCTCGGCATTCATTTAGTAGCGAATCTTCATAGATTGTAGATAACCTCTCTTTATTATCCACCAATTTTGATTTCATTTTCGTTTTATGTGCACATGTACCAAGGGTATCTCAATTAAACATTCTGGATCTTGAGCTCCGGATACTATACAAATTGAATCAGAAACTTTACTGTTGGTAGATAGCCCAGGCTTGGAACTCTCAAATTTTTACGTAGGTAATAGGTAATTGGAAGAAAAACTATGGTATTTATGTGCCAAACAAACACTTGTGATAGACGTTTAGGTACATTTAATTTACTACAAATAATCTTGATGTACTTTTCTAAGATTCTGTATGCTGAATAGAAGCTTAGTTTGTAACTATTTATATAAGGTATTTCTAACTTTTAACAATAAATAAATATGTAAGTAATTCAAATGTAATTGAATATACGTATATTTAGATAAAACTACGTCTTCTTCAGCCATAAATAGTTCGCCAAGAATATTAGAAGATTTCATGTTGGAACCTACAGTAAAATCGCAATCGGTGCGGAGTAATAAAACTGTCGGAACAGGTCATTTCAGGGGAGGGTACCTATTATTATTTTTAAGGTATAGAGACATTCGGAAAACAAAAATATTAATTTTCCTCTAAAATCAGTCAAACCAGAACTTCTACAAATTGTAAAATTGAATAAGCCTTCTGCTCGAAAGGCAGTGAACGAACTAGCAAAAAACGTTGTATTGACGTAGTGCGACTTCCCCCATATCACAGCCAATTAAATCCGATAGCACTGATATGGACACAAGTGAAAAATTTTATAGGTCGACATAATACTACATTCAAACTAAAAGATGTGCAAGCATTATTAGACAGGTCCCTATTACAAGTTACTACAGAAAATTGGCAAAAAGCAACTCATCATGTATTAAAAGAGGAACAAAACATGTGGAATCTGGACAAAATCTTAGGTGCAGACATTACAGTGACACCATTAATAATTTCAATAAATAATGACTCCTCAAGTGATTTAGAGACATTTGCACTTACTAGTCTAAACTACGATGAAGGAAGAACTATTTAAAACAATTTACAAGTGTATTATTTAGAATTCGAGCCATAATTTAACGGTCAACATTATAAATCACACTTATTTAATAGGGTGTCTCCATATTCTCATAATTTAAAACTTAAGCAGTACAACAAACATATAACGGTTCTTGTCGGCACCACTGTGCAAGAGCGTCGCTTGTAGCGACCTTCCCAATTCCGAGTGCTCGGTTGAACGGTTCCGGTTGCTATATACTTAATGAGTGGTAGTTTGCTTACACGGCGTATGTTATGAGGTCTCGGAGCAGCCCACATCGTGGGCAGTCACTAGTACCCCAGTATTAACGCCGGCGAGCGTTTGAGGTGTGTATTCGTACTTGTACTTGTACACAGTCACTAGTATCCGAGCTCAGCCTAACATAGAGGGCCGAGAGTTATTTTCCAAACCTATTGTTAGTGTAAGTGAATGAACCAGGCATGTTTTGGCAGTTGAAGGGGCTTGTCCTCATACATGTCTACCTCTGATCGCTCCCAGCAGGTGTTTCAGAGGATGGGGCCCAGTGAGTATTAGCTTGCGAAGGTCGGCAAACCTGCTAGTGTTGTTGACGTCCTGCATGTCAATTAGCACGACCCGTGACCAGTCTTGGGTAGGTGGAGCACTCCGCTTTAACACTGGTACTGTGTGGAAAGGGGGCCCAGGTGATTACGGCTAGTCGCGTCCTCTTTCGCTGGGAACGGACTCGCAAGGGCATAGCTTTCCGAGCTGTATCAGATCTCATGTACGGAGCACTTCCTCTCGGGGTCATGATACGTCCATGGGCCCGAAACAACAGTTTCGGGGGGGAGTCACGATAATCTGTTCATGTGCATGATTCCTTATCGGTGTCGGGACGCCCCCTAATTCCTCGATGGTTTGGCAACCGGACCTGGATAAGGGACACCCTAATCCAGCCTCCTCAGGAATATATGGCGACGAACCCGAAAGTCATCCGTGAGGAGGTCGTCACAGACTGCGTCAGAGTCTTGAATCCACGAGTACATTGTACCCAGGGAAAGAACGGATCCCCTCTTTGCACGTGCTTGCTATATCGGGAGGGTGTGGCAGAGCCATGTGGGCCAGGGAGGTTGAGACACAAAACTGGAGCCTCTGTAACCTAGGAACTAGGTGGTGCATGCTTGGAAGGTTGGCGAAGTATTTTGGCACACGCCCGCCCGTTCTTACCGGGAATCGGGGACTCGGCCAGCAGACGTTTGAGGTGTCGGAGCTGTGTACAGTACGCGGTACTCATACACGGTCACTAGTATCCGAGTCTAGCTGTACAAGACGAGTAGTCGTTTGTATTAAGATAAGACTCGGTCATTGTTATCTTTCCACAATACCCGTCGGCACAAATAAATTTCTTGTTTTCACAACATTCATTACAGCAGGTAGGGTAAACTTGCATATTTTGTTTGGTCCACTTGTGGTGAGCAAGTCCCATAAAATTTTGATTTATTACTCCGCAGCGATTGCGATGTTACTATAACTCAATCTTTGAAGAAACTTTGTATATTTATCTTTGCGATATTATATATTATAATGAAAGTTCAGCTCATAGTCTTTTCTTTACCACTCATGTTTTAAGTTAAAATTACTCAAATCTTATATTATCTATGCACATTCAACGGTTCAACAGCTACATGCTCTCGGTCTTCAGAAAAACGAAGTAGTTAAATGAAATTATGGTATTTTGAATTAACAGTATTATAGAAATCTATTGATTTATGATTATAGAAACGGGTCGTAAACCTTGAGGAACATCAAAGTGATTAATTGTTGTAATCTTAAAGTCGAATGAGAGACGGCGTAATGGTGAATAATGTTTATTTCGGTTATCAGGAAGTAGCCGAACGTTATTTTGATTGCCACATCGAAAGTGACATCCGTGTAATAGATTCCCTTCGTAAATTTTAGAAACAATATATTACTATTTTTTAATGATCGATCGATTATTCTTATAGATTGATGTTTTGAGATGTCAGCTTCTTAACACCCAGAGAGAAAAAATTGCCTTGAATAAAGTATGTTATATAATTCTTGGATAACAGTAACTTATTTGAATAACAGATATTTCAAGTTAAATAAATCTAGGTAAGTACTAAAATAAAGCCAATGCCATCAGTGGTATGCAGTTTGCTTCGATCATGTTATGGCGGAAATTTATACACAAAATTTGGTCCAATGAATTGTAAAATATAAATATATCCATAAATGTCTCGGAGTAATAAATATTTCTGACACTTTAATAACCAATACAGGATGACATCATCTACGTAATATAAAAATATTAACTTGAACATTAATTTTTTTCTATTCATTCTGGCACAACTTCCATCGTTCAATGAAAGGAATTCACTAATAGATTCTTGAATATTTACTAGCTTCGCATAACACTTTATATAGCCGCTAAATAACAAACCACAATTGGCAACATAGTGTTTTAATTGCACAAAATTACCAATAAGTTGTTTACACTAATTCACAATTTCTCAATAAAATAAAAAAGGCTCGCTACCCTAACCGATGTTCATGCTACAGATAATATGTTCGACTCCGATGTCTGACAAAAATATGTTTATCAGTACTAGTACGAAGCGAGTTAGGTGTCATTCGGTTCGCAGTTCAGACAGACGTTGCCACTATTTGAAGAAAGTTCTTAAACATAAGAATTAGAAATAAAAAGTTTATTTCATAAAAATTACTTGTTCTGTGTGACTCATAAATCGTATTATGACAAACTTACTTACTATTAGATCTATATATTATATATATTAGATTTATATATAATTGTGATTCCAAAAATTTTTCAAATACCATTATATCTTATTATTGTTGATAAAAATGCATAAATTACTTTTGTTAAAAACAAATTGTAGACAATTTAATTATTAATAACATTGCTCTCTTTACCAATCTTGATACAGTTATTGGTTTTTTAGATAAATGACTAATAATGATTCAGGACACAGAGAGACCGTATGCAGCGCATGAGTCCGAGAGAGACGGCGATACTTAAAGGTAGCGACGCATACTTGTGAGCGCGCGAAATTAACAATTAAAAAACAGGTATAAACAATGAAATTTTCTTAAATCTCTATTAAGAATATCATTAACTATTGTATAAAGAATTTGAAAAAAATATTATTTATATTTTATTTTATTTTTTTAATATATTTTTCATGGGTCAAAAGTACTAAAATTTGAGATTTTTCGAACCTTTAAAAATTCATATCTCTAAAAATATTAACTTTATCGTGAAAAGTCATGGGACCTTTTTTATTTGTATTTCAATAAAGAATATAAAAAAATTTGTCCGGTTGAAAAATAACAATTCCTTCCAATTGTTTAAACAATTTCGTTTAAACAATATGGCACTAGGTTGCCCCATGGCAACATGCATTTATATCATCAGTAAGGCAATTCAAAGAGGATCGCATAAAAAAATTGAGGTGGAATAGTTTTCGGTACTCATGCGCCGATTCCTCCTGGACTAATTGTCTTTTACATTAGTGCCATCTTATTAATGATAAAAAGTCACGGAAATTCAAAAAATAGAATAGAAGCTAGCATAGAATGAAAAATAGGGAAATAACAAGCACATTTTACGAAACGGAAGTTTTGTCTAGATAAACATAAACATAATGCAGCAATGAATAGTAAAGTGGAGGGCAGAAAATATAGATTTAAAGTTTATAGACCTCAAGAAGATATATGATAGTTAAAGTATGGACACTATTGTATATGTAAAATGTATTTTAGCAACAGCCTATACTTCAACTGTGATTTATTATATTCATTATCCTATCTATCGGTAATACAATAAATTGATTTTATACAGCTAACTAACCTTTTTCATTTTATGATGGACAGGTGAAAAAAAGTGAAAAGTAACTATTCAAAGATTTATTATATAACATTTCTGCACGCCGGACGGCAATTTACGTTACGACTATAAAACGTAGCAATTAACAATAATTTGGATAATTTGAACACGGTAGGAGATCGAGCTAATTAATATAAAGATAGGGAGATGAAATTAATGGTTGCGGATGATTTATTTTGGAGTTTGTCGGTCGATGAACATCAATTGAACTTTCTGTGGGTTTGACTATTAGCTAATATTTTATAATAAGACGTATACATGGATTTAAGAGTTCTATATCACTTTCTTTCAATGTTAACATTTTAAGCATCATAATATTTATGTGAAATTATTTCTCCATGTACACAATGTCAAATTGTGCAATATGTAATGCAAGAAAGTGTTTACATTGTTTTTAGATCTAATCCTATCTTAATTCTAGACCGCTGTTCAGACCCTAATGATTTGTCTGTTTTAACTCAGGGCCATTTTTTAAATCTTGAGCCGCTTTCGGCTGTCTTCGAGCCGTTGCAAGGGAATTCTATTCCTGCCTGTCATCTCATAAGATGGAAGCTACTCAAGAAATTGCATAAACATTTTTGGGAACGGTGGAGCAAGGAATATTTTCATATCTTGCACCAACGCAGTAAATGGACGGAAAATGTCAAACCCGTCGAAGGAGGAACGATGGTTCTGATAATAGAGGACAATCTCCCTCCCTCGCAGGGGCCTTATATCTGAATTATTCCCGGGACAGGACGGGATTATAAGGGTTGCGGATGTAACTACCACAAAAGGGCCTCTTCGGCGACTCTTAGTCAAGCTGTGTCCGTTGCCTATCTAAATTATTTTTCTTGTACATATTTATGGATGGAACTTATTCAATAGTCCCATAATTTTTTTTATTTACGTTATATGCTTTTTTATGTCAAAATTTCCTGCAAGGTAGACAACCCAAACAACAAACGCTTCTAATCGTGGTTGCCTTTTATGCTCGCGGTAATTAGAGGTTTACTTAATTTTCGACCAAAACCTACACAATACAGTCTTCAGCTAACCATTGTGTGGTGAGATACCACAAGTTTCGTGTGCGGGAATTCATGGTTTTTCTTCGTTTTAAATTATGAAAAAGACTGCTGGTTATGGTGAACGCAGCTGCATTGGAGAGAGCTATCTGAAGTAAAGTATTCTAAGCGTTTGTGTGAACTGAACAAATTTCAAGTGAATAAATCTCTATTCGTCGCCGGTCATTTTGAAGTAACTTTAATTTTTAATTCTTACTAATTAAAACCCGAAATCAAACATTTTTTTGGGATAAATTGTACGTCCGAAGCTTAACTCTCCTCATAGAAGCTATCGAAGTTGATATCCCGAACACCGGATTGCACATAAGACATTTTTAAATATTCTGAGAGAGAAAACCAACACTCCAAAAATTTATAGAAGATACTGTTTCTGGATCAAAGCCGTCATTTTCCAGTGCCAATTTAACTCTTCCTGATCAGCCCCTTATATATTAAAGCCTTTTTTACTAGTAAATTCCGGACTGCGGCTTACACACACGAAAACAATTGGTTCTGGCCTTTTCTAGATAAGTCTGGTCACAAAAACAATGTTTAGATAAAATAGTTCTAAACAGTTATAAAAAACAGTGCGTATCCGCCATAATTTTAACTTTTATACTTGACTTAGACGGAGTCGGATTTAGGGTCTATACCAGTGTGCTGTTTCGTAACAATACCTTGAAATTCTCTACATTATGCAGTACGAAGAGGAATTATTACGACAGGATTGTGCAATGAGAGTATCCTGTTGATAGTGAAATGGTGAGCACGTGGCCTAAATTAAGAAAAACAATAATTAAATGTTTTTCCGAAGGGGCAACAATTTGTTTAGAATAAATTAGCAATAAGAAACGTATGCATAGGGAGATAACGAAAACTGCTCAGCTTACCCGTGCTTGTTTATTTCCATTATTTGCAGGAGATACTGTTATTACTTGTACTGGTGCTTCAGAGAATTTATCGATGTTTATTAGTGATAGATATCTCAGAGACATTCTACATCCTCACGTGTAGTTACGACGAACAGCTGAGCGATTCTTGCGTTCTTATGAAACTCATTGTCGTAGAGCTGTAGATACTTTGATAGTTGAAACTATCCCGCTATATCTTCTGATAGGATTGTTAGGTTAACATGTTTCTGGGAATTCGCCCAATAGTGAAACCAGATCTATTTCTGTATTGTATGAAAAATCTGAATATTTCTCACTTGACTCAATTAGTAATCATATCATATATATTCTTGAATTTATTGCTGATTTTGATTTTACGTATATACAACTTTATTTTTAGTAAAGTTTAGAAGATAAATTCATCTCCCCCCTATAAAATTGCTTATTTTGTGAACAGGAACTAAATCCAGCAATCCTATAACTTTTGTAACGTAAGCATTGAAAAAGAAATAGACGCCTCCTGCTATATCAGGACACAACCACTGTACCGAGAGAATAAGATCTTAGAAATCATGGGAGAAACCGTCTGGAGAACTGAGACCCCAGCATCAAGATGGACTGCTGGTATATTTAAGTAATTAAATATTAACAATAACTTCGTAGCGATATAGCACGCCAACCGACCCGGCTTCCAAGCTCAAACTGTCACAAACTGTCACTTGCAAACCGGTGCAGTATAGTACTGGGTAATAGCAACGTTGCCAGACGTAACAATACAATGATGCTGACATAACATCCTTCCCTCTATTAAATGATTCTAATGATTCGTTAACTAATATGTAATGTAAAAACTTAATTTTAATAAAAGATGTCATCATTTAGGTAAGAAGGTTTCTTAATGTTTCTCACTGGCCGTGAAGGAGTACTACTGCACTTGGGAATCCCTTCCTCATTGGCACTATTATAACTACCACCCTTTATCTCCTCCTCACTTATTTTGGAATTTTTATAGTCATCAGATGCAATTTTTTCATCAAAGTTACAATCGGACTCATTACTAGAGGTGCTAGATTCGGTTGACAAGGTTAGAGTGAATGAGGTGATAGGAATGGGGCTGTTATCGGGAGTGCTAAATTGAAGCTGAGAGTATTTGGCTGGTATTAAATGCCAGCGATTTCTCCTGCATGTTCCTCGTTGAGTATCCACTAAATAAGATCTAGGCTCTTGTAAGATTTTTATAACCTTACCATATAACTTTAGATCTGTCACCCAAACCTTGTCATTGATCGCAAGATACGATAACGGCCTAGTTCTATGTCTTAAATTGTAGTTTTGCGTAATTTTTTTTATATTTTTTTTTATATTTTTAGGACTGAACTTGTGTCTATGTTTTTGTTTAAGAGTTTTGGCAAAACAGGAAGTTGCGAGCGTATTTTTCTGTTAAACATCAGTTCTGATGGCGTGTAGCCATTAGGAAGTGGAGTTGTTCGATAAGCTAGCAGAGCAGTGTAAATATCTTTTTCTTCTTTAATTAAATTCTTTGCTGTTTTTACGGCCGCCTCCACTGCTCCGTTCGATTGAGAGAAGTAGGAGCTACTTGTGATGTATTTGAAGTCAAATTCTTCTGCAAATAATTTAAATTCACGTTGAAATTGTGGCCCGTTATCAGATCTCACAATTTCCGGTATTCCTAGTCTTGAAAACAATTCTTTCAGTCTGGTAATGATTTGGCTTTCAGTTAAACTTGAAAGTTTAAAAATTTCGAAATATCGAGAAAAATAATCGACTGCTATTAGGTACCAACCTCGATTTAAGTAAAACAGATCAATTGCTATTTTCTGCCAAGCGCGGTCTGGGAAGGGTTGTGTAATCAAGGGTTCTTTAATATTAACATGGCGGCGTCCAACACATTGTGGGCAATTTTTGAGCATATTTTCTATTTCTGTGGAAAGTTTATACCACCAGATAGTAGCTTTGGCACGCGCTCGACATTTTACGATTCCCTGATGGCCTTGTAAAAAACGTAAACATTTACTTTGGAGGGTTTTAGGAATCAATATTCTAGTCCCTCTTAAGAGATAACCCTCACAATCAGATATCTCATACCTGTATTGATAGTAAGGCGAAACCAATGGGTCTGTTAGATTTTTACGTGGCCATCCGTCATGAGCATATTGCTTCAACTTAATGCAAATAGGATCCTTGGATTGTTCTAATTTGATTTCTTCTAAAAAGTAGCGCTTAACCTCGAAAGAAGTAGTGATTAGATTGACATAGGTATTCGTTACTAGTGCTAATTCCTTGTCTTCTGGCAACCTCTCATTACCAAAATTTCTAGACAAGGCGTTCGCTATTACCATGTCCTTGCCCGGTACGTAGTATATTTCATAATCGTATCTCTCGAAAATAATATTTCGACGGGGAATGAAATGGTTTTCAAATGCTGCTAAGGTTTCAGCAAATGTAATCGGGACTGTGGGAAATTGAATCATTATGTCTTCTGCTTCTTCACCTAGTATATACAGGAATATATTTATTTTCTCACCGTCTGTTTTTTTATGTTGTCCTGAGACTGACATGAACCGCTCAAAGCGTTTTCGCCACTGGGGCCACCCTTGGGGTACTGTAAAATCGAATTTATCGGGCGGAGACACTGGCACAGAAAGAGATTGAGCCATTATTGAGGTTAGTTGTTGCGTAGAAACCAATGGGGTTGGGTAGTTGTCGGGCATTTTTACTGACTAAGCACTGAATTGCACACGCGAAACTCGTAAATTTTTACACTTTTTATTCTCGTGTATCCCACCGCTGCCACCATGTATTGTTGTGTGTTAAAATCATACAAGAGTATTAGATGGATTGCTGGTATATTTAAGTAATTAGATAATTACAATAACTTCGTAATGATATACCGACCCGGCTTCCAAGTTCAAACTGTCACTTGCAAACCGGTGCAGTGTAGTACTGGGTAATAGCAACGTTGCCAGGCATAACAATATAATGATGCTGACATAACAGATTACACCAGGGAAAATTACGAAAATTGCCGGCCGAGAAAACAGCTGATTCACATCTAGCAAAGAAGAGCCCAAGATGATTAAGAACAAAGAAAAAAGAGGAACCCATTACTCCTTGAAGGTCGTTTTTAGTCGTAATAAATCGGCTAAGAATTTGCTCTTTCCAGAAGCTTCCAAAAACACACAACAACGCGAACGACGAAACAGAAGACAAATTGAGTAAAGTGCATGCCACTACCCTCATGAAACGAAGAGGATAGCCGGACACTTCCACGAAACCCAGGGAAGTAGGTAGTAGGAGTACGCAATAATAGAAACTGATGACCCCATCAGAAGCTCTTCCCGAAATTCATCTTTCAATGAGGGATGCATTCTGGAAGGGACGGGCTTTGGTCGAGGGTGTGTGTATTGAAAAAGAATGAGAAGTGTATCTTTGCGAAAATGCTTCGATGTTTTAGCCTGCCTTCTCCATTTTTCTACCTGCACTTCTTCATTTTAGTAAAGAAGAGCTCCTTTAGATACGTTTTTTGGTGTAGATTATTAATTAATTTCATAAAACTATTGAAAACAAAGATATTTTGATAAATTAATTTCAATTTGTCTATTTCACCGATTTTTAACTTTTCTTTACTTATTTAGGTACTATTTTTCTCCTTGAAATCGAACTCTTCCAAATTATTTTCCAGATGTCCAAAATCTAAAATTGAGAATAGTGGAAGAAGCCTTCTATTTAGTTGAAGGAATAACTTGGAAGTGATGGAATGTGTGTGAAATTTTTTAGAATTTTCAATAACTTGTATTATATTGTGGAATTAACTAGAGACCTTGAGTTTCATTTAAAAACACTATTATGAGCATATTCCACGAAGTAAGGGTCGAGACAGTCAATTTCATTAACAAATAATATTTAAGTTTTACTATGCGTGGAAATACTTAAGAACTACTATTGTTTTATTTATGGTCAATAGAAGCATTTATTATTATTAATAATTTTATATCAATTCTGATTTATTCTAAATAAATGCAGACAAGAACAAAAGCGTATAATAACCGTAATCGAATACACGTATCCAAATAACTTCCATTGAATTATTGTCTCACTCGACTGAATTTCTACTTCACATATATTTATATAAATATTTCAAAAAATCTCACTTCACGACTTGAGCATATTTGTTCTCGTATTTTCTACTTGATCATAACAAACTGAAAAATCGTTACGCCATTGTTTAGTAGTTGGATCCCGTTTCGTTCCAAAAGAGCCGATCATCATCGATTTATTATTGTTTTAATTGGCTATCTAAAAACAAAAGACGTGAGCGAAACAGGTGCTCCGTATTCGTCGATGTCGTTCTATAAAATCTTTGTACAGGTTGTCCCAAATTGGTGTGTTTTGCAGGGTACTTCGTAAACTAGAAGAGATAGAAGAAAAGGAGTTAAGATGTTATGACTTCTTTTTTTGTTAAAGTAACGATAGCCTAATTAAATCTTTAGTAACTCCCTGCAGTTGGAAGATACAGGGCGATTAT